>CP137670.1:12547427-12896144 GCA_037976565.1 Mesocentrotus franciscanus
AATTTCACAATGCCGTCGAGGTGCATCGTGGGAGGCTGCTGTATTTACGAATCAGGACGGGGTGTTTCCACATCTTTTCCCCAAAGACCCGAATTTGAGTTAAATTTGGACAGCTAAAGTGAAGCTGACTCGGGCAAGTTGGAGCAGCCCCATGCATAGACTCCTGTGTAGTGTGCAGTGCACATTTCGACGATTGTGATTTTGATGATGGGGTGCATGCCATCTTCAACATTCAATTCATTTATTTTTCCTCTTTCAATTTTTCAAAATTTACAATGATGTTACATTTTTATTTTCCTCAACCACTTGGAAAAAAATAAAACTCCCTTCAGCGGTCCAAAGAATATTATTACCCCTGCCAGTCAGGGCCTTGGTTTGAAAATTTAGGGAATTTCACAATTTTTTTTTCTGAAATTACTCTGTCCCTATCTCTATGTCTCTCTCTCTCTCTATCACAATTTTTCTCTTGCAATATTTTTTTCCTATCTCTATCATTTGCAACGTACCCCTCTCTCTCTCTCTCTCTCTCACACACACACACACACACACAATATCTCTTTGCATCTCGTTCTATACCTCTCTGCTCTTCCATCCTGAATTCAATGCACTCCTTACTGTTTACTAATCATGTGAAAAGTAAAGTAAGCAAGATTGCAAGAGGACCAATCACTTGAATGAAATAATATGTGTTACATTTAGTTTGAATAAAATAAACTACGAACTACTATGAAGCATTGTTAGGATTAACATTTTAGGAGTATGAAGAAAATAACAGATAAAAAGAAAGCACAATATGTATTTGGGGGATTGGTCCACTTTAATATATCACATTAACTAAAACTGTGAGTGAGTGTGTGTAAGATGTTGCTTTGGATGAAAGACATAGAAAAATACACAAAAATATATAAACCATTTGGAAGGTTGATTTGTCCTACAATAGCTACACCATGAAATGGTGCATGCAGTGGCGGATCCAGGGGGCGGAAAAACAGGTAAAAACACCTTTCTTTATAAAAAAAAAGAAGATGGGCCCTCCTCTGCGCTCTGGGGTGGTTAAAAAAAATGTCGGAGGCCAAAAAAAATTGTGCCTACTACTCACCCCACTGAGCGAAAAATCGGCCAGCACGATTTTTCAATTTTCAATTTTCGGGGCAAAAAAAAAAAATTGTGCTCACTACCCCCTTTTCGGCCCCTCCTGGCGCCGGTTGGATCCGCCCCTGGGTGCATGTACTTTACATTTCTAATTCCCATATTAGCTAATAAAGTTTCAAATTTCCATTTAGTTTCTCTGTCTTGTCTTGACCCTAAACAGCATAAATCGATGGGGTAATCACTGACTAAATAAATACATCAATTTGAATATGTAGTATCTTCAATACTTCAATACGATTTTCAAAAGAACTGATTTAATTATACTGAATTTACTGATGCATTTTAAGGTATAAAACACAAGAAAACACATGCTGAAATATTTATCCCAAATTAAGTGCATCAGAAAACAAGAGGCACGGAAGTAATGATTGCCTTGCAGTTTCATCCATTATTTCTCTAAAATGACAACTATTGAAAACTTTCACCCAAAATATTCACCCATGTAGTATCTTTAACATCTGGTGGAAAATTGTTCTACAAGAAAGACTGCTGAAATGTACACTATGCAGGTTAGGACAAGTGTGATCTACCTCCTTCATAGTACAATAATAATCAACTCATTGATTGTGGGCATCAACTGAGAGATGAGGCAAATGAGATATTCTTTAGTACAATATGTAGCTGCAATATCATACGAAAATAAGTAGTCATTATAAGAGAACACATTTACTTTCCAGTATTTTATAGCTCTAAACAGAAAACATTGGCTGACAGCAAATAACTGCTCTAGGATGAATTAACCCTTTGAGAGTTCATATGTTAATCTACTTTAAACCTACAGACAGTAGGTCACAAGTTTAGTTTGAAAGAATCCCCCTCCCCCCAAGAAAATAATAATAATAATAATAATAATAAATAAATAAATACATAACCTTGAGGAGATAAGAAGCGGAATGTTATAAATTCTGATACTCTTATGAGAGAAATTACATTTACCAATGAAGATAACCTATAGCTCTAGAAGGTATTTATATCATGTGAAAATTAAAAACTTACCGGTATCCCTTTTAGTAAGCTTTGTAACCCATTAAACTAAGGTAAATTACTTTAGCCACAATGTTTGAAAAGTAAGTAACATATCAATGTCACCTTCAAAATAAATTTAAAAATGAAAAGCAAACATCCATATCTTGAATGAATCACACTACACCCCCATGCCCAACAAAATATCTGTATATTCCTCTTCAAATCCTCTGTATTCTGAGGAAGGGAAAGTTGTCCGGATCTGAATTACAGCGCAGGACGGCAGTGAAACTCGCACTGATCTTCCCAGGTATCCCCAGCACAATCTAGCTAGCTGACGATAGGCAACGTGGGTGTTTTTCCTGCAATGAACAAAACAAAAAAAAAAAAAAAAAAAAATACACACAAACCATGAGAGATAGTAACATCTACCTCCTATCTATAAGAGTTTTGACAAGACAGATATATACATGTACAGAAATAAAAGGAAAGTGCACAATTCCCATTTTTCTCCACTCAATATCATTCAATAATAATTTTCTTTTAAATTGCATCTACTATTAGGAACGTCACTACAATTTGACGCATAAGCAGTGATGGCATGTGACCATGGAATGCAACAACCACCACTTCTATCAATCATATCTGTTTTAATACATCGCACCATTTATATTTTACAATATGTACGTACATGAATAATGAAGTCTGTGAGGTAGCGATGGGGGGGTGTGGACACGAACAGTGGGGTTCGAACTTTGTAACAGAGAATCACCCATATCGTTTAATGTCTCATCCAAGACATCTTGATGACATAGTTATGATATATACTGAATTCAATAATTTGGCACCCTCAGCACACCCCAAAAAAAAAAATTGTGCCTGTACAGTGAACCTTAATGAGATACATGTAACAAACTATTGTTAATTTTCTGGTCCAACTTCTTTGTATTCTATTGTATTTTAGCCCTGATATAACATGGTTTCGATAAAACAGGTAGTTTTTCTGGTCCAAGGAGTTTATTATAACCAAATTCCACCGTGGAACTACGATGTATGTATTGTACGGACTAAAAATTGTGAATACTCACTCATTTTCAGTGGTATCTTGTCATGCTTGTTGGCAGTATACTTCTGGCGGTACTGGTAGAAGGCGGTCTCAAGTACCCACCTGTCTATCCAAACACTCCTGAAACCAGGACGGTCTGTGATGCAGTCCAACTCCTCTGGCTCATAACATTGTCTGCGTGAACTGGGGAAGTTCTTTAAAGCAGATGGTCATCACGACCTTCAGCATTGCAGAGCAGCCTCCATGATCCACTGCATGAACACCTGAATGAATGTATAAAAAAAAATTGTTTATTATGTAGACCTATATCTCATCTTATCATTCATTGCGCTATAATCGTGTGAAAAAATAGGACATGTACATGATGTATCCAGTAAATGTTTGAAGATTTTATTAGTTTCACAATTAACATTACATTGCAGACTAGATCTAGACCCTATGTGTGATTTGTTTCTGAAAATAGATTTCAATAATCTAGATCGAAAGTAAATAGAACTTAGAAGCCAATCGTACAATACAAAAGCTCGAGTATTGTTTTGTTTGGTGTCGCAAATCCTGGCTCGGAGCTCGGTCAGCTCAGCTCAGTCAGTGAGTTTCATTACGTAAGCCACGCACTCCGGCCTCCACCAAAGCATTCACTGCCCCGCAGCTGGGCGGTGTAGGCCTACGTAGCTACGGCTGCAGCATATTATGTGCACATCACCGGGTACATCGCATCGCATGTGAATAGTGCCGATTGTCTCAACCCAAATATAAATTTAATAACTATAAATGCTCCTATATATAGCTATTTACATCATTCTCACCAATGATTGTGGCCAAGTCTTTCTTCGATGTCTTCCTGATTATCACGAACGCCGACAAAATTAATTGTCTCAACTTCTCTCAGTCTCACTGGATCTGGAAAGGCAGGCTGAAACAGTCAGTAGTGTAGGCAATATTCCAGGAGCAGCGTAGCAGCAGGAACTTCATCTTTTCCTCAAGTTCCTCTTGAAACTCAGGCAGATTTTCTTTTCCGTCAGACAAAGAATGTTCAAAGAATCCATCCTCGTTGTCACTCCCACGCAAATGATCCATTTTTCAAGAAAAAAATAACTTCCAAAGCAGCAAAGTTCACTCAGTGGTTTTACAAATCAACGCACAAAGCCAATACAATCACGCATTTTACTCGCTCAAGCCAGCTTTGTGTTCTCCCGCTGACGTCACAGGGATTACGTAATCGCAAACCAATTGTCATTTCAGGGGCGTTCCGAAACCTATTTGTTTTTCTCATTTTGCAGCTAAGTGATTGAAAATGACTGGAAATTGTTTTCATCATCAGATTCACGATGAATAATTACTGTACAATAGGTTAAAAGTTGAATTTGAGGTCGTCTGATGTCATAGAACCTTTAAAGGGAGTGTAGCTTGGCAAACACTGGTTAACGCCATGTACGTCTTTGGACAGCTGCACGTAAACGCCAATGTACTTGTCTAATGGTCAGCGACTCAATCTCTACATGGTCAGCGTTCGCGAAACAGACCGAAGTTCTCCTCACGCTTCGGTTTCGCGAATGTTGCACGTACGTGATTGCTGCGGTCGCGTCGATTAATATGTTAGAGCCGATTTACCTTGCAACATTGCCCCGAAAAATGTGTTTATTTTGGTCCGCACTTTGGTTCCTCCCTGGCCCACTGTGCGCCGTCTGCATCCGGCTGAGCTACTGTTTTCTATCTTTTCCTGAGGCTCGGCTTCCATTCGGGAGGCCGCGGCCTGCGCATACTTTCGGCATGCCGCTGGCCTGCTGCCGGCTACAGCCGGCTGAGCTAATACAACAAAATGCAGTCGGACGCAAAAGTGAAGCCGGCTGCAACGAGCATGGTATAGACCTTTTTTATGTTACGCCTAAATACAACATAATTCATTGTTCATTATTGCACAATGTATAGGACGAAAATATCATGTAATAGAAATATATTACCGCACTACACAGTCATTTCAACCCAAGGTTGGTGATCTTCTGATCGGTCCAGAAGATCGCTTCCTGGACCGCTTGTCTGTTCACACTCACAGTTAGACCGATCTAGCTTAGATCGACCTAGCCTGGATCGGTCTAGGAAGTGAGTGAGAACGGGGTCTTAGACTTATGCAAGTTTCGAGAAATGGCCCCCAGGAGTTATGTGGAGAGAAACTTGCATACACTAAACGACATTATACTGGCCAGACTGACCGGGCGCTCACATTATTGTTCTCGACAGAAAACGTTCTCGGCGTACGTTGGGCGCACGTCGAATTTGACATCTGAACGTGAACTAAATGAACGCATGCCGAGCACAACATGTGATTGCAAGAAAGTGGTTGAAACGGGCGAGTTGGTTTTGTGAGTATTTGGTTGTAAATGAGCCCCTAGTAACAAACTATTCACTTCACCTGCTATGTGAATTGAATCATGCTTGTTTTGATTAGTTGGGAATCTGTCGGACCAATAGACTGGTTTACAAACAATAACATGTTATGTATACTCTTTAAAGAAAGATTGTTCTTTAAAACATGGAAGCTTTCCCAATGCTTGTCCGACGTAGCAATACGTAATGGTTGCAGACTAGATTCTAAGTACGGTAGTTCATTCATAAAAGACCCTGTCAGAAGTGCAAAATTAAATAGATGAATTATATATTACCGCAAAGCTTATCAGTCATAGATTAAATTGATATCAATCATATGCTATTTAAGTGTCTGTCAGAAGAGTAACAGTTTTCTGAAAACTCGAAATCTAAAGCTTTGAAAATCGGAAGTTGACGATCTAAAAACTAGCTATCGACTTGACGACATCATTCTATGTGGAGTACGCACAACTCATCGCCTGAGCTATATAGGCGAGCCAATCGGGTCCACACGTTATATCGTCACCAGTACCGTTATGGCCCGGTCACACTATAACGTATAGCAGTAACGTATGCCGACGTATGTGAATTTTCACCAACACGCTAGTGCACGTTGACATAAGTTCGGGGTAGGTTTGGTATAAGTTGTATACGTTAAAAGCACGCTGGTATAAAGCTGGCATACGTTGTTGTACGCAGAGGCCGAAATACATTTTTGTGCATGCTCAAATTTGTGGGCGTATGCCGACGTCCTCTTTATAGGTTAGGCATACGTTAGGCATACGTTACACATAAGCTACACACACGTTAAATACGTTAGGGGTAGGTAACTAATACGTCGACATACGTTTGCATGAAGGTATACCTTACAGCTAACTTATTGATAACCTATGAGTAACTTACTTCTAGCCTTTATCTAACCTATATCTGACGTATCTGCAACGCATATTGACGTATTCAGACGTATTCAACGTATGTCTGACGACGGAGTAACTTATTGAACGTGTTTCTACCGTACAACTGGCGTAGTATAGGCGTTTTTCAAATTGTGAGCATGTAAACGTCACGTGATCTTCGGCAACACGCCGAGCGCGCTGCGCATAGTTTTCTCATAAGCTACTCATACATTGGGCATAGGTCGAGAACGCTGGACATGCGCTGGCCATATGCTGTGACTCGCTGTCATACGCTGTCATAAGTAAGTGATAGGTTACTAATAGGTTACTAATAGGTTAGACATACGATGTGGATACGTTCAATACGTTATGCATACGCCCAAATTATTCATGCTGCAGAATTTTCGATGTTTTGGGGCGTATGCCGACGTTTTGACATTATTTCATGAATTTTCGGGCCATAAGGGCGGCCCATTTGACACATGTTGACCGGTAATTTGGATTGGTATGGAAAATGAGGTTTTAATCTGCTTTTGTGCAATACTGAAAGGGGTAATATTTTGTATTCCTTAATATTTGCATTCTACGTTCACTGTCAGCTTTTCATTGATATAAAGTTGTATTTTCACAGCAGAGGGTCTTTCATAATGGGTTAATGGTATCTTCCACAATGCCTGACCTTTGACACGTTTATAATAAAGATATATACAACATTCTGAGATAATGGTAAAATATATTTATCGTTTCTATGAATATAGTCCCAACAATTAAGTTCACTTTCATGCATCGCCAAGCAGACTGATGATATATGCGTATTGGTATTTTGGATTCATTTTTTCTCTATAAAAATATTATGATAAGTTAAGAGGATTCTTATTTATTTAGAACCCCAACATAATTACGAAAGGTCTCATACCTCTGTCACGCCAATATCACAGGAATGTACATTACGTCAAATGGAAAAAAATCGGCCGGTTTGGAATCGGTTTGGCGGTGTGACTGAAGTATCCGACCCACACCGATTCCGAAACCGACCAATTCTTTTACATCAGGGTTATGTAATTTTGGACTGGTGCCGGTCCGGCATCGGTTCGTTGCTTTGGCAGATGTATGTCATGCGTGTTATTGTTTAATTTATTCCTTCCCTCAATAATTTATTCATGATTATTATTTATTTCAGTTCTATTTAAACAGGGTTGCCTCTTCAGTTAAAAAAAAAATCTGTCCTTTACGGCCCTAGGTAAAAAAAGGTCAAACAATATAAATAGAAAAGTATTACACAAATATACATAATAGACAATTGTAATGCAGAAATAACAGCAGAAACAATAACGTTTACAACAAATTAAACCATGTATACAAAGATACAAAGATGCAAGAAAGTGACATTCAAATGACTTATATTTTAAAAGTGAAATGGGGAGACAAACTGACAGAAATATGAATAGTAGGTGGGATATTTAAGATGAAACAAAGAAGTACAGGAGAAGAAAAAAGTGATAGAAGAGAGGGCGAATAGGAAACGTTTTAGGTAAAAGGTGAGAGAAAACAATGGAAAGTAATTGAGGGTAGAGGACAAATGAAAAGCAGGAAAAAGCAGAAAAAGCAGAAAAATTCAAGAAATTGAGAATTTGGATGAAGAAAATCATTTATTGATAACAAAGTGGACATTAAACAATAATACAGTAAGCCAAAATATATCAAACACAAGGCGAAAAATAAAGGCTAAAGGCATTTATTACATTTCATTTCATTTATAATAATTTTTTTCAATATACATGATTATAATTATTTTTCAGCAGAACAATGACAAAAAATTTGGTAAATGAAACCATTAACTAGAGAAAGATATATTTATGATATGGGGTACTCAATCAACATTTAATGGGCCTTCGACACAATGCTCGAGCGACTATTGTTCTCGGCTTTATTTCCTCAAATGTATAGGGGTTGGCGTGTTTGAGGTCAGGTTGTATTTTGTGTTGTTACTAGTTCTAGGAATAGGCTGATTAGTCTAGGGTTCAAGACAATGATTTCGTTTAAACAAGACATTACTATATGCCCTCATCAATGAGGGCATATAGTAATGTCTTGTAAGGCAGTGGAAATGGTGCAAAACAATGCTTCAATGAATTCGATGACCGGCGTAATCATTTAGAGATTTAAAAGCCATATAAATCAAGACTTTTGTTTTGTAATTGCTATTATTATTATTGTTATTATTATTACATGTACATGTATTATCCTTATTATCATTATCATTGTTATTATCATATTGACTGGAAGGAGGGCACTTTTCACTCGAGCGCTTGTCATCCAACGCAAAAGCATTATCACATGATGATCTAACGTCTCTTTACTCCTCTAAAGTACTTTGGGTATTATTACCCTGGCTTTAGCTCCGGCAGCTGAAGTGCTCAATACATTCAAGGAATAATTCCAACTGGGTAGACCTACATATATATACCCACTTACACCAGGATTTAGCGTGGCAAACGTAGATTAAAGTCTTGCGAAAGGAATTCGGTGCTGCCACATGGATTCGAACCCCATAACTTGTCGTTAACAGTCCAGAAACTTAGATAGTAGACCACAGTACCTCTACTTCTCAATGAAATATCAAAACTCTATCGATTTAATACATAACATAGAAATATAATTAAAAATACCTCAAACAACTTCCCATTCTACATACAACAATGTATAATTATGCATGAAGATCAATGTTCTTGTTTATAATTGACAAATAGTTATGAGTATCATAGCAGTATTTTGGCGACAGTTGTAGTTTTCCTTAAAGAGACAACCATTTATACAGAGCCCTTCAACAACATACAAATGGGCTTTCAAAGAGATGAATTGGTCTGTCTTTAAGGTTTTTGCCTTAAAATCTCATTGCAGATTCGTGCTTACAGACAAATCTGATATTTGAATAAATTACAGTATATTGATTGAATATATTATGCACTGAGAGGCTGCAGTCGGATTTATGAACTCTGTGAAGTGACTGGGCAAAGCACTCTGACCTGAAGGGCGAAGCTCCGAAGAAAATTGTAACTATGCATGTCAACGAAGAAAATTCCATAACTTTACCGGTACCTCGAAAATAGTGCATGGTATATTTAATTTTTATAAGATGACGTGGATCCTAATCAAATTAATGATTGGTTGAGAGCGTACACGTGACCAGGCATTTATTTTGCCTAAACGTAATTTTTATAATGACCGGTCATTAGTAAAATCATGTTATAAAACAACATTTTATAACAACAAATAAACCACATCATTTTGTTCGGGCATAAGTAAAGTTGCCCATACTCGGTACCTTCAATACAATCCAAACACCCTCGGCTATCGCCTCGGGCGTGTTCGACTGTTCCAAAGGTACATTGTGTGGGAAATTCTATGCCCTCACTGCTGTGTATTATTAGTATAATATCCTTCATTAGAAAACAAAATAATGGGGGTAAACTATTGATAAAAGCTGAATACATCTTCAAATCGCCAGTTTTGTCAGAATAAATAATATAAAGTGGCCCAAAAATTGTAAAATTTTGGGGGCTATCAACCTCAATGATATGTACATTGTATTTACGATCAGGTAGGGCAAAGCGAGCGATGCGTAAATTGGCGTGGGGTCCAAGGACAAAGCCTCCACACTGGCAGGTCATTAATTGGTGTAGGGTCGAGGGGCGGAGCCCCATGAAAGCTCAGGGGTTTTAGACATTTAATAACGGTTAGATGAACATTTAGGAGCCAACTTAGGGCCCCTGGTGGGGTCCTGGGGGCGAAGCTCCTATAAGCTAATGGGTTTTAGGCATTAAATTACGATCAGATGAGCATCCAGGGGGCAGAGCCCCCGGAAGGTCAGGGGATTTTAGGCATTTAATTACGGTCAGATGAGCACCCAGGGTCCCGCCTTAGGGCCCTGTTGGGTTCCAGGGGCGGAGCCTCCGAGTGCTCAGTGGTTTTAGCCATTTAATTACGACAACTGCCCCACCCCTATCAGTGCTTGTCTATGCATCACAGTTACTAATTATATTTATAGTCGTAGTACATTTCATGGAAAGAGGATTAATAGCGCTTTCAATATGAAATCTAAACACCAACATTTTGCTATTTTGGTGCATGTTCCTTATTTTTTTTCATTTGCACCAATATCATTTTCCAATATATTGACCTACAAGGAAATTGTCAAGCACAGATCTGTATTATATTTCTGTTAAAGTTCTATGTACAGGGATAGTCATACACTTGAGTACCACCCCAAAACTTTAACAGTAGGGTTACAGTTTAGTAGAAGGCTACGCTTTAACAGCAGGTTACACGTTAGCAGCAAATTACACTTTAGCAGCAGGTTACACTTTAGCAGCAGGTTACACTTTTGCGGCAGTTTACACTTTAACATAAGGTTACGCTTAAGCAGCAGGATACACTTTAGCAGCAGGTTACACTTAGGCCGCAGGCTACACTTTAGCAGAGTTCTTACTTTAGCAGCTTAACACATATAGGAGAAAGAAGATAACCAAATCAATCAAAAGATTAGTTACAAAATTTGCGTATATATAGTACTATTTGCTGAGGGGCGCAGCCCCGAAGGAAATGGTACTATTAGAGTCACCGAGGCCCATGGTTTTGACCAGTACCTCGAAAAGAATGCAGGGTATATCTGTTTTATATCATGCATAACAACAAATTTAAAACAATATTAAAATCAAAACATTTTAAACATTTCGAAATTTAAGCATTTCTTTTTAAACATTAAAAATAATAATCAAAAATATTTTATACACAAATTTAAAATTTGGACATGCTACAATTTTAATAAAATATTCAAAAAAAAAAAATTATCAAACAAAATTTTCAACTTCCAAATACTACTCCGAAATAGTACTTTTACTCCCGGATAGTACTCCCGAATAATGCTTTTTCAGAGCAACCTTAAAATTGTTGAAATATTTCTGATCACGTGAAGAGCTCTCAACATATCAAAAACCAAAACATTTTTGATGCAAGATATAATACACTTTATAATTCGCTATACTCACATTCAATACGTTATTAATGGGGAAAACAATATCCTATTTTTAACCCACGGCCTATAGTATGGAAAATACAAATTTAAAAGATTTGGGCTTCGATTTAAGAAAATTATACTTTTTAATACCATTCATATAACATTTTCAACTTTAAAAATATGTACTGTTGATTCAATATAGTTAATAATAACACTGTGTATTATTTACTGTTTATCGACATATGACTCACTGTATGTAATTTGAAATTCACCTTGATATGGTTATGTTTAATATTATTATTGTACTCTAACGCCCCGAAAGGGGATCGATTTAATTCAATTAATTCAAGTCATGAAACCGAGCTAAACAAATTTGCTCATAATATATGATTTACGGATACCCGATCAAGATCAATTAAGTGAATTTTATTTAAAGTCCAAACTTTAAGTTGCAATATAGGAGTAATGAATTAGATACAATTTTTAAAGTAATGAAAACAACAACAACAACAAAATAATAACAATGATAATAATAATAAGCTGTTGAAACACATCTTAAGTACTCTTTGTGGAGGCACGTTTATGATTTGTTTTTGTACTATTTAGTAGCCGATAACATGTGGATTTGGAGAGGTCTGGGCTACCATCTGGAGAAAAGATAAAAGAAAAATAACCATAAACAATAAACAATCAACAAAATAAAACTGGTCTCAAATTGTAAGTTATGTATTGTTAAGTTATTGTAGTTTTGTAAATTTGGTGAGGATCATTTTTAATAAGCCGTTGAATATGTGCCTGTCATGGTCCTCCCACTTTCGATATCTCATTAAATATGTTTGTATTGAGGATTGTATAACTTTGTTTTTATCTTGACGTGGAAATAAATGTAATGAAAACCATAAAAGTTCATTTGTTGTGTCGTAAATGGAATTAAAACAAAAAAATCTTGTTCAGTTGATATGATGGAGGGTTACTATGAGTGTTCTTTAAATCCGTAAATTTTACAAATGTAAACAATTATAAGTATATAATATATTTATATATATATATCGCATTTTCCATATACGTGATCAAATGCGCTTGAAAATTTTGTTGTTAACAGAAGAGGTAAGTTTTAAAATATGTTTGAAGGTATTGAGAGATTACTGGTTTCGAATAAATACGTGGAGGTTATTTCACGGTTTGGGAGCAGCAGTTGTGAATGCTCTGTCACAAGAGTGGGTAGCATTTTGAGACGGGTTGTTCAGCGTGATGCATTGAGAGGAGCAAAGGGAGTAGCAGGGTGGTTGCCTGATATTTTATATACAGTATAACTATTTTATTCATATACATTATGTATATACTTTAAAATAGTTATATATTATTTATAAACATATATATAATTATCTATAAATAAATCTCTTGATTAATTTAATAAATAGGACTCATAACATTACGGTGATGGTATATAAAATCCAGTTTCTTTTAAACTTTTTGCCAATGGGTGTTTTCTGGGTTTCCTTACCACTGTAGATGGCGCCTTCACTTGAAACAATAAATACAGCCAAGGAGAGCACTGATAAACGCCATTACGGTAAGCCCAGCCATCACTAACACTGGAATGCCGATAAACTGAAAATACAATACGATATAATCAAATTATATTGGCTTTTTGTCGTGAGGTAAACAATGGACTATTTTCGTAATGTAACCATATTTAATGCATAAACTTTGTTAAGTGCCATCTAACAAATTATGTCATTCACCTGTTTTGGATAACTGTATTTCAGTAGTCATAATGCAAATTGCATACATTAATTGTTGCTAGGTAGGAAAACAATATGGCTTGCCTTACCTAACAACACGTAAGGAATTCAATTTGCATTCTGACAATTCAAATACAATTATTCGTAACAGGTAAATGGAATAATTAGTGACGAGGCTCTTAACAAAGATCTGTCCATTACATTTGATTACATTGCGAAAATGGCCCATTGGAATCACGTATATATCTTTCTTTAGTTCAGTGTTGATACAAATTTCATTAACCTGTTACGAATAAATTTATTCCAATTGCCGGAATGTTTGCATTCTTACTATTCAGACACGATCATATTGTAAATATAACATGTGAATGTAATTATAACTCGTTTCGAATGCAATTTGAAAATTGTCTTTAATTGAGGTAAAATCACTGTTTCAGGATATTCTTGGAATTAAAACAAAAGATGTGTTGCTTTGATTGTCAGACTATTATGATAAAATATGATGGGATATTATTCTACAAGGAACATGGAATCAACTCTGACAAGCAAGAAGAAAGTCCCGACATCTCTGAATGTGTTTTCTGGTGAGCACGGTTATAAACTTATTTATTTGGCATATTAATATGCTTTAAGAAGAATCCTTTCATGTCACTTTCCTTCAATGACAGTCTTCCACATCGGATGAAAGATATAAAAGGCTCAAAGGTTATTATTATTTGTTATTGTTGGTAGAAATAAAGTTTCTCTTTAATCATCATTTCTCTTACCGAGCAAACTTCTTGACAGTTATCAAAAATGCCAGCTGTCGCAAAGAGGTAAATTGTATAGCAGTAATATCCAATTACTCCAAGACTAGCAACGGCCGAAATGGAGCAAGACGTGAAGAAACACATAATCTGAAATATTTACAACAGATGAAAATTAGATAAATCGAACCTGCTTTGTGTATATTTCCCCCATCCGTCGCTATACGTTCCCTCAAAATGTCGCGCCCAATCCGGTCCACGACATATCTCCCCATCCCTGTTGACCAAGCTTATATTTCCGAGTTAGCCACTGTACACAATACATTTAAAAAATGATTATCTATGCCCGCCGTAAAACTGAGAGCTATTCGACATACTCAGATGTTATTATTCAGGTGTTAAAACAACATTATTTATTTAATCACTGTTATTCTTATCTGGTTTTTTGACCAAATTCATAACTCTTTCATTACAATAATATTCAAAGGTTATTTCAATCAAATTTTCTCAATCATCTATTAACTCTATAATTGATTTGTAAAAAGAAACATAACATAGTTACCATGCATGCAGGTCTGCAGATTGTCCCAAGGCCGTATAATGCAGTCACAAGGTAAAACTGAAAAAAAGCAAATAAATCTACTCATTTCATAGGCGGCGGAGCGTCTTTAAAAGTGGCGTGCAACAACTAAAAAGGGCACTTTCTGGAAGTAGTGGCACTTACAAAATGGTAACCTCAAAGCTTTAAAAAACTATACACATTTTAGGCATTGGTATATACCCCTACATCGTAATTAATTTCTCTTTATATGGTCCAAGATACTGCTTCAGCATCATACTATGCACTTTTGTGTGATTGTCTAAAGATTGATTTGTGAGCGAGCGAAGCGACCAATCTTAAATTTAAAGATTTGGGAGGTTGATTAGGTCTTGTTTACATGGAATAACCAATCCTGAGGTGGCTTTAAGCACAATCTGATTATGGAAGAATTGATGAGACATTTACTATTTTGCTTAATGAGATATTATAAATGCAAGTGAGTGTAACAAGAGAGGTTTGTTGAAATTCGAGAAGAAAAATGCTGTCAGTCGCTTTGAATTAGGGGCATATGTTAAGGAGGCTACGATAAAACTATTGTTTCGTGGGAGATTAGAGGTGGTAAAAGGGACAGCTCTATTAAACATGAATGACATATGGCAATGTAACTGCATTTGCTCTGAGTTTGAAAACCCATTCATTGTTTGAACCTTTATATTATTGAACAAATGGCAATGTGTACGTTTGGCATAAGCTATGAGGTTAAAAAAAGACATGGGATCTAAAAGATGAGGGTTTAAAAGTTGCATCCTTCAGTAGTTGAGTTGAGTTGAATATGTCATGTATAGTTTAAAGGGGCAAACGTTTAGTGTAACATATATTAATGAAGGGACAGTTGATAGTATTGAAGAAGAAAAAAAAATCGCAATTATATCAAAAAGGGGCAAAGTTCATTATTATGAAATTAGGGGCACTGTGCCCCCTGCCTAACCCCCGGCTACTGACTTGCATCGCGGTGGTATAAATATGGTATCTGGCACCACACAAAGAGGCTCTGATTGTTTGAACTAGATAAGGTAAAAGGGAGCACCAATCAACATGGGAGTCATATTCGAAACATGGAAAGATAAAGCTGAACTGGACCAAACGTTATGTCACATGATTGCGTAGTCGCATTTCTGTGTGCAGTGTATGAGACGTTCAGCCAGATATCACTCAATATCTTATATTTTTGATGATTCAAAAACCTCTCAGTGTACTTAATATGTACTACATAATCAACATTTTTAAATTGCTTTCGACAGGTTCCTTCACAATAAAATCACATGACCAGTCTAACTCAACTTCAGCTTTTTCCTTTAGAAACAACAAATATAGCTGGTATATCTCAAACTTACACCACTTTGACAGAAAGCAATAATCTGGTAGGCGTAGATGGTAGGTAGTCCAAGTGTAAAGCCAATGGCTCCGCACACTGCCGAACCTATGGCGTATACAATAAAAAACACAGTTGTACGGAAGACGACATCCGCACGGTAGTTTTCAGAATAGCCAGCCCGCTACAAAAAATAAAAATAAAAAGAAACAAGTGCAGGGAGATTAAAATATGGTGTGCTTAGCCAAGTGTTATTCTATATCCCTTTTCTTATAATGTTCTGCAAATGAAAAAAGGTACTTTCTTGGCTTGTAAATGCATTGAATGCAACTGTTCTATAATCTCAGCCCTCTCTGTTCCTCTCCCCCCCCCCTCTCTCTCTCTCTCTCTCTCTCCCTCTTTGTCCCTCTGTCTATTTATGTGTGTCTCTCTCTGTCTCTCTCTCTGTCTCTCTTTACCTGTCTGTCTCTTTCTTTGTCTTGATCTCTCTGTCTCTCTTCCCATCTCTCGTTTAAACCGTGTATCGTTTAGTATGCAATGAGATGGTTTTCATCAAAATGTTCACAATGCATTTATTTCAATAGGGCCCATTAACCCGCTCAGTAATAAAATTATTTCATTGCCATAGGCTTAATACAAGGACCACCTGGTTCCAGTAGGCAATGGGTTAAATTTTAGAAGTATGAATTACACCAGCATACTTTCTGATAATTACTGATAAGTTCCTGAGATATTATAGGCATTTACTGATAATGATTTGGGCCTATTTACTCAGAGTACGTCGCATCAGTATTTGCTGCTCATCCCGCATCCGGGTCCTACAATTAGTATAACCCCAGCATTGCTATTTTAAATTTAATACACCTGGGTCGAGAGAAACAAATGTTCAAGGCAATACACCTAGTTCAAGGATGTAAGCACCACGCAAGCTTCAAACCCGCAACGGGACCTCTCTTAGGAGTGGGCCTTCACTTTCATTACAATGTTTTAAATGTATCATTATCATGAATCAATCATTATTTCCAAAGTTGTTAAACAAGTGGAAACATCTAGCTTTATGGTGAAATTCACATTTCTCTTTGCATATATCTATGTTGATTTATGAGAAAACATTACTTTGTGTTCAATTTTAATTGCACCACTGAGTGTATTCAATATTTAAAAGTCAACAATAGATTTGAATACCGAAACACACGATCAATAAAGTTGAATATATTTAGAAGAAATTCTTAACTGTTTTCTTGAAACTTACCGAAGGTCTACGTTCCGGCATAGTAACAGCCTGCAATTTCCGAGCTCTCTTTATACCTTAAAAATCGAAAGAAATTATAAAAAGTGAAAAATAAAATGTGCACAATATCTACTTAAGGTTAAGGATGATAATGTCTCCTTCTATAACCGCAGGAAAATTTCAATTGGAATAGTTAATCGTATTCAATTTATGCATATTCGAAACATAGCGAGAAATAACTGAGGAGCTTAGAGCACAATTTTTTGCACATTGCAGGCGATTTTCTGCAATACTAGGTCAATGTTTAATCAGTTATATATGATTCCAAAACCTCACAGTATACACCAACTAATATTTCATGTAGGCCTATGTGCCAAATAATTAAACATTTTTCCAACGCTTTCAGTTTTTGATTCATAATGCAATCGCATAACCAGGGCCCGTCTTACAAACAGTTACGATTGATCCAAATCAATCGTTAGTCCTCCAATCAATCGCAAGTTTGCAGTCTCCTATCTCTTATGTACATAGTTGCGATTGATATCAATCGCAAATAAGTTGCGATTGATATCAACTCTTTGTAATACGGGGCCCGAAGGCTACTTGATCTTTTAACAATTTGCTATACAGCCTTTTTCTTTCACCAGTAAATCTGAAGGAGTTCAAGATCCGAGTTTATTTGACCATATGTAATAATACAACAAATTGTTTCCCGTTGGTGATACATACAACATAAGCATAGACATAAATATGATATTGTATGATGAGAGCCAAAAGGGTGATCAAGGGCAAACCGAACCCTTGTGATATAAGTTAATTTGAATGAAAATAGAAAATCAGATAAACAGGAAGGCGAAATTTTGAATTAAGTCACACCAAGAATAAAAAAATTGTGAATGTTTAAAATATGACATCAATAAAGCTATGCGAATCTCAAACGAGCAATTTTGTCAATGGACTGTGACGTAGTGGCGGATAACTTTCTCGTTTGTCATGTACACAAATATCATTTATTTATGTTTTTTCTCTCAAGTGCCTTCCGCCCTTGGGACACTACTCAAAATATATTATGGATAATTTATCATTACAGGTCCTGTAAACAGAAAATACCATTCCAAGACATAACATTTTGAAGAAAAAAACGTTTTGTGTGTCGTTTTCTGTGTTAGAACAAATGGGAAAGTTGTCCTGCTCCACTACATCACAGAGACATTAACAATTAGGCCAATTCGAAGAGCCCATACCCATAGTCATTTCAACTGTCAAGAATTCAATACTCTCTTGTTTTTTTGTTGGAATTCATTCAAGCTTTCACCATTAAGCTTCTCTGAATGTTCTGCTTTATTCTACAGAAGTTTGCTTTCAAGTTAGGATTTCCCTTTAAAGACCCTGTCGGAAGTGAAAACTACAATAGATGGACTATTTATCTCCGGAAAACTTATAAACTATGGATTACAACAACATCAATTATATAATATTTTAGTATCTGTCAAAGGATTAACAGCGCTCTGAAAAGTCGAAATCTAAAGCTTCAAAAATCGGAAGTTGTCGACCTGAAAACTAGCTTTCCACCTACTGACATCAACGTATAAGGAGGACGCATATACACAATAGCTAGGTACACGGACGGGTCCAACAGGAAAAGTGTGTTTATTTTATTGCGGATTCTGTAGTGAAATTCAATGTCAAAAACAATTCCACCGACTGATTTTTGAAAATCGGTGCTCAAAGTGACCAAAATGTTATGTTTTAGGGGCCATCAGTTTTTTAGTGCATTTCAGAACAAATATTTTGGCTGAAAATGTTCCGAGTGGTGTAGAAAACCCACTATGAACGATAAAAAGGGGGGGGGGGGATATACACAAAGCATGTTCGATTTATCTAATTCAATTCAATTCAATTCAATTTCGGTTTATTAATATCAACATATAAAATGTACAATGCAGTAGTCCAAGGACCAATAATGCAATGTTTACATAAAATGTGCATAAAAACAGGAATGATCATATACATGTACAATTAAAATAATAACAAATAAAGTTATCATAATTGTAAATTTACATCTGTTGCAAATATTTCAGATTACGTTTTTCTTCATGTTTTCATGAGGACTTGGATATTACTGCTATGTAATTTAACTCTTTGCGATAGCTGGCATTTTTGAGAACTGTCAAGTAGGCTGCTTGGTAAGAAAAATGAGGATTAAAGAGAAACTGGATTTCTACCAACAACAAAAGACCACAGGGGCCCTGTTCGAGCCGTCTATGTACGTAACTGAAATAATGTTGCATTGCAGGAGGATGGAAAAGGTTGTAAATGTTGTCAGATTTTGATAAATTGTGCATGTATATAAAGAATAGAGTCTTAAAAATGAAATAAAGTAAGAATGAAAGCCAAACATTGTCATCCAGCCAAGAAATCTTCGTTTGAAGTGATCAATTTGCAACTCTAAATATTGTTCGCTTTGCAACTCTATTTTTACATCCGGGACTTGTGTGACGTAAGAGGGAAGATCCAGTTGCAGTCTGAGCATGAGCAGATAAAGGTCATTGCAGACCAAATTGTGAAATACACGGAGACAAAATGCTGGATACGTGCACATGAAAGTTATGTAATTATTATTCATGTATGCACAAGCAGTGCACTCCATGATACACGGGTGGAAGTATTCTTAGAAAAGGGGAAACAAAGGAAAAGCACAATATCTAACTGCGGCGAGCACACTGCATAATATTATGATGGGATCGTGTCTTCCCGCTTACGTCACAGCCCTTATGCCCGCGTCACACTGTCCCGACGTTGACAAAAGATGGACACACGATGAAGTAAAATGTCAAATTCGGCTCTGATCGTAAACACATCGGGCCATTCGTGAGGGCATCTGAAGCAATCGTATGACCACCGTAGGATTTTTCAGGCTCTGGCAGCGACTTCGTGAGCGATGGCAACATCTTTGGCGTGCCCAAAAATTGCCCGAACACCTTGCGAAGGTTCATGTTCGTGTTGTATTCGTGTGTCCATGTTGCCCTTCGTAAGGCCATCGTGAGGGCATCTTGCCATCGTGCATTTATCGCCTCACGAAGACAATACGAAGGAAACAAGAAGCTGCCCGATTGTCTTAGGAAGGCAACACGACTACGTGAAGCCATCGCAATGCCATCGTGTAGCCATCGTATTATAGTACGATGACATCCAGATGGGACCACGGTGTAGGAAGTGCCTCTTCCCCTTTTAATAACTACCCATTTTTAACTCCGATAATCACACCTTTTATTTTCACGTGTGCCCCTTTTCCAATCTAATAAGTGCCCTCTTTTCCTTAGGATAAGTCCCCCCCCCATTAAAACAAAAGAGCTCCCCCTTCTCATAAATGCCCCCTTTTCATCTATTAAAAAAAAAAATTTCTTTTTAACAATGATACGTGCCCCTTTTCCTTTCTAATAAGGGACCTATCCCCTTTTCATAATTCCCAATTTTTAACTCTTATGAATGTCTCTATAAAAATGTGATGGGCGCCCCAATTCCGTCGACAAATGCCCATCAATACCGTTCTCATAAGTGCCTTTTTTAATCCCTGGTGAGTGCCTCTTTTCAGGTATCAGAAATAGGTGTCTCATCCCTTTCGATAAGTGTCCCCTTTTCTTATCTTATTAAGCGTGCCCCTAATTTAAAGTGACTAAGGGCAATTTCCCCCAAAGCTCGCTCACTACACTCACTTGCATTCATAGATGATATAATTATGTTATTTATCAAAGGTCTTTTCAGTCTTCCGCTATGAGAATGTAAGTATAACCCTATTAGGATTGGATTTATTCTCTTGATATTGATGTAATTTCTGCACTGCGACCACACAAATCTTAACATTTTTCCTCGCTCGCATATGAAAATTCAGACCATCACACCAAAATATGATGCTTAAACAATATCTTGTATGATGTATAATGAGAATTAAATATTGCAAGCATCCCAGTTAATGTAACCACAATGTAGGGGTATATACCGATGTCTAACAAATTGTATATTTTCGCTTTGACATTTCCCTGTTTAGGTGTCCTTTTTTCCAGAAAGTGCCCTTTTTTGTTGGTCCCTTCCCCCAATTTGGAAGTCTCTCCGACGCCCCTGCTCTGAGCATCATTAATCTCCGATCAGCAATTGAATTTTCCACCGTCGGTCGAAGATTTTATACCATCGGGAGGTCACGTGACGCCTTCGTGACCTAGTTGGAACGCATCGTACTCTCTATACGACGTCGTGTAGCCATCGTGTGGCCTTCGTGTGGCCTGCGGGTAAACTCCTTAATAAAAATTCACATCTTCGTGTTGCATTCGTGTGTGGTTCGGGTGCCATCGTGTGACCTCCTGTAGGCATCGTACTTGCTTCGGCTGTTGGTTGGCTGTTGACCAAGTTCGGGGCCATCTTCGTGCGAAGTTCAAATTTCCTTCACCGTGTGTCCATCTTATGTCAACTTCGGGACAGTGTGACGCGGGCATAAGACCGAAAACGATCGCCTTCACGTTATCGCTTCGATCCGCTCGTGGAGGCTTGTTTAAATGATTGTTGTTTTTTGTGTCAGTGGTGTTTTCAAATCATTAATTGAATGAAGTGTCAAACTGGCATGATATTCTAAATTTGTTGAATTTCATTGATTGTAATGTTTTTCTTCTCCGCCCTCCTCTAATTGAGTACGGCTCATCGTCTCAGATATAAAAGCGAGCAAATTTGATCCCTGTTGACCCGTAATTTGGATGGGGTGTGGAAAATGAGGCTCTAACTTGCTTTGTGAAATACAGAAAGGGAAAATATTTGTTATTCCACTATATTTTGCGCTTTACATTCATTCAGCTTTCCATTGATATAAAATTGTTTGGTCATCGTGTAGGGTCTCGAAGTTAATGCTGAACAAAAATGAGTTTCAGCAGACAGTACATTCCAAGAACATTTTCTGAGTTATATTAAGAATGCATTCATACTACATGTTAGCAACTACTTTCAAAAAATCACCCTAAAGTGATTTCAATAGACTTGTGTGTCGCCTGGTGAAACGTGCGAACATGGCAATGACGTAGTACGTAATATATACGAAGACGATTTCTATGGGAAATACAAAAAGGGTATTGAAATTGCCCTATAAAATGGGCAGAATTAATTCAAATAGAACTGCGTCATAAGCATATTCAATTCACATACGCGAACGACACAATAGTTGACAGTCGTTGGTTTTTCCCTATTGCATGTTTTCCTTCGTCAGAAATACCACAAATTCTCCGCTTTCTTAGCTTTTTATGATTCTGCAAGTCACCTTTACAAATCTGTAGCTTCGCTCCCAGCTATGTAAATGCAGCTATTGAAAAGAGGAAACACTCGGTGCCTACACATTAAGCTGTGCTTTGCAGTAGATCTCACAAATATTTGGTAACGTTCGCCTCATTTCTCATAGACGCATCCAGGCTTGGTTAATGTAGTGAATTGCTGTTTGGTCTACAAAAAGTTCGTCTACTACCCATGTGGTCTAATAATCATTTCGCCTACTTATCATTTGGTCTAATATCCAAATGTTCTACTACCCACTTGATCTACTGTTCATTTAGTCTCATAACCACTTGGTCCAGTGGTCAATTTTTCCGATATCCATTTCGTCTTCCCTCCATAGAGTCTAATAATCATTTGATGATTATATTGTTATTCATGATTAAATGGTTATTAGACGCTCGGATAGGACTTTGATTGACGCCCCGTGTACAAAATAGTCACCACCTTCAATTGCACTGTATAAGAGTAAGGAGAACCCTGGCGTAGTATCACACCTGCAGACACACCCCAACCAGTTATACCGGGAGGAGACCCGAGGATCACAGTGATTCAGTTCGCCTTTTCCCTTACAGGCACAATTAAGTGACGCCAAATATAATTAACACTTATATATATATATATATATATATATACACATATCACAACAAGTCATAGGATCTGTGCATGTGCAAATTGTATAAATAACTTGAATTTTCAATGATATCGTGGAATGCTTAAAACGCTTTAATGTGTATTGCGCCCGCTTGCTGTAAGAAGCGCTGCAAAAAGGAGAAAAGGTGTTTGAAAGATAAACGCAATCCAAATTTATCAAAAAATGACACTTCTTTGGGGGCTATGGTCAAGTGTGGTTATTAAATACCGCGCTTAGAGAAAATCGTCGAAAGAAAAAAAAATATTCCTTCTAAACAGATGTACAACTGATTCGGGAAAAAGACTATCGCACTCTGAATACATTTTATTTTCTTTCATTAATAAAGCATTAGCACATGAACTCGGTCTGTTGCCACTATTGGTGAAAACAGTTAAATAAATTTATGTAAATAAGTCCTTGTTTGGTGCATTTGTAACAGTTTTCCTGGTTATCTCCCATTCACTTTTACATGATACGTGAGAGAAATACAGTTTAAAGCCCAATTCCACTCCAAAAATAGCTTACTTTCAATAGAACCAGAACAATCAGACAAACCAATCAAAAAAAGTTTGAGCAAAATCTGATAACTAATAAGAAAGTTATGAATTTTTAATGACATGAACAACTTTGAAAATCACTACACAAATTGGCAACTCACTCATGAGTCTGTGACGTATGGTCCTCACTATCCACTAATTATTGTCTTTATATTGATAATATAATTTTCCTATTTTCACCGTAGGAATCTTATTTCTTCACACCAGCATCCAAGTTAGATTGTTAGTAATATGTTTTTGTGTGGATGCACAAATATAGAGTAATTTTTGTCCAGTTACATCATGAAAAAAATTGAATTTTGATAAACTATTTATATAAAAATCTATAATTATGAAAGACAATATTCAGAAAATAGTATCAATTCTTCAAAATTCATAAAAAATTTCTGGAAATGTCATGCATATTATATGATACAAATCATATAACCTGGGCAAAGGCATGGGGAAATCACGTTTTGGGGGATAAAAAGGGAAGTTTATGGGATTAAACTATGACGTCACAAACTGATAACCATCTTGGCAATTTGTGTTGTGATTCTCATTGTTCCATAGTTTTACATACTTTTTCCAAAATTCCTAATTTTCTTAAGTCCCTCAAATTCAACCGTTTGTTTTCCTCTGACATTTTTATCTAAGGCATTTTTACCTTTAACATATTTACCTGGCATCTATTGAGTATGTAAGCAAAGTCTATATGAAGCTGACGTTACAGTTTCGATGGTAATTAATGTACCACCTACTTCTTGATATCAACGTAATGATTAAAGAGAAGGTCATTGAAATTTGAGATATAGGTAAATTATACCTCTACTACACATTGCTAAGAACCTTAAGGAAATGAGTTATGTACTTGTTAAGCCCTCATAAATTAAATGCAATTTTAATACCCTTTCCAGAACCCACTCACAAATTGAAATGACGGCTATAAAACACACGCAATAGTGCGACGTCATTGACTGAACTATACCCTTAAACACACATTCGGGACAATGTTGGATGCCCGGGTTGTATGCCCATTGCAAATTTTAGATATGGGTTAAACTATGTTTGTATATTTACTGCCAGTGGTGATATTTTCTTTATTTGTGGCACTTTAACTGAGATACACCGAAAAAAATACTTTCTACAAACGTTTGTTTGATTTTTATGTTATTTCCGTCACATTTGAGCATAAAAATCGGAATAATAATCACATACTTTGAGGGCATGTTAGCGTGTACGTGTCTGATCTGGGAGTGCGAAGGACATTTTGCATGCTGACCCAACGACTGTTCTGGAGCAATATAGGCGACAAATTTACAAAAAAATTGTCCAGATATTCATTACGAAAATGTGTGAATAGGCCGATTAATTTATGATTTTTGATAAATTAAGTCGTAGTATACAAGATAAATGGGAAAAGGGAGAATCGAGAAATGACCGAGATCAGTCTGGTTTGAGTTTCACGGCTAGCTTGATCGCCGGGCTGGCTATGGCTATGGCAAGCCATGCTATAGTGCAAGCGCTGCATTCAGGTCATATAGTACCATACGTAAGCGTACCTTTCTTTACTGCCTTGGTAACATCGGCAACATCTTCTAGTTCTACTTCTAGGCCAAGATCTCCCAAATCTCCATTGCCGTCCTCCCCAAAAGTCAAATCCATATCGATATTTCAAGGGAATTTTGATGAAGGTAAACTACGTCGGCTATGAATGGGTACGGCACTCAATGCAATAATAATAATAACTAGACTTAAATTCGTCTAAGTTTTAGGTGATACGAATACGAGAGGGCTCACTTCCGTGGGACATTTAAAATTCTACCGCGATTATTTTAGCTCGTCATCACAACTGCAAATAAAAACCGAAGTTTGATTTTGACTCGTCGTCTTTAACTGAAAATTCCGTCATGATCCCGTCATCAAAATGAAAAATAAATATAACATAAACTCAACTACAGCATATTAAAATTTGTGAGAAATTTGAATAAAGATTAAAAAGATATGGTCGAGAGTGCATTGTCATTGAAAACGAAATCGATTAAAATCGATTAAAATTCAAATCTTTAAATTTAGCATGCAATCTTATGACGTCATAAAATCCGATCAGCCAAAAATATGTATTAAATCATTTCTACAACTCATACTCTATCCGCATATCAAACAAAAATTGTGGGTATCCGTGCATTTAAAGAAGTTATGGCCAATTAAACAAAGGTATGTTTTAACCATATTTTGCAAATGTGCGCGCGCGTGTTTTTATCTTTGACGAGCGCGTTTTCCATCATTATAAGTAAAAAAAAATCACTGAAATTGAAAGGAATTATTAAGAAAAGGATCAGGAATCCAAAACGTGCCAAAAAACGGAATTTGTCATAACCGTGTGCATTATGCGTGCAAATACGCGCGAAGAGACCCGCACGCTAGGACATTTTTGAAACGTTTAAAATTGTCTCAAACGTATGAAAAGGTAATTGGTTTGGGATTTCGAGGTTTTGCCAGTTTGCCTAAAATTACACATTTACAGACATTCTTTTTCAATTGTGGGAATACAAATTCAAGTTAAAAATTATTTAAAAATTGTGATACAGTATAGATATATTGACTGTTATGGGAGGCAGGGGAGGCGACTTCTATTCATGACCGGGGGGCGAAATGCGAGGGACGAGGGAGCAAAGTGAACGAGAGGGGCGAAGGTGAGTGAAGTGAGTTACGTGATACCAACGGAATAAAGATTTCTTACAATATATACTTGTACATTCTGAAGGATATTATGCTATGGAGCGTAGCGACCGAGCGAGAAGATTTCTGAATTTGTCTAAAGTCTAAACGCTGCACTCTTGGGCCCTCCAGAGCCTAAAAGTGTGTTGCAGTCTTTAGTCAATATTTGCTATACATTTTTAAAACACTTTTTCAAATTTTACGGGTGGGGGAACGATCCCCCCTAAAACAATTATTATGATTAAAAATTGATATGTATGTAAATTAATATGATTTTTTTTTGCTTTTGGACCCCATGGAAGAACAGGACCATTTTGAAAATGGTCCTGAAATGGGCTATCCAACCGTTTGTCTATAATTATGTAACACATATACTTACTTTCTTGTCATTTGAATTATGTGCTATATGGATGTTTTTTTAAAACTTGTATGTATATATGGATTTCGGAAATAAAAACAAACAAACAAACAAGGGGGAAGTGTCCCCCCGTCCTCCCGGGATCGTCGCCCCTGATGAGAGGCATGGTTGTTTGTATACGCTCTCGGGGACGTTACATCGTGCTATGACCCCGAGGCGCTCCGAGGGGTCATAGCAGGATGTAACGTCCCCGAGAGCCTATAGAAACAACTACGCCTCGAATATTAAAGCACTCAATATATCTTTTATATACCGTAAAAAGAGTCGAAGAATACATGTGCCACTTACCAATCATGGGGTCCTCAAATTTAAAAATCATGATCAAACTGTGCTCCAGTAGAACATTGAAGAATGTTTAACGATATACGCGCTAGAGCTCGCTCAAAGTAATTTTTCTGTGTGTCAGAAGACAAGCTTTTTAGTGAACCCCTCTGTTTCCAATATGTATTTCTATATCTGTTGTAAAAATCAGGCCTGACAGACATTTTGTTATATATCCCATCCCTTGATCTTTATAGCGAAACGTTGATCTAGATTCGCGACAAGGGGGCTATGTATGGCGCCATCTTTGTTGGAAAAATTGATGGCATCTTCCGCTGCGATAATATTTTACGCGTAAACCAATGGGGATCGCAGCAAAATACGACTTCACTTTCAACCAATCAGATGAAAGGATTAGGATAGATTCTTACAGTAAGGTATATAATATGATTTATATACCTCAATTTAGAAATCTAGCCATCTAATTGGTCGAAATTGGAGTCGTGATTCTAAGCCATGCCCCACCTACCAGTCAAAAATCTTTAAAAAGTGCCCTCGTACCGCCAAAAAGTTAATATCCATTAATTTGTGCCCTCGTACCCGCCCACAAGTTTAATATTCATTAATTTGTACCCTCATCCTCCTGCAATCCCCATTGGTTTACGTGTTAAAATTGTCTTTGTGCGAGCGCGGACACCATACAGTGGTTTTTTCTGCGATTCCCAAATGATTGAAACCTTCAGTCATTTTGCTAACAAAGATTAACAGACAGAGTATCAGATTTTCTGTGATGTTTTAGCCAATCTTTACTCAATAAAACAAAAGGCTAAGGTAAGAATTCTTGGTAGATTTTTGTTTTAATTCCTACGATCGACATATAAAAGTCATATCGACTGCTTTAATAGTCGGGGACTGGCTGTTTCTATTCTGGCTCGCACACCGCCCACCCAGGCGCACCTCGGGGTGATGGCAGGGGATTCAACTTTCCCTTGAGCGTATAAAAGCAGGCAGTCCTCTCGTAGCAGTCGATATCTCTATATTATATCATTGAAGCCAAATAAACACAAAGATATGATTTGGATATTATTGACAACTGGCTAGCTAGTAATTAAACAAAGCTAATCTTATGTTGTAACACATAAATGTCAAAAAATATTTGTTGAATATAAAATACCAGTCATCTAACCCATCTACATGCAGGATGCATCTAGAGGAAGTGAGCCTGCATATTTCCACGGTACGACTGGTCTCTTTAAGATAAGGGCATATCGGAAAAGACATTGAGACAACTTAAGATGTTATAAACGTTGAATGTACTAAAGCGAAAAGTTACTATAATTCAATGCTAGAAAAGAAAAAAGAGAAAGTTGGTTTCCATTTTTGGCAAAATGTTTTAGCCCTACCAGAAACATTTGTTCGGACAGATATATTTCAGTTCAAGTTTAATAAGATAAGAGACAAGTATATCAAACAATATAATTTCAAATTAATTCATTGGGTATTGCCCTCTAAATGTAATTTCTTTATATGGAATAATCGTACAGGATAACAAATGTAAAAATTTGTGGTGAAAAGGAAACTATCTAGCATATATTTCATTGCAAGAAGGTAAGGGTTTTCTTGATAATTATCTCAAGAACTATTTATTACATTTTTAAAACATTGAAATTTTATTTGAAATACAAAGAAAATATAACATACTTCGATAATGAATAAGTAAAGAGAGTAATAGAAATGTTATAATGATCCTTCTAAGAAAATATGTTGGTCTTGTATATAATTCATATATTTCTTTTTACTTGTTTTGTAAATGGTCTATACGTATTCTGAAATGGAATAATAAAGTTCCTCTGAAGAGGTGAAGAGAACAAACGAATATCGGAAAAGACAGACCTCATATTAAAGTACAAGTCCACTCCAAAAATAACTTGACTTTAATAGAAGCAGAAAAATCAGACAAACCAATGAAAACAAGTTTGAACAATATCGGACAACTAATAAGAAAGTTATGAATTTAAAAAAAAAAATTAAACCAAAAAACAATGGAAATCACAAATCATATAACCTGGGCAAAGGCATGGGGAAATCAAGTTTTAGGGGATAAAAAGGAAAATTAATGGGATTAAACTATATAAAGCAATTGATAAATAGTGACGACATGACGTCACAAACTGATAACAAAATTGGCAATTTGGGTAGTGATTTCAATTGTTCCTTAGTTTTACATACATTTTCCAAAATTCATAACTTTCTTATTAGTTATCCGATTTTGCTCAAACTTGTTAATTGGTTTGTCTGATTTTTTTGCTTCTATTGAAAGTAAGTTATTTTTGGAGTCGACTTGGATTTTAAAGACGCATAGGAGTGGGCTCTCATGGTAAAATCGACACCTGTTGTCAATCACCCGGATTAAAGGGCAATCCAACCCAAATAGACAACTACTCAAAAAGAAAGCAGAAAAATCAGAGAAGCAAACTGATGAAAGTTTCAATCAAATCGGACTAAATATACGAAAGTTATGAATTTTTGAAAATTGTAATCTCTATAGGTATGGGCACTTTTAATTGGCTGAAGCGGTAATGTCATTTTGATATGTAGTGCCGGACTACCTTCCCATCTGTTCCAACATATAACATGACTAAAATGTAAATTTTTCGAAAAAAAATTCATTGCTCAGGAGGGTCTATTCTTTTACAAGAACTAAAATAATATGCTATCTATAATATATTTTGAGTAGTGCCCCGAGGGAAATGAAACTTACGAGAAAGACATGAATTAATGATATTTTTGTACACGGCAAATGGGACAGTTATCCACGTCCTACGTCACAATCCACTGACCAAACTACCAATTTGAGATTCGCATAGACTTAGTGATCTCATATTTTAAATATTTATAACTTCCCTACTATTGGACCGATTCATTTCAAACTTTTGCCATTCTGTTTCTGGTATTTTTCTGCTTTCATACAAATCAACTTATTACGAGGGTTGGATTGTCCTTTAACCTTCAGTTGTATGACCAACAGGCCTTATGTAATGCCTTGCATTCCCCCTCACCCGAAGACTTTCCAAAAGACAGGAGGGTATTTCGATCGTGATAGGCCCACGGGTTCGCTGCGTGCATACCTGTACACACATTAATGGTATTTCCAACAAGTCTGGCGTCAGCGAAATATATGGCCTTGTGCACATGAAAACTGACGACCCACCCCCTTTTACTGTTTAACCAGATTCTCCATTTCATTCCTTGACCAACATAAGTAAATTCTACCCTAACCTAAATCCCAATTGCACCCCTAACTCAAAGCATATATCACTTACGAAATATGGATCAGAACTCTTGCTGTTTGAGCAAATGTCGGGTCACCACATGTTTTTGAATGTTTCATAATATCCTAGACTTAAAAACATATTTATTACAAAAAGCTTTTGTTTGCATTGCAACACATAATAGACGATATAATGTAATATTTATCCAACTATAAAATTGAAATAGTCCCCAAATGCATACTCAAACAGTCTTTATATTATAAAATACTTTGAAGGACGTGTGCAAGATCGGCGTTATTATCACAATACAATTAAGGCTTAAGGGTCTACTGAGCGCAGTATTTACGTTAAGTTCAATAAGATATCATGGTTTTAAATTGCTAATTTCCTGCGAAATTGAAAGGGAATATGGAGTGTTTTTCCCTCTCAATCTGTACTTCCCGATGACGGTATAAAGTAATATGTCAAGTGATGAATTTTCTCTCATCTCTTCCTTTTTGGAGTGTGTACAGAGTTTTACACGCCACGTATATAGTACTTCAACTCACAGGGGCGGTTTCAGAGTTTTTATGAGTATTACTTCACCAGTGTTTATCTCGTATACCTACGTGTACGAGTCCACTGAGTACGCAACTTGTGCAGACACCAACAACATCGACAAGCCCAAGTTGGATTATTTTTTGAAAAGATTTGTTTTATTTTGGCTTTGATTTTAATAGAGTACAGTATATGGTAGGAATTATTGTAAAGACAGTAATCCATTGTTTAACCTGACGCAGTATTCAGCATGATAACCATATGAAGCTCTTGGTGACTAATTGGCAAATGTGTTTTTTCTTCTACAAAAACAAACTATCGACCGTCTTCAAAATTGGAGGTGGTGAGTATCAACAATAATCTTGCCATTTGACAATGACAATTATGGTGATGATGTTGATGATGATAATGATGATAATGATGGTGATGATGATGATGATGGTGGTGATGATGGTTGTGATAATACTGATGATGATGATGATGATGACGATAATAATAATCATGATGATGATGGTTATGATGATACTGATGATGATGACAATGATAATGATATGATGGTTTGGTAGTTTTTATTGTTTTATCATGTTGATAGAAATGGTCAAAAATTGTACCAATTCCGGGGTAATCTTAAGGTAACGTTGATAATGTCAAGAGATAGAATTTTAAGACGATTTAGAGATCCCAAATGAAGCCTTCACTTCAGCTCCTGATGCCCAATCGCCGCGTGATGCTGAGACTGCCCTAGACGCTGTTTCATAAAACTTGTTAACAATAACAAGTTACAATAACTGTTATAAGCTACTGACATTGTGGCATTTGATTGGCTAAGATAAAATTTGTCATAGAAATTTAGTATTTGTTATTGGTAACACATTTTATGAAACAGGGCCCTGGTCAATGCACGCACCTCCACAGCTCTACTTTGAGACTTATCATGATCGCCGTTGGAATAAAATGTGTTTGGATTATTTTGTTAACTTTATTATTGTCTCTGTTTTATTGTTATCTTGTTTACTAGACCAATAATTCGCACTGATAGCAAGGACTCACACACACACAAATATTTGAATTGATATATAGGATTCGTTTGATTTATTGTTTATTCCCTTTTCTTCTTTCACATGTTCATTTAAAAAGAAAAACCAAATGACAAAATGGCAAAGGGAATAAGTTAGCTGTTGGAAGTAAATTAGTTTGCAGTTAATGAAACAAAAATATTACACATTTGAGCAATGATTGGCGGACTTGTGATAAAATTCAACTAAGCGGATACTAAGACGTTTATTTCCGATAAGTGTTTTTACTTTAATTCTGACAGGTACAGTTCATCATGATCTTTTCATCAGTGCCATACCAGCTGGTCTTATATCTCTCTTCCGTGTTTGTTGTAGCTTGCTGTAAGTTTGCCTATATTCTGTCTCTGTTTGTTTTATGCTTAACTTAATAAAGTTGCAAAAGTTAATCTCTACTCAAAGAGGTGCTTTTTTTATTCCAGTTAATTATCAAAAGGTAAATCATGAACATTGATTAAAAAAAATAATTGTGAAACATTATGTAAATACCTCTGTAGGTACCTACACTGCGTATCTAATTCCATTCTGTGTATTCAATTCATTATTGATATATCTGTCTTGAATATATAGTGTTATGACAAATAATAAATTATAATAGTCAAACATCATCGAGGTGTGTTATTGGTCTCCTAATATATGAATAGAATATGGAATACATATATCAATTATAATAACCACTCGACTAAGCAATACGAACGAGAAAAAAAAAGATTGGCATTTTTTCAAAAACTTGATGTTGTGTCGAAGCTTTTGGTGTTCGATCCTTCCAATAAATATTCCAAACCCGAGGACTTGGAAATCATTCCGTTGTTAGGTATTAAACAAACTAACATCTTGAATGTTCCAAAGTAGAGTTGCAAATACCACAATAAAAAGGCAAATTTAGCATACATTTCGATAGTTGAAAAAAAAACCCCAATTTTATATGTATTTCAGATCAAACAATGATGTTCACTCAATTATGATATAACATCTGTTATCTATCCACTTGTTATTTAATGATGTAAATAAGTGATTTCGAATTTCATTTTTTCTCAATCCAATAATATCTAAATCTATTTAAATCATTTTGAAATTAATTCACCCATTATTAGGTCTTAACCTAATTTTAAACTCTTTGGCTGCGAGAACCGATTGGTCCCTGCATTATGAAACTAACATGATCACAAAGACTGAAAAATGATCTTAAGGGTAGATTCTAAGAACGTACTTGCACTGCCTGTGGGATTCATGTTACGATTATGGAATATGTCATTGTCATATTCGCACATTTAAATGTGTGATGCTAGTGAATTATACCCACAGTCGTTCACAGCAATCATAAGGTGTAAATAAATTTTTGTTCACCTCCTTTCTTACTTTGTTATATAATGGCCGGTTTTGTGTCAATATTAATATAGTTAAAATTTATATCAAATTGTATTTTACTTTGGATCTCTACGTAAGAAATACAGCTCTTGAGCTGCGATACGGTTTTTGATAAGCAAATTAAATTTAATTCGATTGGAAATGTATTAATTTCCTTTGTCTGTCAATCCAGTTGAATGCCAAGATCGGTGTTTAAATGATGGTGTTTGTACGTCATCGTGGAACGGGTCGATGTGCGCATGCCCAGACGGTTTTAGCGGGTCAAGATGTGAATCTCGTGAGTCTCCCTAAGCAAGTTTCACGAAGCTGTATTAAAATAAAACTTCAGATTTTACCCACGGTTTTGTGGCCCCATCTCATAAGATATATATAGAGAGGCGATTGATCCGTATTTATCGCAAGTCCTAAAAGATTCGGAAAATAAAGATCCGATCAGAAGTTTTGCAGTTGATATCAAGTAAATATGCCTTATGGTCGATTTCTAACAATGACTGCTGTTTATATATAATAAAGGCCTCTAGTTATTGAAGAGTATCTTGCATGGCACTATTTATTATTAACAATGGCTGAATTTGTGCGTATTATTCTTTAAGTCAAATGTACACGAAAACTTGTCATTTATGTTTTAACGTAGGCATTTAATATCTCCCCGTGGCTTGGTATCAGTAAAAAAAAAAAAAAAAAAAAAAACAGGGGTGTGTATTCTCATAAAGATAGAGTAGCATAAACCTGGTTGAATTTAGTCTATTGATTTTTGAAGCTTCGAGTGTTGAGGTATTTTGGTATAATTGCTGTGATAATTTTGCAACAAAATGAACGAAATAAATCCAGTCACAAAATGGGAATGAAAAGCTTATTTCACATTACTCTAATAACAAGAATTGTCATTTGGTCACTGAATTACAAAAAAAAATATTTATTTTGTAATGGGCTAAAAAGGTTGATACTCGGCGCTACATAAACCAGCGGACTATATCTGCCCTTTATAATCAGGGATTACAGTTAGTAAGGTTTTATAAGTACCGACCGATATTCCTTATTTCGAGTACTTGCTTTTCAAGAAAGGCATCTGCGTAAAATATTTTACTAGACAGTCCAAGCGTTTTTGTCTAAACGTTAGCGGCAATAAAAATACATAAATACATAATATATAAAATGTTGTGTCGGCAAACTTGTACCTACAACGGGTTCGCAAAAAACATTGCCAACAATATTGACCAAATACCTTAGACCTGCCCTACATATTGTATTCAGGGTCCAGATACGCACCACTCCTTTTCCTGTGCGACACGGCAGGGAGTTTAATCTACGAGAGCAGCGCAGACAAACTGGAGTTCAATCCCCTCCCTCTACCGAACATCCGGCAACCGGTAGCAGTGGGATACGACTACGAAGATGACGTCATATTTTGGGTAGATGCAGATGACGGGTCTTTAAATCGCGTTCAACGAAACGGGTCAGATTACAGCGTATTGGATGTTGGTCATGGTAAGGAGTTTGCTTCTTCTTTTATTCATTTTTCTTTTTACATTATTAACGATCAAACAAATTTGACAGCTTGAACTTTATTAAAGGTAAGACTATTTCTATTTGACATGTGAAGATGAGAGGCTTATTGAAAAGCATGGCTTGTAATTGTAGCCCCTCTTAAAACTGAAGTAGGTCTTAATATAAGTTGGTTGAGTACTTATTTATAATCATCAATAAAGTATGAAACTTGGCGGTTTTCCAGGTGTTTAACAAGCTTTCTAAATATACCGTGTGTTAAAAAAAGGAAAAGAATCAGATGAGAGAATGGTGTAATTGTATCTTAAATTCGTGAATATTGGAGCTTAAATCATTCATCATTCTTACAAGAACTTAACCTTCTATTTACATTTATAATAGGATAATAAAAACAATTAAAATAAAAATAACAAAGTTAACGATGATGAGGAGGTTCATAATTTTACTTATACAGCGTCCTTTTCAAAGGATACGAACTAGGCGCTATCCCTTTGATAAATTGTCCATGAATAGATTAGGAAGAAATTTAGAGGTATGATTTGACAAGGTAATTTTATGAAGTTGGCACATTTCCCTTACTTCATCTTCATAAACTTCATCTTCAAATAACTAAAGTTATTTGCCACCTGTATCAAAATCAAACCTTCCTTTTACTTAGCTATCAGCGACCTGGCTATTCATGTACCGTCAAAGAAAATCGCCTGGATCAATGCCCTGAGAGACCTAGCTGGACTATACGACTATTCAGCAGATATACAGGGCATGACGTTCTCTGGCAGCAGCTTTTCTACAGTAGCAGTTCATCCAAATGGGTAGTTATTAGCTTTTAGTGACACATAATCGGTGTATTTGTTATAATTATTATTGATACTGATACTACAATAATGATATGAATGATAATAATTATAATAATAACAATCACAATTATTATCATTATTATTGTATTATCTCTATTATTAATGATGTTAACACTAGTACTAGTAGTGTTAGTATTTTTGTATAATTTTGTTTTAATTATCTTCATTATTAATGACGTTAATATTAGTATTAGTATTATTATTATTTTGTTTCTTGTGTTGTTGTTGTTATTGATATTATCATAAATATTATTTCATAATTTTGTTCATATTAGTTCGTTAACTTTTGATCCTTGACAACTTCTACACAGACAATTTTACCTGATTGACAACGTGTCACCAAATCCCGAGATTCACGTCAGAAATAATAATTTTCAACCCGTGACGACTATCGTAAAGACTGAGCTGACAACAACACAAAGTCTCGCACTTGATCGCCAAGGTATGGTATTAAAAAAAGGTCTTTATTTGTCCATGTACAAAGAGGCAGTGCCTTGCATCCTATGGAAAAGATGCTTATATAAATCCAATTACTACTATTATTATTATTTTCATTATTATTATCATTATAATGGTTATCATTGTTATTGTTATTTCATTTTCTTCTTCTTGTTATTATTAATAGTATTATCATTATTATTCTTAACATTATTATCATTATTTTTATTATTTGTATCATTATTGCTATTATAATAATAATATAATAATAATACAATAATAAAAAAAACGGTGCTTATACAGCGCTTTCCACCGAAGTCTCTAAAGTGCTATAACAAACAAAATACAATGATAAACTATTATATATTAAACATTAAAAAATACAATGATAAACTATTATATATTAAACGTTAAAAAATACAAATAAAACCTACAAATTACAATACATATGAAATATACATCAATGTAAACAAAGTAAGTTAATCATCAAAAGCAATTTTTAATAAATGTGTCTTAAGACAAGTTTTGAATAGCTTGACAGTCTGACAGTTTTTGACATGCAAAGGTAGTTTGTTCCAAAGTTCAGCAGAAGCTTTGCAAAAAGAGTGATGACCATAAGAAAGAGTTGACACCGAAGTAGACACGATGTTTAATTGAGAAGATGACCGTAGATTGCGTGAGGGTTTGTAGTCCTGGACTAGTTCTTGCAGATAACTTGGTGCCAATTCATGAATACATTTATAAGTTAAAACCAAGATTTTGTACATAATGCGGTACATCACCGGAAACCAATGCAATTTGCGAAGTACCGGAGTGATTTGTGCACAAGAGCGTGTGTGTGTTACAAGCCTTGCAGCAGATTTTTTTTTATTCTCTGGAGTTTTGCAATGTGTGAGTCCGGAAGGCCATAAAGAAGGCTACTGCATTGATCAAGACGGCATGTGATAAATAATAATCATCATCATTATTACAGGGGCATTGGTATCCTTTCATGTGATACGAGTGTTGATTAGGCAAATTACAGTCTTGCCACTAATGACGATTGGTACCAGCAATAGATACCAATCTGCAAAAGGAATGCACTATGCATTAGAAATAACCCCCTTTCCGGTCTTCATGACGCAAAAGGCTATTCAGTTTTTTCTCGGGAGGGTTCGCTTGCTCCTCCCAGGCACAGGTGAAGCATACGAGTTTTATGCAAGCCTTCGAGACCGTTCTTCAACACTAAGCTTGAATCCCCCTTTAATTGTCATCTACAGGAACTCACCTATTCTTCTTGGATCTCCAAAAGAAAACCATCGAGTCTTGCGGACCACGTGGAGAAAATCACAAGATCCTGATGACGATTAACAACATTCATTCAGTTCTAAAGGATGTTGAGTGGTATAGAGGAACTCCCTTGTGGACGGAAAGCGTCGCAGCAAAATGTGTTAGTGTTCTCAATGGTCTGCGACATGTTTCACCTGCTTCGACGAATATCGTCCGGTTCAGCAGTCCCGCAGGGATACATATTTACAACGGTACTTTTTGTTTGGTTAGAATTTAGAAGAATTTAGAGAAAAATCATATAATACGTTCGATAACTATTACTAGACTATTACAATTATGTTTTTTTTTTTGTTAATAATATTATCGGGTACCCAGTGGGATTATCAGCCGTAAAACATAGATTCCTACTTCATATTTGATCAACCATAAAAGCTTTACATTAAACCTTTAATTTGATTTAGAAGAGTATAGTCCACTAAAAGGCATTATGTGCAAATTTCTTATTGTCAAGTCAGATACTTCTAATGGCTTGTTCAGATAAGTGGCGCTGTAAACCCCCCCGGCGGATATTTTTTGTGTTTTTACGAGAAATGAATGGCAACTGCGAGCAACAGAATAACGTGCGCGTATACACTGGACTTTGTGTAATAAGATACAGAAATGTGAAGCATATTAATACACTTTATGTCATTATAAACGTAAAACCCAACTCGGTGTTGTCGCAGAAAATGGGAACGAGCCTTTAGTTTGAACATGATTATAATCCTGCTAATCTTCTACTTTATCCATCTTATTAACGTTGGGCTTACCATCTCTATTCACACACATGTTAGCAAATGATAGTACAAATAACAACAACAACAATAGTAAAGATAATAATAATAATATCAATCATCATAATAATAAAAATGAATTGTCAACATTACCGTTGTTATGTGTAATCATTACTTTGGATTGTGTCGCCTTTGCATCAATAAACAGAAGAGAGAGAAACAGTTTTGAAAATGTATTTCTTTTTTATTTCATTTTGAACAAATAACCAGGCCAATCTTATGTCAAGTCGGAGTGTCTACCAGATGAACTATCATGTGACAACATTTGCATCCCAATTGGGTGGGCATGTGATGGACTTATCGACTGCGCTGACGGGTTGGACGAAGCAAATTGTAATCCAAGCGAAGACTCTGGTAAGACTTTTAAAGGCTTGGATCTAAAATTTAAAGCAATACTGAACTGATTAATCTTCTGCCCCTGGCGTACTGTTTATAAAAAAAGCGACATCTTAGGTCAACTTGGCAACAGTGCATAACCAAACACCTCATATTTGCTACAAGCACGGGTGACTATCATAAGCAATTTGGGAGTATTAGGAGAGTTTTCAATATATTTAATGCTAGGATTTAATGCACCTACATTAAGGGAATATTAGCGATAATAACTATACATATTATTTTGTTACCCTTTTAATTGCATATGTTCATTCAACAATTATCTTCCATACCCTGCCATCATTATCTTTGTGAACCGATATCCTCTCATTTACGAACAGGTGTGATTATTATTAAAATAGGCGATCGTTTTCCTTCTCCCTTTCTCCTTGTCGGCAAGTCGTTCTCTCCCCTTAATTCTTTTTCTTAAATACAAAATAGGGCTGCAAGCAAATCAAGCTTCAAACTTATGGTGTAGCCCTCGTTAATGTAACTTATGTTAGGTTATGGGCTCATGTGTTTCAATCGGTTCTAGGACAACTACCCTCTAGGACAACTACCCCCTATGGCAACCACCCTCTAGGACGACTACCCCCAGGACAACTACCCCCGGACAACTACCCCCAGACAACTACCCCCTACGACAACCATCCTCTAGGACAACTACCCCCGGACAACTATCATTTAATTAGAACACATATTTATGATGTATATATATTCATCCTCATGTAACTCGTATTTTCTGTGTTTTTTGTGTGATCTGTATGTTTGTAACATGACAAAGATTTTTGAAGGGTGCATCAGGAATATATGTTGGTCTTATTCCAATCTCAGCCATGAACACCACTTACACGCCTGTTCGGCTTATAAGACTGCTTTTTGTATTGACACATTTCTAAGAACCATTATGTACAACATTACAATGACACTGTTTTTATATGAATAATCCTCTTGAAGATATTGATCCTGACTTGCATGCTTATAACTCCTCCACGGAATGTCCATGGTTTTACCTTCTGAATTTAATTCTCAGTCTCCATTTGATTCTAATTTAAGTCTGATTCATTTTAATGCTAGAAGCTTACAGAAAAATTTTGAAAATATATCACAATTTCTTTCAATGCTACATCATTCTTTTGATTTTATAGCTATCTCAGAAACATGGATAAATGGTCCCCCTTTAATCCCCTTTTCTCTCGATGGTTATACAATGTTAAATGCTGATAGGTCACATGGACGCGGTGGTGGTGTGGCTTTATTTGTTAAAATTGGTGTTATATATAATCTGAGAACCGATATTGTTGTAACTTCAGATAGTGATATGAATTGTGAATACTTATTTATTGACTTCGTAGATCAGTTTCAGAAAAAATACAGTTGGTGTAATGTACCGGAAACCTGGCTCAAGTGTGACACATTTCTTCGATTTTTATAATGATATTGTACGTAAATTAACTAGTGAACATAGAAACATTTATATAACTGGTGATTTCAATATTGATCTTTTTAAAGATGAAAATTATGTGAATGAATTTCTTAGTATTAATTCTTTGTTTGGTATATTACCTGTTATACGAACTGCAACTCGAATTACCTTAAATAGTGCTACTTTAATAGACAATATTTTTACCAATTTTATTGATTCAAGTGTTCATTGCGGTACTTTTTGTATTGATATTACTGATCATCTACCAATATTTATTATTTTGAAAGCTCTTAATTCGTCACGTAATGAATCAAGTGAATACTTAATGCGTAATTTCTCACATGAACAAATACAGTATTTTCAAAGAGATCTTATTAAGGAGAATTGGTCTTATGTTTACAGTTGTGATAATTCAGAAGAAGCCTACAATTTGTTCATACATCGGTTTACTATTCTATTTAATAGACACTTTCCTTTGGTTAAGAAGAAATGTAATAAACGTATTCGTAAGCCCTGGATTAATAAATATATTTTGCGTTCCATAAATAAGAAAAATCATTTATATAAACAGTTTATTAATAATAAGAATTTGATAAATGAGAAAAGGTATAAGAAACAAAGGAATAAAGTCAATAATTTGATAAAGAATGCTAAGAAAAAGTACTTTTGTAATAAATTGAATCAATTTAAGTATAATGCAAAAAAAACGTGGACTGTCATTAATTCATTGTTAAATAAGCCCAAACATTCTCTACCACAATATTTTATATGTGATGGTAAACGTATTGATGACGGTGAATGTATAGCTACCGAATTTAATTCATATTTTGTTAATTGTTGTAAGGAAGCAGCTCAAACGCTATCAGCGTCTACTCCTGGTACCATGTTTAATCAATATCTTCATGAATATTTTCCTAACTCTATGTTTTTTATTCCAATTTCTGTACATGAACTTCTACAAGTCTCTAAGTCATTAAAGAATAGTAACGCATGTGGTTATGATAATTTGAGTAATAGTTTACTGAAACAAGTAATATATTATATTGTTGATCCTTTGGTTCATATTTGTAATATTTCCTTAAGATCAGGTATTGTACCAGATAAATTAAAAATTGCTAAAATTACCCCTGTATATAAGAAGAATGACCCACATACATTCACTAATTATAGACCAATTTCAGTTTTACCCAGTATATCTAAATTGCTTGAAAAGTGCATATATAGTCGACTATATTCATTTTGTTTGACAAATGATATTCTTATTGATTCACAGTATGGATTCAGAAAAAAATCATTCTACTTCTCACGCTCTAATTGAATTACAAGATAAAGTTCTTTCTGCAATCAATAATAATAAATTTGCTATAGGGTATTTATGGACCTATCAAAGGCTTTTGACATAGTTAATCATAAAATATTATTATCAAAATTACAATATTATGGAATTAGAGGAGTGCCCCTACAATGGTTTAAAAATTATCTTGATAATAGGGTCCAATATGTAATATATAACAATAATCGTTCAGATGTATCTTGTACTACTTACGGTGTACCCCAAGGGTCAATCCTTGGCCCCCTATTATTTTTGCTATACATAAATGACATTAAGAAAGCTTCAGATAAATTTGAATATATTATGTATGCAGATGATACTACTTTAATTTATACGCAGCCAAATATTGTTGATTTAGAAAGTAATGTCAACGATGAATTACAAAAGATTTCTTTATGGTTTAAATCAAATAGACTATTGATAAACCTTAGTAAAACAAATTATGTTACATTCCATAATAAGACTTGTAAAATAGCCAAAACACTAAGTGGTCTCTCTCTCAAAATTGATAATATTCCGTTACTTAAGATTGATACTGTTAATTTTCTTGGTGTCCTTATAAGTAATGATATGCATTGGGATACACACATAGATTATTTAATAAGTAAAGTTTCTAAATGTATTGGTATACTCTATAGATTGAAAGATACAATTCCTACATCCTCTTTGATATTGTTATATAATGCATTTATGATGTCACATTTAAATTATTGTATTGTGGTATGGGGTAATAGTAGTCACACAAAATTTGACAAATTATTTAAACTACAAAAGAAAGCCCTTAGGATATGCTTAGGCTGTCAGTATCGTACTCACTCTGCCCCACTGTTTATGAAATTGAAAACACTGAATATATTTGACTTGTATTTTTATTCAATTGCCCTGCTTGGATTCTTTTATTTTCAAAATAAACTACCGCCAAATATTTCGAAAATGTTCACTTTGAATAACGATGTTCATAATTATAATACCCGTGGGCGAGACTCTTTTCATTTTTGGCCAGTAAAGACAAATATATATCTAAAATCTGTAAGAAACAATTTTCCTGTTATTTGGAACTCTATTCCTCCTGAAATATCCTCATGCAAGTCTTTAACACTATTTAAAAGAAACTTAAAGCAGCATCTTATATCTAAATATCAATGATTCTTGTACCAGTAATTATATTATACAACATTACCTATAACTTTTTTCAAACTTATGATTTTGTAATGATCATTTCCATTTGTATTACCTCCCATGAACGATGTCCCTGTCATGTTTCGTCATGTATGTTTCTTTTTTAGTTTTGTCTGTATATGTAAATCTTTTAATTACTGTTTGGGGAACTATGCCTCCACAAGGCCATTTGGCCTTTTTCTTTTAGTTCCCTATTTTCATTTTCTTATATATTGCATATGCTTATTTATATTGTATATATCTTTGTATTGTTTTTTTATTGAAAATGGAAATGAATAAAAACGAATTGAATTGAATTGAACTTCGTTATAACAAGGGCCTTGGGACCATAGAACTACCTTGTTATATCAGGAATCTTTTGACATCAAGGTAAACAAAAACAAGTATATAAAGAGCTGGGACATCAAAATCACCTGTTATAACAGATTCTTCGTTATATCAGAGCTCTTTATAATTACTACGACGCAGTAATCGCCAAAATGACAACCACTGGCGATCAGAAAATTGGCGACTTACTTCAGTCTGCCAATTCGCGTCTCAGGAAGATGTATGAACTCTAGACGGTAACCCGACACATGCTCCGCCGACAATTGCTCCGCCGACATTTACTCCGCAAAACGCGACAATTGCTCCGCGACATTTGCTCCGCGACATTTGCTCCGCCGACAATTGCTCCGCCGACATTTGCTCCGCCGACAATTGCTCCGCCGACATTTGCTCCGCCGACATTTGCTCCGCCGACATTTGCTCCGCCGACAATTGCTCCTCCGACAATTGCTCCGCGACATTTGCTCCGCCGACAATTACTCCGCATGAAGTGATAAATGCTCCGGTGACAAATGCTCCTCGAACGACAGTTGCTCCGACGACAATTGCTCCGCCGACATTTGCTCCCCGACAAATGCTCCTCCGACATTTGCTCCGCCGACAATTGCTCCGCCGACATTTGCTCCCCCGACAAATGCTCCTCCGACATTTGCTCCGCCGACAATTGCTCCTCCGACAATTGCTCCGCCGACATTTGCTCCGCCGACAATTGCTCCTCCGACATTTGCTCCGCCGACAATTGCTCCTCCGACATTTGCTCCGCCGACAATTGCTCCTCCGACATTTGCTCCGCCGACAATTGCGCTGCATGAAGCGACACTTGCTCCGGTGACAATTGCTCCTCCGACATTTGCTCCGCATGAAGCGACATTTGCTCCGGTGACCTTTGCTCCGACGACATTTGCTCCGCCCAAAAAGTGCCCCGTAAAATACAAATGCTACTACGACAATTATTGCTCCTCCCAAAAGTACCCCGTTGAAGACAAATGCTCCGCCGACAATAAAATTGCTCTCTGATCCAAATGTGCCTCGTGGAAGACATGAATGCTCCTCTGGCAATTAGTGCAATAAATTGCTCTGCCGTCATTTGTTTTGCCTAAAAGTGCCTTACAGAAGACAAACGCTCAGCCGTTTATTGCTCTACCCCATAATGTTTAATTAATCAAAAATCAAGTTATAGCTCCTTATGCAAGTTCTCCACCGAAAGATAATTACTCCGCTCAAAATCTGTTTCATGTATTGCACATTAGCTGATACAAAGCTCAAAACTCTCTCTCTCTCTCTTCTCTCTCTCTTGCTCCTCCTTTACCTTTTACACCCTTTTCTTGTCTTCCTAGCTCTTTTCTTTCCTCTCATGCTATTAGTCTTCTTTCATTTTCCTCACCTCTTCTCTTCTGCCCCACTCGAGTTCTATTTCTCTCATGAAATTGTAACCTAATGTAGTACATGTATTACATTCTTGTTTAGAATAGTATTTTCAATAATATCCAGTCCGTTCTCTATAGATTTCTTCCCTTCAGTTAAGTGTTTGTAGCTTTACTATATATATATTAGTGTGTAAAGCACCCTGTCTCATTCGAGTACTTTGTTTTCACTGACTTTAAGTGATGAAGAACTAACATCAAACTGCAACAAAATGATTTGTGAAAATGGGAATAAGCAGTAAGGTTAAGAACTATACCATGAAGATAATAAAGTAACAGTGTTATTCATTTTCTTTATTCTTACCTTTTCAAATAATAATTACAAAAAATTACATCATATAGTCAACCAAAAAATTTCCATGATACAGATATGTTATATCATAAGTTACCATCCTTTTCTGAAAGAACTGTTTTCACAATTATCTTCATTATGTTTCAACCTAATTCTTTTACAAACCGTATAGGCCTAATTTCCATGATCCTAACATCATTTTATACTCGGTTTATCTTCTTCTAATATCTCAATTCCAATCAAATTTGTATTGGAGTTCTGGTCATCCAATTACATTTCGAAATAAACAGTTTCAAAGCATTGTGGAATTAGATTAGGTGTACATAAACAAGATTTAGGGATTATCGAATCGATAAATTTACACACGAAAGTCCCCCTCAGGCACTTGCGCCAGGCGCGGATCCAGGATTTCTTAGGGGGCCAAATTTGAATTATGCGAGCCAAATATTGGTACGTAATGGTGACCAGCAGTGGCGTAATGAGCAAAAACGTTTTTGGGGAGACAAAAAAATCCGCATCATCCCCACTCTTACATGCAGGCCCCGCTGAACGTTTTCAAAGTGGGTGGGGAGGCTAAATTATTGACGATCAGGTAGAGCGTAGCGTAAATTGGCGTGGGGTCAAGGGGCGGAGCCCCCGGAAGCTAGGGGTATGGGCATTTAATTACGGTCAGATGAGCATATTTTGATACCTTATTCATGACACTGGCATGTCACTAATTGGCCTGGGGTCCAGGGGGCTGAGCCCCCTGAAACTCAGGGATTTGAGGCATTTTATAACGGTCAGATGAGCATATTTTGATACCTTATTGTGACACTGGCAGGTCACTAATTGGCGTGGGGTCCAGGGGGCGGAGCCCCCAGAAGCTCAGGGGTTTTAGGCATCAAATTACCGTCAGATGAGCATCCAGGGGTCTGTCTTAGGGCCCTAGGTGGAATCCAGGGGGCAGAGCCCCCGGAAGCTCAGGGGTTTTAGGCATTTAATCAAGGTCAGATGAGCATATTTTGATATCTCATTATTTGTTGACACTGGCAGGTCACTATTATTTCTCTCTTTCTCTCTTTCTTTCTATTTCTCTTTAATATACTTTTTCGAAGAAAGTAGGGGTCGAGGCCCCCGTAACCCCGCCGTTCCGCGGGGCCCTGACATGTAGTCCTCTAAATAAGCATATTTCTTGCCTGACTGTAAATTTAGGAATTTGTCATTTTCCAACAAACGCATAAAAAAGTATAATTTGTAAATCACCGGTATCGAATTATAGAAATAAACCACCTTCGAATCATATGGGGCAACTGCCCCATCAGTACGCCAGTGCCCCCGATCTACACCTTGTTGGCGGGAAAAATCGCAACTGATCTCCCTACCTTTCTTCTTTCTCTTTTTTTCTTTCCTTTCTCACCTCTTTCCCTTTCCCTTCCCTTCCTTCTCTCTCTTTTAGGTTTGCGGGGAGGCAAGGGCCTTTCGGCTCCCCCGATTCACACGTTGTTGGCGGGATTAATCGCAACTGATCTCCCTTTCTTTTCACCCTTTTCTTTTCTTCTTCCTCTTTTTCCTTCCCTTTATCTCCTCCTCGGGGGTAACAGCGTGGGAGGCAAGGCCCTTTCGGCCCCTCCCGATCTCCTTCTTCCCCTTCTTTTTCTTCCCCTTCTTTTTCTTCCTCTTCTTTTTCCCTTTCTCTCCTCTTTCCCTTTCCCTTCTTTTTCTCTCTCTCTCTCTCTCTTTTTGCGGGGGCAAGGCCCGCTCGGCCCCCTCCCTGATCCGCGACTGCTTGCGCTGCATGCAGAAACGAGTAGTAGTATATGGGACCAAACTCAATTTATTCTGGCATGAATGTTCAGCCCGAACACTTCAGCTATTTCTTGTCATTAATAATATAAATTATAAAGGCCTTTGACGAGCAACCCCTTTCAGGGAACCTTTTAAAAGTTATAACATTCTTCCTAACTGAGAAGGGAAAAAATACGAAAACACACACAAAAATACTTTTCCCAGAACTTAAGGTTGTCTTTAACCAGTTTGTGGATATGCATAATTATGCAAGTACAAAGTAGGCCTTTTATGCGTCATTCCGAATTGTCTCAAAAACTAGGCAACACACAAAAGAACAGACATCCGAGATATTGATCAAAGAATCTTATAAAAACCAAACTCGAAAACAAGAGGATTGAGCACCATACAATTATTAACATGATATTGCAAAATATGTATAAAAAGGATTGGAAACCATTCTCTTACTCCTGCTAACCGAACAATAGTCAAAACACTCTCAAATGGTGATGCAACAGGCAGCATTATAACGTAAAAACAATCCTACATATCAATTGTTGGATGGTAAATATCCTTAATAACAATAAAAATCTAGAAAGCACTAACAGCTCAAACAGGAAACGTATGATACATGTCATGTGTCAAACTGCTCTGAAATAGAAAGATTGAAAAATAAGCTTTAAAAATAAATAGGCACCGTAAAACAGGGTGGATGAGAAAACAAATTGGAAAGATGTTTTGGGTAATTTGTTTAAAAAGTAAGAAGGCAAACCCATTTCATTTTTCTTGATTATTCCCACATATTTCCAGCTTCCTGGCTATGAGTATCATGCTGTGAATCATCAATCAAGTAATATCTCCTCCCGGAGGGAATATGTACATTACTTTAATGTTCTGAAATATGTCTAAAATTTCTTTCTCTTTACCTTCTAGATAATGATCTGATTTACATGAAGACCTCACAAATACGGTGTTTCATAACATTTCTGAGGAAGAAAGTGATTGCATTTTGAAAGTGTTATAATTTGTTTCCCTTTAAAGAATCTTATTTCTGTTATTTTTGTTAAAAAACTGGGGTGAATTGGATCAGGCAAGCATGCAATTATGAATTATATAAAAGAGCTTACATGCAAAAGGGCCTGAATCCATTAAAAAAAAAAAATTGAAGTTTTTTACACTGCTAAATAGACTTTCACCATGTGTATCAAACTGACTATTCAATCCAAAAAAAGTTTCAGGAAGTTTGGACAAAATTGATATGAAATTAATGTTCTTTCAAAAGGCCCTAATTCTCCAAGACTTTTCATGCAAAACGCCCTTTATCCATTCTATCTATTCTTTGTCCTGCTTGGCTGTAATAAATCATTTGTGGCTCCAATGACCAATAAGAAAGCAGTATACAGCCAATTAAGCCAACTATGTGTAGTTGCAGATCTAATAATCTCAGAAATCCCACAGGATCAAGTTGTGTTTAGTATTGGATAGAGTTCACAGCTGTTTGGGTGGAGAGGGGGATTGGGGGAGGGCTCGGGGCAAGGTGGGCAGGGATAAAATTAACCAACGAAGGGGGGTAGATGGTGGATTACCCTAAAGGGGGCAAGGAGCTCAAAACTCCACGGGAGGGGTACAGTGCACGGGTCAGATTCTGTATTATGAATAGCGACCCTCCGCTCATACTATGAATAGCGGTCCTTACAAAGAGTCCTTATGAATAACGATGAGACCCCAGGTATTCATGGTGTTCTGATTATCCAAATGCATCACGGCAACAAGGGCTACTGTTGCTCTAAACTGAATTTAATAGATGCTATTGCTATGTGGGGCAAAGTAACTGATTGAGTAGCGTTGTCGGGGGAGCAAATGTCGGCGGAGCAATTGTCGCCGGAGCAACTGTCGACGGAGCAACTGTCGTTCGAGGAGCATTTGTCACCGAAGCATTTATCACTTCATGCGGAGTAATTGTCGGCGGAGCAAATGTCGCGGAGCAATTGTCGGAGGAGCAACTGTCGGCGTAGCAAATGTCGGCGGAGCAATTGTCGTCGGAGCAAATGTCGACGGAGCAACTGTCGGCGGAGCAAATATCGGCGGAGCATATGACGTCGGAGCAATTGTCGCTTCATGCGGAGCAATTGTCGGAGGAGCAATTGTCGGCGGAGCAAATGTCGGAGGAGCATTTGTCGGGGGAGCAAATGTCGGCGGAGCAATTGTCGTCGGAGCAACTGTCGTTCGAGGAGCATTTGTCACCGGAGCATTTATCACTTCATGCGGAGTAATTGTCGGCGGAGCAATTGTCGGAGGAGCAACTGTCGGCGGAGCAAATGTCGGCGGAGCAATTGTCGTCGGAGCAAATGTCGACGGAGCAACTGTCGGCGGAGCAAATATCGGCGGAGCATATGACGTCGGAGCAATTGTCGCTTCATGCGGAGCAAATGTCGGAGGAGCATTTGTCGGGGGAGCAAATGTCGGCGGAGCAATTGTCGTCGGAGCAACTGTCGTTCGAGGAGCATTTGTCACCGGAGCATTTATCACTTCATGCGGAGTAATTGTCGGCGGAGCAAATGTCGCGGAGCAATTGTCGGAGGAGCAATTGTCGGCGGAGCAAATGTCGGCGGAGCAAATGTCGGCGGAGCAAATGTCGGCGGAGCAATTGTCGGCGGAGCAAATGTCGGCGGAGCAATTGTCGGCGGAGCAAATGTCGCGGAGCAAATGTCGCGGAGCAATTGTCGCGTTTTGCGGAGTAAATGTCGGCGGAGCAATCGTCGGCGGAGCATGTGTCATGGATTCCTCTAGACATCGAAACTGTTTTTCATTTTTGGATGTGATAAAAGAACTTTAAAATCATTATTACATCCATCCTGACGAAACTCTTTCATAATCTTTATAATGAGGTTTATTAGCTCTATGACGATCTCGAACCCTCATATAAACATGAACATTCAGAGAAATGCATTTCCATATTCACAACACTCTTACCTGACCGACTAAGCAATTAATGTATTCCTTAGAGATACAAACTTTTTTCTAAAGCTGGGGCGCGTAACGCAATGTTTGCAATCAATAACAAAAAGACAATCCAGTCAAGATCGTCTTTGCACGCACATATTGTTCAAAAGGCTGACCATTAACCAATCAGAATCGTCGTTTTTGATTTGCAATTGATCGCAAACCTTGGTGTTACGAAGCCCAGATCAACCCCAATCACATCCCTGTGCGCTGTAGGGAATAAGAAAGCTATAAACGAACAAGAGAATGATCAAAGGATAATAGTATACATGCAAATTCATTGTTGAGCACCAACTGAACCACTAACCAGTAATATGTAGGTTGGTTCGTTTGTTTTACCTGACTGCTAAGAAAACATGTGCTTGTAAGTATGCAATCAGGGGACCGAAGGCTATAAGACCTCTCCGAGGGACTTGGTAATGAGGCCTTAGCATTAGGACATTAGTGCATAGACTCGGTTTCGAACCCGGGACCTCACGGTTACTAAACCACTGCTCTACCACTGAGCCATCACACCTCCATATCTCACAACATGCTAAATGATATTTCGTAAATATGAGTTTTGTTTCTTTCACTAGGAAGCTTTACTGGACGGATTGGGGAGCGACACCCAAAATTGAAATGTCAAACTCAGACGGTTCCGTTCGACGAGTTATTGTCCAAACAAACCTTGGATGGCCTAACGGGTTAACGTATGACTGGCAAGGTAGATATTTCTAGAGTTTAACCTTTTATTTGCCATCATCGACAATATGCACAGTCGCTAGTTTTAATACTACGCGTATGATTCTGAACAAAACAATAGCCACTGATTTGACGGAAGGATTACTTTGTACGAGACAAAAGCTTAGCACAATCTATATTACCTGTCTCGACTTAGATTGTGTTGATTATTCTTGTACTGGAAACAGTTTAATAATCTTTACAACTTTGGTACATCTTTACCATGATCAATACGGTGTAGCACAAGGAGGTGATTTAGGTGTCATATAAAAAGTTAAGGGGCAATCAAACCTTTGTGATGAGTTTACTTGTATGAAAACAGAAGAAACAAATCTAAATGGCGAAAGTTTGAAATAAGTAAAAAGACGGATAAAAAGAGAGATATAACTTTTTGCTATATAAAACCATTACATCTGTGTGAATTTCATTTTGGCAATGAAGTAAGTGGATTTTAACGTATTCACGGACAACTCCCCTTCATCACTGATAATCCATATAATTTATCATTAACTTCTATTTATCTCCTTAGGGCCTTCTCCCTTGGGAGTACTACTCAAAATGTATTATGAATAGCATATTATATTAGGTTCTCTCAAAAGTAAACATCTTCTCGGGTCACACGTTTTAAAACAAAACAATATATATATATTGTTTTGTTAAATATACATATATATATATATATATTAATATATTAGCTATTTTATGTGTTGGCATCAACGAGAAAGTTGTCCGCCACTACATCACAGTTGCATTACCGATTTAGCAAATTTATATAAATAGTAATTACAATTTCACCAATCTTCTTCTCTAATTTCTCTTCTTTGTCTCATAGCAATTTGTTATTGTGGATGCATTTCCAGAAACATCCATTTATAACGGAAACACTGAAATGTATCGATAATTCATCTATTTATAAGAAATATTAGTAGTAGTAATAATAACAATAATAATAATATTAATAATAATAATAATAATAATAATAATGATAATAATAATATATAATAATAATAATAATAATAGTAGTAATTATAATAATAATAATAATAATAGTAGTAGTCATAATAATAATAATAATGATAATATGTCTTGCTTACCCAGGGTAGCCTCATCAGTATTAATAATGTTCTCCTTGAGGGTCCTGCAATCATATTATTATCCCGGCTTCAGCCGAACTACCATGATAGGCGCTCAAGCATTCAAGAAATTTCTTCCCACTGGGTATCCATTTACCTCACACGCGTGGAATGTGGCAAATGTGGATTAATATTTTTTTTAAGACGTTAGTGCCGCGGCGGAGCTCGATCTGCGAACCATGTGATCCGCGGCTCGGTAACATATCCGCTCGACTGCGATACCTCTTTATTCTGTCAGATTATGAATATATTATGAACAGAAATTATAATAAATGAAACAATATTCAGATAAGCAAGAGGAAAACCATCAATTGTCAACATAATAAGAAAGAGGCAAGTGCAATTTCTTGGTCACATGTACATAAAGGCTTATCTAGACCCCACCCCCATAATATTAACAGGGAAGATTGCTGGAAAGAGAAGTAGGGGCAGGCAGCGCCTTACATATTTGCAAAGCCTGAACAAATGGGGAACAGAAGAAAAAAATCAGCAATATCAGCTTTTTAAGAATAGCAGATAATAGACAGAAATGGATGGCCTTGAACACCGATGTCTGTAACACATTTGAGCCCTTGACGATGATGATGATGATGATGATGATAATAATATTCTGTCTGGAATAGGTGATCGGTTGATCTGGTGTGATGCTGTCCTCAGGAAAATTGAATCCTCAGACACTCTTGGACAAGACCGAAGACTTCTCCTCGATGTCAACCATCGTGTACTACATCCCTTCGATATTATCATGTACCATGGCGTTGGAGTCCAGGAAGGGGACCAGCAGGCTTGGCCAAGAGTCTATGCCAACAGTTTGATCATTCCTAAACCGGGTGGATTCCATGTAGTTGGTAAGAATTAGAGTTGTAAGTGTTCTCTCAGGCGATACAATCCGCGTTCTCAATGACACAAAGAGATATGTGATGAAAATGATGAAATGTGCATAGGACTCGGTTACAACCTCTGCACCATGGGGTATGAAGCGTTCTATATACTATTGAGGTGTAGTTATAACGTTCCCGAGCGTAGCAAATGTGGCCGATTTGACGTGAATCTCGTATTTATGTTTTTATATCGGTACACATTTTAAATGTCAGACCTTCAAAATACTGAAATAAAAACTCTATAAAAAAATATATTAGTTTTTAGAATATATTTAATTGATTTTTCAGGGACAAATTTTAAATGTTTGTTTGAAATAGCAAAATGTTGAATAACAAGTGGTATAGCTTAATGATGACGTAAATCTACTTACGAAAATCTTTCTGCAGCAACCAGGCTAGTGGCCAATTTGAAGTTACCATCCAGGACTGAATGAAATTTGTTGGTAAAAAATCAAATTCTTTAGTTTCGTTATGTAATAATATTTTTCTTGTTAATCATATATTTTCAAATGCTTACTATTGCTATCTTATTGAAAGTAAATAATTGTGAAATGGCCTCCACAAGCATTGATTAGTGTTGCTAGTCTTAAAAAACAGAAATACATTCAATTTTAGATTGATCGAGTCTTATAATATCCGATTGAATCAGCCCTTTGTAGGCATGTGTGAGCCTGTGAGGGATCTATGCGTGTGTCTGTAGATGTGGCAGTATCTCTTTTTATTTGTCAGAGAGATAAAGACGAGATACAACATCTCTTGCTTCAATATTCAGCCATGCAACATCGGAAACTGTTCTTTAAGGAGACTACTACACAGTGATTTTTTTTTTCTTGGGAATATACCGAATATACATCGTTTGAAATTAGTCTAATCTTCTCAGCCGATATTGGATCATGGGGTGAAAACAGAAGAAATACTAATGTGAAATTGTAGGCGCATCTCACTATTATGACTCGTTTATATGAGCCATAATTAGTATGTTTAGTTACCATTCCATGTATTCTCACCTTTATTTTGTTTAGTAAAAATTCAAGTATCAACCTTCTAACGCTGATCGAAATCATAAAAATAATTTTGGTGTTATGCTTGTATAAAGACTATCTAATTAAGCGTTCTATTACTCAACCCAGTTGATCTATTCCCATATGGTCTACAACCAAACTCGTCTACAATCCACATTATCTAATAATCATTTCATCTATTTATCACTTGGTCTAATAAAAATTTCTCCAATAAGCCTACTACCCATTTGGTCTAGTATTGCCATAGAGATATATCCTTACTAACACTCTATGAGTATTGCTCATATAGTCTTATTTTCAGTCGTTCTAATGCACATTTCGTCTATTATTCATAAGGTGTGATAATCATTTGATGATTACTATAATTTGTGATTATTTTATGAGATAAAATGAGTGCAACTGTTGAGAACAGAACTATAAAAAAATGGACAACTGAAAATAGTCTAAGTAATTTAGGCATTCTGAAACATTTTGTTTAGTTTTCTAGCAGGAATTAACTTTACAGGCCTAGCACAACATGACAATATACACATGCATACCGGTATATGAAATACTGAATCCTGAAAATGAAGTTATTCGTTAATTTTTCACACAGGCAGGTGTATACATTCATGTAGGTTTATGCAAGGGCGGATCCAGCCGGCGGCAAGGGAGGGGGCCAAAAAAGGGGCCCACTTCGTGCGAAAATGTGAAAGTCGTGCCGGTTGATTTTCCGCTCATTGGGGGGTGGGTGAGCAAAATTTTGTTTTTACCTTTTTTTCTTCTTCTAGGGATACAGGATCCCCCTCGATCCGCCACTGGGTTTATGGTCGGTGGCTCAGTGCTGGGTCGGTACTAGTCTAGTTCTGGACCCTTTTTATTGATTTTTTTATTCGCCGACTATACGCGTTAAGCCGAGTGGTGGCGCGATCCAGAGTGATTGCGCGATCCCCGAGAACCGGTCCAGAAATCTCGGGGATCGCGCAATCACTCTGGATCGCGCCACCACTCGGCTTAACGCGTATAGTCGGCGAATAAAAAAAAATCAATAAAAAGGGTCCAGAACTAGACTAGGTCGGTACAAGTTGATCAGCTTAATGTCACAAATAGCAGTCTGCGTGTGCTTAGAACTAGACTATCTAAATGATATCTTAACACGCGTGCATGTTGTTATCCGACGTCCCAAATAATAATAAGCCGGTGAAAAGCTACATATTCTCATATCTTTGGTATTTTCGAGATGTTTTGGCCGATGTTTTAAGGTAAGGTTTGTTTTGGTTTTTCCTTTGACAACAAGAGCAGTATATATGTAGGTATATATATATATAGGCCCCCCTATATATTTTTTATTTATTTTTATAGCTAGGCCTAGACTCTAGGCCTAAGCTTCATTAGTTGAAATTGTGCTTCTGCCGCGCCGCAGTATCGGGCCAGGCTGGCGGTACGTGTAGCTGCAGCTGGAGCAAGCAGTGGCGTAACTCCAGGGAGCCGGGAGTTAGTACGTAGTACATACTGTACTAGGCCTAGTCAGTTAAATGCATGATTCCAATCTTGACAATCTCGTGTATAATAATGTTACTAGTCAATGGATGAGAGTGAACACATAGCCCTGCATGTTGATCTACTGATGTCTTGGGCAATAAGTGAATAACTTCACAAAATTTAGCTGAAATAAGTCCATATCATATGATAATGATTATGATTATGACCATAGCATAATAGCATAGCATAGGCATAGGCATAGCCATTAATACTACTACAGACTAGACTACTACTAGTACTAGTAAAGTAACATCTACATACACCTCTACAACTAAAATGAAAAGAATGCAAACTACCACTTAACTTAAGAACGAGATACACATAGCAAAAACTTGGTCTTAACTGCAGAATACCCCGCACATTTTTAGACTACCACGGCCACGTTGTTGGCGACGATGTGCTATGCTGTATACTATAAATAAATGTGTGGGGTATTACTATATTAGGTACGTACATAGGTAAAACTTGTTACTCCAAGAGTCCAACTCCAAGCAAATGTGCAGAAGAATTACTCACAAGTCACGACAGAAGTTGAACTATAAATTCAGCGTATCAATAACTAATTAGTGCTAATGCTTAGTTTACATTTGCCCCTGGCGCTGACTATAAATTTTTCTACTATTTTTTCTTTGTGTGTGCGATTTTGGGGGCGTCGTAAGTGGCTACGGGCTATGATGTTTGTGTTTACATTATCTACGAGCATTGTGCCATTTCTTGTATTGGCCCTCGGCAGGCCGGGGCAAATCCGTACAGAGGCTGCTCGGAGGTTGTACAGAAATCGTGCAATTCAGTGCAGTATATGTAGCCGTGCAGTCTCCGCAGCCTCTGCTTAAACTAGGTATTACAGATGCACAGACGCAATCATCCTCAAAGCAGTTGATGAGATCCTTGGCATTTCTCTCGCCAAGAAGTTAGACAGAAATAACTGTCTGGTATGGGGAATTTTTAAATTTCAATAAAAGAAACTAACATTTGTCAGACTTTCCCATACACTGACACATCTGTGTACGATAATCTGTAATCCTTGGCACATGCACAATGGAGGGGGGCAATTACCGGGTAGAGATTTTCCTTGGAATTTTGCACAAAAATTTGGCCTCGTTTTTTTTCTTCTTCTCGAAACAAATTGTTTTAGAAAAAAAGGTTGAAAAAAATAATCTAATTTTCATATATATAATGTTGAAAAATCAATATATAACATCAAAATATAAGGACAAGTTTACTTTCACCTTTAATATCTGACCATTTTTTTAAAGCTACTGTGCAAGATGAGATCAGCAATCACACACAAACTGCATTGCATAGCCTCCCCTCACTCACAGTCAATCAAATGCCGAAATCAGAGTGAACCAGACGAGCTATCAAGGAAAAAGGCAATGCCAGATGATTCTAAGAAGAAGAAAAAATCTTGCCCAATTGGCAATTATAGCTAAATTCAACTCCTAGTCTTCTACACAATTGCATGCTTCTTTGAGAGGAAGGAAAAAACTTGCTTGAAAAAAAAATCAATCCAAGAAGACCTGACAAAAGAAAAATGCTGCTTTGCTATCCCTGACAAGATCCTGTCCTAAACCACTGCATGGACAAGTGAGGACAAGTTATCGCACTCATCCTCCATGATAAAAACAAAGATGTAAGAAAGATAATGGATAATTTAAATACATAATGTCACATTTGGCTGGTACATCTCTTGTACAGTGAACCATATACATTGTATACTGAACACTTTCCTTGCAGTTTAAAGCCCCTCTAAAGTGTTGGGAGCCCCAAATTCGCCAAAGATTTGACGGCAAAATTTCACGTAAACTATATCATAATGTGAAAGGAGTTGCCATTTAAGACACAGTTCTGCAAAGATTTCCCCCCCAAAATGTGTTTGAAGACAAATATTGATAAAAGAAAACAGGTTCTAGGACTATTACCCCCTGAGCAATCACCTCCGGTGGATTCCAAGCGGGACAATTACCTTCCTGAAAAAAATTCTGCTTTTATTAAAATAAGTATCAGGGTAGAGTTCCCCTTTAAAGATACTATGTCCCTTTTGCAGCCAACATCAAATTCTGTAGAACTTTGCAGGAATTATGAATATGTCATGTATGTCCTATCTGTGAAATTTAAACGTTAGCAGTGTCCTAATATTCAAATTATGCAAGGAAACCCGTTTACTTGCTAGACTTCACTGTCAGACACTATTGAGTGACTGACTGGCTTTTTCATCTTTGGTAATAACATACATAAAATGAGCTGTAAAGGGTACATGAGCATTTGTCTACATCAATAACCCACTTCTTGTAATGGCCAAAATTAAACTGATTGAATCTTTGCGCAGCATAAAACGTACGACCATTCGGTACAATGGTCTGAAAAATCAGACTATTACTTACTGGCTCTATAGCTCCTAAGTCGATTCGACAACTAAAGTCGTTATTCAAAAAATTTTCAAGCTACTTTTCAAGCTTGTTCTAAAAATAACATTCTTGAATTTGTTTTGCATTGAACTCTATGCAAATTTTTTTTTGGGGGGGGCTCTTTTATGACTTTCGGGGGCTCTTTTTGGCATTTCGGGGGCTAATTCGCCCTGAGCCCCCGTGTATTTTTTTCCCTGCGACTCGCCAACTAATAGTCGTTATTTTCCCACTTAAAGACATTTTCAAGCCCACTTTTTTTTTAGGGAAGTTCTAAATTATTTAGTATTGGCTTTCAAATGCCGTTGGAATTTAACCTTTTCATTTTTTTGGCCTGCAAATGGGACATAGTACCTTTAAAGAACAGGGGAGGGGGGTAATTGTCCACAGGGGTAGTTGTCCTCCGGGGGGGGGGTGATTGTCTTGCTCTGAAGAATACATATTTAGTTTTTAATGTTGTTCGCAGAAAACCCAAATTTTGTATTCTTTCATTAGAAAGTGTCTTAAATGACATCCCCTTTTAGATTATGATACAATTCAAGTGAAATGTTACCATCAAATTGTATGTCTAATATCAGTAGATCAACATGCAGGGCCACATGTATGTTCACTCTCATCCATTGACTAGTAACATTATTATACAATTGTATAGAGGGGCTTTAATACCTTTAACTAGTGTAAATACTTTACTTTTTTTTTTTTCAATTTGTTTGATTTTTTGGGTTTTATTATTTTATTGTCTTTACATATTGTTTTTGCATTTCAAATGTATTATTTTAACAAGATTTTTATTTCTATTCATTTTGGTCATGTCTTCTCACTTGTGTTTTCATGTTACCAAAAACAAAATTAATTTTTGCCTTGGTACAGTTGTATAATATGTTTAAGAGTAAACTAATGTTTGTACACAATTATGAAAAAGGATAACAAAAATGGTAGTACCTGCACATGCATGTTTCAATTATGACAAGAATATTTGTCAAATTTATTTCTCTGTAAATATATTACTGATATTGAGCTTATCAAGGGTATGATGGTTAAATACCTACCTCAAAAACATTAATGTTGTAAACTTGTAATGAAGCTTGTAAATAATAACTCTGAAGAATACAAAAAATATAATTTAGATTGGTTTAATTCCAAATTAGGACATATTATCCAAACAGATAGCCTTTAACTCAAGAACCTCTCTGAAACATGGATTCATGAAATACTTCATTATTGTTCAATAAACAAGGTTACACTTTTATCCAATGTAAATATACACGTACTGTACGTGTGTTGAAGGGATGGTGGTGTTCCTATGTGAATTTTAGATTCTCTTGACACTAATTTTAGAGATGAAATCATGACTTAGATGATTTTTTTTACTGCAACAATTAATCACTACTATCACTGATAGTAGTTACAATGATATTCAGAAACCCAAATCAAACATGAAAATATTTACTCATACACCAGATGATTACTGGTATGTACACATGTAAGGATTAATCCTAACATTGACCATTGAAGATTATGCCAATTAATGGCAATGATTTTGTTTGTATTATGTACTCAAATTTTGTTTCTATATTAAAACAAAAAAGATATGACAAAAATCTCTTGAAAAGAAATAGAAATGAACTGTAAATACATTAATAGCTGTTAAAACATCAACATTCTTGAATGACATTTGAGTTAGTTTGGTTGATGTAATGAATAAACATAAACAATATTGTCTGAATGCTTCTGAAGTTAGTAAAAAGGATAATAAGAATATGGGTAATATACTAATATACTTGATAAATTATTATGCAAAACCTGACTTAGTTATTATCCAGAAACATTATTTGACAATAAAAGAAATCTTATAAATATTTGGAATATTATTGAAGACTTGCTGGGTAATAAGGTTAAAGCCTTACCATCATACATGTACATGTACATGTACATGTATGACACTTGATGGTCAAGTTATTCAGCACCAAAAGAGTATTGCAAGTTAAAATTTTAATGTTTATTTTGTCAACCTTTTTTATCTAATAAGTAAACATTGTAAAGGTTTGGTATTGGTATTGGTTTTTATTTTCAATATCACAATATGTACATGTACATAGTAAAATCAGTGGTAAAGTGAATGACAGGATAACCCATTCAGATTTGTTAGTATAAGAAAACTGTTCTTCCCTGGGGTGCAGGAAATAAAGATTTAGGTTGAGAGCCACTTAGCAAGTATTGATAGTCATAGTTTTTTTTTTAGGGAAATGTATCCCTGATAGTACAGAAAGCAGAAAACATAGGTGGTTTCCCTGCAAAATTTGTATCATCATTTGTATGAGTAAAAGCATATTCTTTTACATGATTGGTAATAAGAGCTTCAATTTCATTTTTTGAGAGGGAGACCTTTCCAAAACTGGTCTATACCTTTAATGTTTGAAATTTGTAGTCAGTACAGTATATATGAAATTCAAATTTTCAAATTGATGATTTGGCATTGTGATTTGGACCACTCTCTCATATCATTAAACACTTATTATGTCTATAATAGGACCTCTTCATTTTTAGAGGACCTACATGTATTGAGCAGGGTCTGCCCAATTGACCGAAGCCACCGAGACTGAAGGCCTGCAAGGCAGATTTTTCCCTTCAGATTTGTCTCCTTTCCCTGCATGCCTCCATGAAAATGTACGTCAATGCCCTCCCCCCCCCCCACTGAAAAACGTTCCGCTGCCCCTACTACATGTACATGTATGATGTATGAATAATAATGATAATTAGATTTTAACATGTATATAGCGCATTATACAAACAGAGGCCTTCAGTCTCGCGGGCCTTTGGTCAACTGGGCATGAACCTATTGAGCTATCTATGGCTCTGAGAGAAAAGGGACTGGAATACTGTAAATTTTGTTGTAAAGCGTGAAAGGAATGGAGAGTTGCCCAAATATATTACAGTAGAATGACTGATATACTGGTTTTGTATGTTTATTGATTACAGCTTTCTAATAGTTTTTCTTTTTCTTTTTTTCAATTACTTTGAACTTTCTTATTTTTCTCTGAGCATTTCCCTCAAACTCTCACCAATTTGTTCTCTGATCTTTCTTTATTTACCAATTCAACTTGCTATATAGGATGGTATATTATATAATCCAACAACGTTATTGATACTGTGCATTGCATGTGCAGAACCAGCAGAAGCATTTACATGTAGTTGTATAATGTACTGTGAATATACTGTAGCAACTCTCTATTTTGCTGTTGTTGCTGATGTGTACATTAAATAGCCATGAAATTCATCATTAAAACCTTCATCCATCATCCAATGACCCAAAGTCACTACCGGTACTTACAAATTGTAATAATGTTCTTGAATATCGAGTGAGTGAGTCAAAGTCATTGGTAACATGTAGGTCGATTAGTTAAAAACAATAATGAATGAATAGTGATTATTATTTTCATAACTTCAATATCTGAACCAATCTCAGTACTTTAGTAGAGAAATCTTTAACACAATTAGCAAATATTTCACCCAACAATTTCTTATCTTTTCGTGGTTGATGTTAAATAGAGATGTAATAGTTTATCAACCCTATAGTCAGGTCCCTTAACAAAATTTTGGGGACACAATTTACAAAAGCGCAATTTTTGGCATGTGAGTCATTTGTATCAAAAGCATTAATTTTGGATAGGGTGCCACGAAATCGGTGAATGGCACCCTATTTAAAAATGCTAATTTATGCAAATTTTATGCAAAAAACGTAAAATCAACCGTATCTCATGAAATATATAAACCAGCATCCTTATCTCTCCGTATCCAGGTGACTTTGGTAATTTAAACGCAATGCTGTGTTAATCAATACATAAAGTACACTTTCATTCCTTTTTATGCTAATACTAATTTATTCATATTTATTCATATTTATATATAAAATTTACTTATATCAATATTTTTTATGGTAAACCAGATTTTCCATGATATATCATAGAAAGTAAATTCACAATTCCTTTCTCTAATGACATGTATGTTACATTCAGGTAAATTAGGTCAGTTTGAATGAAATTAATTTCCTCATTAATATGCTAATTTATGCATATTTGTAAATATAATGCTTTTGAGAAGATAAATGAAGAAAATGATGTAGCAGTTCATGAGGTTTTATGCCAATGTGAGTTTAGTCAATTTAGATATAATTCCCTGTTATATGCTACTCTGTGAAATGTTTCAGTTTATTTATGCTAATTTAGGCAAATCTGTGGATATGTCATTGTATGTGTGTTACTACATGGCAGCTTTTTTTCAAACAAATCATTTCGCATATACTCTATTGTTGATTTACCTGGATCTCCAACTAAGAAAGATGACAAACCTTTAGGAAATCTACTTGTCACATTTACAGTTACAGAGCTCGGTGCATCTCCACCCAGCCTTCTTGCAATGACATCTACCACCGCAGCCAGTTGAACTCTTACAGTTGCACTTCACCAATTCACTGCATGCTTTGGAAGCTGCAGGCACTGTACTCCAGACTGGAATCCAGCATTCACTGTCTTTATCTAATGTCCAGCCCCATGCTTCTGGACTTGGGTGATTCTGCTCACTTTGATGACTAGTGGTCCAGATGCTGGCCTGAAATACAGCCCGCTTCAAGTGTTGCAGTAAGGCATGTTGGGTCGGAGGGATTTTGTCCATTGCCCTGGCTTTGTGACAGAACATGTCCTTGCGGGCACTGTTCACAGAAGTCAACTGGCTTGTTTTGTCATAGAGAATAACGGTGAAACGTTCAATCAGTTTGAATTTGTCGTTCTCGAAGTCCAACTGAGTGAAGGGATGTTGTGCCAAGTAGGTGAATGCCTCTGTTACCTCAGGAAAACATTTCCAGGCTTGCCATGCGAGTCGTTTGCCTTTGCCATAGAATGCAGACACTGTATCACATCCTGTGAAGCTGTGGAACATGGGTAAAGCCAACGATCTGTCTTTTCCCAGAGCATGGAAGATTGCATTGATGTGGTACTGAGTAAAGCTTTTTCCTGTGCCGAAAGCTACCCATAAATCTGCGGTGGGACATACAGACAGTAGATGATGGAATTGTCCCAAGAGAATAATGACGACATCTGTGTCAACAGTCCGGACCAAGCAAGTCGTTGAGCCGTTCTCCAAAGCATCTTTCAGATGAACAAGTATTCTTGTATCCGCTTCCTCGTGATTGCATGTTGGCATAGTATGATCTGTTCCCCTTGAAAGAACTCTGGCACTAGAAGTTATGAAGACCTCTTTATCAGGTGGAAAATCTGTGGCGGCTACTCTATCTGAGAGAAATTCAAAGAGTTCTTCCTTATCCTTGGGGTCTCTAAGAAAATCTTGCCAGTTTCCTGGGATCTTGGTTTGAGCAGAGACTCTCCTTCTCGTCCCTTTACCTCGTTTGTCCCTGGTAGACCCTTTGATGCTCCTTGGAAGATATGTGTCCCAAACAATATCAACTCGTTTGCTGTCTTCCAAAAGCTTCCTGATGTGTGAAACAAACACATGGTCAGCATATTCAGTGAATGTTTTCACATTGACCGTTGGGAGAAAGTGAACTACGGCAGCACCATCAAGGACTTTCACATCAAATGAACTTGGAGGTTCTCTTGAAGTGTCTTGCTCAAAGTAATTCAGGAGATCAGATTTCTTTCCCAAGAAAAGTTTTCCCCTGTCAGATAGAGAAGGGGGGTATGGATGGTTCTCATGTCGGAAAAAGTTTTCCATATCAGTCCCTCTGTGATGCACAACAATGTACATTTTAGAGAACAGGGACACGTCAGATTTGAGCAAGGAGATCTGCTCCTTCTGTTTCTGTCTTCTCTTGGTTGCAGGTGACCTGAATAGTTTCAGTGCATTTCTCTTTATTGGTTCATGAATAGATCTCTTACGCTCAACTAAGACTGAAGTGTTGTATTCTTGGAACTTTTCCTTGCCTATCCTTTCAATGTTTTGCACTGTGTTAACCACAGAAGCATCCATAATGTCACTTGAATCCAGTGTCACCAATTCTGGTTTGTCATCTAGAAATGGATTGCCCATTTCATTGATAGTATCGATCAGACTCGTTGTTTGTTGCTTGAAAGACTTCTGGGTCGACAATCCCTCCTCATGGTGAAGCTGTTGATGTTCTGGAGTAGGTTTACTGATGTACTCCTCTTCAAACTCCTTAATTAGTCGTGCCTGTTCTGGACCGGCAACCATCCACTTTCTGAAGGCGGAAGGATTTTCTGTTAGCCCCACGGCACCACCAGAGCCTTTCACTGTCTCATTATTCTGCTCATGTGCCTGGTCAATGGGAATGCATGAGAATCGGTTTGACGTCTTTGGAATCACCCAGCGGCCATTTTCTTCAAACTCTCTGACAAAGGGTTCTGGCAGGCTTTCCATGTCCCGTATATGTACAGGGATCCATCTTGCATAGTTCTGGTGATCAAGGGCAAAGAACCACGGAACCAGCGCCTTAAGTGACTCCACATAGAGAGAGAAGTCTACTTCTCGATGAGCTCTCACAAAAGCAAGGACAAGGATCTCAAATTGAAGAATTGAATTCCAGTATTGGAAAGTGGGACTCTTGCTAATCATCTCTAGTCTCCAGACATCTTTAGCCGTCTCCGTTGGGGACTTTCCTGTTTGCCTGTAAGCATCCTCTTGGAGTTTTCCCAAAGCCAGGGCTGTCACTTGATGGGCATGTCTTGTTCTTGTAAGATGGGTTGACCGGAGAAAGGAGTCCGCTGTTCCAATGGAGGCAATGCCAGCTTGGGTAAGGACGGAGGTCCACCCACTACCTTCCAAGTAATCCCCTATAGTATTCCACAAGGCCATTTCTATATGGAGGCCTCCGAACATTACAACGTATTTGTCTTCGCCATGTGTCCGAGGCCATTGCCACTATACATACTTCGCCAGTGCATATAGGGGTGCATCCAAGGCTATCACCGGAATCTGGTTAGGGTTGAGAAACTGCGTTGCTTGGAGATTAACATTCATTCAATGCTTAATCATTGCTGCAGTAGCGGCCTTCTCATAAAACATTGGTAAGAGCTGTGTCAAGGCAGGCTGCACATTGGACTCACCTCTTGTACATGTAGATGCATGATGGGCTGACCATGAAATGGCATCACCTTCTTTAACACATGTTTTGTCAATGAGCTTGGCTGCCTTTTCCATCCAACCTTCTTCTTCTTTCACGGCTTTCTGGAGGTGTCCATCAATTGATCTAGATGGACGAGGTGGTTTCGGTACAGCTACTGTTGCTGGTTTTATTGCCACAGCTGGTACAACGGTAAAGCTGTCAGGCAATACCAGGCTCTCCTCACTGACTTCTGATGGTATTGCGAGTTTGCTGCGGGAGTTTCCTGTATTTGACGCTGTTGGAAACTGAAACATACTGATGCCTGTACCATGGAAAGAACCAGTTGCAGTGGTGCTGGATGGGTTGTGATCAAGATTGTCGAGAGCACCAACTGTGAACAGTCCACAACGTAGTCCGGACGGACACACGATGTCGTCCTCATGTACTTGCTGGCAAACAGCAGCGGCTAGTTGGTTCTCAAGTTGCAGAATACGCTTGTAATTCACACTTAGACCAAGTTTATAGAGCTGATCAATCAATTTCTTCGACCTTGTTTGTGTGTGTACATTGAGTCCAACATACAGAGGCAATGGAGGCTCATGCTCTAAAGAGTGCCGTGGATTATCTGTGCGAGTGGTTGTTCTTTTGCAGTTGAACAAAATTGTCTGAGAGATTGTGACACAATCTTGTGAATCGAGAAGATTATGGTCCTTTAAATCTGCCCCATGAAGTATCATGTTCACCAACAACTTCAAACTAGTTGGAACTGACTTCTGCTGGCATCCAGCTGAAAAGGAGCCGTCGAAATGGAACCCTCTATAGCTCAGGATATCTTTCCGCACAATGTTGGCAGCTTTTGCAAGAATCAGAGCATCACCTTCATAGTCTGATTTAACAGCTTGCTTCACCATATCGTGCATTCCCTGCTGAAACACCAGAACAATATTCTTTCCATCACTCTGTTCTTGGGCCTGTGGGAAGTACTCTCTAATCTTTCGCTTAAAGCGGACTTTGTTTACTTCTTTCTTGATTCCAAGGTCTTCCAGTCTGCTCTCATATAGCTGACGCAATTCCACAACTTTAAAGCAAAATGTGCCATTATCCATGGAGTTTTGTACATGTGAGATAAGTTCAACAAACGCCCTTGCCTCTATTTGCTGCTCTTCTCTTAGGATGTTTGAAGAATCTTGATGTTGTTTCAGGAAGGCTCGATGGCGATTCCGTAAATCTGTCAAACACGCTAGATGATATTTTGCATGGAATGCAACGAGGTCTCCGCCCCCAATGCTAGCTAGTAAATCGACTTCCTCTAGGTCTGTAGCCATGCGTCTGATGTTGTCATCCGCCTGAAGAGTCTGAAATTCATGTAGGTGTCCATCTACTTTCTTGCAAAATAAACATACATTTTTCTCCATATAAGGGTTGGACTGACGGTGACGATGACGCTTTCCCTCTACAGCAACGTTGCTGTCTGCTGAGTCTTGAAACTCTCTTTTCCTTTCTGCTCTCTCTAATTTACTTGAGCTGAATTTCAAGTGGCACGACTTATGCCATTCGGCTTGATAGTTGATCAACTGCTCAGCAGTAACTTTCTCATCAAATTCTATTTCAACTGGAAGTGTACCCAACTTTCTAAATTCTGCAGCATTATGAAGGAATTTTGTGTACGATCCAGGCTTGTCATTTGACCCTTTAAACTGCAGGGGACACTGTAGACTTTCACCTGTGTCTTGTTGACATATCATGCACAATGTCCAGTCCATCATGCTGACTCAGAAACTGTAAAAGCAAAAAAAAGATATATGCATTTGTGAAATAATAAGGCTTGAAATATGCTTTCATTTTAATGTAATCAGAAATTCTAAATTGGTCTTTATTCTCACAAAAATATCTACACAAAAAAAATGTACTAAATGAGCAAGACCCATCCATTTCTATCTTTGTATTGCTATCTCTCTCTCCCACAAAACAAGCATAGTCTCATAACAATATTGACTTTGACCCTGCAAAACAGAGTCCTTCCCTTTAAAACGGTGATTATCTTTGTAAAATCACATTGTCTTAATATTTTATTATTTTTTTCTGGGGAGGTGTACTGGTGGCTTACCTTGTTTTCTGTAACAGTTCATCTTTGGAGATCAGTTCCTGAGTTGAGACAATGCCATGCCTGTTGCTAAGATTAGAACCTAGGGGGTTCAGGCTGCCAAAGAAAGTGTTTTGTATGTTGCTAAGAATCTACAAAATAAAACAAAATAAGACCAACTATTATTTTTTGCTTGATTCAGATTTTTTTTTTTGAAGTGTCACTAAATTTTTGTTTAGGTCTAGTTTTGTAGACTAGTTTTCTAATTAGAGTTAGACCTGGCTACTAGCTAATAAAACATGTAAATTGTGATAAATAATGGAACATTATTTACAAAACAACATCCATACAATATGGTTATTCAGTAACAAGATAACTATAACCATTTAATTCAAAGGAATTATGCTGTTCTTACATAGAAAATAAATTAATGTTGAAACCCCTCTCCCATACAACACACAAAATTTCGTATTTGTGGGACTAAATAAAAAAAATATTGAAATTACTGTCAGTAGGCTTATAATGTCACAATTACTGTTCACTTCTCTTGTTTCTTTACCATACATCTTAGTTCATAGAGTAAACAATCTGACTTTAATATTTGTTGAAGAATAGGGAAGAAAACTCAACTTACCAGTGTAAATAAATGAACTCTCCAAGCTGTCACAACAGGCTAAGTTGGTTGCTATGAAGTTTGATTTGATGGCTCCTGAACTTTTAACCAATCAGATGCGAGTATTTGGGGAAATCCCCATTACCTCATAATGCTTAGTCTACACATTCAGACAGTTTGTCAGGTAATTGCTATTAGATTTGTATAATAATAATAATAATAATAATAATAATAATAATAATAATAATCTTTTAAAGTCCACATCAAATTTTATTAAGTTAAACCCAAAATCAAAATTCTTTTTGCCCAATTTTTTTACTAAGCTGTACATTCGAAAAGGCTTTTCATAACTTTTTACACAACTTTTTACACGTATGTATGTCCAACAATAAAACAAAAAGTACAAAGGTTTTGCCACCTCTGGTGGTACCATGAGTAGGACATGAAGCAGTGATACTTTACATAAAGTAGCGTATATTTGCATTGGATAAATATTGGTTCAGTCAGCGTTGTGGAGAAATTTATAGATATAGTTCTTATGTATGCATGGGGAATTTAGCGTATTTCTAAGATTTACCATATGCATGGTGTCAACTAAATACTTGCTCTGGGTAAAAGTACTGCTAATTTGCATAAATTTGCATAATTTTGCATGAAGATGAAGTTTAGTTTGGTTGGTCCTGTGGTGAAAAGTTAAGCTGTAGTCCTGATATATATATATATATATGAGGAAAGTTTGGTGCCTTTTCAACGGTTGTAATATTCACAATACCAATGTAATTATATGCATAAATTACTGATGATTTGCATAAATTTGCATTTGTTAGCATGAAGATGCGATTTTCAAAAATATGTTCAATGGGAAAAAATGAAGCTATTGACCTAATAAAGACATAGAGAAAGTTTGGCCCTTTTTTATGCGTTGTAATATTTGCAATCCTATTGGAATAATGATTTATATGCTTTATTACTGCTAATTTACATAAATTAGCATATTTTTGCATGAAGATGCGATTTTCAAAGGTATGTCCTGTGGGAAAAAATGAATCTATTGACCTAACAAAGACATAGGGAAAGTTTGGTGCTTTTGTAAACTCTGTCCCCAAAATTTCAAAATATGGGCCTAAGGGACCTGACTACTAGAGATATATTGTATTAAAGAAATATTCTCTCAATTTAACCTACATTGTACATGTAGGTATATTTATATATTGGGTATGTTGTACCGAACAAAGTAAAAGCCTCCATTAAAACATGTTGAATACCCTCATGTAACTTTTTACATATAGAGTGTCTACAAATACCAACATTTTAAAGAATCATAGAACAGACATTCGGTGATACAGTGTATGTGTTCAGGCTCAAAACATAATACAGTTTAGATTTCTCAGGATATTTCTAATGCACGGCAACAAAAATTCTGCAGTGTACTGTGTCATCCTAAAGGAAATGATGTTATCCTTATTGTGAGAGCCTTGTCAAAAAGCTGTACAACAGAATGTATATATACATGTACATGTACATGTTGTAGCTTTGTTTTCAGCAGACAATATCCTTTTTCAAGGAGTTGAAGTAGACAAATTTGGAGTTTCAGGCTTGCAGCAAATATCAGTAATTAAAACCTTACTAATTGGGGAGCATTCTTAAACTCATATTAAAACTGGAATAACAAAAGACTTCCAACTTCAGGTCTTCAGGACCTTACCTATTCTGCTATTTTAATTTTCTGTCAACACGATTGTATGACTACCTTTAGAAGTTTGTCCTTTGTTAATTCATCAATTGCATAGCATTGCATTTTAACATTTCATTGACCAATTAATTTCCCTTTACATTGGTGCCTAAATTATATGGATTTTGTAATTTTGAGATGTGCAGTATACTGCTGAATGGGAAACGTGATAAGTGACAATGTTGCAAAATAAAATAGTGACTCTTACTTTTAATGTTGATTCTAAAATACATATTTTAATGAAATTGCAGATTTCTGCACCCAAACAGATATCTTGTTCCAAAAGATCTGGTGAAACTCTCAAAATAATAACTCTCAATAATGGCACCACAATAAATTGGGTACTGTATCATATCATTGCATAGAGAAATACATGTACATGTAGGTCTACAGGTATCACACAGTATAAAAGGAAAGTATTATATTCTCATAAGTGATATTAACGAAAACCAACTTTCTAAACGGTGGATTGTTTCAGAAATGCATATATCTTCTTCAAGGTTCAAATATTTAATATCTGTGACATTTACATGTAATCATTTGAAGCTCCATTTACTAGTTCTGTGAAGTTGTTGCTAGTGTCATTTTTCAAATCACTTTTTAAAGCAAAACAGGATTGATCTGAGTATAATCATAACATTTATACATCTTACTAATACAAAAATAGATTAAATTCCTCTCCTGGCAGCTTCAACTCTGAAGTATTGATGGACTAAAACCTCTACATGTAATAGTAGTGGTCAAAAGCCTACTATTTTGAGTGGTACAACATTCTAATCTTTGAAAAATCCTGTTTCAACTTATTATACAATGTTCAGTGAGCTGTGAGGATACATTATAGATATATGTGGCATCAGTTACAATTTATGGGCCAGTCCCTTTCTCCCTCTCAATGTAAATAGTACCAGTATTCTTTTGGGCTATGCTTAAAGAAATGTAAATCAAATCAGACAAGTCACTCTCATTCCATACAGTGTTGCAGTGAGCAATGTGGTTCAAATGTTACAAATAATTGTAAAAATTTGAAGGCTTTGCTTTGGTAATGTGATCGTCCAATGTCTTCCAATAATAGTTGTCTTGCTGACCCTGACCTCTAAGCAAATATCCTAACTTTAAGTGGTAGCTGCAATAGTTTTGAAAAAATCTTGATATACTGTACATGTACATGTACATGTAGGTGTCACATTGATTCATTTTCTATTTATGTAAATATAAGATCACTTTAAGCATACATGTATCAACAAAGAAACCTTATGTAAATTAAAAATTTAAAAAAAGTCAGGGCAAAAACTTTCCCTTACAACAGCGCAGCCTCTCTAAATTGAATATGTTGGTACAATGTATATGTATTACATCTGATGTGATAGTTCGAATATCATGATGATAGGTTATGAATAGCTAATGAATCATATTCTTTTCCCCCTAAAATATGTGAAATTCACCCATGTAGAAGATTTAGGATTGAATCATTGAATGAGTAACATTAATAGGAAAGATAACATAAAGGGTTTTCAAATGGTATACACTATAGTTTGGCATGGCCTATCATTATCATTAATTGGAGCTTAACATGTTTGTCATTTATATTATATTACTGGCCTTGAGGGAGATACAAGGAAATATTGCCCTTACTGATTTCAGTAAGGGCAATAAATGTATATCATTGTATCTCCCAAAAGATAAGACAGTAAATATTATAATTATTACCTACATGTATTCCTTTGTGAATCAGGAAAAGGTACTGTACAGTTATATACCCTACTACCGCGCTGCATGATAGTCTGCTCAAACTTTGTGGCGATTTAGCTGTTTGGAAGGTCCCGGATGTTAAATGGGGCTGGCCAATACCTAATGGGCTCAATATGTAACACAATTTTTGTACACAAAGTCAATTGCGAAACCCGGAAGAGTGAAAATATTAGGAAATATTGCTCGCTGGAAACTGTTAGTTTGCGGACCGGGCAAAATATGCATTTTAAATGCATGGTAAAATTACCTGGTATACATGAAGGTAATAAAGCAAACACAGATCAAATTCACTACTGGTTCCTGTAAAATTTAACCTACATGTTCATGTAGAGAGTACATTTTGATGATGTTGTGGATAGACAAAGTGTTACCAGCCATACAAGACATGTAGGAAAACCAAATTGAACGGGAAATTGTTCGTAAAAAATTCTTAAATATTGCTTTGTATTATGTCTTGTAATGTGACCGAAAATCCTTTTGAAATAGTGCTAGTACTAAGTACACTGACTGAATCATTTTACATAGCAGCTCATGAAACTTCAATCACATTTTAGTCTTTTCAAATCCTCTTTGGAGTCATTTTGACATACATGTACATGTAAGCTTAAATGTGGCAATTTTTTGTAGTACATGTACATGTACATTCAATCCTATGGTCACACAGAGATTGAATCGCATTGAAATTGTAGCGCTCAGAGACTTCGGTGACAAGCGCTTTGTAAGCACCATTTTATTATCAATATTATTATTATTGTCTCCTATACATCTTCAACAATATTCACATGTTCATGTTCACATGTTTTTGAAACATTCCTAATACATAGCCAATTATATTGTTTTCCCTTATTATTTTATTATATAAATATACATGTATGTTCATTTGCTAAAATTGTATCTTTATGAAAAATGAAGTAAATAAATGCATGACAATACTAATAAATGATATTTTTATACCTGTAATGATAAATTTTAAATGCCTTATCATATTTGTTATTAGAATTTTTGTATTAGAATTTTAATCGTTATTATTTGTAAGTTAATTTTAAAGATAGGAAGATCATCGATCAACATAATTTGTGTAATTATCACTGTTTCGTATACATGCTGAAGCATTTCTTCACCTTTGAGATGCTCTTTGCAAATATTTATTGGAAGATTTGTATATCCTTTGCTTACGTAACATGGATTTCTTTGGCTTTGTCAAAGAAATTTACAATAATAGGTGTAGCATGTAGACATATATTGATCTATAAACTACACATCTGTACTGAAATATTATAAGAATATGTACTTCTTTTGATCCTGTATTCTGTATGATATGTTAGATATTTTATATATTTTTATAATTCTTAAAATGCATATCCATTTTTCAGAGGGGCAGGTAGACACTTGATCACTATCAACACAAAGGCACAAGGTGACTGTCAAGATGAAGAAGAAACTGCATGCGTACTCCACCGATTGGGACAACGGGCTTTTTATTATCCTTTGAGAAAGTGGTAGATCAAGTTGATCCAGTGTAACAGTAGCAGCAAATCTATGAGGTATGTAGATGGATCGTAATAAAAAACTTTGGATTGTTCAATGATCAGGGTATTTAAGACTCCTGCCCCATTTTTTCACCATTTTTATTGATGGTTATTACATGCTGCATACATGTACATGTACAGTTGTAGCTCTTCAATGAATGGATGTAAAAAACTGATGCCTTTGGATCATGCTCATGTCCATGTAATAGACCATTTTCAAAATATTAAAATGTATACATGTTTACCTTGCAATGAGCTATTACATTCGCCTGTTTTGTATTATTGTTTCTCAGTAGTCAGAATGCAAATTACCAGCATTGGTTGTTGCTAGATCGGGTAAACATTGCGGCCTGCTCAACCTAACAACACATAATATGTGTAATTTGTATTCTGAGATTTCTGACTATTGAAACACAATTTGTCATAACAGGAGAATGAAATGATTTATTATAAAGCGGCAGTTAACAAAGACATACATGTATACACCTGTATATGCATGAAATATATTTTACAGTATGAAAATAAACTACCGGGTATTCCAATCAAAAACTTTAGTTTATTTGTCTTTACTTAAAATATTTAATCGCAATTAGGCCTAAAAAAAAAGATGTTGTATGGCCCTTTAGGTGCCAAAACATGGGTCGGTCGGTCGGAAACCTTTATTTATTTATTTTCCCCTCCCTCTTTGGGCTGATATTTCTCAGTTTTGAATGCATTAATTTTTTTCTTCTCAGTTTTGAATGCTTTAACTTCATATTTTTTATTCATTAAACATTTTTTCTTCAAAAAATCATTATAAAAAAAAAACTTTTTAAAAAGCCGACCATAGATTTCCGATTTTGGGGGTCGGTCGCAAAGGGCAATACAACATCTTTCTTCTTTTACGCCTTATGGTAATAACTCAAACTCTTTTATTATTTTGTTTCTAAAAGTGATTCATTTTATATAATACTGTACTGTGTCTTATCCACATAGAAATTGTAGGGCATTGCATATAATACAATTTATAAATTGCTGTTATAGATAATTATGGGGGAAAAAACAATGTGAACCTTCCCATTTGTTAGTATTGGCAATACAGTGTACAAGATTACAAAAATATTTAGATTGATGTTGCAGATTACTAGCTACATGTATGTGCTAGACCATCTTTTTATCCCCTCGCCGACGAAGTCGGAGGGGATATAGTAACGCTGCCGTCCGTCCTTCCTTCCGTCCTTCCTTCCGTCCTTCCGTCCTTCCGTAACGAATTTCCGATCGATAACTTCAGTAATGTTTGACGGATTTTAGTGAAATTTGATATGAAGGTACATGGTATCAAAATACAGGCTAAGTTCGATTTCGGAGTATGTAGATTAAAGGTCAAAGGTCATAGCTCATTAAATATGCGAAAAAATACAAATCTGGTTTCCGATCGATAACTTTCGTAATGTTTGATGGATTTTAATCAAATTTGATATGAAGGTACATGGTATCAAAACACAGCCTAAGTTCGAAATTCAGAGTATGTAGGTCAAAGGTCATAGCTTATTAATTATGCGAATCTGTTTTCCGTTCAATAACTTTTATAATGTTAGACGGATTTTAATGAAATGTGATATGAAGGTACATGGCATCAAAACACAGCCTAAGTTCAATTTCGGAGTATGTAGGTCAAAGGTGAAAGGTCATAGCTCATTAAACATGCAAAATCACCTAATTATATACATGTATGTGAAAATGTGGTTAACTTCCTTGCCTAGTAATATAATAGTATAGTCTAATGGAGGTAACTTGTTCTGACATGACATAGGCCATTTGTACCCTGCGAGGGGGTGCTACGCTTTGCTTTGACTTGTTAAGTTGTTATATGATATTTTATGATATGATATGATATATGATATGATGGTATGGTAAGAAAGGGAAAAAAGGTAACTCAGAAGAAATTTGTAGACATTTTAATGAATCCTAACCCAAGAAATATAATATTATTTAATACCACTGTTCACGCTGTTCTTGAGACCCAACATTAACTGGGAGCTCTGTTCTTTATTTCTCAAACCAACAGATTCCACATGGGATCCCATCAAGTACTAGGCATATCCTGCTTCACACATGCATTGAGAGGGACTTGGCAGAGGCTTATGGCATGGCTCTTGGTTCGACTCAAACAGTACTCTCATGTTCTTCTCTGAAATGATGATGATCAAGTACACCTGTATAAGGCTGGGTCAAGGGAAAGATGATTACGACTATAAAAAATGAGAATGAGGAGGTCAAAGTTATAAGGGGAATCGGACCAACAATGGAGTATCTAGCAGAACAGACACTATCCTTGTGAGGAAGCACATTACATCAAAGACCATTTCAGCTAAACCAGACAGCTGCATGTATGGTCGGACTGAAAACCTTTTTTAATGACATGGTCTAATTAAGTTATAGTGGTCAAATCTATGGGCTACCAGACTATAAATTAAAGTAAATAAACATGACAGGTTTCGTGGAGCAACATTGCACTTCTCACTGAAGTTGGTAAAATTGGAGAATCAAAAAGTGAATTGCAGTTCACAATTAATCGTAAAAATTATAAAGAAGGAAAGTAGGAAACATGTCGGCACTTCTGTGAATCCTTGTGCTAAGGTTGATTCAAAGAGACATTACATTGAGATTGTGTACTCACCTCTCTGATAGTCAGGTGGTGTCTTAAGGTTCTGATTTTCACAGTGGCAAGTATTGAAACTCTATTGGTTGTATTACTAGTCTAATGATACCCTGCACATTGTCATTACAATATTGGCAGCTTTAGCTTAAATATGGTTTGTCCCTTTTGGAGACTTAGAAATCTTGAGTTCCATGAATCCAGTGGTATATTGAAGGGCGCTAGTGTACTTTCATATCCATTTTTGACCCGTAACTCCGGCGTGGCGATACCCTACTAAAACATACCAAAAATCAAGACATGATATACACTTTTTCACGGGTTTCACAGCAAACCGCTGCACAATTACAATAAATGAAGTTAGTGACTGTAATCTCAGATCCTTATTAAATTCATGTAACTAATTCACATTATGACGATGATGATAATTTTTACGGTCGCTAACTTCACGCCCGTCCGTCTGCACCCCTTCGTCGGTACGGTATGCAATTTTATTGTAATTGTGCAGCGGTTTGCTGTGAAACCTGTGAGAAAGTGTATACCCGTTTTATAATGTCTTCGTTTTTAGGAAAAATACTCCAAAACAGATAAGAAAATTGACACGAAACAGGTAAGAAACATAAACGAATTTTAAATCATAACCATTATTTGAACAATTGATGAAGACTTAGTAGATTTTTTGGTATGTTTTAGTAGGGTATCTCCACGCCAGAGTTACGGGTCAAAAATGGATGCGAAAGTACACTAGCGCCTATTGGAGAGGTCTATTATTAGAACCTCCCACCAAATAGAAACAAATCGAAACTGGCTTTCAATGAATAGTTTTTGAACGTTTCATTCCAGATATTTATTGTCTAGACTCAAAGAATATGTGTACATTGTTCATTTGAGAATAGCTCCTTCTGTGGCAATATGAAAACAGTGCTATATTTTAATTTCTTACAAAGAGGTTACAGAACCTATGACTGTAAAATTTCACATGTTATATCTGAAGGGTATATTTATTTGAAACACCTGCATAGTTTCTTGGAGTTTGCACAAATCTGCAAAAGTGTTAATTGTTAATTGTAAGACTTTACAGAATTCAATACCACTGTATTTTGAAGGCATTTAAAGTGAATTGGAATTAGAGCAAAGAATTCAAGAAGGTATCAATTAAACAAATAGGGTGTGTAGTTTGATAAATGTGGGATATCCATTTGTTTCATTGTACTAAACATTTTTGTGAAAGGTTGATAATCCATTTTGTTAAAGGAAACCTCCCCCAAAGAATAAGTGTAGGTAATTATTCTAAAAAATGAGATGTATTCCTGCCTGCGATTTACAAAATTCTGTACGGAAATGTACAAGAGATATATAAATGAAGATATTCTTGGCATGATGTGATGCCTTTTACATGTAGCATGACATGGGCACAGCCATTTTCTTGAAAATGTGACGTACCAGTCGAAGTTGTACATGTATCATGCACCAAGCTTTAGTTGAAAAGACTTAAATTCAATAACAAAACCTTTACTTTTCAATGAAAAAATCATAGCTGAGAAGATAGAAATTATATTTAGTGTATTATATATAACAGGAGAACAATTGTAACTAATTCATTTAAAAATACGAAAATGTAGCAGTTGACAAATCTATTTTATTTATGAGAAACCTTCACCCCAGACGAGCACCATCTCATTTATGCAATTTGCGTTCTGGCAATCGTACAAAGGATAATAGCAGATGAATGACATGCTTCATCACCACACGGGAAGGAAGCATCCATAAATTTGAATACGTTTACTTGATATAAAACGCCTTCTTATATCAAGAAAATAGCGATGCCCATGTCGTGCTGAGAAACTGTGCATTATTCTTGCTTTATGCCTCTCATACAATGGGGATTTCTTGTAGATTCATTTTGCAAGAATATAATATATTTCTCAGAATAAGTAAAGTTATTTGTTTTAGTGCGGTTTCCTTAAAGATACTATGTCCCTTTTGCAGCCAACATCAAATTCTGTAGAACTTTGCAGGAATTATGAATATGTCATGTATGTCCTATCTGTGAAATTTAAACGTTAGCAGTGTCCTAATATTCAAATTATGCAAGGAAACCCGTTTACTTGTTAGACTTCACTGTCAGACACTATTGAGTGACTGACTGGCTTTTATTCATCTTTGGTAATAACATACATAAAATGAGCTGTAAAGGGTACATGAGCATTTGTCTACATCAATAACCCACTTCTTGTAATGGCCAAAATTAAACTGATTGAATCTTTGCGCAGCATAAAACGTACGACTATTCGGTATAATGGTCTGAAAAATCAGACTATCGCTTACTGGCTCTATAGCTCCTAAGTCAATTCGACAACTAATAGTCGTTATTTTCCCACTTAAAGACATTTTCAAGCCCCCTTTTTTTAAGGGAAGTTCTAAATTAGTATTATCTTTCAAATACCGTTGTAATTTAACCTTTTCATTTTTTTGGCATGCAAATGGGACATAGTACCTTTAACCCTAATCAAGGTTCAATTCACTTCATTGAAAAAACACATTTATTCCTTCTTTTCTGTTGTATACATAAGATTGAGCACAAAAAGCGTTCAGATACAAATGAAGGAGGCATGGCCCCGGAAAATCTTAATGGATTTAGGATACCCATTTACAAAAACGCCTGCAAAAGAAATACAGTTTATACCATATATTCCACTTTCCTACCATAACTACATACTGTAGTTATCATAGGATAGAGAGTGAAAGGGAAGGGGTATAATGACACTGAGAAAGGTATAAATCCATGCAAAATGTTTTGAAATGTTTGAAAGTTTGTAGAGTACATTAAGGGGTTGACAGTATTTAATGTATAGAATATTTTATACCTCACTTTAGAAATCAAGCCATCTAATTGGTTTAAAATTGGAGTCGTGATTTTAACCATGCCCGCCTACCAGTCAATAGTCTTTTGAATAGTGCCCTCATACTCCGATCCCCATTGGTTTACGTGTTAAAATTGTCTTTGTGCGAGCGCGGACACCATATAGTGCTTTTTGTCTGCGATTCCCAAATGATAGGAACTTTCAGTCATTTTTCCAGCGAAGATTAGCAGACAGTATCTCAGATTTTCTGTGATGTTTTAACCAATCTTTACTCAATAAAAGGATAAGGCAAGAATTCTTGGTAGATTTTGTTTCAATTCGGCATATAAAGACATATCGACTGCTTTAATATTCGACGTCAGGCTGTTGACTGCACGTTCACTTGAGCCTATAAAACAGCCTCTCAAAGCAGTCGATATCTCTATAATAGTTCATTTGTATTATCATTAATTTGTATTGCATTGTATTGCATTGTATTGCATTGTAATAGCTGTAAATCATTTAATATGCAATCATTATGTAGACGTGACATGGTCTTGTGGTTACATCACTGGAGTGAGGATCACATGGCCCAAAATTCAAGTCCCACACGGCAATAAAGTCCTTTTACTACCTAGACATTAATCTACATTTGCCACTCTCCCATCAGATGAAGGTGCCTAAAGAAATTATTTGAGCACCTTATCACAGTAGCTCTGCCAAAACGGTAGTTATAATTTAGCACTTTATGTAAAGTGCAATAGATAATATTTTGTTTAGTAGCTGTGCTATATAAACCCGGAAAATCTTAATGGATTTAGGATACCCATTTACAAAAACGCCTGCAAAAGAAATACAGTTTATACCATATATTCTACTTTCCTACCATAACTACATACTGTAGTTATCATAGGATAGAGAGTGAAAGGGAAGGGGTATAATGACACTGAGAAAGGTATAAATCCATGCAAAATGTTTTGAAATGTTTGAAAGTTTGTAGAGTACATTAAGGGGTTGACAGTATTTAATGTATAGAATATTTTATACCTCACTTTAGAAATCAAGCCATCTAATTGGTTTAAAATTGGAGTCGTGATTTTAACCATGCCCGCCTACCAGTCAATAGTCTTTTGAATAGTGCCCTCATACTCCGATCCCCATTGGTTTACGTGTTAAAATTGTCTTTGTGCGAGCGCGGACACCATATAGTGCTTTTTGTCTGCGATTCCCAAATGATAGGAACTTTCAGTCATTTTTCCAGCGAAGATTAGCAGACAGTATCTCAGATTTTCTGTGATGTTTTAACCAATCTTTACTCAATAAAAGGATAAGGCAAGAATTCTTGGTAGATTTTTGTTTCAATTCGGCATATAAAAGACATATCGACTGCTTTAATATTCGACGTCAGGCTGTTGACTGCACGTTCACTTGAGCCTATAAAACAGCCTCTCAAAGCAGTCGATATCTCTATAATAGTTCATTTGTATTATCATTAATTTGTATTGCATTGTATTGCATTGTATTGCATTGTAATAGCTGTAAATCATTTAATATGCAATCATTATGTAGAGGTGACATGGTCTTGTGGTTACATCACTGGAGTGAGGATCACATGGCCCAAAATTCAAGTCCCACACGGCAATAAAGTCCTTTTACTACCTAGACATTAATCTACATTTGCCACTCTCCCATCAGATGAAGGTGCCTAAAGAAATTATTTGAGCACCTTATCACAGTAGCTCTGCCAAAACGGTAGTTATAATTTAGCACTTTATGTAAAGTGCAATAGATAATATTTTGTTTAGTAGCTGTGCTATATAAACCCGGAAAATCTTAATGGATTTAGGATACCCATTTACAAAAACGCCTGCAAAAGAAATACAGTTTATACCATATATTCTACTTTCCTACCATAACTACATACTGTAGTTATCATAGGATAGAGAGTGAAAGGGAAGGGTATAATGACACTGAGAAAGGTATAAATCCATGCAAAATGTTTTGAAATGTTTGAAAGTTTGTAGAGTACATTAAGGGGTTGACAGTATTTAATGTATAGAATATTTTATACCTCACTTTAGAAATCAAGCCATCTAATTGGTTTAAAATTGGAGTCGTGATTTTAACCATGCCCGCCTACCAGTCAATAGTCTTTTGAATAGTGCCCTCATACTCCGATCCCCATTGGTTTACGTGTTAAAATTGTCTTTGTGCGAGCGCGGACACCATATAGTGCTTTTTGTCTGCGATTCCCAAATGATAGGAACTTTCAGTCATTTTTCCAGCGAAGATTAGCAGACAGTATCTCAGATTTTCTGTGATGTTTTAACCAATCTTTACTCAATAAAAGGATAAGGCAAGAATTCTTGGTAGATTTTTGTTTCAATTCGGCATATGAAAGACATATCGACTGCTTTAATATTCGACGTCAGGCTGTTGACTGCACGTTCACTTGAGCCTATAAAACAGCCTCTCAAAGCAGTCGATATCTCTATAATAGTTCATTTGTATTATCATTAATTTGTATTGCATTGTATTGCATTGTATTGCATTGTAATAGCTGTAAATCATTTAATATGCAATCATTATGTAGAGGTGACATGGTCTTGTGGTTACATCACTGGAGTGAGGATCACATGGCCCAAAATTCAAGTCCCACACGGCAATAAAGTCCTTTACTACCTAGACATTAATCTACATTTGCCACTCTCCCATCAGATGAAGGTGCCTAAAGAAATTATTTGAGCACCTTATCACAGTAGCTCTGCCAAAACGGTAGTTATAATTTAGCACTTTATGTAAAGTGCAATAGATAATATTTTGTTTAGTAGCTGTGCTATATAAACAGACGTAACTCATATTGCACATTTCCTTCTTCTAATTTGTTACTACAGTTTAAGGGAAATTGTTATAACTGCTATTCAAAGCCAAAACTCTCCTCTTGGTGGAGTTATGTACCTGCTCTAATGTTATATGAAAATACAGTGAAATGTTTTATTAATAACATATTTTATAATGTAGTGTGTAAAAGTGGAAAAACTACTAATCTTCCTGAAAGCCAGTGCTACATGGAGTATGCATTGATGCATAACATTCAGATTCTTTGAGTTAAAGAACTATGTAGCTATGCACCCTTGAAAAGAGCAATTGGCCATGAAAGTTGCTAGTTGGAGTTATTACCTCGGGCTCACATGCACTCAACACTGTCCTCACAGATGTGTATTTTTAGGGTAGTATATGCATGCATGAGCACGCTTAACCTGATACCCTACAACCAAGTTAAGATTTCTTTTCTTCCGTCATAAATATCTTTAAACCATATACATGTAGAGTGATTTAGAGGTATTTTCCCATAACATGCAATTAATTTCAAGCTAATTTGATTTGATTTGTTATTTTTCTAGCACCTCTTCGTGATGCTTGTGTGCAGATCATTTAGGATAGTTGTAACATCAAAATTCAATATAGTTTGAACTAGAGTTAATCTACATACCTTAACTAGCTGTGGTTCGAACATGATATAAATATATATATGGTGTCATTCTTATGTGTTGATGTACATGTAGTGTTTCAAAGGTTATGCTGTGCTTAAAAGTTTCTCTTTCATCAATCTGAATATCAATCACTATTCATACATACTGTATACAAAGTGTCGGAAAGTAAGGGCATTGCAATGTGAAACCCTATCATCTTTAATATGTACATGTACATACACATGATGATATGGTTAACTTTTGTATAATTATGCTATATCCAGGACATGTTCCTGCTCATTTATTGTCTCACAGTCGAAGAAAACAATCTCTTTACTCGATGTCATTATCATAATGGCATTCAGGAAAAGTCCACTTCAGCCTTCAGGTATACAATCATCTTGCAACTCAGATACTTAAGTGATTTAAATAGTTTGTATGATTAGAATAATGATAAAAGATTATGAGAATGGCTATGGAATACCACTTGTAAGCTTATTACAAGATGATATAGACATAAAAAATAAACCCAAGCAAATACACAAATTGAGCATTCAACCATACTATTTTTGTTACATTTGCATGTAATGTACACAAGAACCAAATGAGATCACTTATACATGTAGTGTCGTAAAGCTCTTGCAAAAATTGGTAACCCCCTGCCTTACTAGTTTTTCAGGTTTCTCTGATATTGTGTTGCTAGATAGCAAGATGATTACCATTCTACAAACTCCTTGAAATTATACCCTCCAAAAGTTGAATACTGTACTAAATGTATGGGAGGTGACAATTATACGTCCCCTGTCTTCTAAGTTCCTATGTGACTCCCTTTCTTTTCTGTGACCCATGTCAAATTTCACAAACTAATTAGTTAAAAGCTATGTAAGTTTTCTTTATTCAAAGGTGACCAGGTGCCTACTTCATTCTTATTATTTACTTTGCTTGGCCTTATTACATCTTGTGCTATGTTCCAGGTGATGCCCCATCCATATTTGTGGGTAGAACCCAACTGCAGTTATGCTCTTTGTAAATTAAATGTGTAATAAATGGAAGTATTGTAAATTTGTAAACATGTTTACGGCATAGCTTCTATATGAGGCTATTGATATATCACCTGTGTAAAAATTGTTATATACATTATTTCAATAAGATTTTTATGTGGGGATAATAGTGCAATACATTCCATTCAAAGTATACAATCAGACCAAATTATTGTACTTAGGTCATGGTGAAATAAAATAGTGTAATGATTTAAGGAACATGATGGTCGGTTTGCAGCGATTCAACATTTGCTCTGGTGACAATTGCTTCAGGCTTTTTTTAATGAAAAATGTAGGGTTAGGGTTAAGGTTAGATTTATATTCAAGTAAGATTTAGGGTTAGATATAGTATGGGTCCAGGATTGAAGTTAGGAAATCAGTTGGTGTTGGGAACTATTGTGAAGCAATTTTGTAGGAGGTATTATACAATGTGCATCGTGGAATACCCCCCCAAAAAGTCTGTTTTTGTGCTTTATTTTTTGTTTAGATGTGTTCGGTTTGCATGTTTGTATCTGTATGTTGTAATGATGGCATGAGGTGATGTAAGCATAGCAAGAGCGAGAGTTTGAGGGTGTAGGAGTGAGTTGAAGGGTGTTTGAGGGGCCGTAGGGTGTCATATCATCTTCTTTTTACATTCTCGTCCACTTCTTATCCTCCTCAATTTTCTTTTTCCCCCTTTCCCTTCAATATTTGATAAGGCCTCCAATATGCAACACCAGGGGAGGGGGTGCTGATAATATGTGTTGGATGTGTGTTATGCAACTTATGGGGGGCAGTATGGGTATGTCTTTGAATTTTTCATCAAAAGTTGTATTTAGATTTGAAAGATGGTTAATTTTGATAATCAGGGAAACAAGATTGGATATAAGAGGTTAATCTTCATCATTTCATCTTAAAGCCTATCTGGACTAGTTTGGCCAGGAGGGATTAGACCTCACTGCGTGGTCACTGAGAGGTGCTATAACATCAAATCAGCTCTCAATTAACATAAGAAAAAGGGGACCATGGGGGAAAAAAAACCGGATTACATGTGGGCGGATGAATCGACTGTTGAAAAATCAAAGAAAGCTGAAGGTAGCCGACGAGATATCTCACCATAACATCCCACCTAAAATCGCGCAAGCCCTGAGAGCTGTATGTTAGCATGGATGGGAGAGGATATTGCGCGGATAGCAAGGAGGTCCCTTTGTCGGTCGGCTATCTTCAGTATTGTTTGAAGCGCTCTCTACGTTCAAGATATGGCAATGCCGAGTTTCGGATGAAAAATGGAGTTGTTTGGTCGCATTTTAAGAAATAAATACATCTTTTTTTATCAAGCCAACGCCAGAAAAGTGTTGAACTATTGATTTTTAATTGAATTGAGGGTCATATAGCTCATGGTTGAGATTCAACGTTTTTTGTGATCAATTTTCGTACACCCACTTTTTAGGGTTATACTGTACAAACCTATGGGTTAGAGATCGATCGGAGCGAAAAACGAGTCATTTTCATTGCTCTTATTCCATACTTTTAATGAAAAAAGAAGCAAAAAAAAAAGGTTGTAGTATGTTAGAATGGGATGAAATGTGACAATTAAGGCAGTCCGCCGATCAAATCCTAAGTATTAAGAAAAATACGACAAGCTGAAAGTTTGAAGAAAAAAAGTGATTTTCGACATTTGACACATATCCGTGCACAAACTTTTTTGGTAAATTGCTTTTTATCATTCAACTACTCAATCAAATCTTCTAATTTTTGCAGAACATCTTTCCGATAATATGATGAACACATTGCCATTTTTACCCCAATTTTTAGGGGCTTTATTTTTTATTCAGGTTTTGGTAAAATTCAAAAGAGATGATGAAAAAAACTCATATATTGGTTTACTTCATTTTTGTTGGATAATTGATGTTCTTAATCCTGGAGTGCTTAATTAGGCTAATTAACCTACAGGGCTTAATTATTAGTGGCACTAATAGCAATCTAACGAAATATTTGGAGTCCTAGCTAGGCCATCTATGATCTAGAACCCTCCAAACCAGCAAAGGTAGGCCTACCGGCAAGGGTCACTTTTTTTTTCTTGTTCTTTCAATTTGAAAGGCTTGTCATTAATTAAATTCAATAATTGCATTTTGGAAATGGCCCACGACAATATCTTTCATTTAAACAAAAAATTAAGCAAAAAGGTCAAGAAACAAAAATTCTAATCACAAGTAATTGTTTTAATGACCATAGGGCGTACTGTTAATGTTAGGATAATTATCTAAGTTGGAATATTTTTCATTACGTTTGGTTAATAGTAGTATATGTGTAGTTATGTTAACCATGTGTCGCCTTTTCATTTTGTAACATCATAGTTCTGTTGAATTTTGATTAATGACCATATTCTTGTAATGTGTTGATCTGTGCGCCAAGGGTGCCAATATGTCGGCAGAGTTGTGCGCAATATAAATGTAAAATTATTATTATTATTATCATTTAATTGAAGATTATTATGGTGAATAATATGCAGACTACGCATCATGCAACAAATATAATGATGAAAATAATCTTTCAAATGAATTCAACCGACAAGTTTTTATACTTTCTTGTATATGACAATGAAAAGGAAAAGCGGATAAGTACCAATAAACATTGGAATACAAAAAACAGTAATATACAGTTTTAAATATCGAGATAGAGTGTTGTTATTCATTATCATTCATGATGTGCGACCATTCCCCAATTTTAATCTGCAAAACTAAATTAAAGGTAAATTTGAAGAAAAAAATAGGGTCTGACTCATAAACTTCGGATATTATACTTCCAACTTTACAGCGACAGAATTATGAGACTATGTACCGCTGCTTAAAATGGAAAAAGCCCTCTATTGACTCTTTTGCAAATAAAGCAAATAAAGAAAATTGACCTATTTAAGTAGCTTATAGTCTCCTTCTTCAGGTTCGTTTACTATATAAAGCGTTGTGTAGAGAAAAATCGGACAGCAACATCGACAGCAATGTACCATATCAAACTTTGATTACCAAATAATCTTGAATGAAAGAGTGCATATTTGATTTCTCAACTAGGAGAAGAAGAAGAATTAAGAAGAAGAAGAGAAAGGAGAAGACAAAAGAAAGAAAGAAAGAAGAGGGTTTTTTTTAAAGATGGTTAATGAGTTGCTACCGTACATTAAGTACATTACTTGACGTCTACGATGATTATAATTCGGTTATCAATGCCGATCAACTTAGTGTTAATATGGGACCAACATTTCTCTTCATTGTGATTACCATAGGGTTACCGCCTCGGGAGAGAGAGAGAGAGAGAAGGGGGCGATGATAAGTTTGGTAATGATTCATATGCCCTGTTGATTTGCAAGACAAGGTTTGTTTGTTTCTGTAGGCACGTGCACTTTTTTCCAGTCATAAACAATAATATTCACTTAAAGGCCAAGTCACTCCAAAAATAACTTACTTTCAATAGAAGCAGAAAAATCAGACAAACCAATCAAAAAAAGTTTGAGCAAAATCGGATAACTAATAAGAAAGTTATGAATTTTGAATGACTCCTCACTATCCACTAATTATTTTCTTTATATTGATAATATAAACTTCCTATTTTCCCTAAGAATCTAATTTTCTTCACACCAGCATCCAAGTTAGATTGATAGTAATATGTTTTTGTGTGGATGCACTAATGTAGAGGTTTTTTTCTCCAGTTAAATCATGAAAAATCTGAATTTTGATAAACTATTTATATAAATATCAATAATTATGAAAATACAATATTCAGAAAATATTATCAATTCTTCAAAGTTCATAACAAATTTTGTGAAATGTCATGCAAGCAATATGATACAAATCATATAACCTGGGCAAAGGCATGGGGAAATCAAGTTTTGGGGGATAAAAAGGGAAATTGATGGGATTAAACTATATAAAGCAATTGACAAATAGTGAGGACATGACGTCAAAATTTGATAACCAAATTGGAAATTTGTGTAGTGATTTTCATTGTTTTTTAGTTTTACATACTTTTTCAAAAATTCATAACTTTCTTATTAGTAATCCGATTTTGATTGGTTTGTTTGATTTTTCTGGTTCTATTAAAGGCAAGTTATTTTTGGAGTGGACTTGTACTTTAAAAAGCACAAGTTTAATTGTCAATGATGGAAATTGCTTTAAGGAATGGGATATTATTGGGGCCTCTTATCTTCATCATCATTATTGGTACATGTATTATTATTGTATGATTATCATTATTATTATACATGTATCATTAAAATCATCACCACCAAAATCATCATCATCCCTGCTGCCATCATCATCACTACTACCAAAATCACCACCATCGTCATCACCACCTTCATCACTACTACCATCACCACCATCATCACTACCAAGGGCGTAGCCAGGATTTATTAAGGGGAGGTGTTCTTTTGCCCAATTCGTGGGGGTAAGGAGCATTATTTTATTTTTTTGCCCAATTTGTTGATAATTTTCATGGATATTGCATGTTCACAAATATTCAGTCTAGTCCATTTTCAAGGTGACGTATTTTTTAAGTTTTAATTTTTTTATAGCAATTTTAACACAACTATTGCGGAAACATGAAAATGAGATTTGACATTCTTAATTTCAACAATTACAACTGTAAAACTTTCAACCATTTGAAAACGTTACACTACATGTACATTAATACCGGTAAATAAATTATTCACACCTTACCAAGTTTCGTACTTTTTCAGTATGTAAACAATTACTTGTCCCGATTTATGTTTTTGAGAATATGCCATATCAAAGGTTACATCTTTTAAGTATTTCAAAAAGGGCTCTAATTCACCCAGTCCACCTTTCATTCATAAGTTACAAAAATACACCCCAAAACATCACATTTACAAGGAGTATGAATAATTCACTTGTTAACTGTATATTTTATATCTAAAAACAATATTGTTAACCTTTTTGTAGTACATTGCAAAAAGGACATGTACATGCATAAGCTCATTGACATAACATGATGGAACTGAAAAGATAATAATACAAAATTATGAAATCTTCTAATTTATTCCACAATACACACATGTACATGTATGTTAATTTCAATTAAACTGTTCTGTAGTTGTGATGTGATGTGGACAACCCTCGCATTTGCATTTATTGACAAGAAAAATGCATTACAGGATAAGAGAAATGTAATTGCTTTGGGAATACTTTCTTGGTGTCTTCTAATTTTCCCTTTCCTTGCCAGTTAGAGTGAATATTGCAAAGAAGAGTAATTAATCAATCAGCACTTTTTCTATCTCTAAGTCCTCCAAACTATATTAGCTATAGAAACTACATGTACATGTACAAGATTTGATATACACATGCACATTTAGATAGTTTGCTGACATTTAAAAAAAATCCATTACTTATTGCATCTGTGGACAAAATACAGGTGTGTAGTATCTCATTTGACAACATACATTTTAGTTGATAGAGAATATATTTTCCAATCTTGAAGTAATTATCCTATCCCTTCACCTCAATCTTTCATTATTCTTTACACTACCATTCTGAAAACGTATAAAATCTTTGCTTTAAAAAAAACGTCAGAGCATTATGTTGAATTATAAATGTGCAATAATTACAGCTTTGAAACCAAGAAAGAATCATATGCAACAAACAAACAATGGTGGGACTATTCCTTTTGAAGGAAATGATAAATGATCCAATAAAATGTCTAACTATCTGATTCTTGGCTTCAAGATCCAATATAATCAGTGCACTTTTGAATGGATGGTGTTCGTTCCCCACTGCAAGGCTGCACATGTGTGTTACTTGATTGAAGGATTTTATTGAATATTATCCATTCTCACAGTCCAAAGACTGAATTGCAATGGTAACAACAGTTGGCAATATATATACTGTACATGATAAAAGCAATTAAACAATAATTATTAAAGCAGTCCAAGCAATCAACAATGAAATTCCAATAAAAGTGATCAAATGACAATAATAATGACAACTTTTGTTAAGTTTGACTATCGTAATAAGCAATGAAAATTTAAACTTAAACATTCTAAAAATATACTATTGAAATTAACATTAAAACCATTACTATTAAAAATTTGACAGGCAGAAGGGTTGATTTTGTGTCATTGGTAGAAAATATTGGAAATATTGGAATCAAATTTCGTAATGAAATAAGAAATAATGTGAATAATATTGCAAATTTGCGAATAATATTAAAATTTGTTGATAATAAAAATTAAACAAACATATTGCACTGGCTAAATCCTCTGTGATCTGCGTGAATTTGTTCATATTCCAATCATAGTCGTTATTAAAAATCTGATGCGATTAATATAAATATTAATTCACAATTAAATAGGAAATAATTGAAAATTGATTACAAAATTCAATTATTAAACACCTATTGCACAATCACTGGCAAATACACCCCAAAAAGGTTTTTATGCATCTCACTATACATGTATATTACAGCAAGAGTGAATGTCAGACAAACAAAATTAATGACATCAGAAAAAATGTTCATTCAGAGTCCTTACCAAGTAAGGAAGAGTGCTATTTCTTAGTCTTTCTGTTCGGCATTTAAAGTCTCTCAATCTTTCACTATGTCTCAACCGTCGATTCGTGCTCTGCATCTCTATGAGCCAGTCGCGAAAGTGCTTGTAAAGCGATTCCGTGAACCTTAGGGCAAGATGTTCCCATCTGTCAGAGAGGGATTGCAGACCTGAAATCTAGAGGGCATGTTCATAGCTGTGGTATCGATCATGAAAAATGATACGGAGGGCTCTTTTCTGGACTCTCTCGATATCATTGGCCTGTTCAGATGTAATGGATAAATTCCAAACTGGAACACAGTACTCAAGCACAGGTTGAATGTAGCACGTATAAATAGTGAGGAGGTCTTCCATAGGGGCGGGATAACGCTTTAGGGCCCGAATGACGTAGAATTTTCTCAATGCCCTGCCTGTGATATCACGAACGTGGCTGTCCCAACGTAGGTTATGCTGCAGTATGACACCCGAAGCTTTAGCTCTTTGACTCCGTGCAGAGTTGCATCATCTGACTCAAGAAGCAAAGGTGGAGGTTCGGTCTGTGAGAAGGACACTCTCATCAATTTGCACTTTGCTTGACCTAGTCTGCGGCTTTCCGCGGAAGATATATCGTCGACATATTTCCATCTGGATATATACCTGCTGCATCTGTCAATACGTCATTAATCAACACAAGGAAAATTGCTGGCCCAAGGCGAGTACCCTGGGGTACACCTCCAACTGGAGAAAGAGAAGATGAAAGTACTCCGTTGTATCTTGTCATCCGTTCTCGTCCATGAAGAAAGCTACTGATCCATGGCAGCCTGCATAGAGAAATAAGAAAATGATAGTATGGATAGTAAAAATACAATCGTGCAAACAAATCAAATGGATTCTATTGGGGTTTTACAAAAGGTCTCAAATAAAATAAAAATTCATATCAATTCTATATTAACCTAACAATTAAAGTGGGATAGATCTCTATTTCAAATTCATGTATGCTCCAAAGCCTTTCTTTTAGGAATGAATGAATGCATCTAATTAAGTTAATTAAATTCTAATTAAAATAACCATCACATCACAAGTACACAAACTGATCAATATCGAACATGTCATTATATCAAATCCCTATACATGTATATCATTCTTCATATACATGTACATGTACAGTATAGAGAGAATGACTGGAAATTCAATTTTCAATATATATTTAATGGGTATCCTCCTTCAAATGTGGAAAAGATTCTCTTATACTGTAACCCCTTTGACATAATAATCTAATGGCCACAGCATGTTGAAAAGTAAGGCATTTTTTCTATCTACACATAGTGTATAATTTTGAACAAAAAATACTTTAAATTTGTCATGGATTCAGTCTTTCAGGCAAGTTCAGCTAAGGCAAGATTAGGATGGGTACTTTGGAGGAATACATGAATGGTGCCACTTGTTGCTTTCCTCTTTCTGTAAATAGGGTTTAATTGAAAATATTACATTACATGTGCATATTTATAGTTTAATAGAACCATTATCATAGATTAGCAGGATATCTTCCTGACTATCACAAAGTTTAAGGCTGAGTGGTAGTAGTACATGTAGGTACATAACAATTCCAGTACTGTTTAATTAGAGTTAGCATTACAACAGTTGTACATTTTTATACAGTAGGCTTGCGGGTGCACTCTGTGAGAGAGAGGGAGGATTGAGGAGTTCTGAAAAGAACTCTACTCTTGTAAATTTTATCATGAATATGAAAATGTGAACTTGCAAAGAGTAAACTTTAATGCATTACAATGAATCTTTAAGTGTTTAATTATATTGCAAAAGTGTATTGGAAAAAGAGGGAGGGTTCACTACACACACTGATGGAATTTGGTTATCAAAGGGGAAGTCTACCTTGATATTATGATGGTTTTGAGAAAAGCAGAAAAATTACACACAAAACTCAGGGAAAGTTTGAGGAAAATCTGATAAAATATAAAGTTATGAATCCTTAAAGTCTTAAATGACTAAACAACATGTCTGCAACTACCTAACAAAAAGGAAAAAAATCAACTACAGGCAATTTCAATGGCCTTGCAGGGTTTATCTGTAGAAACTTGCAAACATTACAAAGATGTATTATAGAATCACTGAGAACATGATTTTATATGGGATGTACAACAATAGGGTATTGAAATTGCCTGAGTTGATTTTTTGAAAGTTGTTTCAATGGTGTTAAAAGCAAATTGGCATCTTGTGAATGGTGTAGACTTTATTTTAGTAACATTCCATTTGCAATTTCTTAATTAAGGCTACGAACATCACTGTTATGATAATTGTAGATCTATCACATCCAAGATGACAAGTGACATTTGAAATTAGATTTATATTTGGCTTCCTACACAATTAATCATAGAATGTCTCAAATTTATCCACTTTCTGTTTCGGCTATGTGTATACATGGTCTCTCTTGCTCCCTATTAGTACTCTGCAAGCACAGACCCAATATTTACCACTTCATTACAAAAATATATTGTGTCTTGAGTGAAGCCTAAACTGGTTCCTACTGCTTAGCCTGGGCTGCGTTCTTAGTCTTCTAGCTCAGATCCTCTCTTCCACACTTCATTTCATTATCGCAATTTGTTATATCTTCTGGGTTACATATCCCCATTTTATGTGAATCATGCATTATGTTGCATATTAATGACTGAAGAAAGCAAGTTTTAAATTTTAAATTAAAAAGTTCTAAGCATACATGAAAGTCAAAGGGCTGGCTCAAAGAGATAGGAGCCAGAAAAAAAAGGAAGGGGGTGTGGGGGAATTGGACTCAAACTCATGAGATTTCACAAGAAGACTTTGTGAAAGCAGGTTGTATATACTATAATAAATATACATGTAGTTGTGCTTTGAATCATCTTCACATGAAAAGGACTACCAAGCTATTATAATTACAAAGTTATGATCATGTTTGTAATATGAAGCACTTTTCAAATGTTACAAATTTACATTTTACAATTATTAAGGTAATTTTAATGTCGTTAATATCTCTTTTATAAGAAATAATGGCCATATTTAAAACTTTAAAAGGTATGGAGAAACTTAAAGGGCATGTTTAATACAGCAATTTTCATACAAGTAAGAGCTGAGAATGGATCATATCAAATCAATGTTTGGTAGTTGTTGCTGAACTTAAAATAAATATTTGAAGAGCTGAATAAGTATGTTACTTTCTTTTAAATCAATGATGGTTTCGTTTCCAAGAAATAAAAGAGTGACTTAAATCAAAAGTTGTTTTTTGTGAAATGCAGAACCCACAGTTTTCTTGTGCACTGATGCCATGCAACATGCTACAGTGTATCTTTGTAACATTTAAAATATGATACGTCTAGAAAAAACACATTCCTAACTTTGTAGGTTAGTATTGATCCTTGTACAATTCAAAAATGGTATTTAGAAAATACTAAGACAGCACTGCCAATGAAATGAATGGATAAGTACTGTTTAAAATGTTTCTAATCAGAATCTTGTTGCATATTCTGTTTAGACACCCTGTAGAAACAAAAATCTTTTTAGTGCAAGTTATGATTATTATTTGGCTTGACATGGAAACTATAGAAACTATAAAGTACTGCTATGGACAGTCAGATTTTCTGCAAATTTAGTCTCAAAGTTACTATTCAGTGCATATATTAAATAAACAAGGGTAACGCTCTCGGTCTCGCCTGCATTGCACAATTCGATATGATGAAAAATTGAGGTTAGGACATTATTTATAGCAGGCGCCCAAAAATGAAATCCTCTGAATATAATCAGCATTTTGAAGTGAATATTGACTAAGAATCATCAAAAGAATTCTTTACTATTATTTGTACCAAGATAGATAACTGTCATGAAATATGAACAAATAACAAAAATTGATTAATTCATTGTGAAAAACATAATCCAAGTCTACTGACCTAACATGACCTTTGGCCTTGACTTTGCGAACTGGAATTTGTGTCTTATGATTTGTGATACTTCATGACCCTTGGGTATAAGTTTCATGGAATTTGAACAAACACTTTTGATATTATGCTAAAAATTCAAAATCTTGATACCACAACAAAGTCTAAGTTTGCAGACCTGAAATGACTTTTGACCTTGACTTTTTAACCTAAAAGACTAATCACATGATTGGTGATACTCGCTAACCCTTATGTTCAAGTTTCATGGAATAGGAATGTATGCTTTCAGAATTATATTAAAAATTCAAAAACTTAACCTCAGGTTAAGATTTTGATGATGATGCCACAACATAGTCTAAGTTTGTTGACCTGAAATGACCTTTGACCTTGACTTTGTGACCTGAAACTTTCCTCGCATGATAGGGAATACTTGATAACTCTATAGTCCAAGTTTCCTTGAATAAGAACTGAAACTTTCAAAATTAAATTAACAATTCAAAAAACTAACATCAGGTTAAGTTTTTGATGTTGACCGTCGCTGCCGCCGCCGTCACCGGAAAAGCGGCGCCTATGTCTCGCTTCTTGCTACGCAGGCGAGACAAAAAGTGTATCGGTTCCCAACTTTGGTAGATCCCAATTAAAAATTCATAACCAATATGACTTTGAAATGTATTTAATGATAAAGAGTAACTTCTTTTCTGTCAAATGATACCCTATTCATAATATTTTTGTCATGGGTGACTGAGCACCAGGGTCTTTAAAAAGTGTTGTCAAAATCGCCTTGTACCAAGTTTTGGCTGATGGAACGAATGTGGGTCAGGCCATATTTCTTGGGTCTTAAATCCTGTTAAAAGAGAAGAATTACCTCAAACAAGAGCTGCAAATATCATAAATTTTGCTTGCAATAAGCATTTCTTTATGTTTGGTTTGATATCGACACCATTTCTTTTCAACTGCCTAATAGTCAATGTAAATAAATTAGTAATTGTGTCTGGAATGAGATAACACAATCATAATGGCTTTTGATCCACATTCAATGCTTCAGTCCATATTTGGTACAAGAGGATTTTGACAATACCTGTACTTTTTGAAAAGCCTGTTGCTCAGTCATCCGTGGCAGCACAATTATGAATATGGTAATATTAGACAGCGTATAAGTTACCTTTTTATGATATTTGATTCAAGCCAGGTCACATAGGTTACAACTTTCTAACTAGAAGTTACCACAGTTGGGTACACTTGTTTTTGATACGCACTGTAGAGGTTGTTGCAATCCACAGCAGTCATTGATTTTGCACAGAGGGGTGGGAAAAACAAATTACCACCCCGAACCCTCTTTAACTTTTTTAAAGACTAAAACCAATGAGCGGATCTACATAATATACCAAACAGAATGGAAATCATACTAGAGTTAAAGAATAACTTGTTATATGGACTGGTGTGCATAAGCATAACTTTGACATAGACACACACAAACAAAAATCCAATAACTTTTAAAAGGAAGACCAACTATTAATGATTGTATACGCATGTACTGTACATGTAGGCAGAAGGGGATATCTTTATCACATAGAGCAACAGAGTGGAAATGGGAACAAAATATACAAACGATTTATTCAAAGGAGAAAAATTATGCAAAGAAAATCTTTGTACAGGGAATAAATAAAATATATCTACCAAAAAACAACAACAAACAAAAAGAAAGGGAAATCAGATGAATATTGTTGGAGAAGAACATTAAATTAAACAGTAAATTCAGAGAATTTATCTATATATTAATGTGAATGTTAAAGTGCTATATGTTTATTCTCTCTATATACTCGTTTTATGTTGTATGTATCAAGTCAAATGTACATTTTATTTATTTTTCTCTGTGAATAATGCATGTAAACGCAACGAATTTCATTTTGGACCAATGAATTTGAATTGAATTGAATTAAATTATCTTTGATGCAAATTATGATTCAGTTTCCTTTATTTGTATACAAATTCAGACAAATTGCAAAATATTTTGGCAATGGGAAGATAACTGACCATGGTTACTTAAATCTTGGGTAATTAATAGTATTCAGTGGTTTGGATCCTCAGGGAGAAGTGTATTATAAATCAAATTATATTTATTATTTTAGCTTTACCAAATCTATAGAACATAATGGAAATTGAATAGAAAAACTGTATTTTCCACTCAATAATATGACTCATCTGTAAATATGTGAACATGTAGGGTCCTATTACATGTATATTAAAGATATGTAATAAATCGTTTTTAAAATGGCATAAGAATAAGGAGAGGGAGAAAGTGGATTTTATTTCAAGTGCAACACGGATGCTTCACATTATACCATTGCTCATTCTGTCAATAGGCCTAATGGACTAAAACATTAACAAACATACTAGAAAATAATATTTTCTTTACATGATTTTCCACAAGGTTTGGAAAACAAAAGTTGTTCAGTTTTCTATTAGAGGGATATCTATGGTGGCTCCTAAGGGACACGCAAACGCAAAAATTTGACGTATACCTATGCAACAAATTTTTCGTTTTTACGTCCAAGACGTGAAAATCAAAAAATTTGACTTATTGTTGTGTTGGGATCGGGTATGATGATCGTGAGACTTTAAATGAAGCAACTCAATGCAAGTTTTATATACAATTCAAAAGTATTTATTATATTTATACAATGACATCGAGGTTACAGTTCGTATGTCTTGTCAGGTTGATGGTTCAAAATACAAGTCCTCTAGATTAGGAAACTTTACAATCAGGAAAGTTTTGGGAGAGATACAATGTTGGGATGGGTGACTTAAGATGCTTATGATTGGTCAATGGTAAGGGTTGCTATGGTATTATGGGGAGTGGCAATGGAGAGGTGCAAGTGACTGGGGTTTGGGCCTATGAGTCATAGTTCTTGGAATGTGGTTCGATCCTTGAAGCTATTACTCTGGGGTGGTCATTAGTGGTCCGTTGTTTATAATAAAAGTAATGGGGAATTTGTCTAGGAATAATGGGGTTCTGTTTTAGTTCATGGAAGGGTGAGGGGTGAATGACTGGGAGGGAGATAGGAGTGGTACATGTATTACATAACATCCCCTTTCGTTAGAAAATGTGGCTTTCCACATTTGTTAAAACAAACAATTAAAACAAATACAAATTACTCTACTTAGTGAAACTTCACAATTACTTTCTGCCTCCTCCTTTTCACAACTCTCACACATTAATGCATCAATTACAAATGTTAAATATTACTTATGTATACAAATTACCAAAGAAATCAATGATCGGCTCTAGGCCTGTGCAGACTTATGCACTGTTTCGTTCGTGAAACACAGTTATACATATTTACAGAAACAAATTTATCTTACAGAAAACATTGAACGTTAACATACACAAAGGAAGTAATCCTTCAAATGAATCATCACTATCATGATCAAACAAATAAATTACTCAAAAGTATACTGAGTAATAATCAACAATCATATTAAAGGATACAAATTTCATATACATTCCTCTATTACTAATAAAGGAATTAGAACACCATATCATTAGTCTTCCAATATTACAAGTAAAATTTCTGAATCTATGATTTCGGAAAGAAACGAGGGCGCTCAAGATATTGGATATATACTCTATGCAAATCTAGATCCATTCTACTTCACAAGAAAGAAGTGTAAACACAGAATATTGTATAACCCAAATCTACCCGTTTATGTTAAAGTCATAAGACAAAAAAATTTCCTACGTCATAAATTCTCAAGATGGTTCTCTTACAAGTGCATTCAAACTTGTTTACAATCATTACAAACGATCTAAAAGCAAATTATCATATTTGCCAACTTATCAATGTCATGATACATACTAATAAATACACTTGTATGTTAATTAATAAGAGCAAAAACTCTAACGCAAAGACATGATATATGAACCTTCATAATTCAATCACAATTCATCTAATTAATCAAACTACATAAACAAATTCTGCAGCATCCTCTTGGGAGTGCCTGTTACAGGAATAACCTTATTAAATAAAATGTCATGAATCAACTGTTCATGACCTGGGTACATGGCTATATTCCACCAGAAATGTATTTGTCTGCAAGGTTTGTCAGCTTGTGGTTTGTCAAAGGAAACCAGAATTTGCAAGTGTCCTGACTGAAATCGTCCTCTATGAATAGTCATTGTGTCATTGGTCGGGGCAGTCAATAATAAGTCAATTTGATTCTTTAACTCGTCCTGTGTCAGTTTCTTAGGGGTGGCTATACCTTGATTATCTGTTATAGATGAGGTATAAAGGCTCTCATCAATTGGTTCTACTCGTTGATAGCACATGATTTGTTCACAATCAAACACTGGCAAGTCTTCATCACTTTCACTGATGAATTGTACTGTCTCTTTATCAGAGCTATCTTGGCCATTCTGTGTTTGGTTGTTCTCACCTAATGCTTGTTTCAGCTTTTGGATGTGAGTGATGTTTTTCCTTTCATTGGACGCTCTTACGAAGCAGGGTTTCAGTCTATTGTAATTGAACACATCTCTTAGGATTGCACCCTTGAGGGTGGCCAGAATATAATGAGTTCTGTCCAGTACCTCGTGAATTACTAGAGGTCCACACCATTCGGCAGCAATCTTCTTAGAGTTTGCTGTAAGGGAGGAAGAGCTTGGCTTGTACAAATAGACTAATTGTCCAACTGAGTAGATTGGGCTTTTGCTTAGCCTCTGTGAAATGTTTGTGTTTTGTCTGTCTTGTTGCTTCCTTTGAAGTGAAAGCATGGTTCGGGAGATTTGTTGAAATTTCTTCTTGAGATGATCTACATATTCCTCGTAGGTCTGGGATAATCCTTTCATAGGATTAAAAGTCAAGTTAGTCAAGTTGGGGGGTTCCCGTCCGAACACTAACTCATAAGGGCTATGATTCCCTAATTGAGCTGAGGAGAAGGAATTGTAGGCATAGCATGTAGTGGAGATATATCTCACCCAATCATTTCCAAATTGGTTCAAGTTCACTTTCAAGAACTGAGAAAGTGTACGGATATGTCTTTCAACATGTAAACTACCATGGTTCTCTACGCTAATTACCTTCTTCTCTATTTGAAGTGTATCACACAACAATGTCAACAACTTTCCTGTTAATGATGCAGCGGCATCAGTTACGAGGCAAGAGGGCGGTCCAAATACACAGATAACTTTCTGAATCAAAGCTTCACAGATAGTTTCTGCATCTAGAGTCTTCAATGGTGCACAAATTACAAATCTAGTGATTTCATCACATACTACCATCAAATGTTTGTAACCTGTGATGGAAGTAGGCATAGATTTGAAGTCTAAGCTAATCCTAGCAAAGGGGCGGTAAGAATCTGGGACTCTAGCGTGAAAGGGTCTGACTTTGTCTGGTTTACCACGGAACTGTTGACATCTAAGGCATGCCTTAACGTAATTGCCGATCCTCTCAAACATATTGGGAAAATAAAAATTACGTCTGATAGTCAGGTATGTACGCATAGTTCCTTGATGATTACTAAGGAGATTGTCATGGTATTGTGATATGATCCTGTCGGTCAAAGATTCTGGGATAGCAAGTTGTAGGGTGTAACCATCGTCATTGTCATGAAAGAATAAGCGAAACAAAACACCATCACACAAAATGTATTGCTCTGACTTGAGTTGTACAGCTCTAGCTGCTTTCTTGTCACTTGGCAATATATCATAAGCCAAATAGTCATAGACTGGCTTATAAAGGGTGATGTTTCTTGTTCAGTCTTCAAAGTTCTCATGTCTACTGACAGATTGTAGTCCCTAATTATCTTTCTCTTGATCACGTCCATGATTTTGTCTAGTTCTTGTTGTTTGGGGATGTGTCCGGCTACTACGTTGTTTACATTAGTAGTAAGGGGTCTAGGAGGTGTGTACAAGTCTTGTGGTACGTCCCTATAATTGTCACCTAAAGAAGATTCCCTTTTCTTGTCAACTAGTCTGGGTTCGACTTGAACATTATTTTGTCTACCGGTCCTGGGTTGAACAGGTGGGTCACTATCAGTGTTAGTTCGGTTCAAATCAGTCTGACCATATGGAATGTCATACTGAGATGTAGGCAAATCCCTAGTGATTGGTAATGGCCCATTTGAGGCTTGCTGGGGTGTTTGCTTGAGGTCTATCGGAGTCTGTTTACACTGCTCTGTGTTTGAAAGTTTCTTGGGATGCAAATCCGGGACAGAAATTCCCATCTTCTTGGCATAAGCCCTAGTTACAGTTCGCTCTGCGGGTTGTACAGGGTTAAGTGAGTCCTCACTATCAATCAAGTCTTCTTCTGAAAAGAGACTATATGCCATTGGAATTACTTTGTCAATCTCTGTGTCATCTTCGCGCGGTGCACGAGATAGAAAATCTGCCAATACTAGTTCTGATCCCTTTTTGTATCCAATCTTGAATGAATATTCTGACAATTTGAGTACTAGTTTTTGTAAGCGTTTAGTGCATGGTTCTTCTTTCGATTTCAAGATTTGTACTATTGAGCTGTGATCGACAAACGCATCAAATTCACAGCCTTTGAGTAGATGCTTAAAGGCGGTGACGTTTATCAAAAGTCCAAACAATTCCAATTCCGTAACACTGTATCTTTGGCATGCATTTGGTAAGACTTTGGAATAATACCCAAGAATTCTCTCATTGCCTTGAACAGTTTGAGTCAAATATGAACCTGTTGCAGTTCTAGAAGTATCACTATACAAGGAAAATCTACCAAATTCCTGTGGCATGTGAAGTACAGGTGGATTAGTCATCAATTCTTTAACGTTCTCAAATGCTTGTTCATGTTCATCAGTCCAGACAAATTTGTTCTTTTTCCTGGTCAGTTGGTGAAGTGGTCGTAAAACTGTCTGAATGTTGGGAAAGAAACTGGAGACATAATTTGCTGCTCCCACGAGTCTCCTTACTTGTTTTGGGGTCTTGGGCTTGGGTAAATCCCTAATTGCCTTACATCTATCAGTCATCGGTTGGATGCATGGGTCGCCAAACTTGTCAATTGTTATTCTATGTCCCATGTATGTGACGTCATCCCTGAAAAGTTTGCATTTCTTGGGGCTGATTTTCAGTCCGTTCTCAGTAAGTGTTTGGAGTACAAGTCCTAACTGTCGTTTGTGAGTCATCTTGTCATGGCTAAATAGTATGATGTCATCATGATGGGCAATGCAAAACGTCCTAGAATTTGGTATAGTACCCAAAATATCATCTATCTTAGCCTGAAATATACCTGGTGAGACGTTCAGTCCTTGAGCTAGTCTCTTGTAATAGTAATGTTTACCTCCATGATATGATGCAATACCTGTGTATTTCTGTGCTTTCTTAGAGAGGGGGATGCAATGAAAAGCTGATTTCAAGTCAATAACACTCATGACCTTAGTGTTAGCATTTCCTATTCGTTTCAATGTCTCAGCGAGCAAGGGAAAGGGGTGATTAATGCGTCTAATACGAGAATTTAAGTATCGAAAATCTGTCACTACTCTCTTCTCTGCCGTATCCTTCTTGGATATGAGAAGAACTGGAGAGGTGTAAGCCTGGTGTCCTACTTCAAGTATTCCTAGTTTAACTAATTTATTGAGTTCATATTCTATCCTCTTCTTGTCATTTTCGGTAGCAAAGTAGGGGCGTATGAAAAATGGATCGTCATTCGCAAGTTCTATGTCTACTTCAAAATTTGGGCAACTGGAAAGTTCTCCATACAAAGAAAATGCTTCCCTGTTTTCCTTCAGCAATTCATACATACTATCTTGTTCGTCACGTGAAAGTACACTATCTGTTAGATTGATTTGTTTTCTGATTATTTCTTCTTCCGTCATTTTACTTAATGGGTCATCAGGGTCGAGGTGGGGATACTTCTCAAGATTCCGAGATTGCACATCATTTGATTTTCGTCCATTGTCTTTTAGTGTCACAAACATATCATCTACTGGGAGGGGTTCAGTGGTGTTAATGAGGTTCCCTAAGTCTAGTGAGGCAACCGGCCTACCTTTAGTTAGGTGTATGGGCTTATTAGTGCGATTAGTTACAAGGATCTGAGTCCTACCTCTCTGTAGTGTTACAATCATTGTGTTGGGGCAATGTTTACCAAGATACCGGCTGGCATGGATGGTAACTTCCGAGTTTCGTACATAAGCAGGTGTCTTTCCTTGCAATGTCACATGTCTTGTCTCACCTGGGTTTATTATTACCTTGTTCACTGGAGCCAATGTTACTTTCTTAGGCTTGATCTTGAACCTATTGTCACGAAAGTTTAGAGTGCCATTTAGATCATAAAGAGTATTCTGGCCTAAAATTAAGTCAACACCTACTAGATTGTCGACAATTAATGCTGTAATTTCAAATTTGTGTCCTTGTACCGTTACTTGAAATTTAACTACTGACCTAGCAATGAGATATTGTCCATTCCCTATCCTAAATCTTACAGGGTTGACTTTGGTAGTGGGGAGAGTGGACAGGTATTTACAAGATTTAACATAGTTTAAAGAAATGATAGTCCTAGAAGCACCACTATCAAAAAGTATAAATAGATTCCTTCCACTGGGCAAATGTCCTTTTACAAAGTTACGTCCGTTTAGCTTTAAGTCCACCTCGTCCGTTCCTAAGTATTTAGATTCCTGAGTCGGGTCAGGGTCGGGTCTAGATTTTTGTTTAGATGTCGGGGGGGATGAGTAGTGAGCGCTGTTACTAGCCTCCCGTTCTAAAAATCCTGTTGTTGTCGGTCATAGGTAGGCCTATATCTCCTTTGTTTGTCTTCTAGGTCCCTTTGTCTTTTTCGGCATACTCGCCAGAAATGTCCCGGAACCGAACAGTAGTTACATACTGCCGTCCGTCGTCTTTCATATTGAGTGGGATGTTGGTCGGGGCGTCGGCCTTTATATCGATATGGGCTACGTCCAGCACTAGCGCTGCGTTCGTGACTGCGACTGCTGCGTTGCCATGTTTGCGGTGCGGGATTGCGATCTCGGCTTCGAGCACGGTGTCGCTGGTCATTGTTGTCATGCTGTATTCTGAGGAGTGTATCTCGTCTCTAAGTTGGGAAATTTCGTCTTGTGTCGAAAAGGACACCTCGGTTCGCGTAGAGTTGTCGCGATCTAAGTCCATAAAACATTGCGCTTTAGTCGCAATTTGGTCGCTGGTCGCAGTCTCAGGCAGAGACATTAATATAGCAGATCGACATTTCGGCGGAAGCGTGGATAAGATCTTGTCTCTTATTTGTGCTTCACTGTAGCCTATTCGTGCAGCTGCTTGTTTAACGCGCTGCAAATAAATTTCTGCGCTTTCGTCCATAGTCATAGTTAGGTCATTAAATTCCCTAACGTATGCGTAAGACGATTTTGTTCCACTAAACCGTCCTATAAATGAGGATTTTAGTCTGTCAAAGTTGTCAAAAGTCTGTCCTTCTATCCAAAGTCTAGCCTGGCTTTGGAGGCTTCTTTTAAATATTTTGAGGATATCTTGGAACTGGGTGTTGTCCGTCGGGGTGTAGTCGTGGGCATCAAGATAGTCCTCGAATGTTAAAAAGTGGGCCGTGCAGAGGTCACGGTCAATTTTGTCCCCAGAGAACCGATTCGGTAGGAAGTCGGTTTGTCGTAGGGCAGGGGTAGGTCTTGGGGTAGTCATGGTAGTATCAACAGGCATTATACTGGGGTTTCTTTTACAAATGAAAGTGTCAAACAAAATGAAGGAATTACAAAACAACTAGGCCTATATGGAAAATTACCGAAGAACACGATCGAGAATTACGGAATTAAACTTAATGCATATATAAGGCCACACACACTCTCTCTCGCTTATATCCAGGCAGAAAATAATGTGTTTCACTTACCACCAGAATCGATTTCCAGATGTGCAAGAAATCCGAAGTATATCAAATAGACGATAATTATTTTCTTAAGCTACAGTTCTTCTAAAAGTCATTTAAATTTTGCTGCTGAGTGCTGTGTCCTTTGTCGAGAATGGGTGATGTCCGCGTCTGTCCTGTCGGCCGTCGGTTGTCGAAATTACATCTAAATGGCTCAGAGCATCCTTCTGGTCCTCCGTCTGGCCGTCCGTCTGTCCTTCCGTCTGCTCGTCCGTCTATTGTAAGAGGCAGTTGAATCGTGTTCGGCTAATGAGCTGGAACCATCGGAGCTGGATTCTTCGCAGTTTGTGTTGTATTGTCAGGTCGTCACTGTCATGTCGAGGAGAATATATCATTCTCAAAAGTTCAGGAGCATTGTTGAAGCAGTTTACATCATTTTGCTTGGCGATAACGGGTTTTCGGTTTCAGCCTCCAGAAATGTTCACTGTAGTTGCTGGTCCTCCTCACAATAAGTAGAAGGAATTATCTCACAAAACCGGGTTCTCCACCATGTTGTGTTGGGATCGGATATGATGATCGTGAGACTTAAATGAAGCAACTCAATGCAAGTTTTATATACAATTCAAAAGTATTTATTATATTTATACAATGACATCGAGGTTACAGTTCGTATGTCTTGTCAGGTTGATGGTTCAAAATACAAGTCCTCTAGATTAGGAAACTTTACAATCAGGAAAGTTTTGGGGGAGATACAGTGTTGGGATGGGTGACTTAAGATGCTTATGATTGGTCAATGGTAAGGGTTGCTATGGTATTATGGGGAGTGGCAATGGAGAGGTGCAGGTGACTGGGGTTTGGGCCTATGAGTCATAGTTCTTGGAATGTGGTTCGATCCTTGAAGCTATTACTCTGGGGTGGTCATTAGTGGTCCGTTGTTTATAATAAAAGTAATGGGGAATTTGTCTAGGAATAATGGGGTTCTGTTTTAGTTCATGGAAGGGTGAGGGGTGAATGACTGGGAGGGAGATAGGAGTGGTACATGTATTACATAACATTATACCTATGCAACAAATTTTTCGTTTTTTACGTCCAAGACGTGAAAATCAAAAAAATTGACGTATACCTTTGTTTGGTAATTTTTTCATTTTTCTGTACTCAATGGCCCTGAAGGGACACGCAGACGTGAAAATCGGCTGGAAAATCTGCGTCCAATATTCACGTCTGCGTCTCCCAAAAGGGACACGCAGACGTGAATATTTGACGTGAATTTTTTTTCAGTAAGCTGAGCACCTACAAAGTACATGCATATAGTGCTAGTGCAGTGCTAGTGCATGCAGTGCATGCATAACATTCGCTACATCTACTGGATTGAGTACTGGGGAAGGGAGGGAGGAAAGGAGAGAGAGAGAGAGAAAAGGAGAGAGGGGAGAGACAGATTGGGAGGGAGAAAGGAGGAAGAGATCGAGAGAAAGGGAGAGAGAGTGGTGAGACATTAGGAGAAAGAGGAGAGAGAGAGATAGAAAGAAATAGAAAGAGTAAAAGGGTGTGATAAGAGGGGGGGGGGGGCAAATGGCGAAAAGATGCACAAAAAGAAGTAATTGCTTGTGTGACACAGGATAAAGACCACGAAAGGAATGCGGTGAATTTAAGTCTTCTCTTTTATTTCTCGAAACTGAACAAGAAAAAACACCCCGAATATGTCATGTCCGAGTAAAACATGATGCAGGCTATAACAATCAGCCTTCCATGTATGAGAATCCTTTATGACTCTTGTAGACAAACTTTCTGGTGAGTGCAGGTGCTCTCCAAAATACATAACAGTACTTCTTCATACAATGAAGAGAATGAACATGCTGGACCTGGAGGATGAACATGATGGGGGCTGGGGGAGTGGGGATTAGCAAATCTTGCTAAACAAACTCATCTGGACTGCACCATTTTCACTTGCGGGGGGGGGTGGAGATATTTACATGGGGGGCAGATTAAAGCACTTATGAACCATTTTACCACGTTACACTTCGTACAGGCAAAATATGTTTACAAATGTCAAAGCGTAATGTATCCATAGGCCTTCTATATAGTATATGTCAATTTTAGTCCATAAAATAGAATGAAGTGGTATACAATTAATGTCGAGATAAAGCTGTTTAAAAAACATAGTAGAACAAACCCACATACACTTATCCCTCTGGTGCTCAGCTTACTGGAAAAAATTCACGTCAAATATTCACGTCTGCGTGTCCCTTTTGGGAGACGCAGACGTGAATATTTGACGCAGATTTTCCAGCCGATTTTCACGTCTGCGTGGCCCTTCAGGGCCATTGAGTACAGAAAAAAATGAAAAAAATCACCAAACAAAGGTATACGTCAATTTTTTTGATTTTCACGTCTTGGACGTAAAAGACAAAAAAATTGTTGCATAGATATACGTCAAATTTTTTGATTTTCACGTCTTGGACGTAAAAAACGAAAAATTTGTTGCATAGGTATATGTCAATTTTTTTCGTTTGCGTGTCCCTTAGGAGCCACCATAGATATCGGATGGATATATAAAAAAAGGGTGATGATGTTAATGCAGAGTTGATAGAGAAGGGCAGATTAGGAAAGAGAAAAGGAAGACACTTTAATAGTAAAAACATGTAGTACGTAAAGGGACTTTTTGGTCCTCTTATACAGAACATGTAGCTTGAAAAAGTCAAAGAAACTGTGCGGCAAATGTGATTTCAAGACCATTCTAGATACATTTGACTGCAATAAGTCAACTTCTGCAAAAATTACTATCATGATAGCAGAAGTGGATCAATAACTGCTTTTCAAACATCATAACTTTCTTACACTACTGTTACAAATTTTCCAAAGAGTGTTCATTCACATGTTAAAGGTACTATGTCCCATTTGCAGGCAAACAAATGAAAAGCTTAAATTCCAAGGGCATTTGAAAGACACTGTACTAATTTAGAACTTCCTTAAAAACGAAAGGGCTTGAAAATGGCTTTTAATGGGGAAATAACAACCATTAGTTTTCAAATCGACTTAAGTGATTGCAATCACCAAAGTAATAGTCTGATTTTCAGACCCTTTTACCGAATGGTTGTACGTCTGCACAAAGATTCAATCAGTTTAATTTTGGCAATTACAAGTAGTGGGTTATTGATATAGAAAATGCTCATGTACACCCTGTACCTGTTACAGCTCATTTAGGTAAGTTATTACCAAAGAATAAAAAGATGCCAGTCAATCACTCAATAGTGTCTGACAGTAAAGTCTAGAAGGTAAACAGGTTTCCTTGCATAATTTGAATATTAGGACACTGCTAATGTTTACATTTCACAGATAGGACATACATGACATATTCATGCAAATTTCTACAGAATTTGATGTTGGCCGCAAAAGGGACAGACATGTAGTATCTTTAAAGCCTAAGTCCACTCCAAAAATAACTTACTCTCAATAGAAGCAGAAAAATCAAACAAACCAATCAAAAAAAGTTTGAGCAAAATCAGATAACTAATAAGAAAGTTATGAATTTTTGAAAAAGTATGTAAAACTGGAACAATGGAAATCACTACACAAATTGCCAATTTGGTTTAGTTTGTGACGTCATGTCCTCACTTTTTATCAATTGCTTTATATAGTTTAATCCCATTAATTTCCCTTTTTATCCCCAAAAACTTGATTTCCCCATGCCTTTGCCCAGGTTATATGATTTGTATGATATTGCGTGCATGACATTTCACAAATTTTTATGAACTTTGAAGAATTGATACTATTTTCTGAATATTGTATTTCATAATTATTGATTTTTATAGTAAATAGTTTAACAAAATTCAAATTTTTCATGGTTTAACTGGAAAAAAATTACTCTATATTAGTGCATCCACACAAAAACATATTATTATCAATCTAACTTGGATGCTGGTGTGAAGAAATAAGATTCTTAGGGAGAAAATAGGAAATTTATATTATCAATATAAAGAAAATAATTAGTGGATAGTGAGGACCTAACGTCACAGACTCATGAGTTAGTTGCCAATTTGTCTAGTGATTTTCAAAGTTTTTGATGTCATTACAAATTCATAACTTTCTTATTAGGTGGTCTGTCGGTATCGACAGATCACCTATTGTTTTCGTCAGAATTTTCTTTCTTCTTTATTCTTTCTTTATTTTTATTTATTTCTGCGCACTTTTTTGTGTAGAGGATAACTCAAGATCGGTTTTGTCAATTTCTTTCAATTTTGGCACAGTCATAGGTCATAGTCATGAGACGTGACAGTAACATTTTCAAGGTCATCAAGTCTTCATGACGTCATCCAGGCGCCATTTTGTGTTTTTTTTGGTACTTTCAACTCATGATCATATCTTCATAACGGAAAGTCATTTCTTATTCATATTTATCATGATCAAGGTCAATATCCGTCCGGTCAATTTCAGGTCAAAAAACGCGCGCACATGCGTACGTCCGCGCGTTAGCGCGCGCGCAAAATTTCAAAATGCTCCAAATCGTCTCAAATTCATTTTGGATACGTTTCAGGCCATTTTAAGCATTTCGCAAAAAAACGCGCACACACGAATGCGCGCGCGTTTTCGTTCGTGACGGCCGAACGCAACATAAATCCCTTTTTTTTGGCATGATATTCCTCATTTTTTCTGAACAATTTGATACCATGTTTATCCTTTTATGACCATTAATAACGGAATGAGCGTCCGTTCAAGAAACATGTCCGTGCGCGCGATCTCTTGTAATACATAGCATATATGGGCAAAAACATGCCTATACAAAATTCATTGTAACTCTTCAGAATGGATGGGAACTCCCAATTTTTTTCATATTTGGATAGATTATGAGTCGGAGATATGATTTCATGTCTCATTTGACCCTCAATTAACTCATGACGTCATCATAATGGCCTCCGAACTCAAAATTTCAATTTGCATATTATGACGTCAGCATATTTTTGGAAAATTGATTGTATCTCTGTAAATATTGATCGATTTTCTTCCAAATTTTGATATGTTCTAGCTGAGACAATTCTCTACAAATGCAGTCACCACGATTTTTCATTTTGACAAAGGCATCATGGCGTATTTTTGCGATTAAAGGAGGCATGTCAATTTTTCACATTTTGCGTGTATTCTCTATGGGACATGACTTTTTCTCAAAACTGGATTCTACATTCCCGTCTTTCGCGAGCAATATCTCCGTCGTTTTAGTTTTGTTTTCGCTGAGCTTCGAGTATGTTGTAGCTGAGACAATAAGCTATCACAAGTGTGCCCTTTATTTTTCGATCAGATGCCGGGATCATGCTCATATTTCACTTGCAAAGTGGGATTTGAGAATTCCATTTTCCGTTCACGTGTAATGTCTATGTGGATTATTTTGGTATAGTGGTCATAGCACTTGCCTCCCATTCCGGCGACCCAAGTTCGATTCCTGGTGGGTCATTTTTTTTTTTTTTTTTTTGCCGTCGTTTTAAATTTGATTTTATGATCTTCTTCGACTATTATAACATATTATCATATACAATCACAAACAATGTAATAAAATGCCTAATTTTGCGTGTTATATCTATGGGAGAAGAATGTCAATCGTTTGAGTACAACCCTATGGGAAATCTGGTTCCTTGTCGTGTATTAAACCTAATATAGGGTTATCTCCCAACTCTGCTACAATATCAAATCACCTTGCTAGTCTCCTTCCCAGACGTTTTTACTTTTTCCAGTTATTCAGCCCAGGTATATGCATGTTTACGTCTCTCCCGTGGACATAGAATTGTTTACTTGTCTATACTTCTCTCTTTCTCTATATTAAATTCTATTTATGCTGGATATATTGAATGCATCGTTCTCCATTGCATCTCTCTCTTTCTCCTCTCTCTTGCTCTGTTTCCCTTCTCCTCTCCTTCTCTTGCTCTGTCTCTGCATATATATATCTCTCTACTCTTTTAGCCTCTCTCTGCCTCCCTCTACCTCGACCTCTTGCCTTGCCTCCCTCTTATTCTCTTGCTCTGTCTCCCTCTGCCTCTGCCCTTCTCTTTTTCTTCTCTCTCACCCTCTACCTCTCCCGCCTCTGGTTCTCGTTCTCCTTTTATTATGTCTTGTAATGTTCCTTAATTTTCTATAGCTCTGCCCTTTGCCCTTTGGCCTTGGAACTCAAAATACGAATTTGCATATTATGACGTCAGCATATTTATGGAAAATTGATTGTATCTCTGTAAATATGGATCGATGTTGTAGCTAAGACAACTTTCTACAAGATCAGTTATTCAGATTACATAACAGACCACCTAATTCGTCCTCATGACGCATTACATTTCTAGTTAGTTATCCGATTTTGCTCAAACTTTTTTTGATTGGTTTGTCTGATTTCTCTGCTTCTATTGAAAGTAAGTTATTCTATTTAGGAACTTTACATTGATCTTGATCTAAGGAGACACGAACGAACGATCAGCTATATATACCCGCCCCCCCCCCCACCACTCAGTGTTGTTTAGGGTACATGTATGCTTGTTCCTCTTTTTAAAGCACCCCTATCTGAGGACTGCCAACATTTCCGAACCCCCCTTTCGCGGGCTTTTCGCAGGCTTTTCCTGCCTTGGAGACCCCCCTAAATCTGGAACACTGCTCAATGTACCCCCCTATCTATGATATTCAAGATGTGTTATGACCCCCTTTTTGAATTTCTCAGGAGTCCAAAGGGAGAGAAAGAAAAAACACCCCCTTTTTAAAGAATTGTCCGGGTGAAAAGTCAAATACACCCCCCTTTTTTACAATTCACGCATGCACGCATGGTATCCTTCCCAGGTCGAAAACCAGTTGAAACCAGTAGGCAACTGGTCAACTGGTACCAGTTCAAACCAGTAGTCAACTGGTACCAGTTCAAACCAGTATATTCAACTGGTTTTTAATATGGAAATTGAGACAACGCTATCTGGTACCAGTTGACAAACCAGTAGATTTACCAGTTGATATACCAGTTGATATTTCCAGTTTATTTACTAGTTGAAAACCAGTAGATTTACCATTTGATATACGTACCATTTGATATACGTACCAGTTGATATTTCCAGTTGATTTACCAGTTGAGACCAGTAATCAACTGATATTGTGATAATCAATAATCAATATTGGCATCTGGCCACTAACAGGACCATAATATATAAACTCTTGCAATTACCCCATCACAGAGATCATTTGAGGTGGATTACAGATAAGTATTATTCTAATTTAGAAATTTGAAGCTCGTACATAGATATATACAAAATTATACATTTTGTTTCCTGGTTAGTAATTACATGTATCAATATATCTGTCTTAAATTAGATGAAAAACATGATAAAACATATATAATATATTTGTCAATGATTGACTAAGAAAATAAAAATCACAAAATTGTTGTGCATTGTCAGATCATGATAATTATATTTTCTGTGAAAATATGCAAATTAATTATGAATATGCACAAGATACAATGAACTGGTTTTTTGAACTGGTAAAGCAACTGGTATTCTACTGGTCAACTGGTAAATCAACTGGTAATCATCTAACAGTTTTCAACTGGTAAATCAACTGGTAATATCAACTGGTCTCAGATGTAAACTGGTATTTCTACTGGTTTTCAACTGGTAAATCAACTGGTAATCATCTACTGGCTTTCAACTGGTAATATCGACTGGTCTCAGATGTCCACTGGTATTTCTACTGGTTTTCAACTGGTAAGTCAACTGGTAATCATCTACTGGTTTTCAACTGGTAATATCAACTGGTGTCAGATGTCAACTGGTATTTCTACTGGTTTTCAACTGGTAAATCAATTGGTAATCATCTACTGGTTTTCAACTGGTAATTCAACTGGTAATATCAACTGGTCTCAGATGTCAACTGGTATTTCTACTGGTTTTCAAGTGGTAAATCAACTGGTAATCATCTACTGGTTTTCAACTGGTAAATCAACTGGTAAATCAACTGGTAATATCAACTGGTCTCAGATGTCAACTGGTATTTCTATTGGTTTTCATCTGGTAAATAAACTGGTAATATCAACTGGTCTCAGATGTCAACTGGTATTTCTACTGGTTTCCAAATTGTATCAACTGGTATTAACTGGTACCAGTTGAGACCAGTTCAAACCAGTTCAAACCAGTAGATACCAGTTGGAAAAAAAATTGAATTCTTTATCTTCTCATTTTTGTCCTTTTCGTCCAAAATAAATTTGCGCTTGCGAAATATACCTTCAAGACACATGGACATGCATGGAAAGGGAATAGTTTGCTAATAAAAAATAGAAGCATACCTTATCAATTCCATACTATGAGTATGTGTATTGGGTTTTTACAGACGTGTATGAATCAGATATGATTATTTACGTCTGGGGACCTACCTTTAAACGTCACCATCCAAAAGACGTGACTCAGTTTCGAACCTGCGTCCTCGGCTGAATCAGTTTGTAACTTCCACTGTTAGCTTGATTACAGGCGCACGCCAAAATGCCTAGTTATGTGATATCATTGCTCAAACATCATCCTTTGACGAGTAGAACAAATTTAATTTTGCAACTACAAGCATAGCTAGCGTTATCAATTAAGGCTAGTAGATCTACGTCGTCCACGCGGTAAACCACTCAGCTATCGGCTTTAGATATAGACCTATTGTGCATTCTATGATTACATTTTTAAATTCGTTTTGAATAGGAATTATAAAAGTGACTGGCTTTATTAATAAGACTCCTTACCTGCATATGAAAGTAAAGAAATAAGTGAGAGAGACTATAGGCTAGTCGATTAAACTGATAAAGTTTTAAAGAGGGGTTTACATATCATTCAACTCCAAAAGATGAAGCCTTGTAAACGTAGACGGTAAAGCTGGATCTGATTCACGTGGAGCTTATTCGTATTCAGCTTAGATTACTAGTTGAGCGCATGTCGCCTTGCGCCCATAGGCCATGGCCTGGCCTGGCCCTAGCCTAGCCTAAAGCCGGCCGGACCGGGTGGCTTGCGTTTTTTGTTCGTATCGAAGTGAGGTTGACAGCGCATGTTATACTTACAAAGTGCAAATGATAACACGGTTTATTTAGTCAAGCTATAAACGCATTTGATGAATATTCATGAAATTTAATCGTACATATATGAATATCATGTTAATCCAACCTGTATCGATCACTTGTCTGGCGCAGTGATTTGCGTCAGCGTCTTGTAATCACATTCTGGCTTAGCTCACTGCTGGATAGTTGGTCTATGATCGGCACCAATTTTTCCATATTCTGCATTTTCAATTAATAAGTGGGAATTCCGGAAACTTCTTTCTCTCTCTTCTTTTCTAATTTTGGCCGTCTCATTTCCCTGTATAAATTTCGTTTATTTTTGGGACAGAAACATAAAGGTGTGTTTAACCCTCAAAACACCCCTCCCTGTGTACAAGCATGCTGACAATCCACTCATGTTCAACATTAAAGAAACAAATTCAAAATGTAAAAAAAAACAGTGATACATTTTACATGGAAATAAATAAATATGAATCATTGTAATTAATAGCATAATATAATGTGTTGCAGGGCTAAAATTAATTTTTTGTCCACGGAGGCTCTTCCGAAAAAAGAGCCCCCGTGAGCCTTTTCACGTGGCTCTTTAGGTACTGACGGGGGTTCTTATTTAAATACAAATTTACATTGAATTGGTACCCATGATGATATCATTTATTTAAGTCGGCATTTTCCCTCTTACTACTTATATATACATATATTTCTTCCCGTTCTGCACATTCCTCCTCATCATTCAGTGCAACCTTATTAATTCTTTCTTTAATCGTTACCATATTCTTCCAAAACATCTTTGGTCTTCCTCTTCTCAATATTTATTTACTGGTCGAGGTTCATTATTTGCTGGTCTATTGGAATCACCAGATGTCAGAGGTTTCATGCTTTTCACAAAGAAAACACTTCTCCATGTTTCGGTCCTTGGGCGATCGCCTCTAGCTCTAGCAGATGTGGGGCGACAGCGTGCACACAACGGTACTACCGCCGCGGTATAGCCGCTGCTGACGGTCGCACTGAACTGCGAACTTCCGTTGTTTATATCGGTAATACAGACATAGAGATGTGGAGATGGGAGACATAAGATATATCTTGCGGCGAATAAGCGTACATTTGTTTACAATATGGCGGCCTCTGGACACCGACAAATTTGAGCGAGAAATCCTGCACGCTAATCTAACTTCCATACTTCAATTTAATTGGTTTAAGGTTTGGAAGTTGAAACTCAATATTGTGTGAAAGTTATAATAGAAAAGATAATCTTTATTTTCTAATTCCACGCGGACGATTTTTAATCGTGCAATCGCCCCCGTGAGCAATCTGACGGAGGCGATTATGTTGCTTACGGGGGCGAATCGCCCATTGCCCCCGTGTATTTTGAGCCTTGATGTGTTGTCAATCATTGAAAACGGGGTAGAGATTAGTAATTAAAAAATTGTACATTTGACAGTTAAATATTAATCAATACAAACTTTATAATCTCTGGTCTGACGTCTACGTGACGAACATTGCGTAAATATATTATAGGCGTTTTTATGCGAGAGATATTTTAGATAAAAGAGATTTCATAAATAAACATATTTCGATACACAGAAGTTAAAGTCTGCGACTTGAACTTTGGTAGAGCGCGAATAATACATGATAACGTTGCTATTAAATGTAAAAATAAAGTTAATATTTAACATATTATTTTCTAAAAATAATGATGCAGATGTCAGCAAAAATAAAAAATAAAACATTAAAAAATTAGGGTATGCCACCCGCATTATTAGCATTTGGATCACTCTCCCGGTTGACTTCGACGTGACGCGGTTTCGAACCTGCGTCCTCGGCTTAATCAGTTTGTAACTTCCACTGTTAGCTGGATTACAGGCGCACCCCACACTGCCTAGTTATGTGATATCATTGCTCAAACATCATCCTTTGACGAGTAGAACAAATTTCATTTTGCAACTACAAGCATAGCTAGCGTTATCAATTAAGGCTAGTAGATCTACGTCGTCCACGCGGTAAACCACTCAGCTATCGGCTTTAGATATAGACCTATTGTGCATTCTATGATTACATTTTTAAATTCGTTTTGAATAGGAATTATAAAAGTGACTGGCTTTATTAATAAGACTCCTTACCTGCATATGAAAGTAAAGAAATAAGTGAGAGAGACTATAGGCTAGTCGATTAAACTGATAAAGTTTTAAAGAGGGGTTTACATATCATTCAACTCCAAAAGATGAAGCCTTGTAAACGTAGACGGTAAAGCTGAATCTGATTCACATGGAGCTTATTCGTATTCAGCTTAGATTACTAGTTGAGCGCATGTCGCCTTGCGCCCATAGGCCATGGCCTGGCCTGGCCCTAGCCTAGCCTAAAGCCGGCCGGACCGGGTGGCTTGCGTTTTTTGTTCGTATCGAAGTGAGGTTGACAGCGCATGTTATACTTACAAAGTGCAAATGATAACACGGTTTATTTAGTCAAGCTATAAACGCATTTGATGAATATTCATGAAATTTAATCGTACATATATGAATATCATGTTAATCCAACCTGTATCGATCACTTGTCTGGCGCAGTGATTTGCGTCAGCGTCTTGTTATCACATTCTGGCTTAGCTCACTGCTGGATAGTTGGTCTATGATCGGCACCAATTTTTCCATATTCTGCATTTTCAATTAATAAGTGGGAATTCCGGAAACTTCTTTCTCTCTCTTCTTTTCTAATTTTGGCCGTCTCATTTCCCTGTATATTTCGTTTATTTTTGGGACAGAAACATAAAGGTGTGTTTAACCCCCAAAACACCCCTCCCTGTGTACAAGCATGCTCACAATCCACTCATGTTCAACATTAAAGAAACAAATTCAAAATGTAAAGAAAAACAGTGATACATTTTACATGGAAATAAATAAATATGAATCATTGTAATTAATAGCATAATATAATGTGTTGCAGGGCTAAAATTAATTTTTTGTCCACGGAGGCTCTTCCGAAAAAAGAGCCCCCGTGAGCCTTTTCACGTGGCTCTTTAGGTACTGACGGGGGTTCTTATTTAAATACAAATTTACATTGAATTGGTACCCATGATGATATCATTTATTTAAGTCGGCATTTTCCCTCTTACTACTTATATATACATATATTTCTTCCCGTTCTGCACATTCCTCCTCATCATTCAGTGCAACCTTATTAATTCTTTCTTTAATCGTTACCATATTCTTCCAAAACATCTTTGGTCTTCCTCTTCTCAATATTTATTTACTGGTCGAGGTTCATTATTTGCTGGTCTATTGGAATCACCAGATGTCAGAGGTTTCATGCTTTTCACAAAGAAAACACTTCTCCATGTTTCGGTCCTTGGGCGATCGCCTCTAGCTCTAGCAGATATGGGGCGACAGCGTGCCCACAACGGTACTACCGCCGCGGTATAGCCGCTGCTGACGGTCGCACTGAACTGCGAACTTCCGTTGTTTATATCGGTAATACAGACATAGAGATGTGGAGATGGGAGACATAAGATATATCTTGCGGCGAATAAGCGTACATTTGTTTACAATATGGCGGCCTCTGGACACCGACAAATTTGAGCGAGAAATCCTGCACGCTAATCTAACTTCCATACTTCAATTTAATTGGTTTAAGGTTTGGAAGTTGAAACTCAATATTGTGTGAAAGTTATAATAGAAAAGATAATCTTTATTTTCTAATTCCACGCGGACGATTTTTAATCGTGCAATCGCCCCGTGAGCAATCTGACGGAGGCGATTTTGTTGCTTACGGGGCGAATCGCCCATTGCCCCCGTGTATTTTGAGCCTTGATGTGTTGTCAATCATTGAAAACGGGGTAGAGATTAGTAATTAAAAAATTGTACATTTGACAGTTAAATATTAATCAATACAAACTTTATAATCTCTGGTCTGACGCCTACGTGACGAACATTGCGTAAATATATTATAGGCGTTTTTATGCGAGAGATATTTGAGATAAAAGAGATTTCATAAATAAACATATTTCGATACACAGAAGTTAAAGTCTGCGACTTGAACTTTGGTAGAGCGCGAATAATACATGATAACGTTGCTATTAAATGTAAAAATAAAGTTAATATTTAACTTATTATTTTCTAAAAATAATGATGCAGATGTCAGCAAAAATAAAAAATAAAACATTAAAAAATTAGGGTATGCCACCCGCATTATTAGCATTTGGATCACTCTCCCGGTTGAATTCGACGTGACGAATATCTCATTGTAGGACTAGCAGATGCATCACTTCAATGTATTTGTTAATAACTTTCCTGTGTGGGAGTGGGGTTGTTGCTTCGTATCTCATGTATCGGTAAGAAACGATTTGAAAATGACTAACAACCATTTAAAGTAGAAGTTAAAGAAAAGACGAACTCGTAATTTCATGCTGTGTTCATGATGTTTCCATAAAGAATCTTTTGAATATAATCGCACCTATAAATGTATATTGTGATATTAAGCTTTTTTTAATACTGGATGTTTAAACGGTATGTATTATGTTTTATTGGCAACATCTCGAAAATGCATTTTTACCATTCTCAGTATTCGAAGTATTCGAACGTAATATTAATGAAATATCCTCAAATTGTGTGTGAATCTCACAGGGATATAAGCCACCAATAAAGAGTTATGATAATATATGTTTTTTTTTTTTTTGGGGGGGGGGGAGAATTTATCATTTTTTCAAATGTAACAAAAAGAGCGTGTTGACTAGCATCAGTGTACAATTACTGTACACATTTTGTTTCTGCATTTCGCGACAAATTCTTCCATCGAAGTAATTATAACTCTTAATTTCTTGGAAAAATCACCACTGACATATTTTAGATTGATACATATTGTCATGAACATGCATTCCCAATTTTTTTTTACAATAAGAAGGAAAGGGAATTATTCTTAGAAGTTTTTGAAGTAATTTAAGATTAACTTACTTCTTTTGCTAACTTAAATTGCTATCATTGTAACGAGCAATATACTGTAAGAAACTCAAATCATTTAGAGCTTGATGCTAAAAAAATCAGGCGCCACGTACACTCTAATTTTAGTGAATGCTATTTCCTTCTAACATTTGAACAATGCTACGTTTTACGATTTAGGTCATAACACAACAATATTCACTTGAAAGAGTTACAATACATGTATTAAATTTTATGATTCAGAGATAATATGAATAAGGTAAGGTAAACCCGCGAAAATATAAGCATGACTTATTATGCGTGTTCTGAAAGGGCTGAATTGCTTGCAACGCGAATTTAGGAACCAACGAATATGTTTGGGGGTGGCTCAGCGCGAAAAATTAATCGCGCGAAAATAAAACCGTTTACAGATACCCCTTATTTAAGTGCATAAGCAAAACAATACAATGCAAATCTTCAGTAAGACTTGCCACTTTATCTGTCATCTCTAACAGTTGTATGTTGTGAAATAGTACATGTATATATATATATATATATATATATTTTTTTTTTTTTTTAGGGGACGGTTTGTTTGCATTAAATTTCTACATGTGCCTCACTTAACTTAATTTATAATAAATATGGGGGGGGTTGCTTCAAGCTCCCTTCCCCTGTTGAAATTTACTTACGTAATAACGATCAAGTAGAGCGTAGCGAGCAAAACGAGCGGCGCTTAAATTAGCACGGGGTCCAGGGGGCGGATCCCCAGAAGCCAAGGGACCGTATTAAAAAACCTATAAACTTTTTTTAAGTCTAAGAAAAAAGTCTTTGAATATGTTTAGGTTAAGAAAGTTGCCTTAGCCATATTTTTTGATATGGTAAGCCGTTTGTTTTAGACGATAGATAAGACAAAATTCTTAGACCTGATGACGTCAAGGGTAAAGTCATTTTTGTCGAGTCGAGCGACTTCATTGCAGCTCAATTTGCTAAGCGATTCGCGCGTTAAAATACAAATCGCACCGCACAAAAATTATACCCAAAACGTGTGGGAGAGTGTATCGGAGGAATGATCATGCTCACTCAATTGTTTTGGACTTCACCAACTGACACCAAAACATTAGCAAGACAGCCTAGTCAAGATCTCCTGATCTAGATCTAACACCCACCGTAGGCTTTTTATACTTTTCTGTCAAACATCTTGGAAGAGCCCAACCGGGCTATCTTATGCCGCGACCAGGGTCCATGACGTTAGCGCCATCCCTAGCCGGCCGGCCGGCGCTAGCAGTTGAGCTACCCTTACATCGTGTTCTGCTATAGCTAGCATGAGATTAATCAGATAGCTTAATTCAAGCATACAATTAACCAGATAGCTTAATTCAACCTTTTAGCAGACTCATGATATAACTCATGATATAACACATGTTGTCTCACCTAACATTATGACGATGACACAGCATTCCCTGTTTCCTTATTCATTGCCAATGACTAAGAGATGATTTCTTTACGGCAGCTAAGCTAAGTCATAATGTAGTGCTGTGTAGGCCTATGCTATGCTGCATCGTGTATTTCAAACGGACATTAACAAGTACCGATATGGCGCTCCTAGCCGACGCTGTACTATGTATACGCGAAGCTAACGTTGATATAGGTCAACTGATAATCCTGCGCTCGCACTGCACTGCGTACCATTTTTCATTTCATTTGATCGAAACTCGAAGCGACATTGCGTGCAGCAGCACTGCTGGTACCTATACGCCCTATTTAAACATCATTAGTAGTATGCTTAAAGACAAGTTGAGTTCTGATCATGCAATTACATTGTGAAAGGAACAGTGTGGAATCGATCAGAAAATGCCGATCATCTAGCATACAAGTATTGGTGTGTGCTGCAAGGTTCTGGAATCATCAAAACGATAAGAAGTTTGGCCCAGTCTTGGTAAAGTTACAAGCACAGTACGCATAAAGATGTATATCGGGCTTCACGAACATGTGGCATAAAAATTCGTCCCGATTGTAATGTTGTTACATGCCATATTTAGAATATAAAATCATTTGAAGAGCCATGCTTTTCAGGGAACACTTTTGATCTGATGTCCTTTCTCACTTTCATAATAACAATGATAACGCTAAGAAATTATTGTTCACCTCTTCCCAGAACTCAACCTTCTCTTTAAATATAGGGTGGATTTCTTACTTAACTTAACAGATGTCGATTGTATATGTATTAGAATACGAAATGATATGTAAGCCCTTTTTATTAGATAAAATCCAAAAATGTGTACCTACCCTTAATCCTAAAAAGGCCGTGCTTTTTGAGGTCTTAATACGGTTAGGGGCATTATGGCCACCCCCAAGATCTCGGCCGTGAAACAGCCGTTCGCCACGAAAATGTGCATGCATGTCAAGTGAAGTGTATAGAATACTATAGTAATATCAATTTTTTGAAAAATATACTAATTTGCATATTTATGGTAATTATGCAAATAAGGCCCGCAAAACATTCACATTTTTACCCATAAATCATGTATTCTTCATATTTAAGCTTTCTTTTCCATTACATATATTTGTTAGACCATTTGGAATAATAATACGATAATTTCTTTTGGAAGAGCCAGGTTATTCCTTATGTTATCTGTTGTTTTGATAATTTATTATGTATTTCATTGTTTGTTAACTTATGTATTTTATTGTTTTTGTTGTTTCATTTCATTTCTAACTATAATTCAACTATTTTGACCCCAAACCAAACACCTAAACTTTAAACAAGACCAAATAACCAATGTTTTATCTCTTTTTAGGAGAAATCATGAAAATATGAAAATGTGTAATTGCAAAAAGGCTACTTCAGTGCATTGCAGTGAATCAATGAATGTTTGATTATAAAACAAAAGTGTGTTTAAAAAGTTGGCGGATCCCCTACACACAGTCATGAAACCTGATTATTCGATGGGCAGTCTACCTTGATGTTATATTTACAATGTTGAGCAAAGCTGAAAAATGACAGACAAAAAATAAGGAAAATTTGTGAAAAATCCGCTAAAAATAAAATTATGAATCTTTAAAGTCTTAATTGAAGATCGCAACTACTTTAAAATAATTAAAAACATTACAAAGATGTATTACGCAATCCGAACATGATTTATATTTGACGTACATAGGGTTTTGAAATTGCCTGAGTTTACTTTTTCAAAGTTGTTGCGATGGTGTTAACAGCTTATTCGCATCTTGTGAATGGTGTAAACGAATGTTGACTTTATTTAAGCGAAAATCCATTTGCAATTTCCTAATTAAGGCTACACACATAGTTGATATCATAATTGTAGATCTATCACATAAAAGACGACATGCGACATTTGAGATTTGATTTTTATTTGGTTTCCCACATCATATTTAACACTTTAGTACAATAAATATATTGTGCCTTGAGTAAAGTCTACACCAGTTTCTACCTGTTATCCTGGAATGCGTTCTGCTTAGTCCCCTAGCTCAGATCCTCTTATAGATACTTCATTTCATTATCGCAATTAATCTTAATATCTTGTTGGTTATAAATCCCCAATGGATGTGATTTATGCATTATGTGGCAGGTTAATGACTGGAAAAAGCAGAAGATATAAGCATAAACCCGTAGTAGTCTCCTTCTACTGCACATGCTCAGTACATGCTCAGTACATGCTCAGTACAGCTCACCCATTGACGGAGCATGATGGAAATCACCCCAAAACTACGCTTTTCAGTTTAACTTGATCATATCCCCTACCAATCCATTTACTCTTAACTCTATAATCCAACCTTACAATATAGTTTTAACTCGCATTTGTTTACATTGTTGGGACGAAATTCGAATATGTGCATTGCATTCGCAGCTTCAAACCATGGACCTACTACGGTCCATGTTCAAACTAACGTCAAACCATGGACCATGGTCAAACAAAAGGTATAGGGCTATATATATATATATATTTCTTTTCCTCTGCCAAAAAGTGATACGTGTCGAATTACTTCGGCAACTTTTAAGTTTCAAAGATTGCCCTACTATACAAATAACACAAACTTAAAGAAAATATAGATCCTGAAGATTCATAATATAGGATTTATCGGTCAATTTCATAAGTTGGCCACACAAATTCATTTTATGTTCATTCAATTTCGCCGATTCTGTCACCGCAGCTGTTATTTCTCGTTAAAATTCGTTTTTTAGCATTTAAATTCATAAAGCGATCATTCAAAAACGTTTTATTTTCATTCGAATTAAAACGTGTTTCTTTTTCGTAAAATTTTCATTCAATTTAAAGCGAAACGATTCGCGACTACGTAATAGCGTCTTCCGTGAATTCAAATTCGTTTCTTTGCATACAATTTCACACGTTTTGCAGACAAATTAAACATGTAAATCTTACCCAGTATGATTATATATAGAACCCCGCTAGCTTAGTTCCATGCTAAATCCATTTCAAATTGTATGGGTTGGTAAGCAACAAACATGTTATTTGTCCTCACTAGGGGTGTATACCCACTAAATCATCACTATTTAGCAACTGAACGATCATATGTGAAGTAGATATAACCTAGCCACATCAATAAAGAATTAGCATGGAACTATAAAGCAAGAGTGTCTTTTTATGAATATGCAATGATATAAGTGCATGCAAAGTGTGTGTTTACAGACTACAGTTGTATTTATTGGAGTGGCGTATCATAATGGTGGGGGTATCAATACTCTATACATTGATTTATTTTTTATGCTTTTTGTGTTTTTGGGGGGATAATTTATTCGATGTTCGTATTCTCTTTAAAGCCATTTATATTTGTGTAAATTATATTTAGTATGTATTGAACATGTTAAGAACAATATATGAGTATCAGTTCAATCACAATCATAATCACATCAAAATCTGAATCACCATCACACTGAATCACAATCACGATCGTGATCACAGTCACAATTACCATCTCAGTCACAATCGTAATCACCATCTCAATTACAATCACGATCATGATCACGATCACGATCACATACAGTAAAAAGCACAATCACGCTACACAATAATTAATAAGTTTCATACATTGTTTTCTCAATGCGCGCACATCTCAATAACTCATGTCATGCAGGCCTAATGTCATATGGACATAAACTAAAGAATACGCGTATACAATCTGAAATCTTGTTTTGGTTATATTCTAATGATCATAATTACATCATGCATGAAATTATCAAATTCGTCTACGTAATATCACTTCCAAAAGATGACCGAGTACGATGTGCATATACCATGTATGCCACTGGTTTGTAAAGATAGGCGAATATGAATGAACACTTTGTTATTTAGAATGACCCAAAGTGAAATTGAATGGTACGGACGTCCGATTTGCCATTGTTGACGAAAATGAATGCAAACTGCGCATTTGTAAGCGGTTGTTAAATTGAATGAAACAAGTGCTAAATCCATTGACCGAATAAGTAAATCAAATGAAAAAAGTGTTATTTTGAATGAAATTTACACGCCGGCAGCTTTATTCCGCAAATTTGAATGAACTTTGTATCAAAACGAATGAAAAGCTTACGAAATTGACCAAGAAATCCTATATATTAGGCATTAAAATTCCATAACCCAAAAAAGGATCCAAATTAACGTTCAAACTTACCGACGGCATAAATTCGCAAGACAGTAATGCCTGGATTACATTTGGCCTGCGATTAGTGTATGGAGCCCGTATTCTGCCAGTAATCCCTCTTCCGTGCGGCCTCCGTACGGAGGCAGGAGGCGGCCGTGAGATTTTCGTACGGATTCACGGGCTCCGCGGGGCTCCGCGGCATCTACGATTTTGTTTCGCAGAAAGTTATACAAATTTGAAAAATCGTAAGCCCGTAGTCCGTAGACATGTCGTAGGTGTCATTGCACAATCCCCGCACGGGCATCACGCGGAGGACTCGCGCTGATCGTGCAGCAAACGCACGATTTTTCGGTGAACATGGAGGCAAAAACGCTTAAAAACGGCACGGCGGCTGCACGGTCACCGCGCCTTCTTCGTTCAACCTTTGCACGAAAGATGCACGGGCTCCGTACGATTTCCGTGCGGAGGCTGCAGAGACTGCACGGCTACTGCATTGAAATTGCACGATTTCCGTACAATCTCCGAGCAGCCTCTGTACGGATTTGCCCCGGCCTGCCCCCGATGGCCAATACAAGAAATAGCACGATGCTCGTAGATAATGTAAAAACAAACATCGTAGCCCGTAGCCTCCTACGATGTCCCCAAAATCGCACGAAAAATCGTAGACGAATTTATAGTACGGCGCCCGGGGCAAATGTAATCCAGGCATAAGCATTTGTATATATAATTTTAAAGACGGGCAATGCATACGCACGTACGTACGTGCACGCGATGTGTGTCTTTTCAGTGCATGCTGGAGTAAGCTGTTCGGGTAATGTAAATCGCCGTTTCTTTGGAAAAACGATAGCAATGCACACAATTCTCGCCACCGTGTGTGTGGAAGGCATTTTTCTTTCAACAAGAGGTCTCTCGGGTCTAATCCTTTTGAGTAAATGGTCGTAACTATTTCTTTTCCCCTCGATATGTAATGAATACGCCATATCGAAAAATAGTTAGAGTAGAATTAAACCAGACTTAAACTAGTTATACTCCTGGTTTAAATATCTGTACAAAGTTAGACCAGACTATTTTTTTCTATTGGTATTACGAGCCAGAAGGGTGTTAACACCCTTCTGGCTCTCTATACAATTCCAAACATTTAAGTGTTGACAGACTTTTGAAAGCCTGTATTACGTCCTATTTTCATGAAAAAACGGTTGGGAAAATTCAAAAACTATTTGGAGAATTTACTGATAGAGGGTGTAATCTCTCATCAAAATTTGACTTCAAAAACATTTTTTGTTTAAATCGTTGCGGAAATCTGTCCTAAATGACATCCTCTTTCACATTATGATACAATTTAAAACAGGACTGCACTCGTTATAGCTACTGGCACCCTCTATATAGAACACAATGCCTAAGCGGTACCCGTTGGTCCCCAATGATCCCCTTTTTCTTATGTTTTTAGTGCATGCCAACCAACTTTCAATTACAATGTAATACATGAATATTCTTTTTTCTGTGTTTGTGATTATGTTATATTTATACTATGTTACCATGTCAAATTGATTATGACTGTTTTTTTTATGTATCACTCATAGGCCTTTTCAGGCCAGCCGTCTGATGACGGGTGTGATTTTTAAATAAAGAAATAAACTAAACTAAACTATGTTAATTGAGAGCTGATTTGATGAGATAACCACCTGTCAGTGACCATGCAGGAAGGTCTAATCCGGCCTGGCCAAAAAAGTGCAGGCAGGCTTTAAGTGAAATTTTGTCATCAATTTTGTTGGCGAACTTAGGTCATGTAAGGTCATGCAGTTGGTGCAAATGCGTTTTTCTTAATACTTAAGTTTTTTTTTTCACTGCTACTACAATGTTCGGTTATTTATTTGTATGTGATTATGTGCAATTGCTATGTTAACCATAGTCCAGCCTCTGTTCCGTTTCCGTGTCGCGCACCCAATCAGCTGATAAAATAACACACCCTCAACGTTGAAAGTAGACATAGCCATTCCTCTCATTCTGTGTGGACGGAAATTTGGGGGATAGCGGAGAGAGAGAGCGCGCTGTGTGTGGGTTCGATGCGTGTGATAAAAGAATAAAAACAAAGAACGGACTGAATCTGGACTACGTTAACCACTTCATGCATCAACAGATAACTATCGACACATAGTAATGCGAGCAGTTCCTCTAGGAAGAGCCCCAAAGAGGCCATTTAGTTTAGAAACAGGAACCTCAGTGACAGAATCATTTTTTAAAGATCAAGAACAACACTTAACATGATATTTCTCGAAAGTGCAGGCCTAAATTACAAAACTAAATATGGATTATGATTTTTGTTTGATACCTCAAATGCACCTAGTTTTTTTAATATTTTGTCTGCAACATTCTGAAATTATATTTAAAAGACTGTAAATCTTGGAAGTTTCATTGACAAATTATTGCCGGGAAAGTCGGGAAACCGCCTACTAATTGATATATTTGGTAAATTATTATATCTATTGGGACCAAATAGATATCGCGCACGAGGTCGCGTAGTCCCATATACATCTTTCTGTGTACAGTGCTTGTAACTTTACCAAGACTGGGCCAAATTTCTTATCATTTTGACGATTCTGACGAAAATAAAAAGAGCACAAGGATAGAAAAAGAAAAAAAGTAGACAAAAGCAGTTTTAGTAAGAAAAGATAATGAAAAAATTGTCTGATTTTGAAAAAGAAATCCTTTAATTATCACTTCCGTATGTTTTATACAACAGAATGGGTAAGACGGGTATTTCACTTCTTACAAGGATTATAAAAACTATACTTATGTATTTTCTTTTTGAATGATTGCTGCTGGGGCATGGCGATAAGGATCGGCATAAAACATACTCATGGGATCAATTGCGTTTAATAACTGATAATGCCTATCTTTTCAACTTGAAGAGATAGACAATAACTTGACGCTGAAAGACCAGATGCCATAAATTAGCAATTCATGTCGATGTCACTGTATTTTATTTTGCAACCTACGATTTAAAACAGAGATATACATGAAAAGAGCAAATATATTTCTCAGAAGAATAGTTGCCATTTTACATTTAACTGAAGTACAATTTCATCAGCGCATGATTCCGAGTGTAATTTAAAAGTATTTGTTTCCAGACATTATATTAATAACCAAATTAAAGGTTTTTGGAATCGTGATGATTGTACCAATTTGTAAGATGGACTATGGACTGTGAAGCTCAAATCGTAAGCAGTATGTGTTTGTTAATAATCATGAATCTAATTCAAAGGTCATCAGATGTGGAGTACCTCAGGGATCTATACTTGGTCCTCTTTTGTTTCTTATTTATATGAATGATATTTGTAACACATCTCACATACTTCAATATATATTATTTGCAGATGACACCAGTCTGTTCTTGAGTGATTACAATATTGGAAATTTGATTATTTATTTCAATCGTGAAATAATCAAAATTAATTCATGGCTAATTTCTAATCACTTAATTCTAAACATAAATAAAACCCATAAAACCCAAAACCCATTGTTCAAACAACTCGATTGATTATAATGATACAGTTGTTTTGTTTAATGATAACATTATTGATCGTTGTTCTTCTTTACAATTTTTGGGTGTGACTATTGACAGTAATATATCCTTTAATGAGCATTATGAAGACATCTGCACGTAAATTTCTAAAGGTATAGGTATTCTAAATAAGTTAAAACATTTTCCACAAAATATACTCAAAATGATCTATAATTCCATTATTTCACCTTATTCTCAATACTGTAATCTTGCCTTGAATTCCTCGGCTACATATTCAATGCTACGTTTATACAGATTACAAAAAAGGGCAGTGAGAATCATTTCGCATGCCAATTTTCTTGCCCATACAAAGCCGTTATTTAATAACCTGAATATGTTGAATATAAATGATTTTTCTGATTATGAAATTGCAATTTTTATGTACTTATGTTTTAAAAACTATATACCAAACAGTATTTCAGAAATTATTTGTTATAATGCCGATATACATTCTTATAATACACGTGGATCTTCAAACTTTCATTTACCCAAAATACGCACCTCACTAGCTAAAAATTGTATTGTTTTTTAAGGGCCCAAAATCTGGAACAGTTTGCCATTTTATATTAAATCTAGTCAATCACTAAATGTCTTTAAAAGGAGATATAAAATCTTATTACTCAGTAAATATATGAGCAATGTTTGATCGGGTTTTTGTCTTTTGTTTTTTTAATAGCTTTTTTAGTCTGTTTTGTTTGTTGTTTTGTATTTGTTAATGTAAGAAACAAAAACAATTCTTGTTTTTGTTTTTGTTTTAGTTTGTTAATTTTTTGAGTATCTTTGCTTATACTTATTCTGTAAATCTTCAAACTGGTCTTGTTGTACTCTCATCTTATCCAAATTTCAAGTTTTCAAGTTTTGTGTAGGTGGCAGCACAAATAAGGCATTTCCTTTCTAGCTGTGTCCTCATTCTCGTAAATTCTCACTGTTCCGTATATTTTGTCCAGATAACCTTTATGATGTATATTATACTGTTTGATTATCTTTGTAATGTATGTTATTTTGAATTTATATCTATGTGGTATTGTATGTTATTTTATATAATTTTTTTTATGATGAATGAAATAAATATGAATATCTATCTATCTAAGCCCCCTCCACATTTTGGACTTATTTATTTTGATTTTGTTATCTTTATCACAATCCTTTTATTTTTTTTCTTGAGCTTCTATTAGTAATCTAAATGTGCAGCAGTCTAATCTTGATCCCAGATGCCGCCCTGATCTTGAACCAAACACGGTTGTACACAGAATTAATGAAAATTCTCCCCTGGTGAAAAGAAGGAAAATAGATACCTTACCTGGTAAATAACAAACATATAGCACATCTTTAAAAATTACCTGCTGCCCTATTCTTTGTACAATATATATTACAATCTGGCTGATCTAGTCATTTATTTGTGCTTTGGACATGTCATGGCTGACTTCCCCATAGTTTAAAAACCTGGAAATTATCAGTTTGTGATTTTACATAAAATTGAATATCTAGTATTATATACCTCACTTAAGAAATCCAGCCATCTGATTGGTCGAAATTGCAGTCGTTGTTTTAACTATTCCCGAAAAATGCCAAAGCCATGTAATAGTTTAAAAAAATAGTTTAAAAATCCCGGCAAAGTTCCAATTACCGGGAATTAGTTCAGTCTTGCTGAAATACCCATTGGTTTACGTGTTAAAAACTGGTTTGTGCGAGCACGGACACCATAAGTGTGCGAATAATCGGTCGCTAGCTTAATGTACCAATTTTTAATACATCGTAGCGCAGACGACCGTACGGCAATCTCTATCGTACTGAATTCCAAACAAGGCAAAATGGCTGAAGAAACTCTCCCAAGATTTCAACTTCTTGATGATGATCAAATGCAAGACTTGATTAATTCTGCTAACAGCAAGCACACCAATGTAAGGTCTAATATATTATGATAGTCAAATCCAGTCAGTGGAGTCCCACACATTAATTGTTGTGTACTAGTAGTAGAGGGGTCTAGAGATCTACTGTCATTGACATTGTACTGAGTATTAAACTTTACCGCACCGCGGTAGACGTAGTCTAGACTACTTTACTTGGATGTAGAGACGTAAAGCTTGTAGCTTATTTGCCCCTCGTCACGTTGGGTAGTCTCTGATAGGGTGAAAACTTGAGTGGATGGGTTTTCCAGTGCCTCTCAACAACAGATTTGAATATATTATTAGATCTAACACTAACTAGATTCTATGTGTATTTAGTATTTATTTCTGCTCTTCCTGTTCTACCAGTTGATTGGTAAGTTGACTATTTTTCGGCATATAAAGTATTAATGACTGCTTTAATATTCGAGAAAAGTTGTTTTTATACGCTCTCGGTAAGGTTACAATTGGGCTATTGCCCTCGGCACGCCTCGGGCAATAGCACAATTGTAACCTTCCCTTGAGCGTATAAAAACAACTATTTTTCTCCAAGCAGTCATTAATACTATACTTTAACCCTTGATTTATAATTGAAAAAATATCACACACTCAACAACATATGTAATTTATTTATATACAGGTCTAGAAGTAGAAAAAAACACTCTTACCCTTGTTCGAATGTTGTTGTTCAAGTCTTGCTAAAAAGATCTCATTACAAGGCTGCTTAGCACAGTAGGATCTAGCTGTACACCTAGATATAGATTACATTCTGCTGGTCAGAACCTTTGATTTTTTGATTTGATTTTATTTCTGCATTTTTCCAAATATAATATAACTGAATTACAAAGAACATATAAATGTAAGGTATAATACAACATATACAAACAATAATTACTTCATGTCAAAATGTTTTTGTTTTAACATCTTTTTTTTACATGTGTACATAAAATAACGAAACTTAATATTTCCATAACATATCATAAATTTGAAGTATTATCCTAACTCTTTGTAGAAAAGTGCAGGAGACCGCAATCATAAGCGATGTTTGACGAGGATGGCGGCCTCAAAAATTATATTATTATATATTATAATTGAAAGGTTACCCAAGTGACTCCCGGGTACTCCAATGCTGGAAAGAAACGCACTTTTTTTAAACTTCACTTTGTCATGCGAAATGCTTATTTGTTGTATGCACGCAAGTCAGATTGAGCGGATGATACAACGTTTCCATATGCCTAGATCTAGTATCATGTAGACTAAATCTACATCCAGAAATAAATCAAGATCTATCTTGGCCTTTGGTCTAACATTCTGGAGTTCGATTTTCTGTCATACAGTGTTAACAATAAAATAATCATCCCGTTGATTGTTATTATCCACAATTGAACAAAAAACAAGAGTCACCGACTGCCTACCGGCAGAAATCAGAAACAATTTTAAATCTAAGGTTAAGCCTAAACCTATAACTATAATAATAACAAACAACGTTTCTTATAAAGCGCTCACCACCATAAGCACTAGACCCATCAACAACCATGCAACGTGATGATTCCTAAGGCCGTGGTGAACTTATATTGTTATCAAAAGCAATAATAAACTAGATCATTTTGTAAATTTGGACCTGTCGTAACCAAATATTAAACTTCGGTAGATAAGTACAGTAAGACATGCATAAATGTATATGAATGGGCCTGAAATACATGAAACGGTGCATATGTTGCCCAGTTGGGGAGTGATATTAGTTTATATTTAGTTTATATATTGTTTGGTTGAACAAAAAATATTTGCCAAGAAATTAAATGAATACTTTCCTTTTACCAAAATATCAGAGTTTGTATCAACAGATTTAATATTTTTAAAGAAAAACGGAATTTAATTAAACTCTTTTACAGTAGTTTAGCGAAGCTATTTTGTGGTTGATTAACCAAAATTTGACTAGTCTTCATTACAGAGACCTTTAAATTGATTTGATGACACAGGTCACAAGTATCAGTTTTAAGCTAAAACTGATTTGTCCTTAAAATATATTTGTTAAATTGAAATAAATTCTAGTTGATGAAACATGTATATCTCTCCCAAAAATGGTCATGCGAGCTGCCACCCCCTATCGCTCACCTCCATCAAAAAATAACAATAACAGACAAGACTAGATATTTACAATGTCAGTGAGTAGATCGTATCAATTAATGATAGGATTTATTGTAGATAGTTATTTTCTAAATCGAGATATAGAAATATACTAAACAGATTTGTATTAGACCTAAATAAAGCACCCATAGCTGAAAAGCAAATAAACAAAATCTCTCAAAATAAAGATGACATAAACTTGGGGTCCAAAATATCTATTGATATATATTTTGATCATTCCTTAACGTATGGTGGTCTTATCATAGTTCACGCGTGACCTCAGTTCGCTATACACACACATCGGCCAGATTTTCAAAATCTGATACCACTACTTGAAAGAGGGACCACAAATTACCCATTCACAAAATTTACTTTGGAATTGGGTGTGAAATTATGAAAATATTGACAAAAGATCGGTGTTTTTTTTTTAGTCTGTTCTGAAAATCTTGTAGGGTCTAGAAATCTTAATATCGAGAAAAGATGACATCCAAATTGTAAGTGAAAAGTGATACTAACTGACTAGTTGCTACTTTGCCTCGCATATTATGCCTTTATCTTATATTTATTGGATCAACTTTTTGGTTAAATCAGCTCCACATTTCTGGGCAGGATTAATGAGTCGTTTTTGTATGACTCTTTTGTCAGTTGCAGCGCATTCCGATCTGACATCAAATGTTGAGAGATCGCGATATCTCCGGAATTCTTTGACCATAAATTTATAGTTGCACTAACTTGTAGTCTTAAGTTTTGCCGTCCATTTGGTAATAATTGAACTAAATATATCTTTGAAGAATTATGGGAAATTAGGGATCGAATATGACATTTCCTAATAATATGTATAAATCAAACCAATCAATATAAGTCAAACCAAGGAATACTACAGAGTGGGTTCTATGTGAAGTGGAGCATCTGTTGTTATGATGGTAAGCAAACAATAATCTAGTAATTGGGACCAATTCGCCCAGAGAAGGCATTTCAATACTAGGGCCTTTTTGTGTGTCACGTCCACATTTCTCTCTACGTGCCATTTCCTGAGACGTTGGCGACCATGGAGTGCCACAACTCTCTGTCCCATATTCTACAAAAATCATTCTCCCCGAGATCAATTCCACTATCAGAAATCCCACTCTTTAAGCTACTCATCGACAGAATCATCCTTTCACCCCTACTCCTCCTCCCCTCGATTATTCCAGTCAGTGCAAGATCTTCCAACCATTCTTCCGTATAACATGATCCAAGAAGCTCAGCTGTCGACCTCTTTTTTATATTCAGAAGCTTTCGTCTTGTTCCTGCCATGGCGAATACCTCATTATTAGAAACTCTTTCTGTCCATGAAATTCTTAGCATCCTTCTTAGGAACCAAGATTCACAACTTTCCAGTCGCTTTCTTAGGTCTGATGTCAGGGTCCAATTAGCTTTACATCCATACATCAGAACTGGATACACATAGCAATTGAGTACGCGGAGTCTCGTTTTCGTCTTCAGTTTCTTATTCTTTAAGATGTTTTCTAACCTGGAGAAAGTTGATTTTGCAAGTGCAATCCTTCTCTTGATTTCTTGCTCGCCTCTTTCATCGTCTGTAATTGTTAGCCCGAGGTGATTAACAGAGGTGGCTTGTTTTATTTGATTGTTGTTGATCTTAAGAGAGCATGGTATTCCTCCCTTCTTTGAAATTACCATGCATTTCGTTTTCTTGTAATTTAAAGATAATCCTCTGTTGTCACATTCTCTGACAACATCCAAAAGTCGTTGCAAGTCCTTCTCTGCTTCTGCGATTAATAATTATAGTATCATTTGCATACCGTATGTTTGTGATATTAGGTCCTCCTACCTTCAATCCTCTTTCCTGTTCTAGGTTTATAAGTATCAACACACTGTAATGATTGAAGAGATCTGGAGACATGACACATCCTTGCCGAACCACCCTCTCAATGTTGATGTAGTCATTTAATTATGTGTCCACTCTAACACATGCTGTTTGCTCCCAATACAGATTTTGCCATTACTTTTATACATTCTTTGTGTCTAGTCCAATCTTGGTTAAGTCTTGAAATAACTGATTGTGTCTCACGTTATCGAAGGCTTTTGTATAATCAATAATCAAACTTCACCTTACTGATTTCTGGAGTCAGGTGATTCCTTGCTCTTTGAATTAGAACTCGCGAGATGATCTTTGTGATATGGCTCATGAGGCTGATTCTATGTTGCCCCGCATTCCACTGCTCCAGGTTTCTTGGGAAGTGTAATAAATATTGATTTGCACAGGTCATCTGGAAACTTTCCACCATCATAGATCTTATTGATGACTTCAGTTATTTTTTAATGACACCATAGTTCTCCAATGCTTCGACCATTTCCATTACTACTCCATCAAGACCAGCAGCTTTGTTCCTCTTCTTCATACTGATCGCTGACCTCACTTTTGAGAGCAGAATCCTAGGTCCTTCAGTAGATCCTGCACAGTGTGGAGGTTCTTTTCTTACATCATCAAAAAGCTCGCCAATGTACTCAGTCCATCTGTTCAGGATCTCTTCCTTTTCAACCAGTAATGATCCATCCTTTGTCTTGATGCATCCCAACTTGGAGCTCCGAAATTTCTTTCCAGAGAGGTCATTAACCTTCTTAAAAACCCTGGGATCGTTTGCATTAAAACTTCTCTCTATCTCGGCGCACTGTTTGTTCAGCCGTTCCTCTTTAGCCTTTGTGCAGTGGTCGTAAATTTCTCTATCCAACTCTCTGTACACAATTCCATCTCCGTCCTTGATCTTCTGCCTTTTACTCATCTTCGATAGAATCTCCTCTGTCATTCATCTCTGTTTACTTTTCTTTTCCTTTATAGATAATGTCTCTTCAGCTGTTTCTACAAGAATGTCCCTCATTGATTCCCAAGTGACCTCCTCTCCCTGGTCGGTGAGACTATCAAATCTGTTTTGCACTTTGACAGCATATCGTAAGCGTATCGGAGCAGATAGACGACGTCAAAGATATTATTATTATTATTATTATTATTATTATTATTATTATTATTATTATTTTATTCGGCAAAACAAAGTGTATACAAAAGAATTACATATAAGAACAAATCATACAAAACAAAGGATGAACATAATAAAATAAAAACAATTATCGTGATTCCCATGAGCATTTACAAGTTGCCAGGAATGGGGCAGGCAAACTAAATCACAGAAACTGTGAAGGTCCCCCATTCCGACTTGCGGTACTCATGGGAGATCACTACATATATAAAATGTAACAACTAACAAGAGTATAGCAACCCTCGTTATGGCAATGATAAAAGACCAAACTCAGATAATTGAATTAATCAATGAGGTACAAATTATTTCCTAAGTTATTTAAATAAAATTATAAAGTGCAAAGCAATCAACAAAAAAAATCATATGTTTCTTCATATTGCACAATTAAAAAGCGGAACAAGTCATAATGATGGACTCCGTCTTGGTAGCAAAATACAAGCTATGACAGTAGAGTTATTTGACATAAATGTTTTAAGGTTGAATTATACAAAGTATGATATAATAATGATATATAAATGTGCTTTTTGTTATGTATTAGATAATTATTAAGGGGCAGAAATGCAGATGTTTGGCAAGGTACATACTATTCCTTTAGCATGTTATTTTTTAAACCAGGAATCAAACAAATTATAGAAAAAACGGGGTGTAATGTACTAACAAGGCAAAGAAAATACAGATGCTGTGCAATTGATGATAGTAAAAGGTAATATCTGATTATCCTACAATAAAGTAAACAAATAAAAATAATAATTAAAAAATGTATATATACTAAAACACTTATAAAGCTGAGAGCAGATTTGGCTCTTCAATTTTAATTGCCAAGTTTGATATTGTAATAATAAAAATTCATTACGGAGTTCTACAGGGAATTCATCCGAAACGGAGTTCTACAGGGAATTCATCCGAAAATAGAAGAAAGAGATACAACAAAGTGGTATTATTCAAACGCTGGGTTCGGGCAAGTAGGGGATGAAACTTCAGTTCTTTTGGGCGCCGTGTTATCATCCGGATACTTTGTATAACTACATCACAGTCAATGAACCTGTAAAGTGATTTACAAATAAATGACATCAGCAAGTACTTTCTACGAGACTCAAGTGTATACCAGTTAAGTGACCTTAGACCAGCTTAGACGCTGATTGTAGGGCATCTGCTGTCGGTACTGTTTTAGTATCAGACGAGTTGCTCTACGTTGAATGCTTTCAAATCTGTCACATAAATTACGAATGACATGGAACCAAGCTGGTATACCGTATTCCACAAGAGGAAGAACAAGTGATTTGTATGACGTAATTTAGGCGATTAGCGCATGTGTCGGGTCGTCTTACGTCGTCAGGCCAAATTTGAGAACACGTTCATCCACGCGAGCGCGGGGGCCATTACGTCATCGTGCAGAGAACGGGCGTCGACTAAAAACGAAAAGGGTTATAAAATAGTGAACAGGACAGGTTGACTGTAAGCCCCCATCACACCAAACTAGTTCTCATTACGTTCTGGAACCGTCCTAGAAAATCGTAAAACGGGTTATGGTCGGGGCAGAATGTGTAAATAATGTCTATAATACGAATCTAGTTCGTTCATAAACAGTCCTTAATACGTCCATCTCGTCGGTACCCAGTCCACAGTCAGTTCATATCAAGTTCAGATCGGGTAAATTTGCCATTTCCAGGCGGTCCAAGCCAGTCCGTAGTCAGTTTAAACCCATTATTAACTAGTTTTACCTCGTTCCTATAAATACGTCCAAACCCATTCTAACTAGTTCGCCACTTGTTCGAACTCGTTTTTAACCCGACCACCCCGTTCAGAGACAGTTCAACTCGTCCTCATCTCGTTCTTAGTGCGTTCGAACGCGCTCCTAGAGGGTGTGCAATCCGGTCCTGGCTCGGGAGCTATAAAGACCCAGCGCGTTCTCGCCATTCCTCATTCCCGTTCAACTTTAACGCTTCAAGCTTTGCACATCAAGACATTCAAGTGAAGCCCCCATCACACCTAACTAGTTCTCACTGCGTTCTGTAAAATTTTGCCAAACGGGCTCAAACTGTGTGCGAACGGAGTGAACGTAGTATCAACTGTTTACGATCTGTTTAAGAACTTCATGGACGGGCTCAGACTGGCTTGGACGGGAAGGGTGCTCTAGAACTTTGAGCCTGTTCAAAATGTTCCCCGTCCTGCAATTAGACGGAGTGACAACGGACTTAAAACGAGATGGACGTACTAGGAACGGAATTGCCGTAATTCGATCCTACTAGGAACGTGTTACAACGTGATGTGGTCGAGCATCAATTAGCAAGAACGCGTTGGGTTTGTATAGCCCTCGAACCAGGACGGGATTGCACACGCACGATAGGAGTGCGTTCGAACGCACTAAGAACGAGACGAGGACAAGTTGAACTGTCTTTGAACGGGGTGGTTGGGTTAAAATCTAGTTAGAACAAGTTGCGAACTAGTAAGAATGGTTTGGACTGCTTGGAAATGTCAAATTTACCCGATCTGAACTTGATATGAACTGAATGTGGACGGGTACAGACGAGTTGGACGCACTGTGGATTGTTAATGAACGAACTAGGATCGTATTATAGACATTAGTCCAGTCCGAGCCCGTCCATTAAGTGCTTAAACAGCTCGTAAACAGTTGCTATTACGTTGAGCTCCGTTCGCACTCAGTTTGAGCCCGTTTGGCAACATTTTCGAGAACGTAGTGAGAACTATTTTGGTGTGATGGGGGCTGTAGCAAATTCGCATCGTTAGAGGACGGGAACGGTGTCCTCGTCCACACAAACGTAAAGGCCGTATTACTAATGCGATATTCGTGTGGGCCCTGCAATTATTCTTACCTAACGTACTTGTAATAATTGTGGCGACTTTCTTGTTATTTTGTTGTTGTTTTAAAGTTAATAACTGTCAAAATTGTCTATTCTATGCAGATTTGGATCGCCTGTGATGAAGGATGTCATTAAAGAAAAACTCAAACCAATATTAAATGCTAAGATAGGTAAGTTTTACTGAACAAATAACCTTCTACATTAAAAAAATATCCATTGAAGTTGTCACGAGAAATAAATGGATATTGAGTGACATCAATAATGGAACTCTGCATTGATAAACATTAAATGGCAGACATGAGAGCCGGCGAAGCACCTCTATTTCTTGTCATAATCAGTTGTCAATTTGGGTGAAGTCAGTCTGCCACAAATTCAATGTTCGAATTCAATTTTTGAATTTGTTTATATAATGTGCGTAACTTGTTTTAGTTCAATTGAAAATAAGCGTTATTAACATTTAGTCACTCGTACATATTTGGAAATTTTAAAATTCCGAATTGGTAAATTCAGGTCAAACATAAAGAAGATGCAGATGCGTAACTTATTGTCCCTCGATCATAACATATTATTATTATCAATTTGTCTCTATTTTAAGACTTAAGTAGTTTGACTTATTTCAAGTATTATTATACCTTTTTTTTATAAAGCCATATACATGATACAAATCAAATGTGCACTATTTTCGAGACCCAGTAAAAGTTAATGATCCTCATTGGTGACAAGGAGACATAATTTCACCCGGAGCCTCTCAGTGAAGGGATTGATTATTATCGACCTTTACCTACATACATATCTTTCGCTTTGTGAGAAACATTGTTTAAAATAATGCAGCCTCAAATGTTACAGCAAATTAAATTGTTAAAACAACTTTAAAAAATATATAGACGACCACAGTAATAAGGACCAAAATAAAGGAAGATTATTTATTAAGGTTTAGAAAAATTCAAGATTATGATTTATTGCAAGAAATGTGTCGTCAATAACCATGTTATTTCAATTTCTTGTTTTATGGCTATTGTATGAATATTTGTGAGCGCTGTCTAATGTTTGCTAAAGTACTTGTTTATTGTCGATATCTTTTTTTTTATAATCTTTTACAGGTCAGCTTCTGAACAATTTATTTTCAGGTAACTTCCAAATTATTTTTTAATTACAATAGTTTATGAGCAATAGGATTTATCTTATGAACCAATTAGACATAATAACTATTAATCATTGACACCAGACCGAACAGAATAATACATAAATATTTCAATTAATCTGTCGTTTGAGTCGGTTTGACGGTGTGACTGAGGTATCATAACATAATTTGCTTACAACGCTGTTGAAGATTTGAAAGCTCAATCTGAGTAGTACGGACATGAGATTACTATTGTCACCGCAGTATTTTAGTAATTGGACTTGTAAGGACGAAGAGTTAATTTATCTTTTAATTAGATTCTAAGAACTGAAAAAAGGTAGAATTGATACTCAAAAAGTCGAATAAATTCCTGCCCATAAATCCCAAGGGTATATGCATTATTTTGACACTTTTACGCCTTATTTCACATCCACTTACGAGTTCAAGAGAGGAGAAGAGAAGTCCAAGAGAGGATAATAGCACTCGTACCTTTTAAATGCTTGAGATTTGCTGGCTATGGCACGGTATACCAAGGGCGGCGGAGCGTTATACAAGGGGGGTGGGGGGCAACCAAAAAAGGGCATTTTCTTGGATAAAAAAGTCCATCTTAAAAGGGAAACCTCAAAGCGAACATATACCATTTTTAAACATTGGTATATATACCCCTACATTGTCATGATTGTGATTACTATTATCAGGGATGATATCAATATTTCTTTCTCTCCTTATGTGGTCCAAAATACTGTCTAAGCATCATAGTTTGCATTTGGGTACGATATACCGAATATCAATTTGCGAGCGAGCTTATCTCTCTTATGTAAAGAACAGGGCGAAAAAATGGCGCTGCGAGCATAATTAGGTTAGACCTCACTACAGCCTCCTTCGTCTTAAAGTCTCTTCAACACTAATCATCTGTTTTAACCCATCCCTTCCTTATACTACAATATTCAATGACATGATGCTGGAAGCAGGGCTGTGTGGCATGGAAAGGGTTACTAACATATGCAACAGGCTTTCGTTGTCTGGAATTTGTCAGTGAAGTTAAAAGAGGTTGTTTAACCCTACCTTCCCCCTGGCTCATGTCTATTAGGGACATGAGTATGTAGAGTGGAGGTTTGAGGGTAAATGGGTTAAATCAAAATAGAATTATCGTTGTCCTTTAACCTTTGAAAGAGGGCTTGCTTAAAGTGCCATTTCGTTACAATATATCATAATTTTGTTTAATAGTGTTATTATTTTCATGTTCTGACATTTTCTGACTTCTTTTGTGAGAACATAAAGTCAAGAACAGAATCATGAAATCCAATGCGATTTACAAATTTGTATACGTTTATCGTTAATAATAACAATATTTGTTTATATTAATTAAACTACAACATTGAACTAATCTATTAAAAGCAATACACATTGATACATTTAATAAGTTGCTTAAGCTTCACTTTGATAACTCGCAATCGGCTTTAATATTAGCTACTCTTTTGAACAATATATATATATGTCATAAATTTGGGGAATTTAAATGTTTCAGTAAAGGAAGATCACACATCACCAAAATCAAAGTCTTACCACTATTGAAGGTGAGTCTTTGTTTTGTGCATGGTGCTATATACCCAAAAAGATTGACTTTGAAAGCCATCGTTTGACTAAGAAAGGAAGTTTTGAACAATAACAAACTAGCTTAGTCTAGAAATGTGTCTTTTCAGCATTTTATCAAAATGTTTGTTTGGCTGATTGTCTCTTCTTTTCGTTCTCGATAGAAAAACTTTTAAAGAAAATCCTACTCTATCCGTGTACGGTATATTAAAGCGGACGGCCGATTTTCGAAAAGAGGGCTTTATATGTCATCTACATGCAAAAATCCACGGAGGGCCTTTTAATTGACTGCCCTTTTGATGATAAATTGACTGTGTTTTGTAAAAGAAGGCTTTAAACAGTCACTAACAGGTTTTGTCTCCAAAAAGTATAAAGCAGCTATTGGGTTATACCAATTTATTGGAAGTTACATCTATTAATAACACCAAATGTTTTGACAGATGTTATCTGTTTGGCCTGATTAATAAAACGATAACTTCTGAAACGATTTTGTACTAAAAACACGACAAGAATGTATCCATATACAAGTGGGCTATCCTGCCTCAAGCAGGGCCCCTTATCCGCTGAAGAGTAATGGTATCACAAAGTAATCTACCGGTTTTCGACGTTTTGGTTCTCATCTTTGTGAACTTTCTAAATGTAAATGTTGCATAGCGTTGCAATAATTTTGCCTTGTTTTTTTCCTATCTTTTTAAAATTTTCTTTTAAGAGAACATTCCCATTAAAAACGTCTTTAATTTAGGCGTCATCCCACTTGTAGCTCAATGCTGCACAGTATTGATTTTGTTACGTCAAATATATAACTTAATTGTTCATACCCTTACCAAGTTTTGTCATTGTTAAGTACGTACAACTTTGTTTAGTACTGAGTCATGTTGTAAACATCTGTTTTAATAATATTTTCCCATTTATTGTTTATTGAATTAAAAAATGATAAAAACACGTGTTTCTCTAAAGATTAAAATGCTTTCGGAAGTATCATTCCAAATGGAACTATACTGTGCCATACCTACGAAAATCGTATAACCTAGCTTTAGAAAACGTGGTTTCCCTCAAAAAATCTTAATCGACTTCGTGGAAATAAGCCCTGTTGAAATGCTTTTTGTTTTAGCCCCTTTCGGAATAAAATGAACTTTTTGAATACAAATTATTCTACTTTTGACAAATATATTTGAAACTCAACATAAGCAGTTGATTTCCATGCGTAAGACGCACGTATTCATGTTTTTTTTTTAAAGATAAGTCAAAAGCTGATTTAGCGTCATTTGAAATTAAGCTCTTTATATAAATATATATATATATATATATATATATATATAGTTATAGTTCAAGCGCGCGCCTTATCAATTTTATCCAACTATGTTATCATCATGTCTGCTGTAAAGAGCGGGTTTCCTTTTTTTCAGATTTCTAAGAGAGATAGTTTTTTAGCAAATTTTATCTGACTGATTTAAACAAATATATAATTAATTTTAATATATAATATTAATTAAATGGGATAATTTAAGCAACCCTTAAGTTATCCATGGTTTTAATTTCTTTTTCCTTTTTTTTTTTGGTAACAAAATGTGAAAATGGTATCATGTGTTATTACTTTAGTTAGGGACATCACAATCTAAAACGCCTTCCAATTTATCAATTTTTCTTGTGGTACATTTATCAAAATGTAAGATACGTTCAGGGTTAATTTTTCTGTATCTTGTAATACATTTTGAAATAATTAATTTTTTCAGGGTTGATTATTATAAAGGCTGAATTGGGAGAACAGTAAGATTGACAATTGTTCAAAAATGTCTCATTATTTCATTTAAACTGCACCATTGTATTTGATCATAATTTAAAATACATTACTGTACTTTGTAATAATTTGCTTTCATTTCCCAGAAATTCATGTTGATGAGTACTACCATTAATCTTTTTTCTTATTTTGATATTTCTTTAGTTCCTGATTTAGTAGTTATCTGTAATTGTGCTGTTTTATTTTTGTAGAGCGCATTGATATTTTCTCCGCAGATGAAATACATTATTATTATAACTCTTTACAAAAATATTATCATTATACTATTTTTTCTGTTGCAATAAATATAAGTTAGTCTTGACAAAACAAAGTAAGTCATTTTCAGAACAAGGAACAGGAGGGCTTCTAGTGATCTTGATAATCTTATTACTTGTCAAAATAATTATGTCGTGTGTTGTTAATGTACTTTTTTCTAAGTATCCTAGAAAATGAATTTCTTTCCTGGAAGCATCATAATTATTATAAATGTTTGTACAAAAGTTTCCAGGGGTATAGGTATCCTGTCGACACTCAAATTGTGTATTATCCCAAAATATACTCATTACTCTCTATCATAATTCAAACATGCCTACCGTAACCTATTTTCATTTGGTATGGGGTCATGATTTTAAAAGCCATCTTTCTAAATAGATAACACAACAGAAAGGAGCGATTAATTTGATTTCACCACCCCCATACACGTGCCTAAGTATGTTCTTGTTAAAAATACTTAATATCTCGTCAGTCTCTGAACTGATATCTCTGAAAAATCTCCCATTGATATGTAAAACAAGTTAGGAATCTCACCAAGATTGATGATAATATGTTTATCACTAATTTATCTGTGGATTCTCATGATACTCGTAAATATATAACTTTTCATAAACATAATGTTTCTTTTGCCTTGGCCTTCAATTCATTTTGTATTAAATATATCATTTTTTTTTAATACCCTAGACCCAGGTATTGAACAAAGTTCAAGTCTATTCAAATGTAAAGTTCTTTGCAAAAAGAATTACTAAAATATTGTGCTATTATCAATACAGGTTGAGAAAATATTCAAAATGCAATTTTGCTCCCAACTTTAAACTTCTTCTTTTTTTTACCTTCTGCTCTCTCTCTCTCTCTCTTTCTGTTTTTCTTTAAGTTATTTTCATCATTCTAATTAATTTGGCTTAGTTCAAACCATCGGTTAATTGCGTCCGGTCGCATGGCCGCGTTAAACGACCTATGGTATGGATATATGAAGAGTTTGATTCCAAAAGGAGCTAAATCCATATTTTATCCAAATCAAGTTTTTTGTCTTAAAATAATCATTTCATACATGGGAACAAAATGCACTATATCACATGCTAAAATTTCACCACAAAGTATGAAAAACTTTAGGTACAATATCATGGTTCATTCCAAAAGGAGCTAAATCCAAGTGACCAGTCAGAGCGCAGTATAGAACACACACCTCTATTCTGACTTAGCTTTGTTTCCAGGCATAATGTAAAATGGGGAAAAACTGATCTGATCGATTCCTTAATTCTCCCAACTACATTATTACAATTTGATGACATTTTAGGTGAATGTAAATCGCCCCAAGAGCAATGAATTGGCTCTGTATACCATTCCAGACATTAAAGTGTTGATAGATTTTAAAAAGCCTGTTTTGTGTCCTTTTTTATGGAAAAAAAGGTCGGGAAAATTCAAAAATGTTTGGGAGAATTTTCTGTTAGAGGGTGTCGCACAGTGACACCTTCAAAGAAAACCATTAATTTCGTTGTGGTTTGACATTGTGGTAACATTTCATACAAAACTTACAGTTTTTTAATCAACCTTCAACAATGTTACCGAGTCACTTTAAGCAGTGTGCCATACAGTCAAAATATAAATTATACCATTACACTACTATACCATTCTGACCGGTCATAATGTTTGCAGATAAATACATCGTTAAGGTAGATGTGATGTGCCCTGCATGGACAGCGCACACCCCCACTCATCTGCACCATCCATAAAAGAAATCAGTCCTAACGGTATAAAGAATCATCAGCCGATGGTCTTACCATGAAACTCCCAATCCCGGACGAAGCGAACGGACAAATCAAAGACGCATCACATGCAATCGCTGAAAGCATTATGAATAGATAAAGCAATATTTTTTTTTTAGAGAGGCAATATAACGATCATATTTACCGTTCAACCATTCTGGTATGATAATCCGAACATTAATTAACTTCTAAAGCTAATAATATACACGGCCATTCTTTTGAAATAACTGTAAATCAAATAAAAGTGGATGTTTATTTCTCAGCAGATATCAAAAAAGTTTAGATGAACAGGAAATTAGGTGGTATTTCAGCATTCTCTTTTCAAGCGAAACCACTAATAAGTGCATGAAATGATCTCTTTGCATCGAGGCAACAGAATAGTTTGACGTAGCATGGTGTTCGATTATAACAAAATTGTCAGGTCATTGCACTTGTATCTAAAATATAATACATAATATATAATAAAGAAGAGAATTTCTTTGATAGTACGCCATCTTTTAAATATAAAATATAACCCCAAAACTGGCAAAATATCTGACTCGAAATTTGGTACTATCATGCTAATCGACTAGTTGACTTTAAACATCCTGAATTACCTTGACAAACATGCTGTACGAACACTGAAATAAGGCAAGGTGTTAAGCCAGAGCAACTTTCATTGACTTCTCATCGGCATTTAACACTATAGAACCCCTTATCCTACTAAAGAAACTTCAACATCTACAAGTTTAGCCATCTCTTATATTGTGGCTGCAAGACTTGCTCCATGGAAGGACACAGAAGGTCAAGGTCAACGGTGTTCTCTCTGTCAAACTTATCACAACCATTGGTACCCCCACAAGGGTGTGTCCTCTCTGCGACCCTATTTACCCTGTACACCAATGAATGTATGTCAAATACCCCATCTGTTCACATACTTAATCGACAATAAGCTGTCTTGGGAAGACAAATCAAAGTACACCCTAACAAAATGCAACCAGCAGATGATAAAGTAATAGTAGGATTGATTGAAAATGAAAATGAATTTGATTACACAGCTACCATTTCCATGTTCGAAAATTGGTGTAGGGAAAACCATTTACTGCTGAACTGAAAGAAAACAAAAACAAAAATCATTTTTGACTTTAGGCAAAAGAAATGTTTTGAACCCATTGATAGACCTGTATACTTTAATGATTTTTTTCTTTCTTTCACCCTTAACAGGTGTTTTTATTACAATAAAATAATCAAACTCACATACATTTTTGTTTAACATAACAACTATAATACTTTACACATGCATTTCTATCAATTAGGTAAATTATACATTTTTCCTTTTTCCCTTTTTTAACAGAGCTGTGTTAATGTCCAAACGTATCCTAATTTCTTTAAAAACAAAATATACCACTAACTTTGTTTCCTTTCTTCTTTCCCCTTTTCGTTTCTCAAAATTTTAATTTTATATAAGCTCCAAAAAGGCAATTGTAATAATATCAACAATATTTTTTCCAAAGAAGGGAATCTTCATTTCACATTTCAAAAAAGCATGAAATAAATTTTCTCTACAGTTACATGTTTCACATATTTCGGAATTACTAAATCCCCATTAAAACAACATTCTTTTTACAGGAATCAAATTATAAATTATCTTAGAATTAAATTGTTTTAATTTATTTTCCTTCACATTCATCAAACTTCTTTGGAAGATCTTTTTTCCAGTTCACATGATAATCAATTAAGTTTGTCCAGTATGATGGACGTTCATCTCCTATTTCATTCCTTGCTAGAATATGATTTTAAAAAACCTACTTGACACAAATTCCAATTGTTTTTCTTTTTTACCAGTTGGTATAGTTGGTATAGATATTAGTCCAAACTTTTGGTATTGCATTTCTCAATTTAGAAAAACCAAACAATGCTGTCGCTTTTGCTTTTTTATTTTAAATGGTTGTTATCAATTTTGTCATGGATATAAAGTTTCCTTTAGTATAAATATCTTTTGCAAAGATAATCTTACTTAGATACCACTCTCTATAAAAGAGTGGCTGTTTTTCATGCGTAATATATTTATTATACCATAAAATCTGAGCATCCAAATGAATATAATCCTGTTTCACAATATCATTTATATATGACCAGGCTTTCATAATTTCTAAATAAAACGTTGGCAATTTGCCGACAAAATATTTTTCTATCATGTTTCGATCAATAGTACAATTCAAAAGTAATTTGAGACCTCCTAATGGTTGGAAATATAACATTGCAAAGTCTGTCCCGTAACTTTCTGTGTCATAAACTATTCTTCCAAGCCATTTCAATCTGAAACTATGTATGAACCTGTTAAAATCAATCATTCTTATTCCACCATCAGTATAATCTCTAACTATCTTTTTTTTAATCATTTTGTCAACTTTTGAATTCCATACAAAATTTATATAATCTTTCCTATTTTTTTAACAACATAATTTGGTACTGAGCAAAACATAATCAGATGAACTATTTGACTAATAATCAATGTCTTAATTATGAGAACTCTTCCTATAATTGTAAGGTATCTCTTCCGCCAATTATCTACTATTCTCTGTATCTTTTCTAGTTTCGTTTTCCAATTTAATTTCACCACTAATTTTAGATCAGTGTCTATATAAACTCCTAAGTATAACTCCTAATCGTTGTGTTTTTGACATGATCTTATTAACAAAATTTTCATTCAATGCATTGACAAGCATACACTCAATAACATTCCAGAATTCTTGTTAGAGTTCTGTAGTCAAACCATCTCCTCCAGGAGTTTTTATTTTTAGGCATCTTAAATGCCGCTTTTCCACATTCTGTATTAGTTAACAAACCTTCGCACAATTCTTTTTTTTTTCTCAGTTAACCTGTTTACCGCGGTACATTTAAAATTCCTTTTAACCTCATCTTTTGGTACATTTTTACTAGTATATAACTTTTCATAAATTAAAACTGCCTCATGTAGAACATCAAATAGTTTCGTTACAATCTTTTGATCTTTTCGTAGTCTGGTTATGGTTTTCTTTTCAGCACTTCTCTTTTCTAAGCTCATAAAATATTTGGTGTTCTTTTCCCCCTTCTCTAACCATTTGACTCTAGATCTGATACTTGCTCCTTTACCTTCTCTCTTATATAAGTTATCCAGTTTACATTTGATTCTTGCATAATCCTTTTTAGTCTCATCAGAAATTACACTTTGGTTATCCTGGGCCCCGTATTACAAAGAGTTGGTATTATTCGCCTTTGACATCAATCGCAACTATGCACATAAGAGATAGGAGACTGCAAATTTGCAATTGACTGGAGGACTTACGATTGATTTGGATCAATCGTAACTCTTTGTAAGACGGGGCCCATTTCTTTACTAAGATTGGTAAATGTTTGTTCCAACTTTCTTTTTAATGTGGAGGTGTCGTGGTCGAGTGGATACGTCGCCGGACTGTCGATCTTAAGGTCCACGGTTCGAGTCCCGCCGCGGCACTAATGTCCTTTGGCAAGACATTGATCTACATTTGCCACACTCAACCCAGGTGATGTAAATGGGTACCTGGCAGGAATTAATTCCTTGGAATGCTAGAGCGCCGCAGTGGCTGCCTTGCTAAAGCCAGGGTAATAATCGGGGCAGCGCCAGGAGCGTCACAACGTGACGGACATGTGCGCTATGTAAGAAGCCACCATTATAATTATTATTATTATTAATTCAATTGTTTTACTTTTCTTTCCTGCACAATACATTTGTGTAAATTCACGACATCTAATTTGTGTAGGTTCCCATCTTTCACTTAAACTCACATTCAGTCTTTCTATCTTTTCGATAATATGTCTTATTTGCTTTTTATAATGATCATCCTTAAAGGGATAGTTGAGTTCTGTTGCAGAGAGCGCTTCAGAACAAAATTTGTTTGTGAGATCAAAATCGGTTCAGAGACGGCTGAAATATCCATAAATATAACCATTTCTAATATTTGTGTCTCACCAAAAATATTAGATAATTTGAACCAGCCGTTAAAAAAACGAGATAGCGCCTTAACGTTTTATTCCAGCCAATGCCGATTTTGGCTTTTTGTTGGCTTTTTTGTCTAGGTTATAATACGCACAACCAGCCTGTTTCTCTTTTACCAGTCGATCATTCAGAGTACTATCACATTTGATTCCATTATCTGGTTTAATAATGCAAAGCAAACAGACAAACAAAAGCTAAGAAGGGTTGTAAAACAAGCCAGCAAAATAATGAACCATACCGTTGACCTAGATGAAGTTTGTAAGGAAAGAGTCGTTTGTCTGATCCATCCCACCCCCTAATTGACCAGTACATACACCTGAGAAGCGGACGGAGATTGGGATTTGTAAAAGCAAGAGCTAGTCGCCGCATTAATTCATTCATTCCACTTTCCATAAGAGTTGTGAATGAAATCCAGTTGAGAGAAGAGTTCTAAACGAAGACAAGAACGGTAGTGAATGTGAAAACTTTGCAAAATTCCTCAGAGACATGTTACACGAAAATAATTTGTTAGTATACCTACTTATACTGTTGTACCCCTACTGTTATACCATATCAAGGAATAATTATAACAAGTTAAAATACCTCCTTCAGATCAGAGAATATAAGAATAAAAGAAAAGGGAGGGTATATAAGAAAAGAGACAAAAGAAGAAGAAGAAGAAGAGGGAAAAGAAGAAAGAAAGTAAAACGTATATTCATCATGATCATGTATAATGAGTGTATATTAAAAACTGTTACAGGACCTTGAGAATAAATCAGAAACGAGGTTGAACAGAATTCAGACAAACATGAAGTATGTCTATATTGTGGAGAGAAAAAAATACAATTCACATTTCTTTTTATTAAGTACTTATGATTGTCAATTATATGTTGTATTTGTAAAATTACTGTGAAGCAAGACTGTGAATATGAACAATTATCCTCTAATGGACATAATAAATGAAATGAAATGAAACAGATGAACAAGCAGAATCGTGTGAGGGTCTCCTAAAAGTATTGGAATGTAAGAAAACTATGAGATTGCTCAAAACAAGTCACCAGAAAGCGCGGGCCTGAACATCGAGTTTTAGCAATGTTTATGTACAGAAATCAAAGCTTTGTTTCTTCCCGCTATGAATGAGGGTTTTGAACAAAATGAATTAAGAAACATCCGAAGACAAGCTTCAATCAAATTAATGTAGAAAAAGGGTGATGCAACTAGTTTAGACAATTGGAGACCCATTTCCCTTGTTAGGCTTCTGAACTAGGATTATAAATTAGCAGCTTCCTTGTAAGCCCCAAAACTACCAAATGTAAGCATAACGTTTATTTCAGACTCAAATGTTTTAAAGCAGCTTCTGTATAACTGTTTTGTGCTATCCGGATACATTACGGCGTAAACAAATAATATATACATATTTATGTACAGGTATACAGTATCTCTCTCTCTCTCTCTCACTCCCGTCCTCCTTCTTCCTCTTCCATCCTCTACCCCTCTTCCATGTACTCTACTTGAACACTCTTCTAGAACAACCACTGCAGATGACCTATGTTTCATGTAATATCCACATACTCCATGGCTGTCCCTCCCCTCTCTCTTCCACTTTCTCTCCCACTCTCTCTTTACCATGTTTCTTTATTCTCCATCAATCTATCCCCACATAACATTTTCTTACTTTTGCCTCATTTTCCTTCCAATGGCAATAATTAATACTCGGACAATTATATAGTGTATCAGTTTGATGTTTTGATAATGCCATCTGTTTATAATCATTTACACTTTACAATATTGTATTAATACTTCTTAATTAATTAATTAATTAATTAATCTCTTCAATTTGTACTTATTAGGTATGTAAATATAATATAAACGTCGTTTCCAATGTGCATGACCCTCAGGGATATCAGTCTGTTAACCGAAGAGGCAACCCTGCTTTAAAAGAAATTCAAATAAATGAATAAATAATGTAAATTAATGGTTAATAGAAGATCCAGAGGTGTTGGCTATTAAGAGGAGACAGTTGTAAAAAAAAAATCGCAGATGACCAAACAAGTTTTGCTATGACTCACAAATAAAAATTAAAACATATCAATAAAAGAGAATATTACTGTTCATTTTCTGGATCATATCTAAATAAATCAAAAAGTTTATACTAAACATTCGTGGTGGTATGACCAAAGAAAATATAAATGGAATTCCGGTGACTAATTCACTTGAGAAAAAAATGAACAAAATTTAACAGATCATAACTTGACTTCTAAATTCCACCAAAAAAAAGAAGTATAAGTCGTGTATAGAAAGTCAGAAGCTTAATATTACATGGTAAAATAACTATAATTAAAGTTCTCTCTTTTTTTTTCATTCATTCTTGTGGAGAGACAAGAAAGATTGGACAAGAGAAAGTTTGTTTGTATTGAAAATAGTTTTAACTATATGGAAATAGATGAGTTGAATATTTTATTTCAGAGCATTCTATTGAAATGGATATGATATAGCTTGGTTCAATTTTAAATAAACGACTGGGAGTAGTAAAGCACGGTATTTAAAAACTACTGAAATCAGTAGTCAAGAACTGTAGTTTAATTTAGATATAATAGACAACAATGGAACTAGACATTGTTATTTAAAGAAAACAAGAGAAATTGATGTCCTAAAAGAATATTAAACGTTTATAAAAAGAAAGACATGCTTCCTTGTTCTAAAATAACAAGAAAACAAATTAATGCTATTCCCAAATTATGGAATACAAATTTATTTAGACAGCTCAAAGGTATGGCCAGATGAGATTAGGAAATCCGAGAGGTGAAGAGTATGGGGAAATTTTGCAGTTCGCGATAATTATTTGATCCTTCTTTTAGGCTCAAATGCGTATAATCCTCAGCTAAACTCTCAGTGATATAAATCCTCTTGTCTTGTGTTTCCAGACCCCCTCCCCACCCTATCCCCTACTATCAGCATCGTATGCCATACTTGAACCGGGTTCTCCACACTATGTATACATATCGATGACTGAGCAACGTTTTCAAAACGCCCTTTTATGAAAGTAAATAATTCCTATGTTAAATAGCTGTTGTGATGCATCAGGTGGTGGAAATATTTAACTGTGATATGACCATAGGATATGAAGAGAGAACGAGAGAAAGAGAGAGAGAGAGAGCGAGATGGAGGTACCGACATGATAGGAAGAGGGTTTATATTAATTGTTTGTAGTACCAGGATGCATGGTGACAATATTACTACCACTGCTGCTGCTTCTACTTCTACTAGAATTGATTTATTTAGTTGTAGTAGTGGAAGTAGTAGTAGGAGTAGAAGGAGTTGTCATAGTAGAAGTACGAGTAGTAGTAGTAATAGTATTATTATTATTAGTAGTAGTAGTAGTAGTAGTAGTAGTAGTAGTAGTAGTAGTACATCATGTGACCCGAAAAGAAAGATCAAATAATTATCACGAATTTCACAATTTTCTCATTCCTTCCACCTCTTGGATTGTTTATCTTCGTATAATAATTATATTAATTATTAACCCAGCAATTACCAGGTACCCAAGGTGGCAAATGTTGACGTAAGTGTCTGTTTAGATTCGAAACCTAAACTTTGGGTTGAAGGAAAACCACATTACAACAAAATACATATAACTTGTTTTGTCATATACACTTTTGTATGAATAAAGGATATAATTGGTTTTTATCATCTTCGTCTACTTTTTTATCATCATCATCGTCAACTTCTTCTTCTTCTTCTTCTGCTTCTGTTTAGTCTTTGCATACTCTTCCTTCCTCTCGTTCTTCTCAGTCTTCTCCTTGTTTTCTTCTTTCCTTTCTTCTTCTTATACTTCTGGTTGTTGTTTTGCTTATTTTTTTCTTTTTCAAAGTAATTTTCAAAAGATTTATACAGCCCATCACGGAGATGAAAAAAATCCACAAAAGTCTATAAATTAATTATGTCTGTATGTTTTCTTGTTTAGTAATAAATGTGTACCTCTACCGTGATATACGATTTTGGTATTTTTGCTTTGTGAATGTGTCATCGGTATACTGTTTTTAAGTGCAGGCATGTAACCTATGAGAATGCATGTAAAAGTAAATCTTGCGCCGTCTTGACCCGAAATCCCTAGTCAACGAACAACAGAATATTTGTTGATTTATTCATTTGCTGTTTCGTGCATTCTTAACGGAAATCCAATGACTTTATATCTGTTCTATCACATTTTTTTATCTGCCCTTTTCAAGATACAACTACGGAGAGGGTGACTCTTAAGCCGGTGACGACGTATCGATGTCGTCTGTGCCGGCCCCACGACGTAATACTGTATGACGGCAGATATGTTATTACCGACACATATAACGGACGCATCGTGGCCCTCTCCACTGCAGGCAAGTGTTCAGTGCTTTATGAGGCGAAGAGTCCCTATTTTCGACCATTCAGTATTGTTGCTTTGCCAGATAAGAAAAATATCTTTTTGATCACCGACCTACACCATAATAAGAAAAAGGGAAATGTTTTTAAGCTAAAAAATGGGGCGCTGACCCATTTTTCCTCTACCTTTAATAGTTTCCACACTCCGACTGGCATAACCTTGAATAGAAAAAGAAATAGGGTTTACATTGCAGAAAGTTTTGATAACTGCATTCTCGAGTTTGATATGGATGGTACCTTTCTCGGCCAGCGAGGCCAAGACTCTCTTATCCGCCCATGGTTTATTGCTTGCAATTCAAAAGACGAAATCTACGTAACAGATGAAGAAGGAATAAGAATATTTGACCCAAAATGGAAATACCTTACTACCGTCAAAATCAATACATTAGGAAAGGTATGGGGTTACCGTGGTATTGCAATAGACAAGTATGATGACATACTTATCACTGCTCGCTCTCGAGATTCCGCGGGATTGTTCACGAAAGAGACGGTTGCAGTAATAAATGAAGACCACAAGCTAGTTAACGAATACACTGGTGGCATTACCTATCATAATTACCTTCGGGGTGTTTGTATCGATTATGAGAGGAACCGAGTCGTAGTTGTCAATGGCGAGAAGTATCAAATCGATATCTATACACTTTATTGAACAGAATTGTTATTATAATAGATAAGATATATGAAAAAATGTAAGCCCCCCCCCTCTCTGTATATTCCTCTATCTTTAAAGGTACTATGTCTCACTTGCATGCCCAAAAAATGAAAAAGTTAAATTCTAACGGCATTTGAATGATAATACTAATTTAGAACTTCCCTCGAAATGAAAGGGCTTGAAATTGTCTTTAAGTGGGAAAAAATCGAGCATCAGTTGTCGAATCTACTTTATTATTTTTTCAAAATCCAAACAATTTATTTGGATTTGTATTAAAGTATGATCCTTTCCCCCGTATTACGAAATATCCAGAACTCAAATTTCGACCATACTTCATTCGAATAGTTACAAAAGCAAAAACAATGTATGATAGTTTCATCATTGCTATTACAAAAAGTACACTTTTTGTCAGCCACTACATCAAATCTTAACAAAGTATCCTTCATATATAATATTATATTTCAAATCTTGATTTGAAACCACCTCATGTTCATATCTATTGTTGACTGAAATGGAATTAGACAGTACAAACCCCAAAGTACAACCTAAAAATCTAAAAACTTTCCCCTTTGTAAGAGCTTTAAATTTTTTTACTTTGTTTTTAAGAAAAGACTGATAAATTTGTGAACAACCAACTTTTATTTTCACCACAAGGTGCACGGCTTCGGGAATTATAGGTTCTAAGGCCTGAGGAACTACATGTGTACTCATTTTTAAACCTGACCGAATTGCATTACAAAGACCATAATACTGGAGGAAGTTTGTTTGTATGTCAAACCTTCGCTGAAACTCAAAATATAAAAGAAAAGAACCATCTATTTTTAGGAAGTCGTTCACAAAACGTCTTCCTCGTAAATTCCAAGCCCCAAAACATACCAATTTGTCATTATTTTTAATTTGGGGGTATTCCAGAGAGGTTGACATGCGTTGTCGCAATTATATAGTTGACACATTTGTTCTTTACTGATTTTCTCAGATTTGTTACCCTATACAAATGCATACAAAAGAATGATTTATATCTTTTATCAATTGCGAATTCGCTTCTGGAAGTGAAAGCAATAAATAATTCAAGATTTGACTACAGTTATTCTTCCGAGGACAGTTAAGGTTCTTTTAGACCATGAAATCATTTGGCGTTTTATGTCTTTAATTTTTTCAGTATAATTATGATTTACCATCTCTACTAAGTTAACCGACAAATCTATTCCTAAGTATCTCGAGTAACCTTCTGATACCCAATTTAATTTGTGCTCTGGCATTAGCTGTTTTTGCAGGCTTTATTTTTCCTTATCCATATCACATGAGTTTTTGTAATATTGATCTTAAGGTTTGACATTTCTTCAAAATCAACCAATATTTTCAGTGCGCTCTGTAAATCTTCTCTTGTACCGTTAAGTGTCAAAATGGTGTCATCTGCGGATTGTAGTGGTTTACATTTTTTTCCCTGTAGATGCATGCCAATTAAATCATTGGAATGTCTAATCAAAATTCTTAATATTTCGCTAACAAGTAAAAAAGGGTATGGCGATAATGGGTCTCATTGACGACACCCTTGTCATATAGTAAATCTCTCTGTGCAAAAACCATCTACTGTGACACAAGAAGATGCATTTTCATAAAATAGATGAATCATTTGTTTTCAGTGATGGCCCAAAATGAAAAAAAAATCAAGGACATTGAATAGAAACTTGTGAGATATACAATCGAAGGCCTTTTCAAATTCAATCATCAACAACATGCCTGGAATGCCATTAAGTTCGGTATATAATAACATATCATAAAGTAAACGAATATTTTCTCCGATAAAACGGCCTTTCAAAAATCCTTTTTGATTGCCATGTATCAAGTGGGGCGGTACATTCTTTAATCGTATTAGCTATGCACCCAGATGTTATTTTGTATATAACATTTAAAAGTTGACGCCAATTTTTTTAATAAATGTCGAGGCTTGTTTCCTTTAGAATTTGAAGTTTGAAGTTTGAAGTTTATTTGTTCCACATTTACATCAAAAAACAATTTAAATTCTTCTTTTTTATACAAGCGTATAGGCGTAGATTACAAACACACAAAAAAAAAATTTAAGATTTCAAATCAAGTATAATGTACGGAAAATAGGTACGAAGTTTCGAAATGTATAGTTATGCCAGGTAAGGTAAAACAATGTAAAATGTGGGAGCCTAAATAAAAGCATAGCTTGTATGTGAATAGGCTCCCGTACTGAGTAACACAAAAAGTAGGTCTGAATTTATAAGGTGTTATAGGATGCGAAAACGGAGTAGTATAGTAAGAGATTCTAGAGACGTACAGGAGAGTGAATTTGAGAAGAAAAGAAAAATAGAGTAGAGAGTAGAAAATAATGAAATAGTGATAAGTAGGGAAGGGAAGGAAAAAGAAGAAGATCGAGGGAGACGAAAAAGAAATGGAAGAAGAAGAGGCAGAAGAAGAAGAGAAAGCAAATTGATGAAATCATTGGCATTGTACAATAACAAAAACAAAGTCTGTATAACCACCTGTACGATCCAGCGCGACATTTAAAGTGATAATTCCTAATTTAACAAAATTGTCATCTTTTAAAGATACTGTGTCCCTTTTGCAGCCAACATCAAATTATGTAGAAATTTGCAGGAATTATGAATACGTCATGAATGTCCTATCTGTGAAATTAAAACGTTAGCAGTGTCCTAATATTCAAATTATGCAAGGAAACCCGTTTACTTGCTAGACTTCACTGTCAGACACTATTGAGTAACTGACTGGCTTTTTATCTTCTTTGGTAATAACATACATAAAATGAGCTGTAAAGGGTACATGAGCATTTGTCTACATCAATAACCCTCTTCTTTTAATGGCCAAAATGAAACTGATTTCATCTTTGCGCAGCATAAAACGTACGACCATTCGATACAATGGTCTGAAAAATCAGACTATTACTTACTGGCTCAATAGCTCCTAAGTCGATTTGACAACTAATAGTCGTTATTTTCCCACTTAAAGACATTTTCAAGCCCCCCTTTTTAAGGGAAGTTTTAAATTAGTATTGTTTTTCAAATTGCCGTTAGAATTTAACCTTTTCATTTTTGGGGCCACCAAATGGGACATAGTACCTTTAATAGAAAATTATTAAATTTTCAAATTCCTGGATCCCGTTTTATTTCATTTAAAGTCAAGCTAAGACGAACTAATGAGTGATCTGTTCGATAACCAGATAAAATATAACATTTATAAACTAATGATAGTAATTCTGATGATATATAAAAAGAAGTCTAATCTACTTTGTCTAAAAGGGTTCGGCTGGCGCCACGTGTAATATTTATCACAGTATATCTGATTCTCCATGGGTCGCATTGATCTAATTCGTTCTTCATATTTTTTAACCTGCTGTCTCGCCCTAGGGTTATTTACAAGAACATAATTATGGGTATCAAGGGTCTGGTCCTGCACTGCACAATTGCCGTCTCCACAAATAATAACATGTGGATTTTCGAACTCTATTATGATACGCTGTAAATCAGTATAAAAAGTCGTATTATCAGTGTTCGGGCCATATAAAGACGCCAGTGTAATGTTATACTCATATAATGTCAAATCTAAAACTACTAAGTTTCCACCATTGTCTATTCTACTTTGGTTAACTTTGACCGGAATAATATCATTAAACAGAATTGCTACTCCTCTAGAGCTGGATGTGTGATAAGAGAAAAAACACTTGCCTCCCCATTTGCGACATATTTCTGTTTCTATGTCAGGAGTGAAATGAGTGTCTTGAATTCAACATACATCATACAGTATAGGCTTGCGGGTGCACCATGTGAGAGAGAGGGAGGATTGAGGAGTTCTGAAAAGAACTCTCGGTATTCTTTCTTGAGGGTGTGTAGTCCTGAAAAGGACTGTTGGTGTAGTCTTGAAAAAGACTGTTGGTTATCTTTCTTTCTTAGCTTATAGTTTTAAGGAGAACTATAGCGCTTGGAGAGGATGAGTGGCGGGAGTGGCTCGACGTTTCTACACACCCTCAAGAAAGAATACCGAGAGTTCTTTTCAGAACTCCTCAATCCTCCCTCTCTCTCACATGGTGCACCCGCAGGCCTATACTGTATTTCTACATCACCATGCAAGCCGATACTTACAAGCAGCATCTAACATACATCATATTGTTTAGATTTCAAATATAACAAAAAATCTTCTCTTTTGTTATCATTTGCTAAGCCGTGACAATTCATTGAAATAAAAGTAATGTCATCCTGCATCAGACAAGAGTACCGAGGCGAAAAAAAGACGACGAACTACCTGTGGAAGATTTGTTCAATATAAATACAAATAACACAGAAAATAACAAAACAAACATCAAACACTCTGAAATACGAGTGCAAATATTTACATTATTTACATAGCAAAGTGGAGTTAAACGAAGAGTAAACGAAAGAGAGAGACAGAGAAATGGTGCAACATCATAAGTTCAAGAGTTCAAGCAAGTAAATTTCTACAAAAGGATAGTACGCAGTTGTAACAATTAAGGACTGCCAGGACTTACTGAAATTTACAAAGGGAGAAACCTGTTGAAGGTATGCGCATGGTTTCTTATGAGATCTACATCTGAATACATTCTTTAGCGTTGCCAAGTCCTGCATCCACAAATACGCTAAGTACTACTTTTGGACAAGAGGGGTCCACAGTACTAAATATCAGTGATGTACACAAAATAAATGGCGTTTCTCCACTGCCAATAAACTGAATGAGTAGGTAAACGCAGAGAAATGTTGCTGCCTTGCAAGTCAAAAATATAGCTTTTAGAATCCTCAGAAGTTTCATTCCCAAAAATGACATTGATTATACCTCAGTCAATGTTTTCACATATCGTTATTATCATGATGTGTACATCACAATTATTCGTGGCTTTTATGTTCCGACATATTTCAGAGTTAAAATTAAAAAAAAATTAAATAAACAACAAATCAAAGAGTGGAAATATACTTCTGACAATTTTGATTCATACTCCTCCTTCTTTTAGGGGTACTACAATAAGTGATAAAAATGAAAACGTATTTTTCCTCTACCTATACGGATAATACTAATTTAGAACTTCCATCAAAATTAAAGGGCTTGAAATTGTCCTTAAGTGGGAAAAAACGAGCATCAGTTGTCGAATCGACTTAAGAGTTGCAATAATTTTAGTAATGGTCTGATTTTCGTTCGTTTTGTGCTGCGCAAAGATTCAATCTAAGGTTCTAAGGAGAACTATAGCGCTTGGAGAGGATGAGTGGCGGGAGTGGCTCGACGTTTCTACACACCCTCAAGAAAGAATACCGAGAGTTCTTTTCAGAACTCCTCAATCCTCAATTTTGATTCATACTCCTCCTTCTTTTAGGGGTACTACAATAAGTGAAAAAATGAAAACGTATTTTTCCTCTACCTATACGGATAATACTAATTTAGAACTTCCATCAAAATTAAAGGGCTTGAAATTGTCCTTCAGTGGGAAAAAAACGAGCATCAGTTGTCGAATCGACTTAAGTGTTGCAATAATTTTAGTAATGGTCTGATTTTCGTTCGTGTTGTGCTGCGCAAAGATTCAATCGGTTTATTTTGGCCATTACAAGAAGTGGGTTATTGATGTAGACAAATGCTCATGTACCGTTACAGCTCATGTGCTGTAAGTTATTACCAAAGAGAAAGAAGAAGTCAGTCAGCCACTCAATAGTGTCTGACAGTGAAGTCTAGACAGTAAACGGGTTTCCTTGCATAATTTGAATAATAAGATAGGCCTACTGCTAACGTTTAAATTTCGCAGATAGGACACACGTGACATATTCATAATTCTTGCAAAGTTCGACAGAATTTTATGTTGGGTGCAAATGGGACATAGTACCTTTAAACTGGCGTTAATGTGAATTACAAAAACATTGGAATTCTAGCTCGGGGAATCTGTGAAGGCTAGTTATTGGACATAATATTACTTCTTCAGAAAAAAAAGGCCATTCGAATTACAATTCATTCAGGCTTTCGAGCACACACAGATACATTCTATTACTCGTCACAAAATTATAAAGATACGTGTTTTCTCAAAATTTGGGGATTTTTATGATTTCAACTCAGTAGGAATGAGTCACCGGATTTTTGTTTTACCATGTTTAAGAAAAAATACCGAATTACACAGCTAATCAATCAGGTTAGCGAGGGCCTTTCACCTTAAAACAAATTTAGAACCCTACTTGCGAGAAAAAAAGTTACTTTTACAGGACCAACATTTTGGAATTTACTTCCTAATTATTGTTAAAAGAGACCAACTGTATAATGCTTCACGAATTCACTCAAACGTTATTTTCTCCAGCAGTATAAACGTTGACCCATAAATAGCTCTTTGTAATGATTATTCGTTGTCAATTGAATGTTGTTCGCTTTTTCATCTCGCACTGTCGCACACATGCCTAGCATGTCTGAAGAGTTTAGCAGTCCCATCTTACTCTATACTACTCTTCTCACTCTCTCTCTCTCTCTTATTTACTTTACTTTTCGCTTTATCTCTCCCCCATCTCTCTCTCGTTATCTCTATCCATATACCCACCTATAATATATATTTATCTACCAGGGGGTTATCTCATGTAATCAGCTCTCAAATTGCATAAGAAAAAGGGTACCATGGGGGACCATGGTTACCGATTAGCCTTTGTTTGCTATATAGAGGGCGCAAGTAGCTATAAGAAGTTCAGTGGGGCTTTAAACCAGGAGTTTAATTCAGAGAACCTACACACAATAAGCCAAGCTATTAAAAAGTTCCACTTTTCAATTCCGTATTTCATGATTTTTTTAAGAACATTTTTAATGTTATGAATTACTATGATTCAGGCTTTTTACTTCTATACATGTGTAACCTTAAGGAATGTTAATGTTTTGTTAAATGTATTATGCTTTGTTATTTTTGCATGAAATATGAATGAAAGCAACCAATCAAATAAAACCCAATCTTATGAGTTGATTCTAGAAATTTAGTTGAAAGCAGGTGAGCACTGGCAAATACGCATATGAGGGTTCAGATGTTTCATAGACAATGGATGGACCGCGGCTTACCTAGACAAACGTAGGTTTTCTCAGTCACCTTCACATTCTTGTCATTTTGTTAAAAAGTGTATTCAACTTAACAGAAACTCATTTACCGCTGCTAATGTTATTAACAGTAATTTTGCTAGTTAATCTGGTAATCGTTCAAAGAAGGGACTTTGCATTTTGACCTTGTGAGTACGTTTTAGAGTAAATTTAACCACAAACACTTTTGTAATGCGTTTGTAGCCAGAAGGACGTTAATACATATACCTTAATGCATATATAACGCCCTCCTGGCTTTGAACAAGATAGGAAATGTTATTTGGTTCCTTTTTAATTAATTCATGAATCAAATATTTTCATATGATTATGTATGTTATATCCTATAAGGTAATTTTGCCAATTTCGATGAGTTCGGGAACACCACCTTGTTTAATCAATATTAAAACTTAGCTTTGATGTAATTATCTGTTATTTTGCTTTATCTTTATAAACATCTACATTTTATTTCACCTGCGTATACATTTTTTGGCTCTATATATTTTTATTTTACCTCGTGTACTCAGCTATGAACCTTTATATCTTATATGGTTTAGAAATCACAATATCTATCAGTCTTTATACCTGTAAATTTATAATTATCAAATGTCTAATTTACTCAAAACAAATGACAATTTTATATTTTCAATGAAACTTGTAAATCATTATTTAATATACACAATACTTTAGTTTAGTTTTCTATATCTTTTAATGTGTTATTAATGTATTTGTATGAATGTACTTTGTACTTTTTACTCTGTTATTGGACAAGTTCAGCTATTAGCTGCATGTTCGCAGATTCTTTTGTTTATCTCAATAAACCAGTTATATACAATACATTTTTTTTCATTAAAATTAGCACGTAGGCAAGAATCATTTAAACTGATCATTGACATATGCCGTAAGAACACTTCGGGAAATTAGTTTCGCGAATGAGTATGCAAATTCGGAACATATTTACTAAAATCAGAAAGTACCCCGTTTATCATTATAATTTCACTGACTATATGCAAAGTTGAATGCACAGATCATGAATCTGAACTATCGAATAGAAGGGCAAAGCTAAATTGTGCTAAATTGAATGTACGCACATTAAAGTAGATTGGTAAAGTTGCAAAAAAGGCTAAAAAACTACAGAAGGAGTTAAAATATATCACGTGTCATTGATGAGGAAATTTGTAGAAATGAATGCACATTATGCTAAAAATGTATGCTCCAAAATGAATTTAAATGCGTGGATAGGAGTCTTGTGATATCACGTGATAATGTTAATTTGAATGTACGACTTACGAATTGGGCTAAATCAAAGAACACATTGTTTAAACAATTCAGACAACGTTACTCATGTATTTGATCTGTTTTATTATAGTGTTTGTCGTAGTTTTAGTTCATATTGTACAACATCTTTTTTGTTTTGTTCAAACTGTATCTCAACAATTTAAAGTTTTTATTTAAAATTTATACTTCAGATCATTTCAAAGCAGTATGATACTTATGTTTGCGCATGCATATTACCGTTCATTTAATTCTTTGAATTTTTGCTCTAAAGACTTGTTTTACTTATTAGATGTCCTCGTTGTTTACGTTCTTTATACTATAACTTTGTGTCATGTTCACAGTGTAATATCTTTGATCATTGTGCAAATATATTAAATGAAGAGTTCGGCTCGAAGACAATACTAATCAAGAAAACAGCATATATGCCTATTTGCCAAAATATTAACTACATTTATCGATTAGCAAACACGCTCTGACATTTCAAACACTGACAAGAGCAGCACGAGGTTCATAAACGATTACTTAATGACTTGTAGTTCCTTTTACAATAGAAGTTGACTTCCTTAACTGTTTACATTATGTTCATGGTATCAATGTCTCAGCTATAAACTTATAGTACATCCACACATTTGAAAAAAGTGATGAATCAATTTTGAAAGTGTTATGGCACCTGGCGTTTCCCAAAGACGAACTGTTATTACCCATTAAGACAAAATTACAATTCGATAATATTTTTCTAATTTATGTCGCAAAATTTGAGGGTAAGAAAAAACAAGATCTTAGTTTTACTGATAGGCATTTTGAAGAATCAAACTCTTCAGAAAGAATCACTGCTAATTCTTCGTCTATTATATGAAAATAAAGTAATTATATATTCCATATACAGGCTTTGAGAATATTAAAGTCAATGTTATAGAACTTCTTCACTTATTAAACAAGCTTGGAGAATATGTGAACATTGCTTTGTTACGTGATGGCTATTAAAATTGTTGCATTTCCCTTTATAACAAAAAATAGAACATAATTTGTTTTATATTTGTTACTCTTCGTATTGGACAGATTTGAATAAAAACGTTTTAAAAAACTATATCATGTATGTTATTGTATTTGTTTGTTATCAATTTATTTTACCTTTTGTTAAACATCAGTTTATTTATGGACCAAATTTCACCACAAAGGAGACATTTAATCAATCAATTATGTTGAAGGCAGGTGTGTTTTATGAAAAACCCCCATACCACTATCAGTGGACATAGATCATCAACCTCTAAAGCAATCCACGTCCGTCAAATTGTTAGGAGTTTATATGCGCTGTGAATTAAAGTGAAGTGATGATGTTGATTTCATGATAAAACGTGCCAATGGAAGGATAAATATTATTAGGATCCCGAAAGGTCACGGACTGCCAATCGAAAATCTCTCGGCACCATATACACCGGTTCCCTCAGACACCTCGTAGAGTATGCCTCGCTGCTGTGGAACGGAGGCCTAACTAAATTCAATTCAGTTCAATTCAATTTCGGATTATTAATATCAACATATACAATGTTTAATGCAGTAGTCCAAGGACCAATAATGCAATGTTTACATAAAATGTGCATAAAAAACAGAAATGATCATATACATGTAAAATTAAAATGACAACAACAAAATACAATAACATTCATGATGAAGTTTTTAAAAACGTTTTTATTCAAGAACAAGCAGATCGACTAGAAAAGGTGCAGAAAAGAACTCTGAAAATAATCTTAGGACCTAATTACCAGTCATATAAGACAGCACTGAATCTAATGAATCTGTCATCTTTGGCTGACAGAAGGAAGGAAGGAACTGCGTTAGAATTTTGCCGAAAAACTGATTTCAAACGAGAAGGTATGTTACCTCATACCTCCCTGTAAGAACATTAGAAACCTACGCAAATCAAATACTAGAGAACAGTTAAAATGTCCAGTAACAGTCCAGTTCCCTACTTAATCGACTTGCTACATTCACAGTAGTGATCATGCATTTTGTATACATTTGTATAACATGTAAACTTATCCCCATATTGATGAGGTAGAGAAGCTGTGTAATTATTTTATTTTATGTGAAATAGTGTATAAGTTTTTGTTACCATGACGGTTGTACAACCTTAATAATTGAAATTGAAAACAATTATATAATAAAGTAAATCAAGATTAACATGCTTAACTTTTGCATTGATTGAAAACATACTTACTACATAATTATTATCAGAAAAACTCAAAATTACCATATTTCATGCCTTTCATTTTATTGCATACCTACCTATCAATTTACAAATATGTTATCCATAACTCACCAATGAAAATAAAAAAATAAACTTATAATTTATGGATCTACAACCAGTATTCTCTCTGTGAAAATTGTACATTTTTCTGTAATAAAATCATCTTTATTCAATATTGCTTTCGACTTTGCAAAACATAACAAAACACACACACACACATATATATATATATATATATATACATAAATACATGCATAATATAACCAATAGAATTAACAACAAGAATATAGCTGATTATACAGGACATGGTGGTACAGATATATATATTTTTAAATGAACAACATTTTTTCCACCTATTATCAAATGGTACAAATTTGTTATTTATACCTTAACATGCATTTAAAAGAATTTAGTGACAGTACGTTATTTTTGACTTGTTGGAAAGTATTGGGCATATCAAATAATAAAATTAAATTGAACTCCAACGTTTCCATAAAATCCAAATAAGAAATTAATGTTATTCAAAGTAACTTTATCCTCTAAAATGAAATGTTGGACATTCGCAATAAACCTTCTAACAATTGGGCAATCCCAAAATAAATGTTCTATAGATTCCGCGGAGTTATAACAAAATGAACATAAGTCTGACTTCGAAATATTTAATAATTTAAGATATCTATTAACACCAACTATACGATGTGTTGGCTCAGTCAGTAGAGCGTCCGCCTCACAACCGGGTGGTCGTGGGTTCGAACCCCGGCCGCATCATACCAACATACGTTAAAAGATGGGAGCAGCTGCTACCTTGTTTGGCGTTCAACAATAAGGGATAGAGCAATGTCGATCTGGCGCTGCTCAGTGGCTGCCAGGCTCACGATCAATTGGGCAAAAATAATTTCCATTTCGGTTTAACTTAATAAAATTTGGAGTGGACTATAACAGATTATTATTATTATTGTTATTATTATTATGTATTATCTTAAACTGAAAATAAGGGATCCGTGTAGATAAACATGACCTAACAGAAAACCGTTTTCACAGAATAAAATTCTACAAAATTGTATTCAAACTTATATTTGTTTCCAAATTGAAAGAAAGTAAAAATATTATCATTTTCGTCAAGAAGATCCGATAATTTAATTATACCTTTGTCATACCATAACTGTATGAATAATACTCTTTCGTTTACACGAATCAAAGTGTTGTTCCATATATTTTGTCGTCTGATATGGGAAGGACTGATTTCCGTATCGAGTGTTAACGAGGTCCATGACTGTGCAACTTCCGGAAAAAAATGTTTTTAATCGAGAATATACTAGAATCGTTTTTATTAATATTACAATACCAGAAAAGATTTCCTCCAAATGGAGCCAAACAAACTTCATAAAAACATTTCCATTGCCCAACATTACTTTCGTCAAGCAGACGTGTAACCCAGGCGTTCTTTAAGTCTGAAATAATTGAGGATAATGTAACATTCTCAGACCTCCTTCTACATACAGTCTCCAATTATTGTTTTACGGTTTATTTTGTCTGGTTTTCCATTCCAAATAAATTTTAAAAGTAAAGACTCGACCTCTTTTAAAAAGGCTTCAGGCGCTTTCGGAAGGATAGAAAGTAAATAAATCAGTTGAGACAATCCCAATGATTTTACGATAGCAATCTTACCAATGGGGGTTAGGTCTCTTATTGACCAAATACGGAAGATATTTTCTTCTTTTTTCTTAGAACAGATCGTTACGGCCTTCCAGATAAAATACCGTATCATTAGCATAAGTATTAACTTTAATTTATGTGCTGTTTATTTTAATTCCTTTTATCAAGGTGTCTTTTCTAATCTTGAGACTTAATATTTCACTACCTATGATGAAAATGAATGGACTTAACGGGCAGCCTTGTCCTACCCCGCATATTACTTTAAAATATTCAGAGGCAAAACCATTGTTAATAACACAAGAGCTCACATCATTATATAAAACTGTAATCCAATTGACCAAGTCGATGCCAAAATTGAAAAACCGTAATGTTTTCAGTATTAATGACCACTCTTTATTATCGAATACTTTTTCGAAATCTGCAAACAACAACAAGCCAGGCTGATTAGTTTTATTTGTGAATTATATCGTATCCAAAGCAGTCCGAACATTTTCTCCAATATTTGTTCGTTGCTTATTATGGGCGGCAAAAACTTTTTCCAGTCTTAAAGAGATGCATTTAGCAATAACTTTGTAATCTGCATTTAGAATTGATATTAGTCTCCAATTACTCAAATATATCGGGTCCTTGCCTTTTGGGGGGTGAGATGAATAATCCCCCTTCTTTGCTCGAGTGACATCAAACCATGCTTAAACGAAAAATCAAATTAAGATGCCGATATCTTTAAAAAAGAATTTGTAAAATTCGGCCGGAAAACCATCAATACCCGGACTTTTGTTATTATTCATAATTTTGAGTGCATCAATACATTCTTGTTAAATTATAAGACCTTCACATTTTTTCTGCGAATCATCTGAGAGTTTAGGACATTCTATATTATTCAGCAAAAAACCATTGATATCCAGAGGAGGCGGATGACATGATGGGTAAATTTTATCAAAGTATTTTTTGGCCGTGAACAGGAGATCTCTACTTGACGTCACAGTTTTTCCATCGCCATCATCAATTAATTTTGTAAAATTTTTTGCCTTTGGTTTTTCTTTTCTAAATTAATGAAATACCTTGTATTTGTTCACTGTATTCAACCCATGAAGCACGAGATCTGATAATACTGCCTTCTGTTTTCTACCTCTTCTCTACAATGTTTGATTTCATTTGAGAGAGTGTCAGATTGCGTTATACAATAGCGAGCCTCCAATTTGGCTATTTTCTCAATCAACATAGTCTCCGCCCTTCTGGATTCTTATGACTTTCCTATCAAATAGGTAATTGTATTTGAACATAATTCACTTTTCAGATAATGTTAGGGTCTAAGTTTTCTATATGGCTTTTCTTTACCTTTACTAAATGCTGACTAATCAGTTCTACATAAGTCTGATCTTGAAGGTGTGATATATTCAATTTCCAGAATCCCCGACCTCTACGTTTATTGAATGGAACAATTTCTGTGAAAATAGCTGAGTTAACTTGAGACAAATATTGCTTGAAATCAGAAGAAAAAAAATCCAAACGAAAAAACACGTTTTGCGAATGCCATGTGAACATATGTATGTTAGGATTTCTTATTCTCCATACATCGACTAAATTATATTCTTCTATAGCTATGTTTACACTTCTCAATGAATTAAAATGAGTAGACATACGTCCTCCTTTCCTGTCTTTAGCAATTTCTAAGACAAAATTAAAATCACCATCCAATATGACTGATTCGCAGTCAAAATGTTGCAGGGTTTGAAAAAAATTATTTAAAAAAGAAAAGTCATCAACATTGGGACCATAAATATTTACAAGAGTGATTTTCTGGCCATGTAAAATAGTGTCACACAATACGTATCTACCATCGCTATCACAGGTAACCTTTTCAATGTAAATATCATGCACATTTTTCAACAAGACACAAACACCTCTACTGTTCGAACTGCCATGTGAGTCAAATACAGAACCTTCACCCCATTCTTCTTTCTATTTAAGTTCGGTTTCTGGAGTTGAATGGGTTTCTTGCAAAAAAGAATATATTAGCTTTTTTCTGACGTAACCATTCAAAGACATGAGAACGTTTACGGTGATCACCAAGACCATGCACATTCATGGAATAAATGCCAAGACTAATCATCAGGAGAGACAAACATTAGCTTGAGTGCAACAAGTGCACACGAAGTAGAATTCTTTTCTCGTAACTTTCAGTGTAATTATCTATTACAAACCTGGCCTACATTCTTAATCCCCGGCCAAGAGGCAAACAATGTCTGCTTCTTGTCATTAAAATACTGTGTAGTGACCTAACATAGATATTCAAATAAGTTAAATCTTGAACTGAGATGTAGTGTAGTAAAAAACACCATATGCATAACGGAAAAAGAGGACAATGGCCTGTCATTCGAACAAATGCTTTCTTGTATTAATATAATTAGATGTTTAACACCTATTTAAAAACTAGAGACACATAAGAAATGCTTATATGAATTGTCTTCAGAAAGAGCTCTTCGATTAATATTCTGACAAGACAAATATTTACCGATCATAAAGCTATCCAAACAAAAGTTATAAAATATCTTACGAGAGACAAACATCATGCTGAAGAAAGATTGTATCCAAATCATCCATCCTGCAACACATTTTGCAAAACAAGGCCTTTAAGAGCTCTTCTGAAACATCGAATATGGTCAATATACTTGATAACAATTGTATCAAGTAGTTGTAAATATAAGAACATGCATAGTGTATATGTTTGGAATCTATCCTTTTCATTTTGTCCCTTGCCTTTATAAAATTATTCAAGTAGGTTGAATCTGGAAAATAAAGACCAGTTCTGGTCATGCGATTGCATTGTGAAAGAAACGTTTTGGATCAATCAGAAAAGGTTGATCATCTAGCATTTAAGTATTGGTGTGCACTGCAAGGTTCTGGAATCATCAAAATGATAAGAAATTTGGCCCAGTAAAGTTACAAGCACTGTACACAGTAAGATGTATATGGGACTACGCGACACGTGCGCAATATCTATTTGGTCCCAATAGATATAATAATTTACCAAATATATTAATTAGTAGGCGGTTTCCCGGCAAAATTTGAATCGTCACGTATTAGTCAAAACATATTCTTTCACATGATTGGTAATGAGAGCTTGCATTTCATTTTTTGAGAGGGGGGGCGTTTCCAAAACTGGTCTTTACCTTTAAACTAATCTGTAATCTGGCGCAAAATACTATATGCATCATGAAAGAAGAAGTGAATTCTTGCATTAATGGAATTAGATATATAACTCCTATGCATAAAGAAGAAACACATGACAACTCATTATTTGAACTATGTTTAACCCTAATAAGGCCGGGGTAGACTATGGGCTGACCCCTGAAAATCACTTGTTTCGTGACCCCCCATTTTGCACCACATTTTCTCTACTGTAAAATTTTTCTTAAAATGTGCAAATACATCTGAAACCACTTGCCAGACTCAACTCTTACAAAATAAAGAGAAAATGAATAAAAACTACACATGATTAGTGTATATGAATATTAGTGAACAGCATGCATATGTACTGTAAGCCCTACGTACGTGGGCATGCATGTAATGCATGCAGTGCCCAGCCACACACACAGCATGCCATGTACATATGCATGCATGTTGTGCTGTGTGTGTGTGTGTGTGTGCAGCTTGTCTATGGGAAGTAGACAGCCCACAATGCATGCAAGGTGAGCAGGCTCGTACAATGATTCAGTTTGGTTGTTCTACATAAATACTGCATGTACTATACCGTACTGTAAACAACATGGAGAAGGATGGATGTTGTGACGGCTTCTCAATCAACATCTGCTACCAAAAAGGCCTTTTGTTGTATGCATTTATGTTCTGATCAAGATGGAAAAGTCATAGTTTTTCAGTCTAGAGGATGGTCCAAGTTTCTGAACTGTTGCCTTCGCTGGATCAAGATTTCTGGTTCAAGAGAAGCTGATATCGCAAGAAAGACTGCCAATCAACTTAGCATAGACCTTAATAGCCCAAATGTTGCAGATATACCTCTACCTAAAGACTGCCATGCTGGTTATCATCTTGGGTGCTACCAGACATTTTGCCATGTCGGAAAGATTCAGAGGGCAGAGTCAAGAAAGAGGAAATATGATGAAAGTGAAGGTAAGTCATACCCCATTCCAGACTTAAGTTCAGTTAAGAATAAGAACATGCAGAAGGCCAAAAAGAGTTTGCATGACTTGACGTGATTTGAGTTGACTGACACAGAATCATTCAGATCTGAAGTCAGCGCAGTGATGCATCATGCATGTGCATTAGCTTAAGAGTAGGACTATATATGATTACCCTTTTTTGTAGCTCAGACTTTAAGTTAGTGAAATGAAGTTAGACCTTGATAAACTCCTTATTCTTTTAACTTACATACCTGTAGGAAAATCTAGAACTAGATCTGCACTTTAGTCTTTACTCTTTAGATATGCCATATGGCATATCTGTATGATCGACACATGACTGAGTATCTCAATGAAACTGACGTAGGTCTATATTATTAAAAAGTACTTTAGTATGCAGACGCATTGACTTTTTGAATATTAAACTGTGTATTCTTAAATAAGATTTGGCAAATATGTAGATCTAGTACATGTACATTGTTTGGAGGCTGGACCAAAACCTGGTGTTCGATGAACTACGTTTATCTCTGCCCAAGGTACTGACTACTGTATGCATTTCTTGAAAAATGTTATACAGGTGTTAAATTTAAAAACCTGGTTACTCTTCTTGTTAATGAGTATTATATGAAATGTAGAAATTAAATATTCTCATGTATGATCCTATAAAATCTACCACATACTACATGTACCTGAAGGCTGAACTTGTACTTATTTTGGTCGAATTGTCTTTTTTTCAGATGCTGATGTTGAATCTTCAACAGAAGACATCGATGTCCCATCGACATCTGCTCCATCCAGGAAGCTTCTACGCTCCAGTGTGTCCCCAACAAAGTCTCGCAATGTCCTTCCTAAGGAGTGCATCATCTGTAGGAAGATGCGATGGCGCACTGACAGGATTAGTAGGAAGAGGTATCCTATCCCACTGGTTTTGTGTGAACGGATAAATGCAGCAAGTTTTCTGCAAGCAGCTGAGAAACGAAAACATTCGCGCATATTAACCCAGATACGTGGGAAGGACATGGTTGCTGTTGAAGTCCGGTATCACAAACTTTGTTACCGTGAGTTTGTGAGATGCGTCGCCAAAGAAGATCAGCTTGACATGGATGCAGAAAGTATGCACTTGTATAGTGCATCATTCAGTGAACTCGCTTCAATTTTTCAAAAGAGAATTGTTCAAGGCAAGGAACTCCTTCGTCTGACGACGTTGAAACAGATGTTCATTAAAATTGCAAAAAGAGTAGAGGGAGTAGATGTATCTGGGTACAAAAAACAAGACTAAAAAAGCTGCTTAAAGATGCATTCCCTGAGCTTCTCTTTGTGTCACCACGGAAGAAGAATGAGAGCGACATTGTTATGACATCAGAGATTGAGGCAGTAGCCTTAGCAGAACAGGCAGTTCAAGACCAGTCCACCAGCACAAGTGAAGACTCGCAATCGTCATGTGATGAAGAAACCCCAAAGATTCCTACTGATGCCCAACATGGGCAGCTTCGTACACTTTTCCATGCATCACAGGTTAGAAAAATTAGTCACTTTGTATTTTTTTTAAACACTTTATTTTCTCCAAAGTTCTTAGCATGCTTTTATATTTGCAGGTGCAAATGAATAAGATATACTGTACATACAGGTATAGTTTTATGCGCAACATTTTAAGGAGGAAAACAACATTCCAAACACATGAGCATTTCATTATTTAAGAAACTGACGATATGATTTTGTTGTTGTCCAATAACATGCACTTTTACCTTTCAATATTTTGTCATAAATAATCAGTTTTTATGGAACTTTTAACCAGACGTTGACAAAATATTTTACATGTACATGTACATGTATCATTCTATAGCAAATAAGCATTTGATTATGGGGCATCAATTACAAGGAAAAAAAAAACATGTTAGTGAGTTTATAATTGCTCGTACCCCTTACAATTCCTCTCAACTGTGTATGTTTTGAAACACGGTGTCATTGCATTTACATGTATGTATTTGAACTATCATTTTGATAATTTGGCAGTCAGTGCCCAGTGTAGCTACATGTGTACGGTACATACATGTGAATGTATGCCTGAAGCCAAATATACATGTGTTTTATTAGAAATAACTTTTAGATTTTTTAGTAGATTTTTTTCATTCATAATTAAATGTAGCACGCCCTTCCTAACAAATTGCTAAAAGGTTTTTTTTTTTTCTCCCTGTGCTTTTTTATTTTAGATCCTCAAGGAGAGCATTCAGTCTGCATGTACAAAGCATCGACAGCAAGTCAAGTGGCCTCCAATTGCAAGTGACCTTTCCGTCCAGTCTGCCGAGGAAGCAACTCCAAGCATGTTATTCAACTTCTTGTCCTGGGTTGTAGATGCATCAGAAGATTTAGAACTGTCAGGACTTGTAAGAACAGGTGTAGATGAAAAGAGAAAGTTACTATCTATTTGTCAAGATGTAATGTATATGAATTGTAAGGGTAAAGTAATCTTTCCTAAACACTCATCACTAGCCATGACAGTTAGACACATGACAGGGTCAGCAAAGCTGATTGGCATTCTGAATGGCCTCGGTCATTGCACGTCACATTCGATGGTCCTAGAGCATGACACTGCCCTTGCCACAAAGCAGCTTTCAAGAGGAGATGAAGTTTTACCAGAAGGCGTGACACCAAAGTTCACCACGCTAGTCTGGGACAACATTGATTTCTCAGAAGAGACCATATCAGGAAGGGAACAACGCATTCCACTAATGGTATTCTGATCCAGAGTGGAAAACCTGAGGTATTGAATGACCAACATCCATCTGTCCCAAGATCCCATAAACGGTCAATTACTGCCCCTGCTTCATCACTTGTGTCGTACTTTGGTTCAGGGAAGAAGGGTCCAGCACCGTTTGGGCAAGACCTGGACATAACAGAAAACCGTAGAGAGTCATATCTGCTGTCGGCAAAGAAGAAAGACCTAGCGTTCCGCCTATCTCGCATCCAAGGACAAAGAGGTTCTTTACTCCCAAGCTGGACCGGATATAACACACAGTTGGACCAAGCGAAGCCAACAATATCCAGTGTATACTATCTTCCAGCCATTGATGCCTCGCCCACTCTAATGGACACGATCAATACAATTCTAGTGAAGAGTGTAAAGATATGCACCCTTCTTCAGCAAGAGTCCATCGTCATTGTCTGTGATCAGGCCATTTACAGTAAGGCCCAGCAAATACGCTGGAAGGATGACCACCTCATGGCTAGAACTGTCATTAGAATGGGAGAGTTTCACACAAGCATGAATTTCCTTGCAAGTCTTGGGAAACGTTTCAGAGATGCTGGACTACAAGACATAATCATTGAGAGTGGACTTGTTGCTGAAGGTTCTGCTAATGGAGTTCTTTGTGGGCGTCAGTATAACAGGAGCATAAGAATGCACAAAATCGTTTGCGAAGCAATGGAACACTTGCGCTGGCAGGCATTCCTCAAATCCAAGGATGTTGAAGAACAAGTTCAAGCATCAAACACTGTGGAAAAGCTGCAAGCTACTTTCCCATCACTTCAACACAAACAACTTGTGAATGATGAGGAGTTTGGCAGCTTACAAGCAAGGTACGAAAAGTTTGTAGTAGAAAAATCTTCCACGCCAACATTTGCATTCTGGTCCTCCTACATAGACATGGTAGAGCACCTGCTTCTCTTCATCAGAGCAACAAAGGAAGGAAATTGGTTGTTGCACTTGTCGTCTGTGAGAGGACTGCTTCCATGGTTTTTCGCATATGACCACATCAATTATTCAAGGTATCTTCCAGCCTATTGGATGGAAATGAAGCAACTGCCTGAGACTCATCCATCTGTTTATGCTGCATTCCTCAAAGGCCAGTTCACTGTCATTCGCCAAGAGAACCATGGTTTTGCTGGGATTGCTGGGGACCAGACAATCGAGCAAACGATCAACCGAGACACGAAGACTAAGGGAGGAGTGATAGGATTTAGTAACTCAAGAAGTTCCTACCACAGATGGGTGTTGTCTCATCATCTTAGAGCAGCTATACAGCACCAGTGTGCAAGCATGGCTGGGAAGAGCGATTCAGTAGCCACAGTGAAATATCTCCAGCAGCATCGTATCAGGAAAGATAATGAAGACGTTCAAGCCGTCTGCGATACGATTGAAAAAATGGTCAACCCATTTGAAGAAACCGGTGACTGTTTTTTGCAAATATCATCCGGCATAGTTGCTACTGAAGAAGTCAAGAATGATTTGCTACTCGCTTATAGCCGCGGTCAATGTGAAACCGAGGAATATCTTCAAGACAGACTGCAGTCAGGAACTAAAGACCTGTTCACAACAATCAAACAGAAAGGACTAAAAACATTCACAACAATGAAAAAAAAGGAAGCATCAAAAAAGCAATGTAAACAGGGAAAAACATCGGCAGATAAGAGTATGTTGGCCAAATTGCTTATTGCTTCCCGAAGCCGAGACATTGACATCGAAGACTTGATGAGGTACACACTAACAACATATCCTTTGGCCTTGGCAACAGACGAAGGGAACTTGGTTAAAACCAACAAAGCTAGTTTGCTTCGACATTTTGAGGTAAAAAGTGTGCCAACTTCAAATGACCCAATCATCCCGAAAGAAACAGTTTGGGTTGTTGATGGAATGGCACTCATTCAAGAAATTGGTGGACGTATTTCGTCATTGATGACCTTTGGGAATCTTGCTGATGTATCTTCACAAAGCTTATAGGATTGGCTACTAATTTGTACGCCAACTCAATCCACTTTGTAACTGACCAGTACCCATCTGTTTCAATAAAAGGTGGAGAGCGAGGCAAACGTGCAGCAGGAGGTACAGAGAGAATGAAGATCTACAGCAAAGACCAGCCTATCCCTCTTCAATGGAAGAAATACATAGCATGTGGTGCAAACAAGGAAGAATTAGTGGAGTTCTTCTTCAACACATGGAGACAAACCAGTCCAGATGAATTTAAAAATGTGGAAGTGTTTCTAGCTCATGGAACCACATGCCATTCTCTCTGCCCTCAGAATGGGGAATTAGTCGTTTCTGATATACAGACCTCCACGCAGACCATGAAGAAGCAGATACTCGATTACTTCTACATTGTGCGTATGCTTCGCAAAGACAGGCTTCCTCAGAAGATGAGACACAAAAGGCAGTCATTATAAGGAGCCCTGATACTGATGTCTTCATCATTGCCCTTGCTTTGGTTGGAAACATTCAAAGTCGTGTTCTCTTTCACACTGGACGAGGAACTCAGGCTCGAACAATAGATTTGACATCACTCGCAGAGGATTTAGGTGCTGATGTTTCCAATGCCTTAATAGGGCTTCACTGTTTTACAGGGTGCGACTCTGTTAGTGCATTCTACGGCAAAGGTAAAATCAAAGCTCTAAGATTAATGTTGGAGGAAAAGAGATTTGTACAGGTATTTGATGAAGTAGGACAACATTTTGAATTGTCTGGAGACCTGAATGAGAAACTCGAAGAATTTGTCTGTGCCCTGTATGGACGCAAGGAAGAAAAAAGTATCAATCTAGTCCGGTACAATATGTTCAGGTTAGAATGCAAATTTGAACATTCACTTCCTCCTAATCAGGACTCATTGCATGAGCATGCTAAGCGAGCCAATTACCAGGGTGCTATTCACAGACGAGCCACAAACAAGTTAATAAATGCCCCAAATCCAACATGTTGTGGATGGGCAATGGAAAAGGGTGACCTTGTCATCAAATGGGGAAACCTTCCTCCTGCACCAGGAAACTTTCTCGGACAGTTGAAGTGCAAGTGCAAAAAGAGTCACTGTAGTACAAGACAGTGTGAATGTCGTAAAAATAAGATACCGTGCACTGAAATGTGCAATTGTGAAAGATGTGAAAATCAAGTTGCTGACACTGCTGAAGAGCGAGAAGAAGAAGAAGAAGAAGAAGAAGAAGAAGAAGACAATGAAGACTCTGATTTTGAGTAGGAAGGAAGGGTGTCAATGTTGAAAAAATGCAGTGAATAAATTCATTTAGTTTAATATTTTGACACCTTCTAAATTACTTGTTGGTATGTTGTATTAATATTATTCATATTCCTTTTGTGTTGCAATTTGAAGCTCCACAGCCGCAAATGGGATTAGAAGTTGAAATAATACATTTGTTTTAAAATAGTATACATTATGTTCCACATATCGTTTTCATCATGTAAATTTTTTTCTTTCTTGTGAATTATTCCAAAGGCAAAATGGTAGAAGAAATAGGGGACTTGAATGATAGGTCGTGTCATTGAAAAGGATGCAACAAAGGATTTCAATATTAAAAGTCTTATAAAACTGTTGTCATTAAGAATTAATCATTAAGAATTATTGACATGAAGTTTTGGGTGATCAATACATTTTCATGCTGGAAAACCCGGGAAAAGCAATAGCATGGGCTACTAGTATGCGATTTGGAAAGCATTCATCATTTGCTGTATGGTATTTATGTGTCCCTGATTTTTTCTTGTGAATTTTAAAGATTTTGTTTCTAAATAACTTATTTTCATGCATCCTCATTGAACACCAACCTACTTTTGAAGTGTATTTTTACAAATGCCTGTGAAATTATTTCACTAAAATTCTCCTACTGCTTTAGATTATAGATTGGTGTGAAAATGATTGTTATACACTTCAACTAAAAAATAAAGATATTCTTCATTACAAATTTTAAATTTCTGATCATTTCTCAAAAGTATGAGAAATTCCTGTTTATACACTAAATGTTGTTGCTCATGTGTAAACTCCTTTATGTAACACAGTGTATTACATGTATTACACAGTATATTACATGTAGCACATAAAAAGAAATAATTTGGTTTGTAGAAGAAATTTGAGAGAATTAAAAATGCCAAATGAATGTGTATACAAATCAAAGTTTTAATGTGCCTTGCCATATGTTAGTATCAAGTCTTTTATAGGGTGTAATATACAAGAAAGTTGCTGGTGTTTGTGAATGTTTTGTTTTTTTGTTTTTTGTTTGAGTGAATGTGTGCGCAATAGGGTGTAAAGATGTGTGCGAAGTGTAGTATTCCCAAACATAAACTGACTCGTAATGCCAATAATAATACAAGAAAGTTGCCGGTGTTCGTGAAAGTTTGTTTGTTTGTTTGTTTGTTTGAGTGAATGTGTTGACAAGATAACTTGGATAACTTTGAAAAACCAGGGTCATTACACAAAAAATTAACTTTCCCTCTCCTCTGTTTCATGCTGTGAAAAGTGGACAAATACGCATAAATTTGCATATTTTATCTTTATTATTTTATTACTTGTAATAAATACATAATAACTTCTTTATTTCAAGGCTTAAATTCTTAATTACATTAATCTTTACTCAAATGATCTATTATCATACAATAATATTATTTTTCAACCTCAACAACGTGTACATAAGCCGAAATCACATTTTTGCATGAATTAGCATAAATTACCAAATATCTCTTTTATTTGTAGTTTTGGGGGTTGGCAAGTGGAAAAACAAAATCAGCACCAAAAAGTACCCCAGAATCAAGTAAAAGTGTGTGGTTCGGATTCGTGGACCACGGAATTGAAAAATGGCTCACATTTTTAGAAGTAAGCCTACAGTCTAGGGGGCGACTTTACGTTTTACACTGTAGTTCCGTCATTTTCACGATAAGTGAGTAAAACCGGGCTGCAGCAAAGACTAGTACTTCATGAACAGCGCGCCTGATCTGAACTTGCCAGGTTATTCTCGCATTCTTGACGTTATATTTCATTAATGGTTGATTTATGTCATAATCTGCCATGGAAGACATTACGCAAACAACGCTTCCTGATCCATTGCAGGTATGTAAATGAAAAATTTAAAATAAAAAAACGTTTTATCATACGTCTCACAGATAGTAGATAGATGTAGACTATAGTCCCACATGTGGATTTTTTTGTAGTGTAACTGTACTATAGTGTAAGACGATGAAATCACCCAAGAAATCTCCAAAGAAAGTGGAGGGATCAACCAAGAGAGAGAGAGAGAGAGAGAGATGATGATGTTGGCTGCTGCTGATAATGATCAAGTTCGCGAACCACCTTGGTTTTTTGTTTCATATTCAGAGAGTATTGGGTGTACAAGATGTATTTACAGGGTTGAAAAGAACCAGAAAGAGATCTACCATGTCATGTCTTACATTTGGTTAACAATGAACATAGAAAAAAACCAAGCCTGAGCAAATAATCAAATAATAACTTCCTGATTTGTAGATGTTGTTCTCTCCTGTGAAGAATACTGTACTTTAAAGACAGTATGCAGTGCATTTGTTGTCCAATGTAATGTTTTCTAAATTGGGTAGGGATATATAATTATTGAATTTCAGCAACAAGCAATGTGCCATCAGGATGGCTTGGCCCTCTCCAGTCATCTGAGCCCACAGCTGAGGATGTGCCCGAGCCTGATGTAGATGAGCCCGAGCCTGATGTAGATGAGCCAATGTCTAGTAGCCATCTTGATGACCATGCTTCAATCGAAGATCCTCAACTAGTCAGGCTAGAAAGCCTGCATGCCCAGAGAGATCTACACAGCCAGTTTGCCCAACGTATGCATAGACATTACTCCACCAAATGTAAGCAATGACTTTCATTTTTTACTGCATGCATTATAAGATCGTTCTATTTTTCCATTTACGCTTAACCCTCATCCCATTTTTTTTTTTCACTTGAGTCCATGGAGGGGGGGAAGGGGGCATTTTTTGCCCCCCTTCAGATCTCAACCGCCAATCGCGCAATCTCCACGAAAATTTGCATGATAGTAGTGTGCGATGTGATCTACAAGAATGTAAAGTTAGTCTTTCCGAAATAATGTCTTTTTATTTTATGTTAATTATGTTAATTTATGCACGAAATCATACTTTTTGCTCTAAATCACTAAATAAAGCTCATAAAATTCTAATTTTTGGTGTAAATATTCTTTGTAGCATTCCAAAAATTATACTTGAAGAAAATTCCTGGTATCAAAATTAATTTCTTATGTATTTCTTCTTTCGCGACCTTTTGTTTTTGTTTGTTTTGGGGCAAAATTTATTGCAGAAACTTTTCGAAGCATAATTATGCTGAAACAAAATAATTTTAGCCAATGAGCTGTTTTTGGTTTGACGGATATTTGTTTAAATCGTGCAACGTCGTAACGGTATGCCCGTTTTCGTGAAAATGTTTTTTTGAAAGTAAAAAGTCAGCGAGCGCCGCGTTCAAAAATTTCGCGCGTCAGAATGGTCGTGGAAAATGTTGATGCCCCCTCCATGTGGTTAGAGTTAATTTTTGTTTTTCTTGGCATTTCAATATCTTACAACATTGGAATAAATCAAATTTGTTTACATAATAATGGCTATCATTTGCATGCTACAGAAAATTTGCATATTACATCCATGCGGATGGATACACAGGTGCGGATGCAGTAGGGAGCCAATTGTGCCCCCAGTCCTTGTTCAACCCTGTGTCCGCACCTGATTTCCTGAGAATTTACATTATTGTTTATCCCTGATGATACATGTTGCATTTTATTGTTAATTATTAATATTCATGATAACAGTTGTTGAATCTAATTTGCATGTTATAGTTATTAATATTCATGATGATGTATGTTGCAGAGAATCTATATGTTACTGTTAATTATTACTATTAATGATAAAATATATTGAATAGAAGTTGCATTTTATAAATTATTATGTTCATGGTACATGTTTCAGAAAATTTGCATGTTGCATGTCAGACCAACCACCCCCAAAAAAAAAAAAAAAAAAATTGTATTGGCATAACAGCCAACTGAAAAATATGGTTGACAATTACAATTTTTTTTTCACTCGGGAGTAATTCCATATTTGCTGCTTGCCCTACCTTAACAAGTGCATGATAAAAATAGATTAGCCAAAATGAGGACCATACTTCTTTTGGTTTTTATTTTTCCAGAGATTCTTGTATATATTTTGGAATAAAAACAAATCCAGGGTATGTGGTACTATTATGTTAGGTCAGGTTATGCCAATTCAACATCTTTCCTTGAGGGGGTCTTATCTTGATTATTAATGTTCATGACATAACAAATTCTTCTGTTTGTTTTTTTTTTTTCTTCCATCTGTTAACTCACACCTTGTCTATTAATGATTGGATACAGATGTAGCAAACAAGTAAGTATAATACAGTTTTATTTCATTTTCAGCATATTCCATTTTATATCTAGTTTGTAAATGAATGTCGCCAAGGCGCACCTTTCAGCACTCCTGCTTACAGTAGTAAACAAGTGGATACTGCCATCAACAAAAGTTGACGATGTGTGCTCCTCTTATGTTATATGTTTTTGGACATATTTCTTACCATTGTTATTATAACATTTAAGGGCTAACATGTTTACAGAGAAAAATTATAATTGAAACAAAACTCAAGCAAAATAGAATTGAGTTGTATTTACATCTTGTTTGTAGATACTTCTTTGACAGTGGCCAGTCACTTTAAATTAATGAAGGAAAGTGTAAAATGCTAGTTAACTGATAGTGAGTATGTAACCAAATAGAACTGTTATGTGAGATTTTGTCTTACTAGGTAATTTTTCTTGCTTTTTGTTTTCAGCTCCACAGAGAGACAACAGGATTTTGGAGGATGTCCATCATATGTTTGTGGACATGGAGGAAAAACTAAAACAAGATCCAACCACCTACGTAGAATCGTACAAGGCTATGCTCAGAGCATATGGTCGTTTAAAAACAGACAGTGCCCTTGTATCAGCAATCCGAATGTTTGGCAGGTATAGCGGAGTAAATCTTGCTAAAAGGAAGGTGAAGTCGAAGGCAGGAGTCTCGGGTGGACTGCTACAGTCATCTGGCCCCAGCATCCCTGTTCAGCCCTCAGCCATATCACGCCGTCGACTGAAACTCGGAGGGAGGAGGAAACTAAATAAGGGACGTCCAACCAAACAGTCTGCCATCTTCATCAGCCATAATTCCATCCAAGAAAAAGCGTGTTGCTGCACCACATTCCCTTGGACATGCAGTGACTATGTGCCAATCTTTAGGGAAGACACATAGTGCAAAATAATTGAGTATGCTCAACCAAACACCTTCATCTTCAGGCGAATTACCAGAAGATTATATACCAGAAGCCGTGGCCCGCTGCATGAATAAGGCACAGCGGGATTATATGCCAGATATACCGATCCTCTATAATTCTTCCAATGACTTAGGAGGATTAGTACATCCGGTATAAAATGCTGTTTTGCGGTTTTCCGCAGTGGGCCGCAGCTTTATCTTTTGGTAAGTCACCTAAGCTGTCATTATGCACTGGATGTGTCCCAAAAAAGTATTATTTGGACTATATTTGGGATAGTTATGACTTTTGTTTTTCAATTCTGCTGATGTCATATCTTTGCAAACAAATTACCACCTTGAAAGCTATTTCTTATTTGCTAACAATTGCCTGATTTTGTGATACTTTTTCCCTTTTTAGTCTCACTTTCATGATAATCAACATCCATAAAAAAATACAAATTAAAAGGTTTAAATGCTAATGAACCTTACCTAATAACAAGGCATTAGCGATGTTGTGTCTCGACCACTTGTGAAAATGACTAGAAATATCGCGATCTCCCTTGCCATCCATGAGAATTGTATATGAGAGTCATACAGGTAAACTTTAAACGTTTTACCTGAAATGACCTATGACTTCACCATGTGACCTCTGAAGGCACGAATATATCCTAAATTTTGTTTGCCATTGCAGCAACATGTGCAGAGTTATTTATTTTGATTTATTTATTTATTCATATATTCATATTCCACAAATCATCAAAGTACATTTCATAATAAAACATTTCCATTGAAAAAAATACATCAACTGCATAACATATGCAGATTTGAAACGTACCAATAAAATGAAAATGTGGAGGGGCCTACTGAAAAGCATAGCTTGTAAGATGTAGACCCCCTATCGAGATTTTATACAAGGGTAATATGATATAAATTTAGCAAAATAATCAGCAAAATTCTATAAATTTATATAGATATAAACATTGTAACATGAATGTATATAAACTATATACAAAATTATGTAGATATTGACTTTAAAATAATCAACACTACCGTGGATAAGTATAAAGTTCACGAGATATTTGATTAAATCAATAAGAATTCAGAAGAAATTTTTTGATGAGTATTCTAAATCGGTTCAGATTTTGGGTCCTGTGAAAAATACAGTTTTGCTAGAAAATACTGTTCTGCTTTTAGGTATTAAGTGATAGTCATTTGATTGTCTAGTATTATAGGAATGCAAAGTATTATTTCTCATAAATTTTATTTTGTAGGACATAAGGTATACTATCTGTATCTAGCTGATACATGAATTGGAATAGTTGTAGAGGTCACTGACTTTAAGGATACGTTTCTGACGAAACTATTCATCCGTATGAGCTCTAAAGGGCTTATTGCATATCATTCTCAGTACTTTTTCTGAAGTAGAATGACTTTGTTGAGTCTCGTGTGAGAGGCATTTCCCATGCCAGAATCTCATAATTAAGATATGGTAAATTTATTGCACAATACCACATGGATAGTGCCTGTGCTGGAAGAAAGCTTTTAAGCTTGTTGATGACTCAATATTTCTTGCCACAAGAGAGTCTTGCAGGTAAATTTTAACATATGACCTCAAACGACCTTTGAACTCACCATGTGACCTCTGACAGCACTGCAACATGGTGTTATCCCTATTACAGGGAAACTGAAACATTGTGAGAAAATAAGTACTTGTTTTGCTACTTAGTAACATAATAATTACGGTATGCATGCATTGAGTAGTGAATTAGTGGGCCTATATCATAAGACTACACTGCTCAGAATGTTGCATTATGGATTAGTAACCGGGCCAGATTTGAGTAGTTGAGGAATTGAGGTGGTGCTATACAAGGCTGCTGGTTCGTATTGGGTTTAAAAGGCGACGTACAGAAATTAGAGCCAATCCTAGATGAGATCTGTAATCTCGAAGATTAGATAATCAGATTTGTGTAAAATGTTATGTTTATATTATTCAGTTGAGCTACTCACCGTTCATGGGCATGTGCATTGGGGTTAATTCATTAATTGATGTAACTTGATTGTTATGCCATGCTACTGTACTTTGTGCAGAAAATGGACTCAGTAACTCAGCTTGCAAGCATCCTAAAATATATATATATTGATTGCTCTTGCATGAAACTGCCAGTAGCCATGATCAACTGAAGTATTCCATCTTCACAGGATATATATATATATATATATATTTTTTTTTTTTTAAATCTAAATCACTTAATACTAATGTATCTTGTTCAGATATTCTATGTACTATTTGGCAAAATTGTTTGAAAGGTTCATGTCTTAAACCATGTTAAAGTTGCTTGAAACTTTGAGAAAACAACTTGTGAAATTGTGTGATAAGGCCATTGCACAATGCATAACTATTGTGCAAAACATTGATGATCAATGGTCGAACCCCCCTCCATCAGTTACAATAGGGTTAAAATATGCATGCATTTACTACGTTTTTTTTTGTTTTTTTGTTTTTTTTTTGTTTTTGTATTGAGTCTAAGTTCTGATTATAAGATGTTGAAAAGTCTGTCATACATTTTGAGATGAGATTGTGTGTCCGCGTAAATAAAAATTGAGGTTCAATGAAGTGAGTTTCTGTTGATAAAACATTTGCTGGTTTCATCTCTTTTTTTAATTTTGTCACTGTTAATTCAGCTTGTGCAGTTCCTATAAAAGCACTGTCCTTGATTTTTGTGTGTATATTTTAGGCAATAATTTACAGGGTTATTGTGTATCATGGCACCGTGACATTGTATAGTTTTATGAACTCTACATGCATGCCAAATATGAAGATAATAAAAGGAGTTAGTGAGGGGGACACTGTGAAGCCAAATATATGTCCCCCCCTTCTTTGGGCCTGTGAATGGACAAAATGCCTTGGGCTGAATATAGTTAATTACTCACAAATAAATACATGCAATTGAAAACTTGTGAAAGGAGTTAAGAGCACTGTGCTTTTCATGTGATAATTTCTTTGTTTTTTCTACCCTGATATGATATAACAGGGTTCTTGGAATAATTACAATTTACATAATAATATAATCATAAATTTAGAAATTATGGTTAAGATATAGATCAACATTACTCAGAATATAAATTCCGAGTTGGTATGAGCTGTAGCCTTTATGACTAGACTATTAGCAAAACAGTTTTTGATCTCATAAATGTACATGCTTAATATAGGATGACAAAAAGGGCTGGGGTCACTTCTTGTATAATATGGGAAAATCATTGATTGTTTTTTTAATATACCTGGCTGAATGAAGTTTTATGATTTTATGGTCAGTTATTCAGAAATAACTCGCCCTAAAATTATAAAACTTCATTCAGCCTGGTATTTACTTTTTACCATCCTTAATTTGCAACAAAAAAAGTGTTATAACAAAAGCTAGTGAATGAACTTTTGTGATTGCTCTTTCCATTGTGATCCATAGTTTGCGTATATTAGATGTGAAGTAACTGGATTTTGGGGGGGACACCCTGAATGTTATACGGAAAATAATACAGAACAGGCACGTCAATCAAAATATTAACATTCCGGTTAAATGTCAATTGTGTATGAATTCAATTAACATGTATATGTGCACTTTGTGTACTTGGCAATTCCGATGTAATGTGGGCTAGATATTGATTATTTCAGTCATTTAAAGACCATGTGCAACCAATAACAAGTTAACTGCTTTTGAACCATATGATCGTCCACATTTGTAACATTCTGAATGTAATAAATGAATTATACATTTATTCAGTGATTTGCAAAGTTGATATATGTGTGTCGCTTATTGTGGAATTGCCATGTACTATTTGTGAATGTTACGATTGTGTCATAGATGCTTGCTTTTGTTTGCAAACTCATTTATTTAGGGGGAGGGGGTGGGGTACTCAGATTTGTCACCAATGGGGTGTATGGAGCCTCTCAACCCATACTATTTTATTAAGACTCAGTTGCCCCCTCCCCAAAAAAAAAATGTAGGCCTAACATTTATTAGGGATTCTAGATCATATTTACAAATAGAAATTTACAGATTTTTAAAAACAAAAATGTGGAAAATGGGGCATGTTTTTTGTGTGCGTGCTGTGTGTGTGTGAGGTGTGTGTGTGTGTGTGTGTGGTTGTCGGCCAATGTGTGCCAAATTGCAATACCAATTAAATATTTTGACAGCCACACTGTCACAGATCAAAAAGAGACTATGAATGATATCATTAATAGCCTCACACACCGCCCCCACCATGCACCCCTCCAAATGCAGAATAGTAATTTTCTAGGGTTTTTTTGTATATTTTTTATCTTATTTATTTATTTTTTTCTTTTGAGCAGCTAGTTGGGTATACAGCGTCGATATCTACACACACACACACAAGAAAACTGGAGAGAAAAAAACGGCTTCGTATTTAGGGTGGGGGTCGATCTCCCCTTTATTATTCTTTATATTTTGGTTAGATGGGCTGCTATTGCCACCCCCACTCCCCTCCCCCTTCCCATGCAAGCCCCAAAACAACAATAAGTAATTATTTCGTCTTAGCTCTGTGTGATTATTGTGCTCCTTTTATATATTATCCGTAAACTGATCATATTTACTGTTTGAAAGTTTAGTTTGAAAGTTTATTTATTTACTTATCGACAACCCATTCTGGGTATCGGAGTCCATTACAAATACATTAGAATAATTTACATAACAGCATTTGAATAATACATATTCAAACAAGCAAATCGAAAGTACATTAAAAAAGCAATATGTACAAAATAACATTAAATAAACAAATTATTTGAGTGATATAAAATTAAGAAAAAAAAGGAAAGAAAGAAATAGGAAGTATGAAAATATATTACAAGAAAGGAAATTTGAAGGGAGTGAGAGTGAAGGTGGTGGGGTGAAATGTTACTCTTGATTGTAAGTCCATATATCTGATGTTCACATTATGTCAATTGTTATGACATACAGGAAATAAATGAATGAAATAAAATAATAATGATGAAGAATAATCTCTGCGTACCGAAAAATATAACAGTAGTGGCGCATGCGCAAAGCTATCTTCCGCATGTCCATAGTGAAGTCGCATACGTCTACATGGTATCTATCATATCACCGGTGAGTTCAGATCAGTGTGTGTGTGTGTGTGTTTGAGTTTTTACAGACGTGTATCAATCAGATATGATTATTTACGTCTGGGACCGACCTTTAACGTCACCATCCGAAAGACGTGACCAGGGCTCGAACCTCGAACCTTTGAATCAATTCGTAACTTCCCCACGCAGCTTGGATTACAGGCGCACGCCACAACGCCCAGTTGTACATGTAGTCTTTGCTGCAGCCCGGTTTACTCACTTATCGTGAAAATGACGGAACTACAGTGTAAAACGTAAAGTCGGCGGGGGCCATCATGCCCCCTCCGCGATTTTTTCTGATTGTTCGGGAACGCATGCGGATGACGCCCCGCCGCTTCACTTCATGACTTTATTCTTTCGAGTCTTGCGCATCTTTTAAAACAATTTTTTTGAAAATCGGACCTACCGTTACAAAGTCACGTGACCTTTTGTCTTTACATGTCGGCCCGAAAATCGCTCATTTTCGTGATTTGTGTACAAAACATATGGAAATATCATTTTTCCTAAAAGAGATAAAACATTGGTTATTTGGTCTTGTTTAAAGTTTAGGTGTTTGTTTTGGGGGTCAAAATAGTTCAATTATAGTTAGAAATAAAATAAAACAACAAAAACAATAAAATACGTAAGTTAAAAAACAATGAAATACATAAGAAATTATCAAAACAACAGATAACATAAGGAATAACCTAGCTTTCCAAATTTTGTTTGGTATTATTATTCCAAATGGTCTGACAAATATATGTAGTGGAAAAGAAAGCTTTAATATGAAGAATATATGATTTATGGGTAAAAATATGAATTTTTTGACCTTATTTGCATAATTTACCATAAATATGCAAATGAGTAATTTTTCAAAAATTGAAATTGCTATAGTATTCTATACACTTCACTTGACATGCATGCAAATTTTCGCGGCGATCGGCCGTTTCACGGCCGAGATCTTAAGGGGGCCATAATGCCCCCCCCCGGCCGTATTAAGAACTCAAATAGCCCGGCCTTATTAGCGTTAGATAAAACTCTCTGAAATACACAAAATAAATGTTTACTCATCGTTAAGCAAAATATTATCTTACAAGAGATAAACATAATGCTGAGGAAATTGTATAAAAAACCATTCATCCTACAATACATGGATGCAAAATAAAAAGTCCTGGAAAGAGCTTCTATGAAACATTTTTACTCCGTTTGGTCAAAACGCATGAGTATTAGTTTAATAACTTCATTCTGTAGTTAATTATGAAAATAAGATATAAATTATAAAGGCCTTTCATTTCATAATTTTATAATATATGCTTCAAAATGATAAAAGTCTTGTTGTATTGAAAGCAGTGATGCAACGAAATCACATGTTATTCAAAAAAAGGGAAAACGAAGCAAAAAAACATGGTGCTGAGCGATTTCTCAGATCATCTGTGGGAGCTCAATCCTTGAACTGCGCTATAATTAGGCCAAAACTGTTGTGATAACAAATAAGCAAGCAAGTTAGAGACCATCATTGGTGTTAGCAAGATCTTCTGAGTGGACTTGAGCTGTTACTACGCGAGTCGAACTTCTTGAAGAGTGATCTTGGACGTACGTTTGTTGGCTCACAGTATCGTCGGTAGCTGCCAGGGCCAGGTTGTTGCTCAAATCCAGGGGGTGATTCACTAACAGCTAAAATCGATCCCAAATGAGATAAAATCGCTTTTAGGCTCAATATCACTCCAAGAGCAATATCGCTTTTAGGAACTATTTCACTAAGACATTAGGGATTAATGCTAGTGTAGCGACTTATTGTACAATCATGTTTACAGTAATTTTCCATCACGCTACTTATTTATATTCATTTATTCGGACCACGCGCGTTCATTCCTCCAATCGCGCATCGTGGTTCCGCGCACCGTTTACTCCGCGTATTTTCAACGCCACGAGGTTTTCTTCACTCCTGCTTACATCTTCAGTCGAGTCAAGACGTCTTAGTATTTTTGCTCTCTGCACACGAGATTCTCCCGTGTCTCTTGCACCTCTTGCACGGCACGTCATTTTCTACTTTTCTCTGCCGTCTCCAGCGGGCTGGCAGTTTTCCAGTGGAACGTTTTAATCAGGACCGTCGACATGGCGCATGATTGTCCGCTGGCGGCTGCCAGTTTCTTCGCTCCGGTAGATCATCACCCACACAAGCTCGATTCACTGTAGCTTGCCTAAACATTCACCATCAAAGTTCGGCTCATCCATCGAGCGACTCACTGCTCTGATCTGCATATCACCACCGGCTTTGATGTACTCTGCATTTCTTCTCTGGCCTCCCGACATCGAGCGACTCACTGCTTAGTCTTCGAGCGCCACTTTTCTTCTCTTCTCGCCTGAGAGTTTCATCATCATCATCACGAGCGTCAGCGTTGAGATTCTTTACGACAACGAAGCTACATCTCCGCCATCAAGCCTCTGCACCATCATCGCGTGAGCCCCTTCCTTCGTTTCATCCGTCATCATCTTCATTGGACTTTCGACATCATTTCCACTCTGTCGTAAGCGCTATGTATTCATTTCATTCATTCAATGTATGTTGCATTATTTATAGTATATTCACCAATATATATCTACACTAGCATTACAATCGCTATTAAGGCTTGGAGTGATCGTGATCACTCTTAGTCTCAGAAACATAATACAGGCAAAGACAAAACTGTCAAACTGAAGCTAAATTAGAGCAAACACGAGGAAAATAGATATTGTTAGTCACTGTTAAAGTGATATGTCGAATCGTTTTGATTTATTCTATGATAGGGTAGGCCTAGCTTAGTGCCAACAACATGTAAAACACTAAAGACTTTGGGTAGTATTCTCGAAAGCGGACTAGCTTTAGTCCATGATTTAACCCCCGACTAAGTCAAGACTGCTGCTGCTACATGCTAGCTGCATAGGGACGGTAGGTCCAACTTACGTACATTAAGTACGTTAAATATGGCATTTTACTTGAAACAAGCGTAGTGATAGACAAACTATACCCACAGAAAATCATATTAATCCTCACACTGCTACATGGAACAGTCATGAATGATTTTTTTCCGTCTTTTGCGAAATTTCACTCGGTTTTCCTCTAATTTTAGAGCGAAATCAACGTAGAAATGAACGTCATTGACAAATTACTGTAAGCGACGATAGCTACATGTAGCTAATTATCGTTATGTCGATCGGCCGCGCGATTGATTGATGCCCAGACCAAAATTTGAGTCTGATGATTGGTTGAATTGATCACGTATATGAATATTCACATGCGCGCATGAGAATTCACGCTGGGATTGATCCCAGCCTAAAAGCGATTTAGTGAACCAGTCAGGTAGAATCGACTTTAAGCTGGGATTGAAATCAATCCCCAAAATTGCTCTTAGGAACGATATCGTTCCTAATTAGTGAATCACCCCCAATTCAGTGGGTGGGCTCTGCGTGTTGTCGGTAGCTAGACTTCGCATGGGCCTGGGAAGCGTGGGTGCTGGGGGTGCTGAAGCACCCCCGGACATTTTTTTTGCATGATATATTTAATGTATATCATTATGCTTCGTTTACGAAATTGTCACACAGCCGACAGCCACAAATGACGCTTTAAAAGACTTTCTTTCACAAAATCCTATAACATGTATCCATAGCTGGTACGCGACCCAGTAATACTCTCGACAAAAGCATACTATATATTTTTATGTAACAAGTCAAAGATGTATATAGCACACGTTAAACATTTTCTTTAACAATGTGGAATAGGGGAAATTCGACAAAATTTATAAAATAATAATCGGCTCCGATCATAGTCAGCATGCTGCATGCATAGCAAAAAAGTCTTAAATTTGTTTTCAGGTTCACAGACGGCCCAGCTGCTCCATAAGCCAAACGGACATGACTTTTGTTAATGTGTAGAAAAAAATGGTGAAGTAGCCTATGGTATTACATAATATCGGGTGGCCCCCCAAAAAAAATCAGGAATGTAGTTGACTTTTTAGGACTTTGCTCTGATCAACAGTTATCTATTTTCACCTTGCTGGATAGAAAAACTTTTCAACACCTTTTCAACACCAGGATAATTACATTATGTTGAAAGCTTTCTATTTTACGAGTAATTTCTTATGGACTGTCATTTTCGAGATTTGCCATTGATTTGTCATCTTGCTTCGAAACTCTGGAAATTGGGCAAATTCCGAAAATGATAGTCCATTAGAAATTACTCATAAAATAAAAAGTTCTCAGCTAAATTTGATGATTTTGGTGCTATTATAATGGGGAAAAGGTGTTCTATCCGTCAAGGTGAATTGGTAAAAAAGATGATTAGAGCTAAGTCCTGAAAAATCGACTGTATCGAGTGTTATTTTTTATTTATTTATTTATTATTATTATTATTTTTTTTTTTTTTGGGGGGGTGGGCCTCCCGGTATAATGATGCATAATTTTTGGGTTATTCGTTACCGTACACTCCTTCGAAGAGAATTGTTTATTAACTTTTTGTATTCATTGTATAAATCTTCATGAAGGTTTCACACAATGAAACAATATTGTTACCAACAAAAAAGGTTAATTGTGAGGAATATAATGACATAACAGAAGCATGTTTTAGTATTTTTTGGTACATGTCAGGTGCTACTAAGTCATAAATATTATGTTAACTGATACTTCGCTTATCTATTTCACTATTTTTTCCACACAAATTACATGTATCAACCTTTCAGTACATAGTTTTCACTGTTGATACCTTCAGGACGATTTCTTCGATGAATGCAAAGAGTGGCATAAACAGACTTTCGCCTCGTCACGCAAAACGAGACAGAGTTCTTCATTTACAAAATCAAATTAATATGATTTAAATTCAAGGAGCAACATCAATAGTAATCATTCCAGTTTAACATGATGCCAAATACACATACTTGCTTTTTGAGCAAAGCCTTGTGAAAGTTCATATCATGTATATATATTTTTTTCTGCTTGTACCATGTTTTAAATTAATACACGGACTGTATTACGTCTTTGATTTCCTCTTGTAAGATCCAACTGAAGGGCATGAAGGAATATCCGGTGGAAAAATATTCCAAGAATGGGACCAAAAAGTTGATATTTTGAACTTACATCTAGATGAATATTTCTTCTCCAGAACTAAACTACATTTCATATCATTGCTGGTCTGTAAATGAATGCTCGAAGATGATTAAATGCCTACAAGAATACAAGATGTAACAGAAGGCCAATAAATCAACTCAGTAGTAAGATATGGTAGTGATGCATCCACTTTCTTACTGTCTCGCAAACTCTTAACTCTCTGAGATTCATGCCATGAGCAATTGAGTTTGAATAATAAAAATAATGTGCATCAATCTATGACGTAACATCTTAAACAGTTTGTTGAATTATAAAATAAAAATTATGCAGTGTTGTTTGAATGGAAAGATAAACACCTACACACTGAAACATCGTTGAAGTAAAATGTATCTTTCTAAACATTTGAGAATTGAGAACTTTATTGTTACAAACGTTGTTCAGGCTCAGCCTCATAATACCCTGCCACGCAGACAGATGATTATTATTTAGTGGCGAAGACTGATTGATGTAATAAGGTTGAAGCTATGTTCAAGATGGTTCTATTTCATAAAGGTCAATAAGTTGTATTCATTGTGGTCCTGTCTTTCAGTGATTGTGAAATGGTGATCACATTAAAGGTAAAGACCAGTTTTGGAAACGCCCCTCTATCAAAAAATGAAATGGAAGCTCTCATTACCAATCATGTGAAAGAATATGTTTTGACCAATACGTGATGATACAAATTTCGCCGGGAAACCGCCTACTAATTGATATATTTGGTAAATTAGTATATCTATTGGGACCAAATAGATATCGCGCACGTGGTCACGTAGTCCCATATACATCTTTCTGTGTACAGTGCTTGTAACTTTACCAAGACTGGGCCAAATTTCTTATCATTTTGATGATTCCAGAACCTTGCAGTACACACCAATACTTATTATGCTATATGATCAACCTTTTCTGATCGATTCCACAACGTTTCTTCCACAATGCAATCGCATGACCAGAACTGGTCTTCATCTTTAAGCTAATAGATGTAGACAAATTAAATTTCTTAAAATGCCAAGGAAACCATGGATAAATGGGATAATTTGGATATATGCAAATTATGGTTAGACGATATTGGGCAGGAAGGTCAGCTTGCTAGAACTTCTGTAAACTATTCAGGGCATATGGAAACGTTGTGTCATCCGCTCAATCTGACAAAGCGAAGTTTTTTAAAATGTGCGTTTCTTTCGAGCATTGGGGTGCCCGAGAGTCACTCGGGTAACATTTCAAAAAAAGTATAATATAAAAAAAAAACAATGGCGAATTTACATCGAGTGCAAGATGCACTTCTGGCAGCCTATGCTTTCGACATTATAGATGATGTAGAGTTCATGCTTCTTAGTGATATCAACACACCTGGCAACCTTGATTTCCAACATGATGGTGGTCACTTTGAGTTAGACAATTTCAACGATATTATCAGGGTGGGAAAAAGAAAAGAAAAGAAAAAAGGTATGGGACCGGCAGTCACTTTGTAACCAGAACCTTATCTTACCTCGTTCAAATGAGGTTTTGCTGGAGTCAGTTGGATGAACAACTCAAAAAAATATTTGTCTAATACCAGTAGAATACATTGAAGTGCATTTTATGACACAGATGGACATGTTCTTGAGGTAGTAGGGAAATTTTTTTTTTTTTTTTTTTGGATTTGTGTATCGTATGTGTGTGCATTTATCGCTTTGTGCCAGTTTTTTTGTATATAAACCAGTCTAAATGTAAGCTATATTTCTTGTATCGCCAGATGGTATCACCAAAATTTTGCAAGATTGTATGTCATTAAATTAGGTTCTTGCCTCTATGAAAATAAACCAACTATCAGTGTTGATATTGTAAAATAAATTTATTTTAACTGAAATTAATTGCTACAAACATACATTTTCTTTTACAAAAAAAAAACAGTACTGGAAGATGATAGAATGTGGTGTGTTGTGGAGTGTGTAACTGTATTTATGTATAGTTCTGTAAGTGTGTTTTTGCTATCCAGTTCTGTTATGGGTATGGATATAATGTGCGGGCCATTTGGGTAGTTTAGTGTGAATGCTCCTTCACGATTCGGTACTTGTATACAGCATTATGTTTGTGAGTCTATGGTGTGAAGCAGTACTGTATGCTTTGTAATAATCAGATCAACATACAGGGTGTATGGTTCATGTTCATAAAAAAATATTAAACACACACACACATACACACACGCACAAATAAACCAAGGATAGATGTTATGAAACAAATAGCTTACCAACACGACAAATGCACAATATTTGAAAGTTCGAAATGTTTGCACATATCATTTGCAAATCCAAAGGGATGGACAGAGACTAGTCATCCCTTCTCACTCCCCCAACACACACCACACATACACATAATTAGATACACACACAAACCACAGTACCACATTACTCATACTCTTGAAATTATTAAGCATAAATGCCATGATCAAGGTAAAAACGTGAACATTTTTGAAAGAAAAATAAGCCCCCTTTGGTGGGATGACCACACCCCACCCCCTCCTCGCCTTCAAGATTGTCCAGCTTCATTAGCTTGAACTGCTGGAACTAACATTGTATTTTGATCATTTTTTTTTTTGAATCTACATCGTGCGTTCAAACTAGATTTTATGAAAACATAGAAACACCTGTGATAAGAAAAAACATTAAAATCAAGTACTTTTATTTTTTTATTTGTCAATAAAATGAATACATATATATATATATATATATTAAGTATAGATCTATATACATAATAAATAAAATACCACAAGTACATAAAATGCCACTTTCGTTGCACTATTGGCTTGATATGATTTACCTGTATCACTTAATTTGCTGAATACTCGAACACTGCATTAAAAAGGTCACATTATAAAGAAAGGGTAAACATCAATGACTAGACCCAAAATAAATGTGTCATACTAATTGTACTAATAGTATCCTACAATCTATTCCACCCGGTGTCACCTATTTCAATAGAACTTATGCAAAAGATTTGTTATCAAAATACACTGTCTTGGCACTATTAGCTTTATTAACCTGTGTTACGGTTGGTACTGAGTACATCAATGAGTAGAAAATATGAAGTAATAATAAAACTACAGTACAGTGCAATACATGAATCCACTCTAGCCTATATCACTTATTTCATTTCAATGAAATTACCCATAAAGTTAGATACATGAAATAAGCTGAAAACCTGAACTTTCGATCACTTACAACTTACCAGTTACATTATGAAAACACATGTACAATAAACCAAAGATCTATTGAAGCATTTGAAGTACCTGCGCAAAGAATATTATTTAGTATCGATCCTGAGATGATTTCTGTAATTGCTGGTTTACTTGAATCTCTGATGCCTATGGGACTTATAACTTATATAATAATAATATATAATCCGCTAGCTCTCTAGTGATGCATAATTTCAAAAATGTGATTTTCTTCGCGTAGCTACTTAAACAAAACTATGTTAACAAGTTACTCTGAAGGCTAAACATGTAAACGTTTTAAGTTGAACAACATACTTGCCTCAACACCTTATAATATTAACACAAGTTGGCATTGTGAAAACGTAACATGTGTACAACACAAGTAAACACAGTCAAAGTCACCTACTAAAGACTAAGGTGCAATATCCCCAGTCATTTTGACCAGTAGAAAAATATATTTTTTCACTATTTTTCATATATTTTTTTGCTATTTCTTGATTTCTTGATCTATTTTTTGGCTATTTTTTAAAAAAATAGTCTAAAAACTACACTATTTTTCTTATATTTTTTCCATTTTCCCCAACAAGGTGGCTATTTTTGACTATTTTCATAAAAATAGTGAAAAATAAACTATTTTTTAGCTATTTCTATTTTCTGCACTATTTTAATACTATTTTTCCCTTTTTTATAATGTTTTCACTATTTTCCAGCTATTTTTTGCACTTAACATAACATAATGCTAACCTATTTTTGTACTATTTTTTTGTCTTTGAAAGTTTTTCACTATTTTCCTGCTATTTTTTGCACTTAACATAACATAAAGTTAACCTATTTTTATACTATTTTTTGGTCTTTGAAAGTTTTTCACTATTTTCCTGCTATTTTTTGCACTTAACATATAACATAAAGTTAAACTATTTTATATCATTTTTTTCGTTAAAAGTTTTCACTATTTTCCTGCTATTTTTTACACTTACATAATTTTATACTTATATTTCACTATTTTCCTGCTTGCACTTGACATAACATAAAGTTAACCTATTTTTATACTATTTTCTCGTCTTTAAATGTTTATCACTATTTTCCCATTTATTGCACTTTATTTTATACTATTTTTTCATCTTTAAAAACTTATCATTATTTTCCTGCTATTTTTTGCAATTAACATGTGTGTACCTGTTTTATAATATTTTTTTGTCTTTAAAAGTTTAGCACTATATTCCTGCTATTTTGAGCTCTTCTTTTGGACTATAATCAAATTATGTTTTCTGTTTTTTTGCTTTGGTTTTTCAACCATTGAGTGTTTTACTCCCTTTCTATTATAACTGGCTCCAGTAAGACTTTCTTTGAGAAATGGGGAAAATAACCAAAAGTAAATGCAGGTGGTCGAGAAGAACATATTTGTTACAAATGTCCAAGCCTTTCCATAAGTCAATGCAGACTGTGAGCCGAATATCTGAAAAAGCGGCTCCATGTCCTTACATTTTGAGAGAACCGGGTGCCTTTTTATCAGGACCAGCAGCCATTTCCAAACTTAATGAAAATACGTATTCTTTTCAATTATTTGTTAACTGTTACCTTTTATTTATTCATTGGTCTATCAGTACACTATAAAGTAAACACTGCACAGCAGTGGTAGCACAGTACTATATGCCAAGGCATCGTTATACATTAAAATGAGCAAAAACTTAGAATAGAGATACTATAACCTTTAAATAAAAATTCCATGGCCATTATAATATAAGCAACTATCAAATACGGTACCTTTAGTTAACTATTTTATAGCCATTATATGATTACGGGGTGAGAATTCTGATTTAGCCAAAGAGTTGAATGAACCCTAAACATAGCACCTACCGCCAGCCCTAGTCATCCTTTCACATGATTATATGAATTGTTAAAATATCAATGAATGTACATTATGCAATCACCAATTCACAATGTTTACTAAAAATTTGAGTATATACAACAATTGAATCATTATGTGACATCACTAACATGGAAAAACATATGAAAATCACATAACTTTCCTTTCACCAGGCTAAAAGGTAATAGAAAACTCTTGTTATATTATTCTCATTTTTGTAACATGCAGGTTGAAAACATTTATTTCTCAAATGTGTAAAGACTGAAGGGCAGTCTGCCAAAAAGTGATGGTAAGGTACTAAGGTAGAAGAGGTTGCAGTGTCTACACTCAACAGAATTACAGTAGCAGAACTATTGACGAGCCTTCACTATGCTGCCAGCAATTTGAAATAAAGTTACTTAACAAATTCATAACAGTGACTGTCGAGAGTACTCGGCACCAGCCCTTGAGACAGCGTTGGACCAGTGAAACTAATTTTAGAAACAGAAAACTGCATAATAATTGATTTGACAACACTACTTAGTTATTACTGATACACAAAGCTCGACAATGGACAAGCATTAGGAAGCATGGACATATTTCAATGGATGTTGAAAACAACTTTTGTTACAACTTACAAGGTCTGCACAAAACAAATATAAATATATATAGTTAACTCTGCCTAAGTCAAATCTGTTGGGACTGAAGAAATTGCTTCGACCAAGAATTTTTTTCTCCTAATGCAAGGTCAAAACAATAGAAAATAAAGAGAAAGGACTAGTACAGCACCTTCGACTTAGGCGATTATTCGACTTATGCAAATCCGATTTAGGAAGAGTTGAAAGTATAGAGATATATATACATATAGCTGGTCTATTAACATATCCTTCTTTTTTTTCTTCTTCCATTGAGTACAGTCCTCTTTGTAGAGTATAGGTAGTATAGTCGTACTTGATTGCTGGGGCCGCAATCGCAGGGGCCCCAATCGCAAGAACACATGACATTGAGTGCAGTGACAAAGAACTAAGCTACATATACATGTATGTACACATCCATTGCATCCGATATGCAGATTGCTGCATAAAACTCCTTGACAGTTTCAAGGTAGGTGCGTGGTCCATGCATAGCAGTAGCTGCAGGATTTTCTCTTCAATGTTGATGGCTACTGCCTGCGAGCAAGAGTTTTTAACATCCGTCTGTTTTGTACGCTAGCTGCTATGAATGCATCTTGTCGCTCCTTATTGGAATCCTCATAGAACGCATGGAAGATGTCGTCAATGTCCCCTCGTCAAGGATTGCTGCTTTTCGAAAGCTATGTGATGGATGAAGGCATACAATGGCTGGCCGTTAACCTGAATTTGGATGAAAAGTAAAAATTAAAATCAGCAAAATACAGCAAAAGCAATATCTTAGAGTTAGAGTGAATTTACTTTTGGATTGATTGAAAATCAAAGAGGATTCTGACCCAGGTGTTCCATGTCATGTCACGTTCTATAGCGATTGTGTAGTTAAAACAGAGTACACACGTTAGATGTATGCCTATCCAACTATTGTAGCTGTAGCGGGACATACCAACAAATGAAAGAAGGAATTTTGAAAGGAATTCTTTCCAGGTTTTTTTTTTGACAGAGTTATCAATCATTATTATTGCTTTTTCATAACTATAAATCTAGCAAAACACTATTTCAAAACCATGCCAAAATTTAGCTAACAGCTCAGGTGATAGAGACCAAATGCAATATGACTAGGCAGTATTATTTTGATTTAAGAAAATCATGGCTAAGTCATGTTTACTTAACCAGCAGTAGCACTGTCACAATGACCACGCCAAATAGAAATTATATTTTTGACTAGAGCCTAGGTAGAGGGTCTATTGTCACTAGGAAAATGTGTCAATAAAAGACTCCATATAGACTAACTCCATTTATGATTTCAAAGGGTGCCCCTGACCATTATTGATTCTAAGACTAATGAATGATTATTTTAGATAATTTCATTGTCCCCAACATCTATCTTATCTCTTACTTTTCTTAGTCACATCGTACGTCTTATTAATATTATACTATTATTAGTCTATAATATTAATAAGATTAATCATTATCAAATCAAGTTTTTTCTCTTGCAATAGTTATTTTTTATTGATTCCAAAACAATACAAAATATTCTTAGAAATACAGTTTTTTTTTATCTTGACATGATACAATACTGCCCATTTTCAATACATTGTACGATTGCATGATGAAACAAAAGTGAAATCAGATGAAACAAAAATGAAATCATAGTCCCAACATCAAATTGCACACACGGGACTGACTCGAGCACAAAAAGCAAACTCACCTTCACCACTGCACTGTTTCTCCGCTCTTTTGCTTTGGATTTCTTCCATTCTGGCTTCATTTTCCTGGGTATATTTGATATATCAGCAAGCTCATTTAAGTCTTTCATCCATGATGAAATCGCCAAAAAAATGATGTATTTCGAGACGCGAATGGTACAACGAATCTAGGCGGATATAACGCCTTTTGGTTGAAATATCAGAAGTGTGATCGAGCCTATATTTTGCAACAGCTGCATGCGCGCGCACACTCGTACGTTGAACGTTCTCATCTTTAAAAATCTACAGATTAATCATTTAATTAATTGCAGCTAAAAAAAAATTGTGTCGCTCATTATGTTGAAAAAAAAAAGAAAATCATTATGAAATTAAAAAAAAAAGGAATTTAATTCCGAAAATATAAAAAATAAATAATTATCTGTGGTTTTGTTTAAGTCTTGATGAACAACGCATGCGCAGTATAGTCAACGAATTTCAAGTAAGCTAGCTACAACAGCGGGAAGTTCGTACGTTGATTTAACAAGTTACGATATTCTCATTAAATCATCCGAAAGTCATTGAGAATTTGAGATATAGGTCTAGTTTTCCCTAAGTTGTAAGTGATTTATGTCTGCAGTAGTGATATTCCCGTGATCCGATCTCGAGCAAGCAAGAACCAGCCAGATACAGCGACGATAAATTGAAGGTGAGTGCATGATTCTGAGACGACCGTTGGCCGTTAGGCGTAGGGCCTACTGAGTATTTAAACTTAGAATCTACGTTAAATGTCGTTGGATGTGAAATCCATGGATACAGGAACTAAAAACTACCTAGGGATGATATTTACTTGAAATTGGGTCATTGGGTGAGAAATAATGAAGATATTGACTTAATAAAGATAGGCAAATTTTACTGCATTTCATAATTCGGCGCTAGTGTACTTTCTTATCCATTTTTTGACCCGTAACTCTGGCGTGGAGAGGCCCTACTAAAAGTTAAACATACCCCAAAATCAACTAAATCTTCATCAATTGTTCAAATAATGGTCATGATTTAAAAGTCGTTATGTTTCTTACCCCTTTTGTGTCAATTTTCTTTCTTTTTTTTTTTTTGGGAGTATTCTTCCCAAAAACGAAGACTTATAAAGTTCACTTTCTCACGGGATTCACGGCAAACTGCTGCGTGCAGTATGTAGTACCGTACCGACGGTTGCCGTGAATCCTGTGAGAAAGTGTAGATCTATAGGTATAGGTCTATAGGCCTAGATTTTAATAAGTCTTTGTTTTTAGGAAAAAAACTCCAAAATAGATATAACAAAATTGACACGATCAGGTAAAAAACATAAGAACTTTAAAATCATGACCCTTATTGGAATAATTGATGAAGATTTACTTGATTTTGGGTATGTTTTAGTAGGGTATTTCCACGCCGGAGTTATATGGGTAAAAAAAATGGATACGAAAGTACACTAGCGCCGATTTGATCATTTGACTGAGCTAATTTTGTTTTTGAACTGGGCCTGGCATTAAATTGTCGATGACAATGTATGAATGTTCTTCAAATTGAATTTTCATTTCCGTCCATTACGAAAAAACATGAAGAAGTGACATTTGACAAGGTTCCAGAAATCCTCATTTTTAGAGTTGATGTTTATCAAATTTGTAAGTAAAATATGATTTTATGATATTTTGATATCATTGATAATGAATAATATGTGTACATAATATGTCGTAACCGTATCACTCACTGACTCGGTAAACTGGTTAAACTTATCACTATCACTAAGTAAGAGTAAGACTAACAGTATCAGTCATGATTGACTTTAGTATAGTTTAAGACTCTTTTAGTTTTAGTTTTAGAGATCCAGCCTGTAGGCCCTACTATAGATTTTTAATTACTAGTAGGAATCCGTTCATCATGTGCATGCATGCCTTTTTTCCAGGATATATTTTGTAAAATTTGTAAAATGATTTAAATCACATAATCTTTTTTTTTCTTTTCTAGAATATGCATGCACTCGTCGTGTGTGTTCACAGTCACACTGGATAATGTGAAGAGGGTGGTTTGAGCAGCGAAGTTCGGCAGGTGGCCGGAGGATGAGGATCGATGGATGGGAGGCGTACGATGAGGCTAAAAAGAAGTGGTACTCTGTTGACTTGCTTGAAAGACCAAGGACCCGTAAGTTATAGATTTTGAATGTTGAATAATTGCCTATTTTGAAAATAAAACTTTTAATTGCGACTTTAACTTTTGCATGTCAAGATTGACAAATGCGAAGTTGATTATACTTTTCAAAAAGCTCTACTTTTATGGCTTTTTTATGGGCAGTATCCAGTGAACTGTACTATCATTTTATTTCTGAGCATCGTGTTGTTTGAGCTAACATGTGACGCTACTCGATCTTGGCAATTCTGATAAGCATCACTAATACTTCTAAATATTTTTGTTCTGTTTATATCTTTCAACAATTGCAGGAAGATCAAAGGGGGACGGACACAAATCAGCTGAATTCCAGCAGGCTCTGAGAGTAAAGATGGAGGAAATTAAATATAGGGCCAAAAACATGTCAATCTTCTTCAGAACGCATAAAGGAGATTTTGACCAAACTTGGCAGGAGTCATCTCTTAAAAGTAAGGGATCTTAATATGTTCAAGTGGGGTGGTGCATCAGGGGGGCAGCAAAGAAAAGCCAAATCAACATTATTGTCTTCTTGAAAAAACATAATTGGTAGATTATTGTAACTGAACTTGGTAGGAGTCATCAATGTGTGAAGGGTATCTCAATTTACTGAAGAAAATGATCAAAGTGCCCAGCTTGCAAAGCTGCATGCTCAGGTAAGCTAAAGACCCACTGTGACAGGTCTCTTGTATTTTTTTTTCATCTTTAAGTGTTTTTGTTATGGAGGGGGTGGTAAAGTATAATGTCCATCAATGTTTTTGTATATCAACTGCCAAACAATAGCTGCATTCTGCCCCAGTGTGTTATAATAGATGTACTTTTCATATATGTTTATAAAATGTTATTTATTTTATTATATTCAGTGCAAATATTTTCCTTGCCTTTCAGTAGCTTGCCATAACATGTATAGGGATGCATATATATGCACAATACTGGAAAGTTTTTTTTTAATAATTTTTATGTGCCAAAGAATGTCATGTTTGGTATTTACCGGTATGATACATTTTCATGTATATTTATTTAATTTTACAGAAACCTATCTATCACATACAGTCAACTCTGCCTAAGTCGAATTTGCATAAGATGAATGCAGGCCTAAGTCGAAGGTGTTATATTAGTCTTTTCTCTTTATTTTCCATTGTTTTGACCTTGCATAAGTCAGAGTTGACTGTATATATGCCCAAAATTAGAACATTTATATTAGTACAAAAATATTAATCTTTTTGGTGGATTCAATCACTGGATTACATAGTCCTTCTGGTGGATTCAGGGATAAAATGTGCTGATTACAAAGATGTACACATGTTTTTCCCAATTAACAGTGCCCACATGGCCACGTTGGTGCCAATTATGTGGTCCATTGGGCCAAACAAGTATTTTCAGACATTGTGGTCAAGTGAGGTAAGTTTTGAATCTTTCTTCACTGAACACTGGGTTGACATTCATTTGATATTTACTTGAAATGCGTTTATCAAAAATGTAAAACAGCTCTTGATTAAAAGTCGACCCTTCCAGGTTTCAAAATTTGACTCACATCACATAAATGCTGGAAAACACTAGTTTAACCTAATGGACCATAAAATCGTCCGAAAATGGCTATCTGGACACTTTTAGCGAAAAAGAATATGTGTATACCACTGTTTTTAGAATTCTTATCCAAGATTCCACCATTAGTACCAGTGGTGATTTCATAACCCACTGATTGAGCCCATCAAAATATACAGATTTCATATATCTATGCGCCCAATACTTTGTGGTCTAATAATTATTTTCCGAGCTGTATATTATATAAATATTATTTGCGAAAGGTTAATCGTTATTTATCTTTTTTATATACATTATGTGCTACAATTCCTTTCACTGTACTTGCCAAAAAAGTTTAATATTAGGATGCATATTCTTTTCTACATTGTCCTTTTTTATTTTTATATCCATCTAGGATAAAACAAGATCTCAACATAAGCCAAATTTTCAGGCATCTTTTATAGGGTCAATGCTTTTTCCATTATCAGCTGTACAAATTCATTGATGTATATACCATTAAATTCATGTTCCAGATCGTACACTGTATATATTTTAACGATTTCTTTCAATACTTGTAGCTTAAATTTGTCTCCATTAATCTGAAAGGTTAAGTGAGTGTTGTCAGCTCTCTTTTTAGGGGTGATGTGATTGTGAGAGGGTCATAGATGATGATATAGAGAGTGTATTGTGATGGTGACTGCAGTCTGGATATATTTTAAAGATATTTCTCATATATTTCCTTCCTATTTTCTTGCTATTTCTTGGAGTAACAAAATAGTGGGAAAATATATTTTATTTCATAATTTTTTTATATAGTTTTACCGGTAGACTATTTTATTTCATATATTTTCTGTATATTTTTCTATTTTTTCGCTATTTTTTTAAGCGTTCCAAAACATATAACCTAAAAAATATTTTTTTGCTATTTTTTTTCTATTTTTAATCTATTTCTGGACTATTTTCCATCTAATTTTTAAAGAGAAGAAATAGTGAGAAAATATATTTTCATATATTTTTATATATAGTTTTAGACTATTTTATTTCATATATTTTCTGTATATTTTTCTATTTTTTCGCTATTTTTCAAGCGTTCCAAAACATATAACCTAAAAATATATTTTTTTGCTATTTTTTTTCTATTTTTAATCTATTTCTGGACTATTTTCCATCTATTTTAAGAGAGACGAAATAGTGAGAAAATATATTTTCTTGGTCTATTTTTCATATATTTTTTTTGTAGTTTTTGACTATTTTATTTCGACTGGGGATCTTGCTTTCATATATTATGGTATCCAGATTTGCAGTTGAGTGTAATTTGGGCAATGGTAATGGCACATAGAAAAAATGTGGGAGCACCAACTACAAATGAAACTAAGCTGCAGTTATTTGTTTTATTCTAACCAAACAGGGCCTCATGGAAGACCACCAAATTGGTGATATGTGCCACCCTGTATAAATATCAGGAAAAAACAATAAATAAATAAATAAAAAAGAGGAAAAAGGAAGTCAAACACATTAAAAAAAGCAAGATGTTGTTTAATTGCATATATATACAAGTTAACACAATGTTTCTTTTGCATATAAATATCTTAATGGCAGATGGGTAACTCTTAGGAAGACCATACAACTTAATACACACAGACTTAGCAAAACTGTCAAAGTCAATACTTTAACAAGAATGTTATATTGTTAAAAAGTCCTGCAGGCGTAAAAATAGTACTATATAGCAGACAAGACAGATTGGTTATAAATTATGACAAAGTAAAATGTTCACTGTTGGTCACTCAAACTTATTTCAGTAGACATGAATGATGAAAAAAAGATATTGTTCTTTACTTCTTTTCTAAAGATCTAATGAGGGCCATCATCATGGATTACATCTGTTGATTGTGTTGCTGCATTTGTTGTTGTCGTTGAAGGGCTTGTTGATTTTGCCGCAGCATCTGTTGTTGCAGAAGCTCAAACCGACGCTCTCGGATTGCTTATTCAGCTCCCGTCTCTCTTCTTCCTCTTGTCTCCTGTCATTCTCTTCCCTCTTCATCTCCTGCTCCAACTCCATCTTCCTGTCCAGAAATGCAAGAGTATCTCGCCCTTTGTTTCTCGGCCTTTTTGGAGTGGTGGTGGTGCAGCATTCACCTTGGTGTCTAAATGCAATATAAAACAGAAAAGAAAAAGGAGTTTTAAAGTCAATCTCATGTTGTACATGAAGAACACTACTGAATGTTGGTTTACATAATACTGAAAATATATCAAAGGGATAGTTGAGTTTTGGTATAGAGGGTGCTACACAATATAATTTTTTGGTCAGATAATGAAAAAATGAGTGTCAAATTCGAAAGAGCATACAATTTTAATGACAGAATGAGCTTTATTGCGGGGCCCCACAATTATTCAATAATTTTGAACCAGCCAGTTTCTAAATAGTTGTTGATAATCTCTCTATCTTATCACTATTTCAACAAAACATCACATGCACAATATTTTATTTGAAACCGATAAGTGTTTAGAAAGTTGGAAGGAATCAAGTAGTAAACTACCCTCAAAATGATTTAACCATGTTAACCAAGTATACCTACTAGTAGTAAATTCGATTTAGAGGAACGTTGTGCAAATTATTGGACAGCAACTGGATTGACCTTTCAATTTATCAGTTAATTCAGCAAAATGGCAAAAAAAATCAAGACCCCGCCATTGGTGACATGCAATTCATAAAACATCTGAGCACTTTTTTGTTTTGTTTTGTTTTTACTCTCAACTACCCCCCCCCCGTTTAGCCAAAAACGATCTCCCTCGAAGCAGTTTCCCAAAGTTGACAACCCTGTGTTAATATGCCCATTTCTCTAAAAAAAGAAATAAAAAAAAGGATCGTGAACATGTCATTCAATCATGATAAAATCTAGCTTGTCTGACTCGACTCAGTCTGAGAAGTAACTGAGAGTGAGAGTGAGACTCAGCTGAGTAGCGAGAGTGAGAGTGATTTTTAATTCAGGACACAATTTCAATGAAAATAGAAACTTATAAAACTATTAGGGCCTAGTATTAAAACACTATTTTGCACGATCAGAGGCTAGGCGAGCACTCAGTCTCAGACTCAGAGACGATAAACTGGCAAGACACAACAACATCGCAATGCAATGCCAATGCCCTGCGCAATATAGTACAGACGGGACTAGCCTACTAGGCCTACTAGTAGTAGTACTAGATCTAAACGGCTAGTAGGCCTAGTACTAGTAGTAGTGCTTGGCCTACTACTAGTACTACTTGTACTAGGCCTGGTAATACTAGCAGTGTAGCACAACTTGTCACGACCAAGCAGCCACTATTAAGTTCTTATAAAAGACCACTTAGTCTTAGACTAGAGAGCTTTGATTGAACTAATAAGTTGTAGGCCTATAGATCTAGGCATCTACTAGACTAGGCCTAGGCCTAGGCCTATAGGCTATAGGCCTAGCTTAGCTTTTATTTATTGAGGCACTTTCAGTCAGACATCTTTGTAGTCATGTATTAATCATGTAGATAATACAAGTAGATCTAGGTCTATATAGTTTCATAACAATATGACCTGGCATGAGTCATGGTACCGGCTTGCAGTTGCAGGTCATTCTATTCAGTTATAGACTAGATCTAGTCTATATCTAGCCTAGATCTAGGCTACATGCTAGATCGAGTCTGTATTTGCAGACTCTGTTAACTAGCTATCACTACAGCCACAAAACGGCTTGTTAAATTCATATTTTAAGAATTCATCATCCAATTTTAAAACAATTCATGTTAGGCCTATATCCATAGTAGGCCTCCAGGCCTAGACCCTATAGACTAGTAAAGTCTAGGTCTAGGCCTAGATCTAGTTAAGAAACAATAAATAGAGTCTAGGGCCTAATCGATACAAGAAACTCACCGAACGAAGAGCCATTCGCGTTGAAATTCGTCATCTCCAGCCTCGAATTGTCTGAATATGTGATATTCTAAGTTCTTCTTCTACTTATTTCATTCCTCCACTGCACTATTATTATTATTAGGCCTATTACTATTATTCCTGGAGTAAACATGTCAATCCATGAACTGGTTAAAACGACAGGCTAGTTATTTTGTTCGTCGCGATCGCCTGCCTGACTAAAATTGATGAAGTTCCCGGGCCGGCGCCCATCTTTACAAGCTCGCTGATTGGATGTTGATTCACTTAAGGTGTCCTTGAGAACGCCCGTAGATTTGGCTAAACACCGTTCTAGATTTCAGTACCTCAGCGGTCACCCCACTGTTGCTATAGTAGCTTCTCGATTTTGCACACGAACCGCAGATTCTCCGTCCGCGTTGAGCTTACGAAAACTCCCTAATAGCGAGTTTCAATCACACTTTGGCCGCTCTCGCAAGCTCTCACTCATTCCACTGTGGTCAAGCGGCTTTGGGGCAAGCGGCTAATGAATATACTAATCGTTAGCTTTCTTCTGGTATTAAATTTGTTTTGAATGGTTGTATATTTTTGTCGGAATTTACTCATTCACATAATGGAACAACCTTCCCGATGAAGCCAGTAGCCCGTGACCACAGAACTGTAAATATACGTAGAAGGCTCATAGTGGTTCGAAAAAGTGGACAGCGCTCGTACGTGATCACGTGATATCCGCCATCTTTGTTAGTCCTCTTTTTTGTTCGCCGCTTTTTCTCAACGACAGGCCAGGCTGGAATTCATGAAATTTGTGAGCTGAAAACATCGAGGACTAAGCAAAAATGGCGGCGTGTTGCACTCGAACGTATCTCGCAGCACGTTCAACGGCCACGCGTCAATCTGTGCATTGTGAATTGGGATGGGCGCTCTACGTATTTTACAGTTCTGTGCGCGTGACCCCTGCACTCAACGCGTGTGTTGTGGTCAACTCCTGTTATGAGACAAATCCAAGCAAACGTTTCCATATGCGGATCTACGGGAAGTGGGGTTAGGGGATTTAACACCCCGGGCTGCCAAAACAAAAGAAAAAAGAACGCACACTGGAGAGAAACCCTTCAAGTGCAAATATTGTGAGAAGATATTCAATTCATCTGGTAACTTAACCAAACACATGATAACTCTGGATATAACTGTGTATTAAACTGTTACTTGATTTAAAGAGACGTTATCATGCACTGTTTTTTATGAACTCCATTGTGTTAGTAGATGCCAGGAAAACATACGGGTCGGGGGGTTCAGAATAGCACACACAAAATCGCCTCGCCGCTACGCGGCTCGTAGACAATGCTCCGCATCGTCATTGGGTCAAACTGTTTAAACTGTTACTTGATTTAAAAAGACGTTATCATGCACTGCTTTTTATGGTCTCCATTGTGTTAGTAGATGCCAGGAAAACATCACTTACGAGGGTTCAAAATAGCCACACAAAAAATCGCCTCGCAGCTACGCGGTTCGTGGACGATGCTCTGCATCGTCATTGGGTCAAATTGTTTAAACTGTTACTTGATTTAAATAGACGTTCTCGTGCACTGCTTTTTATGGTCTTCATTGTGTTAGTAGATGGCAGGAAAACATCAATTACGGGGGTTCAAAATAGCAACAACAAAAAATCGGCTCGCCGCTCCGCGGCTCCAGGACGATTCTCTGCATCGTCATTGGGTCAAACTGTTCAAACTGTTACTTGTTTTAAAAAGACGTTCTCGTGCACTGCCTTTTATGGTCTCCATTGTGTTTAACTTAGTAGATGCCAGGAAAACATCACTTACGAGGGTTCAAAATATCCACACAAAAAATCGCCTCGCAGCTACGCGACTCGTGGACGATTCTCTGCATCGTCATTTGGTCAAACTGTTTAAACTGTTACTTGATTTAAATAGACGTTATCATGCACTGATTTTTATGGTCTCCATTGTGTTAGTAGATGCCAGAAAAACATCACTTACGTGGGTTCAAAATAGCAACAACAAAAAACTCCAGACACTCTTACAAGAACCAATGATTTGTGCAAACACATTGTGAAAAAATCGAAAGGAATCGAAATCGAGGGAAATCAATGAGAAAATCTCAACTGGGATCTGCCTCACAACTGTCTATGACAAGCTGCTACATGGCCCGATACCACAATAAAGTGAATGTGGAACCATGAAGAGACACTGTAGACCAGGTAGTAGCAGAGGATGCTATCATCTAGTATCTGCAATTGATGTCTTTCATTTTAAAGAAAAGAGAAGAGGGGTGGGTTATAAATTCTGAACCCAAACCATCCAGTATCTCCCAATTTGTTATTGCGCTTAAATCACATCATGTCCTTGACAACATACTGCCCCCATCCCAAAATTACTTTTGATGGGGGCATTTCAATTGAGGGAGGGGGTAGGGTGAAAGTTCTGAACTACACCATGCACATGAACATGTTTAAGACGGCATATTATGTCTGTCACTTGGAAATTGTCTCATTTTACGTATTATTTGACCCATATCCCAATTTAACTTTGAAAACATATTATATATCGGTTGATAGGCATATTGTTACCTTAGCAACGGGAAATAACGGAAAAATGCATCATTTGACATCGAACTTCCTATCAAAATAGTCATCTGCTTGGTGATAGCAATTTCTCATGATATATTCTTTTTTTCACGTCACTATGTTACCGTTGCTAAGGAGAAGATACCCCTTAGCAACCAAATTTGCCATTTTGGCTCATAACAAAGTGTCAACTTTAGAGCGCTATAACTTTTTAGTTAGACATACATTGGACACTTCTGTAATAACATGTACCGTACTCACATTCACATCACATTCAAAAAAGAAATAACATAAAACAACAATTGCACGGCTCAAACATGAAACGTTGAAGGATGTAAATACACGCTATACAGGTACTGCAGTAGAGTGGGGCAGTTACCGCACATCGTAAATTGAATAGCGTGAGCGCCGTGACACCTCGGGAGTTGACCATGCGGAGGCATTTGAAATTACGTAAGCTCGCTGAGTTTACGTTCTCGTCAGTTTGGTTGCTGCATATAGCAAGATGCCTAACACGGTGTAGGCCCAACCCGTTGCATCATGCATTTGCTATGCCACATTAATTGATGATGTGACGCCCCTGATGATGTGATGTGTCTAAATCAACTGTGTGTTGTATTTGATTGCTGATGTGTCTTCTTTATACCCTCGGATATATCAAGAGCAACAGTGGGATGCAGCACTGTCTAAGATTGTATGGTCCATTTTCAATGGTTGATGGAGAATCCTATGAATAGCTCCAGGGAGAAAAGCCAGGCAAGTTTAGACTGAATTCTAAGCTTAAAATTTTGTGCGTGCCCATCTACCAAGATCTGAGTTGTTTTATTACTCGTGAAACATTCCTCGCAATATGACCAGAGGCAAAGGAAAGCCCAACTCTTCTCCTGGCAAATTCCTGCCTACTTCACAAAGGGGTCAAGGTCAGGCCATGCCATCACCAAAACAGCCTTTTATTCCCCACAAGGGAGTAGATCGCACTGTTAAAGCGAAACAAGGAATGTTGGACTCTTCCATAACCAAAGAAGGTGTCTTCATCGATGTGCAAAGTGTTCATGACCAGCTGGGGAATATTGGAGTAGCTCAAGATGATCTGGCCATTATCATCGGGAATGCCGTTGAGACAGCTGTCAAGGCAGCAATCCCTGCAATTGTGAGGGCAGTGAGAGAAGCCTGTGTTGCCTCTGTGAAGGAGGATGTCAACCCCCACCTGCTTCGCAGCCAATTCGAGAGAGATGAAGTCAACCAACAGATGCGGAGGGAAAACCTTCGTATCATAGGGCTAACAGAGGGACAGGTAGGACAAGTGGGGATGGGAGAAAATGCAGATGAAACGGAAGAGGCTTTGATGAGCAAAGTTTGTAAGCTGGCAGAAGAGGTTGGTATCAACATCACCCCAGATGACATTTCTGCTTGCTATCGGGTTGGGAAGCCAAGAGTAGGAGGAGGAGGAGCTCGCCAAACGATAGTTAGGCTCATCTCTAGGCGAAAGAGGGATGAAGTATATAGCCGAAAGTATGAATTGAAAGGCAAAAATTCCTACAAGGGAGTTTTTGTGAATGAAGATCTGACCCCACTCCGATATTCTGTGCTGAGAAGCGCAAAAAACTCTCCTCTTGTTAAGAGTATCACCACAAAAAATGGGAATATCATTTGTAAAATGCAGGATGACACCTTCAAAGTCATTAAAACACCCGATGACTTGTTTGATGTTGGGCTAAATAGCATCAAATACGAAGATTTTAAACTCTCCATGATGTAAATGACTTATTAATATGATGAGCAATAAATATGTTATTAAATAAATGGAACAAAATGAGACATCTGTAATTCAATCATATAATGTGAGCCCTCATTTATTTGATAATACATTATCAGAGCAAATGTTACATTCATTCTGTATTTCACATGTTAATATCAGATCTCTTAATAAGAACTATGAAAATCTAAATTTGTTATATGAAGATACATTAAAAACAAAATTTGATATAATTGCTTTATCAGAAGTGTGGAATGTTTCAAACAAAGGTATTTTAGGTTTAAATGATTATGTCCTTGAGGTAAAGTGTAGAACAGGTGGCACAAGGGGTGGAGGAGTTGGAGCTTACATTCACTCTTCTCTAAAGTATGTTATTCTTAACCATGAAGTCACTCACACAGAAAGTCTCTGGTTAGAAACTGACCTGAATGGTAGGAAAATTACTGTAGGTATTATTTATCGTAAGCCCAATACTGATATTGATCAATTTCAAAACTCCTTGTTGGTAACATTAGAAAGATTGAAAATTGATAAAGCAAATGTAGTTTTACTTGGAGATTTTAACATTAATGTACTACACAAGGAAGGAGTAGATATGAAAGCAGAACAATTTTTAACTTCTTTGCAATGTTTGGGTATGCAGCAACTAATCACTTCACCAACAAGAGTAACTAAAACAACTTCCTCTCTTATTGACCATGTGTACACTAATATAACATATTCTTCTATTCATGCTGGAGTTATAGAAACTGATATATCAGATCATTTCCCTATCTTTGTAGCATTTGAGCATCTTACGAAGGCAAGTAAAACAAGCCACAAAAAGTCTGTGTTTCGTACCTTCAGAAATTATGATATTAATAAATTTCATGATGATCTAGGTAAACTTGATTGGAATAATGTAAGTGGTTGTACAACATTAAATGAGTCATACTGTGTATTTTACGACTTGTTTACGCAAGTCTGTGACAAGCATGCACCAATTATGTCATCGACTTCGAAGAACCTGAATAAGGGGAAAAATACTGGGAGAAAACCATGGATGACTAATGCTATTTTAAAATCTGTCAAGAAGAAGCACAAGTTGTATTCTAAACTAAAGGCATCAAAATTTCAACAGAAAGATGAGGAAGAATACAAGAGGTACAGAAATGTTCTAACTACAGTTCTACGAAATGCAAAGAGACAATATTATAGTAACCTCTTCTTCATTAATAAGAATGATAGTCGTAAAACGTGGAAAACAATTAACGAGTTGTTGAGTGGTGGAAATGTCATAAATAAAGTGACCAATGTAGAGAAATTATCAAGCTCAGGTGGTGGAGAAAATAGAGTGATAACATCTGACAATGAAATAGCTAACGAATTTAACAACTTTTTTGTAAACATAGGTCCAAAGCTGGCAAAGAAAATACCACCAGTGAATTCTGACTTTACAGAATATTTAGGATATAGAACAGAAAACTCACTATTTTTAAACCAATAACAGAGAATGAATTGAAATGCCACTTACAGACTTTAGATACAAAAAAAGCTTGTGGATATGATAATTTGCCTGCAAGATTGTTGAGGATGCTGCCCTATACATTTCAAGCTCATTAGCATATATTTTCAATCTTTCCATAGAAAGAGGTAAATTTCCAGACGCTCTGAAAGTAGCAAAAGTGACACCTATTTATAAGAAGGGACGAAAAGATCTAGCTGGTAATTACAGACCTATTTCAGTTTTACCTATACTGGGCAAAATCTTTGAGAAAATAATAAATAATCGTGTAATTGACTATTTGGAAGCAAATAATATCTTGTTTCAACACCAGTATGGTTTCCGTAAGAAACATAGCACTAAGTTATCTTTGATTAATCTTGCAAATACACTATTGAAATACATTGATGAAGGTAGAACAACAGTTGGCATCTTTATTGACTTTCAAAAGGCATTTGATACTATAAACCACAGCATTCTCCTTAAAAAAATTTCATGATGATCTAGGTAAACTTGATTGGAATAATGTAAGTGGTTGTACAACATTAAATGAGTCATACTGTGTATTTTACGACTTGTTTACGCAAGTCTGTGACAAGCATGCACCAATTATGTCATCGACTTCGAAGAACCTGAATAAGGGGAAAAATACTGGGAGAAAACCATGGATGACTAATGCTATTTTAAAATCTGTCAAGAAGAAGCACAAGTTGTATTCTAAACTAAAGGCATCAAAATTTCAACAGAAAGATGAGGAAGAATACAAGAGGTACAGAAATGTTCTAACTACAGTTCTACGAAATGCAAAGAGACAATATTATAGTAACCTCTTCTTCATTAATAAGAATGATAGTCGTAAAACGTGGAAAACAATTAACGAGTTGTTGAGTGGTGGAAATGTCATAAATAAAGTGACCAATGTAGAGAAATTATCAAGCTCAGGTGGTGGAGAAAATAGAGTGATAACATCTGACAATGAAATAGCTAACGAATTTAACAACTTTTTGTAAACATAGGTCCAAAGCTGGCAAAGAAAATACCACCAGTGAATTCTGACTTTACAGAATATTTAGGATATAGAACAGAAAACTCACTATTTTTAAAACCAATAACAGAGAATGAATTGAAATGCCACTTACAGACTTTAGATACAAAAAGCTTGTGGATATGATAATTTGCCTGCAAGATTGTTGAGGATGCTGCCCTATACATTTCAAGCTCATTAGCATATATTTTCAATCTTTCCATAGAAAGAGGTAAATTTCCAGACGCTCTGAAAGTAGCAAAAGTGACACCTATTTATAAGAAGGGACGAAAAGATCTAGCTGGTAATTACAGACCTATTTCAGTTTTACCTATACTGGGCAAAATCTTTGAGAAAATAATAAATAATCGTGTAATTGACTATTTGGAAGCAAATAATATCTTGTTTCAACACCAGTATGGTTTCCGTAAGAAACATAGCACTAAGTTATTTTTGATTAATCTTGCAAATACACTATTGAAATACATTGATGAAGGTAGAACAACAGTTGGCATCTTTATTGACTTTCAAAAGGCATTTGATACTATAAACCACAGCATTCTCCTTAAAAAATGTCACACTATGGAATACGTGGGTTAGCCTTGCAATGGTTTGAAGATTATTTGTGTAAACGATCACAGTTTATACAATATAAAGACAAAATGTCTTTGAAGTTGAATGTAACATGTGGTGTCCCTCAAGGCTCCGTTCTTGGACCAACATTATTTTTACTATATATAAATGACCTACCAAACTCCACAAACTTTTTCAATTTCAGATTATTTGCTGATGACTCGAATTTTTTTCATACTTTTAATCCTAGACAAAAAGAAATTGATTTAGAAGTTGTAAGTGAAAATTTAATGAAGGTGCAGGAATGGTGTAACGCAAACGAAGTCACAATTAACCTACAGAAAACAAACTATATGATTATGAAATCCAAAGGTAGATCAATAGACAAAAAAGGATCTGTGAGAATATCAAGATCAGATATTAAAGAGGTATCCGTTGCTTCATTTGTAGGAATTGAAATTGATTGTCACCTTTCATGGAAAGAACATATTCAGACAATAAACAAATGCATACGAAAGAAAGTAGGCATTCTGTTTAAACTGAGACATTTTGTTCCCAAGAATATACTTGTGTTATTATATAAGGCTTTTATACAGCCTCACCTCTCTTATGGAGTAGAAGTATGGGGGAGCACTTACAAAAGTAATCTAAATTGTATATATTTAAGTCAAAAAATGGCAATGAGAGCAATTACATTCAGTCCACTTAGAACAGACTCCAAACCTCTTTTTCAAAGTCTAGAAATATTAAATATTTTTCAACTTCATGAACTTCTTGTATCAACATTTATGTATGATTTGGTAAAAGGTGTTTTACCACACTCCTTAGTTGATTATTGTCAGATGATACAACACAGATATGCAACTAGGAGAAAAGAAAGTGGCTTACTCTATCAACCAAAATGTAAAACAACGCAAGGGCAATTTTGTATTTCGTTTGTAGGAACAAAGCTGTGGAATGATCTCCCAGATGAAATTAGATTAAAAACATCGAGGTTATCTTTTCGGAGACATCTTTCCACCTACCTTCTATGTAAATGACGTGGGCTCAGTCTCACCCCCCCCCCCTTCGTTTTTCCTTTTTTATTTAACTTGTCTTCCTTTAATATATGTATACACTTGCTTGTTAACGATTATAGCTGCCTTAAGCTTTTACAGGATTTGTGCATGTACGCACATCTGTATATTATTTTTTTTTATTAATACATCCTTTTCATTTTTATGAACACATTGATGACTTTATTTGTTCAAAGATTTGTTATCTTTCAGTATAATGCATAAACACTTAAAGTTTGTGTTGTTGTTGTTTTTTTTACTTTCTTTTCTTTTCTTTTTTTTCATTTTAGAAATGTAAAAAAGTAACATGATACTGTATTATTTTGTTGTATATATGTAAATACAAAACAAACAAGTTTTACATTTATATGTATAAACAAATTAAAAAAAAAAATCTTGCCAAAGAATGGAACTAGGCTCGACTAGCACTTGTGCTAACTTCTAGTTCCCATTAACAACTTCACCTAAATATAGTAATACACATATTTACGTACATATCTTTTGTACATTTAATAGTATGCAGAGCTATGTCTAAATATCGTTTTAAAACCATTACTGTTCAATCAACATTACTCTTATGTTATGTATATAGTCTATGTATCAGTATTATTCTTTGCATTGTATGATTGTTCATATGTACTGTCATTATTGTGATGTGTTGTTGTTAATAAAATTCAATTCAATTCAATTACGTGAGTTGATCGTCATTTGCTGTGTATCTCTGTGGCCTACACGTGCTTTTCCTACAAAGCATATCGTATAGCAAGATGCCTAACACGGGATAGGCCAACCTGTTGCATCGTGCGTTTGTTATACCACATTACATGGGTTGATCGTCATCTGCCGTGTAATCTCTTTGATTACACGGAGGGTAGGTGCACGCCTTGCTGCCTCATTCGCGCGCGTTCATTGCATCCTTGCATGGACAACGCCGGCCGTGCTCCCGTCCGCTCGTCCTCCCTGGGACCCCGCGTGGAATTGTGTCACTAGCGAGCTTCCGATTTAGGCACCCGACGTGGGCTACTACGCGTGACGTCATATTTATCCCCAGCGCATGCGCGAGCTTCTGGGCCCACGTTCCCTTCCAAATCACACGACGGGAGTCGGGGGTAATTTCCGTGAATTCCCGTCGTCGTGAAAACGTCAACGTGAGTGCAGTTTCATCGGTATCCCTGATCAAACTTTCAGACGACTTGGTATAATTAAACTAGCCTAGGTATGTTCTTTTATTATTCTATTATTTCCTCTTGCTATCCTTTGTTTCTTCCTTCTATCACCTTCTCTTATGTTATTCCTTTTTTATTCTATCACTTTCTCTTTCTTTATTTCCTTATGTTATTCTGTGTTTCTTCCTTTTATCACCTTCTCTTATGTTATTCTTTGTTTTATTATTCTATCACTTTCTCTTTCTTTCTTTCCTAATGTTTTTCCTTGTTTCTTTCTTATATCACCTTCTCTTATGTTATTCTTTATTTTTGTTATCATTCTATCACTTTCTCTTTTTTTTCTTTCCTTATGCTATTCCTTGTTTCTTCCTTCTATCACCTTCTCTTGTGTTACTCCTTTATCATTTTATCACTTTCTCTTTCTGCCTTTCCTATGTTATTCTTTGTTTCTTCCTTGTTTCACCTTTTTTATGTTGTTCTTTGTTTTTATCATTCTATCAATTCCTCTTTCTATCTTTCCTTATGTTATTCCTTGTTTCTTCGTTCTATCACCTTCTCTTATGTTATTCCTGTATCATTCTATCACTTTCTCTTACTGTTCTTCCTTATGTTATTCTTTGTTTCTTCGTTTTATCACCTTTTCTTATGTTATTCTTTGTTTGTTATCATTCTATCACTTTCTCTTTCTTTCTTTCCTCATGTTATTCCTTGTTTCTTCCTTCTATCACCTCCTTTTATGTTATTCCTTTATCATGCTATCACTTTCTCTTTCTGTCTTTCCTATGTTATTCTTTGTTTCTTCCTTCTATCACCTTTTCTTATGTTATTTTTTGTTTTATCATTCTAACTTTCTATTTCTGTCATCCTAATCCTAATGTTATTCATCATATCAGATTTTCGCGCGCTGTGAATTTATTATCTGATTTAATCACCTGATCTCAAAAATTGGTCACGTGACCGACGAAAGCACCGTCGTGAAAAATCGAAAGCACTGCCGCGAAGGGAACGGATGTGAGCTGCGCAACGTCTCCATGCTCCAGTACCTCGTAGTAGCTCGCTAACTGTTCCCGCGCAACGGCAAAGGCCGGTACGGTCGAGGAAATGATGTCAGAAAAGTCCCCACGACGATTTTGCGTATTAATATATAGATGATAATAATATGTTATTGTATAGCGCTCACATTTGACAGACTTAACAGCTCGGTCATGGAGAAACCAGAGAGAGAGACAGACAGACAGACAGGGTGGGAAAGAAAAGGGAGAGGGAAGAAAATTGAGGGATCGAGAGAAAGGCAAGATGAGAAATAAAGTTAATACATAGAATGAATTAGACCTAAGCATGTGATTTAAGAGATACAAGTAATAGGCCAGTTTCGCAATGCATCGAAATTTATACATGCCCGCTCAGCGACAAACCATCACATCGACATGCTACAACGAACGGCACCCCGATAGCCAGAACGAAAAACGCACACATTGCCCCCTGTTAGGTCGGACAAAAAGTATGGCTTGCCCAACCCAACAACACGCGAAGCATGCAATGTGCCCTCCCACCACGAAACACCATCCACTGCAACAGACGAATGCAATAGCCTTTCACTAGGCACTTGACAAAGATGTGTGGATTAAACTCGAATACACTACGAAAATGGCCCATTGCATAAAACCTATACAAACCAGCATTGTCAATGTGAATAAATTGTAAAAGCCTTTCTTTGTGTTGTCTCTTGAATACATTCTGAGAGCATGAAGATTTAAGATTAGTAGGCAATGCATTCCCTAGTTTGGGACCTGCATAGTAAATGTGTTTTTGAAAAATTGACGTTCTTGCGTTCTGTCTCTGACAAGAAAACATAAAAATGGCCAGTCTTAATTAATACAACTCCAATACATTCACAGTTTCTAATTGAGTAATAAAACAGAAGAAGAAGAAAGAGACGGAAAAAAGGGAAAACAAAACTCACAATCATGCACACACTACAGAGACTCTACCAACAGAAATAAATAGTATCGGAATTGCTTTTATTTGTTTATTTTGAAATTCATTTATTTTGCGTGAATACAGATTAACGCAAATGTCACCCTCAGAGCAATGCGGTAATGTAAATTACCAATCTGACCGTTCACATTCAATATCAGTCATCCAAAACCACATTGGACATGTTACTTTGATCTGCGCATTACAAACTGCATTACGAAATTTTATTTTTATTTTGAGCATTCGGAACCACATTGCAAATGTTTCTTTAGATCTGTGCATTCAAAATCACATTACAAATGTTTCTTTAGATCTCTGCATTCAAAACCACGTGGCACATGTTACTTTTGATATGTGCATTCAAAACTAGATTGGACATATTACTTTTGATCTGCGCATTCAAAAACCGCCGCATGTTACTTTTAATCTCCGCATTTAAAACCACATTGGACATGTTACTTTTGATCTGCGCATTGAGAACCTCATTAGACATATAACTTTTGACCTGCGCATTCAAAACTACATTGAAAATGTTACTTTTGATCTGCGCATTCGAAACCACATTGGTCACGTTACTTTTGATCTGCGCATTCAAAACCACATTGAAAATGTTACTCTTGATCTGCGCATTCAAAACCACATTGAAAATGTTACTTTTGATTTGCTAATTCAAAACCACATTGAGACTGTTAGAGGGCCGATCTATGGAAGGTAACAAAACTCCTATAGGGACAAACGTGTTAATCATTAGCGACATTTAATATCGACAGATGGATATACGTTCATACTAATGTTCCTAAATGCATATCAGCGATTTAGTTAAATAAAACGTTGCACTTCTTTTATTTCACATTTCCATGATTAAACTCTACATTTGATGGACACCGATTCATAAAAATACCCCCATAAGCCCATATTACAGATCACCCAAACATTTTATTTTCTTTCATTGGTATTAATTGTTAAGTCCTGTATTTGTTTGATATTTGTTGTTGTCGTGGGTCTTAGTAAAGGCTGTAACCACCAAATTCATTCAATATAATAAATGAAATAAATAAGTATTTGAATGGTCAGAACAGCGATAATAATGATAATGATAATATTGATAATAATAACAATGATTTTTATCTACAAGATCCATGTAAATTGTATTTCATCTCTTTCCTCTCAATAATTACTTATTGACCTGCTTATAGACATACTTACATGCAACATCCTGTTGCTGATCTCCGACAAAAGCGGAGGGAGATCAAGAAGAAGAAGAAGAATGATACAAATAATATAAACTCATCTCTCATTTCTTTGAAAGACGTGCTGTCGTTATGACGGTATCAGTTTTTCTGTTGAAAATATTTGCAATACAAATGTACACATATAATAAATAAACATGCAAAAACAAGACCACTAAAAGTTCTCAAAATTTCAAATTTGAAAGCTGTATTTCCTAATACAAATTCGCAATTGCCGAATCGATCATGCATGCCATTCTCAGTTTTGTATATATTTACTTATTAATTAATTTACCTATTTATTTCTGTATATATATATATATATATATATGTATGAATTGAATTTGTATTTATTTGTGTATGTATTGACACAACCTTTATATCTACTTCATTTTATATTCATTGATGTATTGATTTAGTTTGACTTTATTACGCTATTAATCTTCATACGCTTTCTTGACAAACATCAATCAATTTCATCAACAAACATTCAAGTTCCTGCAAAGTTTGGCCCTTTATTGCTCCAGTGCAGTTTTTAATTGTTTTTGTTCATTTAATTCCCTTTTTATTTCCACAGAATTCCAACTTGTTTACATGAAAACTTGGCCGTTTCCATTTTCACTAATGGCAAAGGGCAGCCACACTGTAAAAACCAGGGTGTAGAAATTCTTACACCAGTATGGTATTGAATTTTTTTGACCCCATTGGTGTTGATTATAATCTCAATGGTGTTATTTTTAACACCGTTCAGATTTAAGCATGCATTCATAATTACTGGGTGTTAAGTAACATGGTGTAGTTTTATGCTCGGTGTTGAAAGTATCATCACGTGATTTCGTTTAAGGCGGTTGATTGGTCGAATAAGTTTTCACAAAGTGTACCCGCGCTTAATGATTACTTTACACGTGTTCACAGAAAAATAGATTTATCATGATTTGTTAAGCAAATTATGACAATGCACATCAATTTTGTGATTTGTATTTTACTTTGGCAATTATTGACCAATAGATTATTTGTCCGATCTTGTTACAATTACATTAACGTTTTAACAATAGATATATTGATTATATGATTACTAACCAAGAAACAACATGCATGTTTATTATATATTCGTGTACCAGCCTGTATCACTTAAATGTTAATCTTGAATTTACTTCAAATGATCTATGTGATGGAGTTAATGCAATGGAGATTAGAATATACCTATTGGTGGAAAGTAACCAACATCGATTATGAATTATCAGTTTACCACTGGTTCTTCTACCCTGGTCGATAATGGTCGATAATAGGGAATATGGAATGAAGGACCATTAGGAACCCATAGAAAAATCTCTAATGGATCAACAAGAATATATCGAAAATAATATCGCTAGTGATATTCGTTTGTCTCGCAATGTGGTCAATAAGGGATCTAAAAGATGACGACGTTTCGTGCGCCGCTGCAACACTTCGTCAGGTGATAACAACTAATGTAAAGCAAGCGTGTTTTATACTCTAAGGGAGGACCGGCGCGGCGGTCAATAATTCGATCGATAATTGGAACAATAACGCACAAGGCCTATTAGCCGACGCACTTGGTGCTCGACCAATCAGCAGGCCGCTGGTTCGGCTAATTATGCACAAGGTCGTATGTTCGACGCACACGGTGCTCGACCAATCAGCAGGCCGCTGGTTCGGCTCGCCTGCTGGGCGGAAGCAATAGCGAGCCGAACCAGCGGCCTGCTGATTGGTCGAGCACTGTGTGCGTCGACCATACGGCCTTGTGCATTACTAAAGAGAATGGGCAGAGTTGATGCCTAATCAAATTTTTAAAATGGTATTTTTTGTTTGGTTAGATCTTGGAATGTACGAGGAATACCTTTTTTTCTTTTTTAAGACTCTTTAAAAAAAATGAAAGAGTACACATAACATGATACCGACCATTCCAATGTAAATCCTCAATAAACATAACATTTCCAATTTGTTTTGGATAAAATTGTGTGATTAAAGGATTATATTTACAAATAATGTTTGGATTTGGCGGTCGTAATAATATAGTGCATTTAAGTGAATTCTGACAAATGTAAGACAAGAAACGTTCTCTGCTATATTGCACGATCAAATACCTGCATTTGACAAAGTTTTATCTGCTGTAAAATGTTATTATGAAACGGAAAAATAAATATATCAAACGAATCTCAACAAAAAAAAATCAAGAAAGAGATTGCTTCATTGTTACTGAAGCCCTTTTAGTTTGAAATTACAATTGAAATCTGGCGGCATTATTTTTTGTGACCGAAATACCGGCTCCAAGGGCGCCCTTCTTGGCACCCGTCAACAACAAAAAATGAAAATAGTACGGTATGGTCGACATCTTGACCAAATTTTGTGTTTTTAGATCTGCACCAAAGTACCCCTATATTGCCCTAACATACCCGACTAAAAAAGGCACTTATATGATGTATATCATTTTATATTGCGTGAAATAGATAGTTATTGACCTTGTATTACACAAATGCTGAAAACATATGAGTATCAAAGTTTACTAGGGTAACAGAGAGAGAGAAAAGGGTGGTGAACATACATAATTATGTCTTTAATAGTCGAGTGGTTTAATCATTTAACTGGACATGCAAATGTGTCAGGTTCAAGCTCCGGCACGGCACGTATGTCCTTTAGCAAGGCATTTCATCTACACGGACATTGCTCCCCTCCACCCAGGTGCTACATGGGTACCCAATAGGATGTGAATATCATTGTGATTGGATTATCATGTCGCCGTAGAAAGGCAGCTGGCTAGAATTTTCCCTATGAATTGTTATGTTAATACTGCAAGCGCTTCGCCCGATGGTAAATGAAAAGCGCTTTGTCAGAAACATCAAGTTATTATCATTACTAGAATTAATAATACTATTCTAATTATCATTATTACTATTATCATTTTCATTTGTATTAATATTATTGTTACCAATTTGCCTACAACCTAATGACGTAGTTATTGCCCACATTACTGTATTGCCTTTATGCAATGGTCACTCAGCCAGCCGTGGGAACCCTTGCTGCTGTTGCCGTTTTATTTTTTAGAAGATAACAGTCTGCCGACAATCAAGTTATCTATATAAATGGAAAAATACATTTTTATTGACTGATCGTACAAGCAGTGTCTGTATTCGGCCCTCTGTTGATGGTGTCATGATATACGATAAAGGTGTTCCTGTAGGCTTTGGTCATCAAAGTCAACTTTCTAGTATTTCCTGAAAGATAATACGTTATTTAAGCACTCTCTCTCTCTACATGCCGTATCCTGAGACGTTGGCGACCATGGAGTGCCACAACTCTCTGTCCCATATTCTACGAAGTAATTCATTCTCCTCGAGATCAATTCCACTTTCAGACATCCCACTCCTTAAGCTACTCATCCACATAATCCTCCTTCTACCCTACTCCTCCTCCCCCGAATCTTCCAGTCAGTGCACTGCAAAAACCAGGGTGTTAAATTTCTAACACCAGTATGGTATTGAATTTTTTGACACCATTGGTGTTATTTTTAACACCGGTCAGATTTAAGCATGCATTAATAATTACTGGGTGTTAAGTAACATGGTGTTGTTTTATGCTTGGTGTTGAAAGTATCATCACGTGATTTCGTTTAAGGCGGTTGATTGGTCGAATAAGTTTTCACAAAGTGTACGCGCGCTTAATGATTACTTTACACGTGTTCACAGAAAATACATTTATCATGATTTGTTAAGCAAATTATGACAATGCACATCAATTTTGTGATTTGTATTTTCCTTTGGCAATTATTGACCAATAGATTATATGTCCGATCTTGTTACAATTATATTAACGTTTTAGCAATAGATATATTGATTATATGATTACTAACCAAGAAACAACATGCATGTTTATTATATATATATGTGTACCAGCCTGTACCACATACATGTTAATCTTGAATTTACTTCAAATGATCTATGTGATGGAGTTAATGCAATGGAGATTAGAATATACCTATTGGTGGACAGTTGCCAGCATCGATTATGAATTATCAGTTTACCACTGGTTCCTCTACCCTGGTCGATAATGGTCGATAATAGGGAATATGGAATGTGGGACCATTAGACATACATAGAAAAATCTCTAATGGATCAACAAGAATATAAACACCAAAAGTGGAATTGAATTTGTTATGATTCCAGATATTGGTGTTAATCTACACCAGTAGGAGTTGCACGATATAGATACCAAGAAAGTGTTAAATTTAACACCCTTGGTGTTAAATTTAACACTCTGGTTTTTGCAGTGTGCAAGATTTTCCAAACCATTCTTCCGTATAACATGACCCAAGAAGCTCAGCTGTCGACCTCTTATATTATTCAGAAGCTTTCGTCTCGTTTTTGCCATGGCAAATACCTCATCATTAGAAACTCTTTCTGTCCATGAAATTCTTAGCATTCTTCTCAGGAACCAAACTTCACAACTTTCCAGTCGTTTTCTTAGGTCTGAAGCCCTAAACTTTCCAAAAGTGGTAATTTTAACAGTTTTGTTTTAGATCTATATTTTTGTCTTCTCCGGATTTTCTTTACAACGACCCTAAATACTTTAATTAATTTTGATCTCCTAAAAACTTTGAAACAACGTAAGCTCTTTTATTGATACTTGTCATACAGAAGTTTTATGTACAATTTTCCATGATGTACGATTTATTGCATAATTCGATTTATGTTTTTATTATCAAACACATGAACAAAAGAAGTTAAAAAAATAAGAATAAATGAAAGTAGAAAAATATTACAACGGTAAATGACGATATGGTCTTAAGTTTTTTAAAAAGTTTGTAATGTATCGTACGCTTTAACATGTATTTTATTTCTTATTCCCGAATATTTTAAAACTGTTTAAATACGTGATGAAAAGAAAAATAGATAATATATAAATATGTAATATGCCCTGCATTTTCTTTACAGTGCTGACATTTAATAGCAGTGGCGTTATGATCAAAAACCTTTAAGGGGGGGCAGAACAAAATCCGCTTTATAAAAACGTATAATAACAAAAAAGTGAGAAAAAACCGGAAGATCATCATTTCAGCAACATCTGTAAATCACTTGAATCGAATTTGAAATAAACCACGTTTGAATTTTATTTTGGGGCAACTATTCCCCCCCCCCCAGCAGCTCGCCATTGTTTAATAGGCATCTCCATCTCCGTTCTTAATAATTGTGTATATCATAATTATTTTATAATGAGTGCGAAATCACTGAATTCAGGTTTGAAATTATTAGTGTTGATCTTTTGTGGTAAGTTAAACTCTGCAACTGTAGTTGAGGTCGTTGACAATAAACAAGCCGAAGACTTCGACGGGAACTTGTGAAGTTCTAGATTCGGCTGCTTTAATAAGATTAATCTTCTATATCAACATTGAATCCGTCTTGATTACAACACAGATTCCTTGATTCCTTAATTCCGTGAAAACTGTAATCAAAATATACAATGAAAGGGTCATAAGTACATGAACATGCTAGAAACATTTCTGAGAATATTTGATCTTCTAATATATCCGTAAGTTCTATTAAGCTTGAACAAGTTATAGGTGTACCTATCTATCTATCAGGCTATAGTTCATCCAGACGTTGGACATTGCCCTCCTCATAACATTTCCATTCTCTTCTGTCTCTAGTTGTCCTAGTCCAAGCGGCCGTTCCCATGTATGATGTTAGGTCATCTCTCCATCTTCTCTTCTGCCTTCCTCTTCTTCTCTTTCCCGTATTAAACCCAAGATTATAATAATCCCTTTCAAACTGCCATGCTTCATGTCATGATGCATGTACATGTGCATTATACGACAGTTTTCATCTTAGAATGCAATGTGTACAACAATAAATCAAATCAACGTTCTTTGAGTCTGACTCAGAAATACTTTGCAAACTGTCTAAACATTACATAAAAATACTACAAAGGTACATGGTACATATGGCATTCAACTTGACCAAACTATGCATTCTATCTTAGGACAACATGATTGACTGCTGAACTTTATCCAGCGTTTAAAGGTGTTATTTTTCACCAAATCATACACTAAATTAATTCATATCATCATACAATCCTGTTCTTATATATTGACTCCGACTCTGGAGCTTAATAGCCCTTACACTAGTCTAATATGTTACAGTCAAATTATGTTTGCTAATTTGCTTACATACATAATATACACAAGTGCAATGCATTGAGGCACATAGTCATTGCCTATATTACTGTATTACTTTTGTGCAATGTTCATTGAGGTAAGACCAAAATAAATTAACTTCTTTCAGGCTTATAATTTGACATTGAATACGTATGGATCGACTTAAAGCTACCCCATAATCCAGGATGCTCTGGATGCAAGGAAATTTGGACCTTAACAACAATCTGAAGTCATGATGTTTTTTCTCATCACTTCAGTTGGCCACTAGATGGCGTTATCACAATTTAGAACTTAAGGTTTCAGTACTTGACTGTACATGTCAATCATAGTTCTAACCTTTGACTTCGAGGGAAAATAATTAACATACACACAATAGATTCTTCGTGACCTGTTCTTTCGGTTTACATAAATGAATATTAGCACATTTCAAACAACTTTCATAACAAACTCAGAAACCGAAACTTTATTAGACCAAAATACTATTTGTAATCTCTAAACTTCACCTAATTATAATACTTAATCATTATTTATTGTTAAAGTAGAAACGGGTTCAAATACAATTTTATATTAATGGAAAGCTTATGACCTAAAGAAAGTGAAAAGTGTCATATCTTTTCCCTAAAAAAACATATGTGACCACAATCAGACATTTAACTTTGAATCTTGGCATCCCCCTCATAAACAAAACCGAAATCATACACATTGGGCGGTTTCGATGATGACGTAGGCGATTGGGGTCAGATTGGGGTAATTACTTCCGCATTCACACAACACTGTACGTATCACACACGCTAGAGTATTTGAATCCGTTTCTACTTTAACTATACTCGGCAAAAAATAAAGCGTTAAGATTTTCAAAGAAATATTGGAATATAAATTTATATCTCATGTATCAAAATAAACATAATGTAATTTTCTTTAAGATTGTATGCAATTGGAATAAAACCATTTATGCATGAGTGAGCATGGCCATTTAACAATAAATGAGTTCCTGAAAGAAAATTGCAAGAATGGGCCATCTGGCCATTAAAATGTTGATCCTATGGCTCGTCCAAGATCTTGGGTGAAAGGAAAGGCATCTTGACCTTGCTTGTCAAAACCATGCAGTCCTTAGACTACAGTTGACATCCAGTGCTCAATCCCCTTCATTTTTTCTCACTCTTTTTTTTCAATATTGATCAATAATGCCTTACAGATGCACATGCTCATTGATATTTAAATGGCTACTTCCTTTGGGGGGGGGGGCAAGTTTCTTGCCTTGTAATCATACCTTCTAACCGTTAAATGAATGTGCCCATCAAAGCGTGGTATTGGTAGAGTATAGGGGGGTGGGGTAAGAGCACATTTTTGTTTGGGAGGGGGGGGGTCCAGTTTTTGAGGAAAAATTTCGTAACGACTCAGCCGGTAGAGTACCAACTTGATATTTTTAATTATATTCTATCGATGGTTTATATCAAAGTTTTGAAGAAAAAAAGACTGTCCACTTTATATTTTTGCTGAATGTATTGTTAGAGTATCTTCTTTTTCGTTGATTTGATGTATACATGTTATTATATTTTATCGATGGTTTATATCAAAGTTGTGAACAACAAAGACTGTCCACTTCTATTTTTGATGAGTATTAACCATTGTGACAATATAATCGTGATCAACATTGATATGTGATCATGTATATTTCCTAATAACATGGATATTTACGTGGTGGTTTATAATTTCCTGCTTAATTCCTGAGATTCATTTGCCATCCTATGATTTCAAAAAGGGAAAAAAATCTCTGCCTACAGGAACACCATTATCGTGTATCAAGCCGCCGTCAATAGAGGGCCAAATCCAGTGGATGATCAGTATTTGCAAAAGCATTCAAAGCTCATTAACCTGATTGCAGTTTATAAATTGATCGTCAACAGACTGATATCTTCTAATAAATGAAATGGCAACGGCAGCACCAGCAGCAGCAGCAGCCAGGGTTGGCGAAATCTGTGTTAAGGAGGTCTCAGAAATCGTAAAAACTATGGACGACAATCTCTTGGGATCCTCTAAACCAGGGGTGGCCAACCTTTTAAAGCTCGCGGGCCACAGCTAACTATTAGCATAACTTGGCGGGCCGTAGGTAGTCTTCTCCCCCTACACCATGGGTGGCCAACCTGCGGCCCGCGGAGCATTGAAAAAAAAATTATAAAAATATCTCATAAATGAAATGCGGCCCGCATAGCAGCGATGAAATAAGGTAAAACATTTACACACAGATATCTCTATTTCCATAATTTGTTTTCATCATTCACAACATATTGACTCCTTACGAGGGTTTAGGGGGTTTAACCCCCCTGTTACACCCACAAATGTAATAACGCCCACAAATGTAACAACGCCCACAAATGTAATAACACTTTACCCACAAATGTAATAACACCCACAAATGTAATAACACTTTACCCACAAATGTAATAATTTCACCCACAAATGTAATAATTTTGAATCACCCACAAATGTAATAATGACTTTACCCACAAATGTAATAAATTTGAAGGGATATTTTGTCGAATTTGTTCAAAACTAAAACCCTGTAATAAAGCATGGGTATAGCGCGCAGTCTTTACTCCAGACCCGGTTATTTCAAAAATTTAAAAATCTTCAAAACTAAGACCCCATAATCCTTTTCCTGTGGAATAACATGACAATCGAGCGTAGTCTTTCCTCCAGACCCGGTCATTTCAAAAATAAAAACAATAAAAACAAAACCAAAAAAATCAAATCTAAGACCCAACAATCCTCCAAACTAAGACCCTGTAATAAAGCATGGGTTTAGAGCGTTGTCTTTACTCCACACCCGGTTATTTCAAAAATAAAACAAAACAAAACAAAAACCTTTTAAACTAAGACCCCTCCATCTTCCAAATTAAGACCCGGTAATAAAGCATGGGTTTAGAGCGTAGTCTTTACTCCAGACCCGTTTAATTTTTTTTTAATCTTCAAAACTAAGACCCCATCATCTTTAGTCATGTGGAATAACATGAGTATTGAACGTAGTCTTTCCTCCAGACCCGGTCATTTCAAAAATAAAAACAATAAAAACAAAACAAAAATTCAAATCTAAGACCCAACAATCCTCCAAACTAAGACCCGGTAATAAAGCATGGGTTTAGAGCGTTGTCTTTACTCATCACCCGGTTATTTCAAAATAAAACAAAACAAAACAAAAACCTTTTAAACTAAGACCCTCCATCTTCCAAATTAAGACCTGGTAATAAAGCATGGGTTTAGAGCGTAGTCTTTACTCCAGACCCGTTTAATTTTTTTAAATCTTCAAAACTAAGACCCCATCATCTTATTCATGTGGAATAACATGAGTATTGAACGTAGTCTTTCCTCTAGACTCGGTTATTTCAAAAACAAAACAAAACAAAAACAAAAACTTTAAAATTAAGACCCACCATCTTCCAAACTAAGATCCTGTAATAAAGCATGGGTTTAGAGCATAGTTGTTCTTCCAGACCCGGTCATTTAAAAAAATGATATAATATATACAATATTTAAATACATTTAAGGTCACTTATTCGATTACTTTTTTCTACGAACATTGAATTCCAGGATATTTGTGGGCGTTAGAATTTTTACATATTAACAAATCGTCGACGGTCAACGAACCATCGAATCGGTCCCTCCTCTGTGTGTTATATATATGGACCATTTTGACTGATTTGTCAGTTCGTGTGACCGCCGACCAATCATTTATTTGTGACGTGTTGTATCCACATATGTTATAATGTAATTTATTTTTAAATGAAAAAAGAGGAATAAAATGGTGGGACTTAGTTTCGAAGATTTGTTTAAATTTCTTTTTCTTTTGAAATAACCGGGTCTGGAGGAAAGACTACGCTCTATACCCATGTTATTCCACAGGAAAAGGATGGGGAGGTCTTAGTTTGAAGATTTTTTTTTAAATAACCGAGTCTGAAGTAAAGACTACGCTCTAATCCCATACTTTATTACCGGGTCTTAATTTGGAGGATTGTTGGGTCTTAGATTTGAATTTTTGTTTTGTTTTTTATTGTTTTTTTATTTTTGAAATGTCCGGGTCTGGAGGAAAGACTACGCTCGATTGTTATGTTATTCCACAGGAAAATGATTATGGGGTCTGTTTTTTAATTTTTTGAAATAACCGGGTCTGGAGTAAAGACTGCGCGCTATACCCATGCTTTATTACAGGGTTTTAGTTTTGAACAAATTCGACAAAATATCCCTTCAAATTTATTACATTTGTGGGTAAAGTCATTATTACATTTGTGGGTGATTCAAAATTATTACATTTGTGGGTAAAGTGGTTATTACATTTGTGGGTGAAATTATTACATTTGTGGGTAAAGTGTTATTACATTTGTGGGTGTTATTACATTTGTGGGTAAAGTGTTATTACATTTGTGGGCGTTGTTACATTTGTGGGCGTTATTACATTTGTGGGTGTAACAACCACTGACCAAAATTATTACATTTGTGGGTAAAGTGGTTATTACATTTGTGGGTGAAATTATTACATTTGTGGGTAAAGTGTTATTACATTTGTGGGTGTTATTACATTTGTGGGTAAAGTGTTATTACATTTGTGGGCGTTGTTACATTTGTGGGCGTTATTACATTTGTGGGTGTAACACCCCCTTGGGCTGCCAAGTAAAAAGTGATGTGCATATTGAGAAGATATTCATCTCATCTGGTAACTTAACAAAACACATGATAACTCTGGATATAACTGTGTATTAAACTGTTACTTGATTTAAAAAGACGTTATCATGCACTGCTTTTTATGGTCTCCATTGTGTTAGTAGATGCCAGGAAAACATCACTTACGGGGTTCAAAATAGCAACAACAAAAATCGCTCTGCATCGTCATCGGGTCAACCCCTTAGCAAAAAGCTGGATCCGCCCCTGAATATACAAATGTTGTGAATCGAGAAATATGTTTGCAAAATTGCAGGTGTGTACACGTATTGCATGAGTGTGTAGGGGGAGAAGACTACCTACGGCCCGCCAAGTACTTGGACTGTTCCTAAGGAACTTAGGTTGGACGATTTTAGTTCATCCTACCAATGTTCACAACCTGAATAGCATCACATCCATAAGAACCATATCAACCATCATATATAAAACTGTCACTCTGACAAAAAAAGAGCAACATATACAATATTTTTGAGTTAGGATGTCGAGCTATTAGCACGAAGTGCCGGCTTTTAATTCACGGTATGTTCACAATACCTGTATTTTCATATTCAAATTAACCGCTACTTACACAGCGGAATTTAAAAATTCTGTCACGCATGCCTGCACAAAGTGAGTGCTCTAAACTTATTGACGTATAAACAACATTTGAAAGCTATGCTTTGTAACGCTGGCAAATACATATAATGCTCGAACTTAATGCGATGCATTATTCATCAAAGGGCGAAGAAAGAATTTGCTATATCATTTATTTTCATTCCATATATCATAGATCCAGTCTGTTGAGAGCCAGAAGGGAGTCAAATCTGTGCAAAAGTATCGAAGCTAACGCCCTTCTGAGCCCTGTTTCATAAAACTTGTTATGAATAACAACTGCCACAGATCTATGACAAATCTACTCCTAGCCAATCAAAGCTTAGGATTTCAGTGGCTTATAACAATTATTGTATCTTTTTTTTTGACAACAAGTTTTATGAAACAGGGCCCTGGTTCTCAACTAGCATAGTGTCAACATAGAGATCTCTTCAAAATTATAATGATCGCTCATTCGAAAATGCTAATGATCTGTTACGCGTTGGGCAATAAAGATGCCAGGTCTCACGTACCCGCTCCTTACCAATCATTTGATTAGAATGTTAGGATGTTATTTTTAAATAAAATATATTGCAAACAATACAGATAATGTAAATACAATAAGCTTGTTGAAAAGGGTAAGTACATTGGGGGTGGGTGAGGGGGGGGGGTGGAGGGCAAAGGAAACACAATCAACTTTTAAGAATATAAAATATCAATCCAATTCGATACGAGGAGTACAGATATGCATTTATGATTCACAGTTCTAATATTTATTTATCAAATAATTATGTGATATGATTTTTTTTCAAGGTTATGCTTGAAAATGAAAAATATATCGAGAAATGCCTACACGAAATTGAAGTTATACTCATGGGCCTGTAATTACAGGCTGTTCGGTCTTCGGCGACTTTACTATGGTAGACCGATGTATGAACAAATAGTTTTTATCTTATTTACAAGTTTAAAACGGGAACAGGAAACACATTTAACTTTTAAGAAAGTAATCTCAATCCAATTAAAGACGAGCAGTACAGAAAACATTTCAGATTCTACGACATGTACTCCGGTGACATTTGATCCGCGGTTGATATCGGACCTAAAAGCTAATCTTCAGCTGTGGTATGGGAATCGTATTTTGTTAGAAAATTGCTCTGATTTATTCTGGATTGTTTTTTTCCTGCAGGAGATTGGTTGTTTGCAGCAGTAAAATAAAGCAACAACGCACAAAAACCTTACTGGGCATTATAATAATTACAGCAATACAAATTGGGCGGATGGAAGTTAAAGGTAAAGTTCAGCTCAGGTAAAGGAGAAAATACTATTGATGTCACGAAGATATCTTTGCTTTGCTTCAACTTGGTTACCTACAGTTTTTGATGTAGAAGATAGTTCTTCTGTTTTAGCTCATCTATATCTATGTTTATCCTTACACGAAGGGCAAGAGGTGGCATATTCGGAACAGTAAGTGTGGTCAACTAAGTAGTTGTCTTCTGATTCTGGTTGAACTTGTGGATCTTCTAAAAGATTAATAATTTCTGGGACTTCCTCCGGCAGAATGTCAAAAAATCCGTAGAAAATACTTTACCGATGATCAGATTCCAAGTAAAGTTTATTATACAGAACCGATTCCGACGTTCAGAAATAATTTTCGGGGACTCATGTGATCATTCACAACGGAAAGGCTAGTACAGCGCACAAACAAAATCACAGTAGGGCCTATGTTGCTCTCTCAGCTCTCTTTATGTTCAACTGACCTTTGGAAAAGTTCGTTCCCCAATTTGCCGCATGCGCAGTATGCAATTACGAACTCGCGTATTCCCCAAAGATTCTCCTACCGCAAGATGCATGCGTAATTCTTGTGTACATAATGAATAAACTAGTGTGTGAGCGGGGGCGCACGTCGTTATTGTTGAAGGTTTATTTCCTTTTTGGCCACTGCCTTCCTCACTTTTTATTTTTCATCTTATATATTGTCAAACATTTGTCTGTTGATATATATTGTTTTAATCTGTTGATCTCTTGAGGATAAATAAATAAACTTGAAACTTGAACAGCGAAGGCAGTTAACTAGGACTCGAACCCTGGCCCTTCTCATCTCTAGTCTTGTGTTTAACCTATTTTACATAACGTTTGGTGAATGGGTTATAGTCAGCCATGTATGAACTAGTTATAATAAAAATCCATAAAACGCCAGTATGTTTCAAGTTTCCCAGGAAGAGATGATATAGTAAAATGAGGCCAAGTCGTTTGACCAGGTTTGAACTTCCTTCTTTTTTCTTTTTTTTAGGAATGAAGACTAAAGATGTTATCCTTGTGATATTCAAATAAGATATATATATATATATATATATATATATATATATATATTTATATATATATATATTTCTTAGTGTATAGGACAATAACGTATTAAGTAATCCGAAAATGATTTCTATGGAACAGATAGTATGGTTCTGAAAATGCCCTTAAGTTGATGTTTTGAAAATCGTTGCGATCGTATTAAATATGCCTTTTGGTTATGCCCCGGCAGCGAATCTAAACCTCAACGGCACCTGCAATATGATACTTTTTTCGATTTACTCTTTACGTACAGGCGAATCATTTGCGATTACAACTCATGGAACAGCATTAAGATCATGATTTCAAAAGCGGTTTCCCTGTTTAAATTGCCAAATTATGTTCCTGTACAAAATGAAATATGAAGGAATTAAAAATAAAAGATTATCCACATCTCATCTCTAGTCTTGTGTTTAACCCATTATGCTTTTGGTTAATGGTTGATAATTAGTAATGCATGAACTAGTTATCACATAAATCCATAAAACGCCAGGCTATTTCAAGTTTCCCAGGAAGAGATGATATAGCAAAATGAGGCCAATTTGTTTGACGAGGTTTGAACAACCGATTTTTTTTTAGGGATAATAATAATAATAATGGTGGCTTCTTATAAAGCGCACATGTCCGTCACGTTGTGATGACGCTCCTGGCGCTGCCCCGATTATTACCCTGGCTTTAGCAAGGCAGCCACTGCGGCGCTCTAGCATTTCAAGGAATTAATTCCTGCCAGGTACCCATTTACATCACCTGGGTTGAGTGTGGCAAATGTAGATCAATGTCTTGCCAAAGGACATTAGTGCCGCGGCGGGACTCGAACCGCGGACCTTAAGATCGACAGTCCGTAGATGTAGACTAAAGATGTTATCCTCTTGTAATATTCAAAAAAGCTATATATATATTTTCTTACTTTATTGTATAGGACTATTATAACCTTCAGTTTGTTTTATTTGCTGAATTTCTGGTGACGGTTGCTTAGCAAGTGCTTAAAAAATGCAATATATATTTTACATACCCAATAAATAATCTCAAGAAAGGTGATAATCTATTATCATTAAAACCTTTAACACTTGTTTTTATTCCAAACATAATCTAATATTATAATTTCTTTGTTTGCTTTTAGATATCTAATCAATTGGTCTGCTCCAATAGATGGGCATGTCACAACACGATTCCTTATCGTCACGAAAAGTTCAGTGACAGCTTAATGCACTCAATTTGCTTTGTAGAGCTCTGAGATGTATTTATTATATTTTTGCTACTGTGATGATGGTTATAGGATGAGTATACGAAAAATTACATAGAAACCAGACGAACCATTACATATAGGGACAATCTATCACCTTTTTTTGGTTACAATTCCTCTTTTATTTCTGATTTCCATGCATAGACGAGATAGTGAAAAAGTCGTTGGAGAGAAGAAATATTTTGTGTATTTACAAACGTCGGTGAACATTGTGATTAGGTCATGGTCTTTCTTTTTGATAATAAAGCCGATTAGATACAATACGGGTTCGGCACTGTCCAAACGATATAGAAAAAACGGTAATAGTGAGGAACAATTAAAATGAACTACCTTCTATTTCGCAATAATTATCGAACGTTCGTAAATAACCTTTTGTAATAATAAGTGATGGATAAAGATTGTTTGAAAAGTAAACATTATTCGGGTTTTGTGAGACCCTTGGCCGAGCATGAGTTAAATGTATTACAATATCACACGTTGTCACGTTTTATCAACGTCTCAAAGTCCATTTTTGTTCTCGATCACTTGGTTTTCTCAGTATAAAACTGAGCAACTCGGAGATCAAGAACAGTTCACTTTGTCGCATGCACCGTGTATTGATAGCATTCATCTAGTTAACATTAAGGGCAATATGGCAAAAAAAGTAGCTGTCGACGTGAGTGTATCGGACATTCTTCAAATTGCCGAAGCTATTAAATCGAGTGGTCGAGTGGGCCAGCAACACAACACTCATATCGCAAATGCTACATCAGCACCCGTCATGGTTCTCCTCACCCATTCCAAGGGTGGAATGAACAAAACGGTCATCGAAAACGGAGCTTATATTGGCTTCCCGACACCCCATGGATCCGTGACGGCGTATGCCATCAAACATCGAAATGGCAGTTTTGGAATGGTAGCCGATTCCCGGATTAGTGATGATTCTGATCGTAGTTTCATTGTCAAAGAAGCATCCACGGGGCATCTTGTATTCGTTCATTCAAAATACGGAGCAAGTGTCTGGACAGAAGATACAGAAATGCGCCGTTAGATAGGTAACACCAACTGTTCATTTCAATCAAACTATGCCGACAATTTGTAATGACTGACTGCAATATTTCAAAAGTTCAGCTGACACTCAATAACATGATATCGGAAGTGAAAGACACTATACGTAGCATCTTCTTCCAAGAGGATTGAAGTTCATATTTCAAATAGAAGATAATATTTGTATTTTGAACGCTTAAATATTTATTCATATGACAAACAGAAATATATATATATATATAAATATATACGTATATATATATCCTTCTCTGTATTCAAATCACGGGTAATATGAATATAACTGTATGAAACACATATGACTGTTCTAGTTTTAAATTGTTTTAAATAGTTGCTAGTATTTATATTTCTTACGCTTAAATATTTATTTATATAACAAAAACAAAATATTAAACGTTGAGTGGAAATAATGATTTCTGATGTGGGGGGAGGGGAGGGGTGGGTTTGGTGGTAGTATCTTGGTTTTTACATTTTCTTTTTTCTTCTTTATACTAATTTTCTTTTTTTGTTTTCAATATGTGTATGTTATGATATGAGTTATCTTATAATTGTACATTAATGTTATTGTGCACGGACCTGCGGAAAAACAGCCTTCGGTTAGTGGTTGCCGTGCAAAAATATAATAAACGGAACTGAACTGATTGAATTATGATAATCAATATTACTTCCGTTAATGAATGCGAACTACGAGATGTTTGAAAAATTTTACAATTATGATACTTTTTATATTGGAAACAACGAATATAATAGAATTGTATAGAGAATTCTATTTAATTTATTAATCTAAAATTCTGGTCGTGGAAAGATTAATTGATTCATGCGTTTGAACTTTTATTTTACAGAAATGGTGGGGCAATCTAAAGCTTCCGAAGTGATCCTGTGCAATGACGTCGGACAACAAGTTCTATAATCATACAAGTCCTTCAGAATGTAAAGTTACAACTAGTTTAGACTTCAACTAGCATATTTCATCGTGCGAGAGCAGCAATTTCTAGATTTCTGTTCAACAATATTATAACAAAAAGTGTGACATAACTTCACTATTGTAACATTAAAACAGGATATCAAATTCAGTCAGAATTACAACCAGTTCTTAAAGACAGCATGCAGTATCTATTTAAAAAAAATTGATACTCATTGAACTTGTGTAAAAGGAAATCTTTTTATAAAGTCCATCTGTCATTAAGGGCGATTTCTGTGTGTTCCTTGAGCGGTCATATAAAAGTTTGACTTTGTTTTTCTTATTTCAAAACGTAATCAGGATAAAACTGTCATTTTTAAAGACCATATCCAATTATGACAAACATCATTATAAAAAAAATTAACATGATTTGCCCTTTTGTTTAAATAAAGATAACCATTTATTATTTCATGTTATAATTATACAATGATCATAATTGTATGCCTATTCCGTAGTTTGAATCACAAATTATGTGGCGGTCAGGTGACATCACTTTATTTCTTTTAATCTAAACGTTATCTTTTCTGTTTAAAACTTGATCTTTCCAATTCGTTTCTGTTTTCAATTAAGCATAACATTTCGTATCTTCATGTACTGTAATATTTTCTTAATCGATGTAATTAAGTTACTCTCTGTACTAGATAATCATATTCCATTATTTTCCCGTCTTTATCTATGAATAATTGTACTTTAGTCGCTTATCAATCTATGTGATTCTACATAAGTTTATTAAGCCCACAAAGATGACAACATGTAATGCGTTACAAAACCTAATGTTATTATCTCTATTATTAGAAGATAATCGGATGTGTTCATGAAATAGGTCTATTCAAAAGTAAAATTTAACGACGTAATATTAAAAACATGCTATTTGTACTTGAAGGTCTTATGCTTTTTGTTTATTCATTCATTTATTTTATTTCCTTTAAAAAAGTATATATTTATTCATTTATGTGTCTACAAGCACTGACCAGCAGCACAGGCTGAAGGTGTCAGTTTACAACTAAAATATTACAATATATAAAATAACATTATAAACATAGAATGTACAAAAGAAATATAATAAACACAAAACGAAAAATACAGAGAATAATACATTCCATCAGTAGGCCTAAACACGTGATATCAAATAGATAAGGAAAAGGAGAGATAAAGGTACAGGAGACGAAACTAAAGGGAGGGAGAGAGCGAGATAGAGAGAGAGAGGGGGGGGGGTAAGGACAAGGGCAATACAGAGGGGGATAGAATGATGTGAATACTAATACGAGGGGAAAGATAAAATGTGCGGATAAATAGAGCTGATCGTGAGAAACAAAGACAGACAGGGAGAAAGAGAAAGAGAGGAAGTAGATAGTATACTGAGACAGTGTAAGCAATATTCACAAGTATATACATAAAGTGCTATTCCTAAACAATACAATGGAATTGAATATTACACAAATGATTGAATGTACAAACTGTATTCATAAATAACATAATGACATGATGAGTTCATGCATATTGGAACATTACGAGAAGCCAACATTAGGCAAGCGAGATGCTAATTATTAGACACGTCAGAAGGGAGAAAGGGGGAAATAGAAAGAAATAGGGAGAGACGGGAAAATAAATGGAGAGGGGAGGAGGATGAAGGGAAAGACACATCACGTTAAAGGAGGAATACCAGGGCGAGAGAGAGGAGAAGGGGAGAAAATGCATTCAAAAAGTTACATTTACAACAAATATGAGAAATAAAAACCGAAACGTGATCACACAATCCAGGCATGCATGTTTACACTATTGATTCTATCGTGTTTTCAGATAATACGTTACGAAACCGGGGATTTTAAGATTCTTGCAATATGAGGTTGTTGTAAATCGTGTTCCAGACGTTTTAACCAAGCATCACATTGAGCGCGATTGTGTTCTGGACTATATCCATAGTATTGATGAAATGCTGGGACAGTTTAGTTATATTCCGGTGGTGGCACATACAACTTTACTTTCAGTGGTGGAGCAAAGTTGATGTGCAGTTCTGATAGTATGGGATATGCATGCGATCCTAAAATTCTTCAGCTCTGTTACTTTATTCGCAGAAATGGTCCTATTTACATTGCCACATACATGCCGTGTAGCAGATAAAGTACATGAGAAGTCATTCCATTGACTCAATGAAAAAAAAAAACAGAAAGAAAGTCCACAAGGTTAAGGTACCTCATCAAATCCATTGTCATGTTAAAGCCCCTTACACACTGGTAGTAGTAATGAAAGAAAGGAATTTCTTTTGCAGATAATCTTTTAAGTAGGATAGGGTGCAGTCTATGGTGAAGAAACACAGGCTATGTAGTATGTAGAATGGCCACTGGTAACTGAGAAGTCAAACTGTTCGAAAAATCTTATCTGCAGAGAATCCCAGAGACGACTTCATAGATCATCCGGCGTGAGCCTTGCCATCTTGGTAAAACTTAGTCATACAACTTATGCGAGAATATTGCTGAAAATTACAGCAACACCAGAACAAAGTAGGAGCAAAGAGTGTCAACCTTGTCAGGTGCACTCGCTCTATGTCTAACATTTTTGACAATTTATTTTAACCTGAAGACACTTACTCTTGCTTCCATAAACGGATCACATACATGACATATACTACAGACATGCAATACATAGAAAATAACACAATAAATACACACAAATTAATACATTCAAATGAATAACATCCGGAATAAGATCATAGATAATTTGCAAAGATTACATCTAATTCGGGATGTTATACCTTCTATACTTACAAAAAGTTTGGAAATTTTGGCCTGACCGAAAATATCGCAATGAATAGCGCGTCAATGTCATTACATTTAGTATATATAAAAACCTGGTTTATTCCATACCACATGAATAAATTTGTTACAGTCTTCTTCTTCTTATCGGGTCACTACACAAGTCCCGTCCAGTGTTCCATACATGGTCTGGCACGGCAGTTCACGACTTCCAGGTCATCTGGGATGCATGGCTCTGCTTTCGCATGCTGTTTTTCGTCTCCGAAACGCCACCTCTGCATTAGGACTATGCATCGTCCGTAACCAGTTTTTAGGCGGTTGAGGCTTAGCCAAAAAGGCCAAGTCTCGCTGGAGCCGGATGCGAGGGTTTCCTTGGAGCTGAGGGAGAGTTTATATGTGGAGTGGTCTGAAGGTGGTTAGACCACAAGGCCATCCTTTGGATGTGAGGGCTGGTATTAAGGGGCTCTACAGTGTTCATGAAGCTGTGTCTGGATTTGAGCCGCTTGCCCACTGGCTGTTGTTGGATGTGTGTTGGGGGCAATACTGCAAAGCAGGTAGAGGTCTTCTACTTTAGTAGGCAACCAGTGATTGCACTGCAGGATGAATTTAGAGCTGGGTCAATCTTTAGCGCATGGGCCGACCTACTCCATACTGGTGATGCATACTCCGCATCAGAAAAGGGCTGTTGTCCGGATTGTGCTGACATCAGTCCCCCATTTGGTGTTGGCTAGCTTCTTGAGGATGCTATTGCGGGCTCCAAATGTTGCCTTTGTGTTGGCGATGTGGTTCTTGTAGATAAGGGAGTGATCCAGTGTGACGTATAGGTAGACTGGGTTTTGAGTGTGCTTCAGCCTTTTCCCATACCAGCTGATCCTTAGTTGATGGTTGGCATCCCTGTTCTAATGATGTGCACTTATCTGAGTTTTGTTCGTGTACACGTTAAAGAGCAGTGGTGCAAGCACACTTCCCTGTGGGAGGCCATTTTTCTGTCTGCACCATCTGCTGCGATTGGCGTTGAGGACCGAAACAAAAAATCGCCGGTTGGACAGCAATGTCTGGATGAGTCCACACAGTCTCACATTCTTTGTCAGCTAAAAGATCTTCCTGGTGATGATTCTGTGGTTCACGGCGTCATAGGTGTCAGAGAGAGGTCAACGAAAGCAGCTCCGATGATTAGCTTACCCTCATAGCCATCCTCGGGGAACTGAGTGAGGTTTAGGAGTTGGCCAGTGCATGATTTTCCTGGCCTAAACCTTGCTTGTCCCGGGATGAGATGTTCATCCACGAATGGGGCGATGCGGTTGAGGTTAAGCCGCTCGAATAGCTTGACTTTATGGCACAATAGGAAAATAGGTCTGTAGTTATTTGGACTGGCTAGTTCTTTGCCAGGCTTCAGCAATGCAATAACTTTGGCTTTCCTCCAGAGCGTTGGGATGTTGTTTGTGCTCAAGCATTCGTTGAGAATGTTGAGGAGCCAGTTGAAGGCACCTGGTCTAAGGTGTTTGATCTGCTCGCAGAGGATGCTATCAAGTCCAGCAGCTGTGTTGTTTTTCATTGCTTTGATGTCAGCATGCAGGTCGTTCATGGTGAACAGTTTAGTAAAGCCTGGGGCGTCTTGAGAGCTTGGAGCGTCTGGTAACTTGGGAAGCCTGGCTCTTCTTGGGTGATGGTCAGGGTCTCCCCGGCTTGTCACTAGGAGGCGACTTGGTTGGCAGTGACTTGACATCTTGGTTGCACCTTTGTATAGCCGTTGGCCAGTATCCAGATCGTTTTCCATGCGTTCCTGCTGCTATGTGTCATGTCAGTAGATTGTATGAATTCTTGCCACTTCCCCCTTCTAGATTCAGCAATTTCCTTGGTCAGATTTTCTCCAGATTCCAGTGTCTCTTCACTAAAGGGGTCCATCTGGAAGCGTTCGATGTAGTCTTCATAAAACACCTTGGAGTGGTCCGCCAAGCCTTGAATGTACATTAGCTTCATGTCTTCATCAACTCTACAACGGTGTCATACTTTTTTTTTTGGGGGGGGGGGGAGGTGGCAGGTATGTCCTGGATGGAAGAGTCAAGGTCCTTAGCAAATTTTCCCAGTTTGCCTTCCTCAGATTAAAGCGACGTCGGAAGGATGCTGCCCGTGGAGTAATGACTGCATTAACGTTAATCCCTACCGGTCGGTACTGGGAGTCTCCACCTTGCGCTGTTGAATGACGGAGGAAGCTTAGCATCATGAATTAGGGACAGCTGGTTAGCATCTGCCCACGTCTTAACAAGTTCACCATCTTCGTTTATTTCTCCATATCCCAAGGTAATGCTGTGGCTGTTGAAATCACCGATGACCACATTCATCCTGCCTTCAGTAGCTCTGCCGGGCAGGTCGAAAGGCTGAAGAGGTGGATTGTAGACTTTGCTAATCTTGATTCCCGTTAGATCAATGGAAAGGACTTCAATGTTATTGCTGTCTGATAGGAAAGATTGGTAAGACCATTACGGGCAAAGATCGCGCTTCCGTATTGGTCATGTGGTCTCTCTGCGATGAGGGTCATCCCCGAGATGAGAGGGCGAGCTCGTGAAGGCCCGCGATGAGTCTCCCAGAGGCAGAGAATGTCACAGTTAGTTTGTATACATAGGTCAGCCAAGAGTTCTTGTTTGGTGCCTGTAAGACCTTCAATGTTGGATGAGATGATACTCATGGCCGGTGCCGACAACAAAGATCCTATGGGTATTCCCTGGTCTGTGTTATAAGATACCGAAATGTAAAGCATATTACACTTAACCTTATCATTAAAACAAAAAACTGCCTCCGATTTACCACGTCATATCTGAGAAGATATAATTCTGTGTTTCATGTCTTCATTAAACAAATAACTTGCATAATCCTCTATTATGATTATGATTTGTAAGACTGGTGACGATTTTCAATGGAAGTGTTTAAATAATCCGGTCCATTTATTCTTCTTATCTTATTAGGGGGCTTTGGCAGCTAAACCGGGCAACTGTCGTCGGGCTGACAATAAATTTTCAGTGAGGTTTGATCAAGTTACTTTTCTCGTTATTAATGTAATATTTTCATTATATTGATTACAACATTTGCACTAATTAAGGGCGTCTAGCATTCGGGGGCGTATGGCAGGCACTACACACAACCTAAAACGTTTGGCAGTGGTTATTGATAATATAGGGGGCGTTGTTTTCGATAACTTTCCCCATGTTTCAACCGGTTACTTTCTTGCCACTCAAGTTTTTTTGTTTTTTTTTACACTCACTGTGCACTAAATCTTTTGAATCAAGGGACATTAGTGAGTGAAGTTAATTTTTTTCTCCTTTATTGCCTACATTTATATTCTTTTGAATATTTTATTCATTATTATTATTATTTAGTTTATATGTTATTTTAATGTTTATAACCTACATGTATTTTCTTTTTAATATTTTATGAATTATTCTTATTTATTATTTTCATTATTACTTTTAAATATGTTTGCACGGCCCTACGAAAGAACAATCCTGAGGCTGAGGTAATCCCCCGTGCTTAAATAAAATAAATGAAAAATTAAAATGGAATTCGTCTGTCATTGGTCATCCGTGGTACAGGGTAATGATCTTTTATTTCCACCATGTTTGATCTAGTTACCTGTTCCGTTTATCTAGCTATTTTTTTTTTTTTGGCATTAAAAAACGGGCGTCTGGCAGGCACCCAAACACCTAAAATGTCTGGCAATGCCCAATCAAGGTATACGAGGTTGGCTGAAATTTTCTACCAGATTTGGCCAGTCACTTTTCCTCTAATGTAGCTCAATATTTTAGCCAGTTATTTGAGGGGTTTTCCTTGCCACCCCCACCCCTTTGTGCACAGCAGATATCAATTTCCTGACTCACTTTTCATCTTGGATCATTGCTGTGTACATGAAAAATAGAATGGGATGACTATTTCGGGAGAGGGTCTCACATTATCTGCACTGCAATTTATATTGAAGCCATTAAATGGGATGAAAGGTCAGTTGTGTCAGGATCCGCAACAGCATCATTTTCCCCCGCTCATTTCTTCATCAGCTTTCCAGCGCGCGCAGTCAACCGTTCATACTGAGACTAATTCGCAGGAATGGGGTCTACATTTGGTAGAGGAAAATGGCTATAGCAATAAGGACCATTTCGAATGCGACTGAAACTGGTGTGAGGGGACTATTTTCTATCTTTCTATCTATCTATAAGAGGAATTAGAGCTGGCTTTAGGAGTTTAGGAGTTGGTCAAACTCACAAGACGAAGATCGTAAATTTCTCAAATTTCTTTGATGATAAAAAGGACATTGAAGACAATCCTGAATACCAACCTGCAGCCGTTGACAAACGAAGCCGTGTCGAATTTAAAACGAATAAAACATTCGTAACAGTAAAAACTTACAGAAAGAGAAACCAAACGCTGGCGAGGATGTCGAGGATGCTTGCAAAACAGACATAACTAACCACACGTTTAAAATCAAATCGATGACAGATGGGCAGTTATCCATCGACCAAAAGAGGAAAAGATTACAATTTTTTTCGATGAAAATCCAGGTGATTTGTTTGCCTTTTTAAAAGATAGATATTGAAATAAACCTTTCTTTAGTGCTTGATTTGCATTTGATTTCTAATTTTTTTGTACAGAATGAATTGTTGGTAAAGTAATGACAAAATGTCAGTCTTTGTCCAAATATTTCTTAAAATGAAGGATATGGCACCGTAATTGCCACCTATTCCAGGTATTTCTTATTGGTTATAAATCAATGTTTTCAGATATTATCCGCACTGCATAGGTTATAGCTAATACTTCAAAAGGGAACAAATTTAAACCGGAAGAATTGTATTTATTTATTTATTTCGTTTTATTTCAACAGGCTAGTCCCATCAGTAGTTGAGATACTGTTATACTTGGGGGCCCTGCATAACATAAAAATACATATAAAGACATACATATTCATAAAACATCATTACATTGTGAATAGTAAACATTATATACCAGAAAGAATACATATAAAATTTCAAATGTAAATGTAAACTCAGCAAGTCAACAACAAAAAAAGCCAAGAAAATCATACATAACCAAATTTTGAAGAAAAAAAATCTTATATCGTAGAAACAGAGTGTCTAAACATAAGTATACATAATTTGTAGGTTGTATGATAATTGTGAGAGATACAGTAATCAGTAATTCGTAAGTACTATATATTAAAGTTGATGACAGACTCCCTATTTGCGTGTACTATGTTTTGGGTTTTGTTTACATTTTTCTCAAATAACTTGTGCAAAAGCACTGCTTGGTTTGGGCATTTCGTACTTCAGTAGGGAGGTTGTTCCAGATAATTGCACCTTCAAAAGAAAAGGCCCTTCTACCATTTTCAGTTTTAACTTTTGGGATGACTAATACACGAGTATCACAGATTCTAGTGCTATAACGATGTGTTGTTGCAGACTGAGTAAACATATCTTGAAGATATTTGGGGAAATTACCGTTCACAATATCAAACATAAGTTTACATTTCTGGAATTGCCAACGTTTGTCCATGTTCATCCACTTGAGTTTTGAGAACATTTCTGAACTTAGGGTAAGTACATTGATTTGGAGAACAATCCTAGTCATCTGTTTATGCAACTTAATCAGTATATCCCGAAGACCTTGATTACAATTTGACCTTGAGGTGCAACATTAGTCAAAATATGGAAATACCAGTGCATTTGCTAATAACTTGGCACTGTTTATCGTTAGATATTTTCTGACACGTCTCAATAGTGCCAACCTTGAAGCAATTTTGCTGGAAATATTTTGTTAGCAATTAATTTTGGCATATAGAAGAGATTGTAATACAATTATCTTTAAACATGAAATAAATAATCACAAATGTTTCTTTTATTTGCTATTAAAAATACCTATTTCGATTCTTCTTCTGGTCTGCTGTGATATGTAGGTGGATGGGGCCACCTCATTATAGATGATGTCACCCTCATCATACATAATGTTATCGACACTATAAACTACTACACGACGTATTAAAAGTACAGAAAAAGGGTAAAGTCACATCAGCAGGGGGCAAGTGGTCCCACTTGAGGAAGAATAAATCAAAAGCCCATATTATATTCCTGGAGAACAATTTTAAAAACGTTCCCGCAATTTTGGGGCCTTAGAAGAGTCGACAGGATTCCGAAACCATTTCCTGGGGGTGGGTGGAATGATTTCGACACCAACCTTCTTTCTGTCAATTCTAGGTTCGCCACTATTAATAGTGAGACTAAATGTGAATAACGTTTTATTCTGTAAACTTGATATAATTCTTATAGTTCTATGTATCTGTAAACATATATGAACCATGTAAATGAAAATAATGTCATGAAATGTATGTTTAGTGAAAGTAAACCCATTAATACCTCATACCAAAAAAAAGAACAGGAGATCAATATCTAAAGTACTAAAGTACTAAAGTTCGGGATATTTATGGCATTGAGTTTACACCTTTTAATTTGTTTAATCTAATTTTTTGATAAAAGTCTATATTATGATTTACATTTGGATTTTTCTCCTCAGGTTTTACTTGTGCATACTTTTTATTAATTTCTTTGTTACGTACAGGCACATGATTTGCGATTACAACTCATGGAACAGTATAAAAGATCATGATTTCCAAAGCGGTTTCACTTTTTAAATTGCCAAATTATGTTCCTGTACATAAAAAAGATGAAGAAATAGAAAAAGAGTGTCCAAATATAAGTGGACCCCCCCCCTCCATCCTTTAGATTCTTTCATCACAAAATAAAATGAAAACAAAATGTGGTTAAAGTAGACATACGAAGACGATCCCCAAAATTGAGATTATTACATCAATAGAAAGCTTTTAACCCCCAGATTAACACTAAATAGCGTTCAACCGACAAAACAAGTTCAGAATGGTGAATTTATGCTAGTAAACTCTACCAAAATCTCGAAGTCGGAAACGCGCAATTGCACGGAGAAAACGGGTCCTGTATTCGTGACGTCACAACCGGTGATCATAGGCTTAGTGAGAGTGAATGGCAGTGATATGCCCACGTAAATGCTATTCTGTCAGAGCTTAGAACTTTCCTTGTTATCGAGTTTATGTGATAGATTTTCTGTTTTTATTAGAATGAAGAATAACGAAGCAACGTTTTCCAGTCGCTGATTTCTTTTTATATCATCACAGTCTCCTTTTTGGTAGAGTTTTAAGACGAGTTTACTGCTTGGGAAACAAGGTTTAATCATATGCACGTATGAAAAGGCGGGTGTACATCAGATGAGGTACGGGAGTAGTTTTGTGAAACGAATAGGCCTAGAACTATGATCGTACTTATCATGGATGTATTGGACTGCCTCAAAAAAGGATACAGTAGGCCTACCAGTTAAATATTTTGTGTAATTTTTTTAAATAAATTTGTTTAAACAGGGCCTCATGGAAGACCACCAAATTAGTGATATGTGCCACCCTGTATAAATATCAGAAATAAATAAATAAATAAATAAATATAAAATTTAAACGAGATCTTCCTCTATATTGCTGACGACGTCTATGACTAGTGATGGAACGATATTCATCCGCGAGTGGAGTGATGCGGCTCTTGCGTGAACGTTCGTGAAGCGAGCGGAATCGGCAGGTAAGACCAGGCCGCTTGGCGGGCTTGTGGAACATACGTGCGCTAGGTATCTGTATATCGGCAATTGCAAGAGAGTGAGAGCGACGTTACCAGCTAAGGAAAAAAAAAACTAACCAAGACCTGCTCCTCAGTGACCACCGGTGTCGGAATTTTGAAGATCTCACAATCCACCTTTATCATCTTCCTCCATAAACTCTTTAAAATCCATAAAAAGATCGTTCAGGGGGTGTTTCACAAAGACTAAGATCGACTTTAAAGGATCTATGACATCAGACGACCTCAAATTCAACTTTTAACCTATTGTACAGTAATTATTCATCGTGAATCTGATGATGAAAACAATTTCCAGTCATTTTCAATCACTTAGCTGCAAAATGAGAAAAACAAATAGGCTTCGGAACGCCCCCTGAAATTGTTGACAATTTGGGTTGCAATTACGTAATCCCTGTGACGTCAGCGGGAGAACACAAAGCTGGCTTGAGTGAGAGTAAAATGCGTGATTGTATACGTGCCTTCACGGTTGTTTCAACGCAAAGCATGCCGGGACAGATTTTGAGTACGGCAGTAGATTTTCACCTTCGCCGCGATCAGCTGTTCCATTGCCAACAACGGGATTGTTATCCTGTCGAATCAACATGACATCATAATCTTGTACAGGATCCGTTATTCTGCAGTGATTTTCTTTCATTCCAGTATCATTTGTACGGTAATAAACCAAAGTCTGTGATTATGTATTTTTATGACGATCCTTCAACCTAAAACACGAATATTTAGCAGCTTAAAAGGCAAACCACCGACCCAAACTTCACACACACACATTTGAACATATGGGACTACATATTCATACCAAGGAACCCACTCTCATTAGCCCACTTTACTTCGTATTATCAGCTTTATTTTTTGAAGGATCGTCATAACAATACACAATAACAAACTTTGGTTACTTACTGTACATTTTTTTTTATACATTCATTCAGGTGTTCATGCAGTGGATCATGGAGGCTGCTCTGCAATGCTGAAGGTCGTGGAGACCATCTGCTTTAAACTAAAGAACTTCCCCAGTTCACGCAGACAATGTTATGAGCCAGAGGAGTTGGACTGCATCACAGACCGTCCTGGTTTCAGGAGTGTTTGTCTAGACAGGTGGGTACTTGAGACCGCCTTCTACCAGTACCGCCAGCAGTATACTGCCAACAAGCATGACAAGATGCCACTGAAAATGAGTGAGTATTCACAATTTTTAGTCCGTACAATACATACATCGTAATTCCACGGTGGAATTTCGTTATAACAAACTCCTTGGACCAGAAAAACTACCTGTGTTATCGAAACCATGTTATATCAGGGCTAAAATACAATAGAATACAAAGAAGTTGGACCAGAAAATTAACAATAGTTTGTTACATGTATCTCATTAAGGTTCACTGTACAGGCACAATTTTTTTTTTTTTTTTTTGGGGTGGGCTGAGGGTGCCAAATTATTGAATTCAGTATATATCATAACTATGTCATCAAGATGTCTTAGATGAGACATTAAACGATATTGGTGATTCTCTGTTACAAAGTTCGAACCCCACTGTTCGTGTCCGCGTCCCCCCATCGCTGCCTCACAGACTTCATTATTCATGTACATATTGTAAAATATAAATGGTGCGATGTATTAAAACAGATATGATTGATAGAAGTGGTGGTTGTTGCATTCCATGGTCACATGCCATCACTGCTTATGCGTCAAATTGTAGTGACGTTCCTAATAGTAGATGCAATTTAAAAGAAAATTATTATTGAATGATATTGAATGGAGAAAAATGGGAATTGTGCACTTTCCCTTTTATTTCTGTTCATGTATATATTTGTCTTGTCAAAACTCTTATAGATAGGAAGTAGATGTTACTATCTCTAATGTTTTTTTTTTTTTTGTTTTGTTCATTACAGGAAAAACACCCACGTTGCCTATCGTCAGCTAGCTAGATTGTGCTGGGGATACCTGGGAAGATCGGTGCGAGTGTCACTGATGTCCTGCGCTGTAATTCAGATCCGGACAACTTTCCCTTCCTCAGAATACAGAGGATTTGAAGAGGAATATACAGATATTTTGTTGGGCATGGGGGTGTAGTGTGATTCATTCAAGACATGGATGTTTGCTTTTCATTTTTTAAAGTTATTTTGAAGGTGACATTGATATGTTACTTACTTTTCAAACATTGTGGCTAAAGTAATTTACCTTAGTTTAATGCGTTACAAAGCTTACTAAAAAGGGATACCGGTAAGTTTTTTTAATTTTCACATGACATAAATACCTTCTAGAGCTATAGGTTATCTTCATTGGAAAATGTAATTTCTCTCATAAGAGTATCAGAATGTATAACATTCCGCTTCTTATCTCCTCAAGGTTATGTATTTATTTATTTATTATTATTATTATTATTATTATTTTCTTGGGGGATTCTTTCAAACTAAACTTGTGACCTACTGTCTGTAGGTTTAAAGTAGATTAACATATGAACTCTCAAAAGGGTTAATTCATCCTAGAGCAGTTATTTGCTGTCAGCCAATGTTTTCTGTTTAGAGCTATAAAATACTGGAAAGTAAATGTGTTCTCTTATAATGACTACTTATTTTCGTATGATATTGCAGCTACATATTGTACTAAAGAATATCTCATTTCCCTCGTCTCTCAGTTGATGCCCACAATCAATGAGTTGATTATTATTGTACTATAAAGGAGGTAGACCACACTTGTCCCAACCTGCATAGTGTACATTTCAGCAGTCTTTCTTGTAGAACAATTTCCCACCAGATGTTAAAGGTACTACATGGGTGAATATTTTGGGTGAAAGTGTTCAATAGTTGTCATTTTTAGAGAAATAATGGATGAAACTGCAAAGCAATCATTACTTCCGTGCCTCTTGTTTTCTGATGCACTTTGGGATAAATATTTCAGCATGGGTTTTCTTGTGTTTTATACCTTAAAACGCATCAGTAAATTCAGTATAATTAAATCAGTTCTTTTGAAAATCGTTGTTACAATTGTGCGATACTTCCTAGAAAGTAAATAGATACTTGTCCGACATATTCAAATTGATGTATTTATTTAGTCAGTGATTACCCCATCGATTTATGCTGTTTAGGGTCAAGACAAGACAGAGAAACTAAATGGAAATTTGAAAATTTATTAGCTAATATGGGAATTAGAAATGTAAAGTACATGCACCCAGGGGCGGATCCAGCCGGCGCCAAGGGAGGGGGATCAGGTGGGGGGGTGAGTAGTGAGCACAATTTTTTTTTGGCCCCGAATTTTTTTAACCACCACCCCCAGTGGATCCGCCACTGCATGCACCATTTCATGATGTAGCTATTGTAGGACAAATCAACCTTCCAAATGGTTTATATATTTTTGTGTGTATTTTTCTTCCATGTCTTTCATCCAAAGCAACATCTTACACACACTCACTCACAGTTTTAGTTAATGTGATATATTAAAGTGGACCAATCCCCTAAATACATATTGTGCTTTCTTTTTATCTGTTATTTTCTTCATTCTCATAAAATGTTAACCCTAACAATGCTTCATAGTTTTTGCAGTTTATTTTATTCAAACTAAGTGTAACACATATTATTTCATTCAAGTGATTGGTCCTCTTGCAATCTTGCATACTTTACTTTTCACATGATTAGTAAACAGTAAGGAGTGCATTGAATTCAGGATGGAAGAGCAGAAAGGTATAGAACGAGATGCAAAGAGATATTGTGTGTGTGTGTGTGTGTGTGAGAGAGAGAGAGAGGTACGTTGCAAATGATAGAGATAGGAAAAAAGATTGCAAGAGAAAAATTGTGATATAGAGAGAGAGAGAGACATTGCAAGAGATAGGGACAGAGTAATTTCCAGAGAAAAAATAAAAAAATTGTGAAATTCCCCCTAAATTTTCAAACCAAGGCCCTGACTGGCAGGGGGTAATAATATTCTTTGGACCGCTGAAGGGAGTTTTATTTTTTCCAAGTGGTTGAGGGAAAATAAAAATGTAACATCATTGTAAATTTGAAAAGTTGAAAGAGGAAAAATAAATAAATTGAATTGAATGTTGAAGATGGCATGCACCCCATCATCAAAATCACAATCGTCGAAATGTGCACTGCACACTACACAGGAGTCTATGCATGGGGCTGCTCCAACTTGCCCGAGTCAGCTTCACTTTAGCTGTCCAAATTTAACTCAAATTCGGGTCTTTTGGGGGAAAAAGATGTAGGCTTACGCCGTCCTGATTCGTATTACAGCAGCCTCCCACGATACACCTCGACGGCATTGTAAAATTCAAAGGAAAATGTCAAAAAAATTGCCGGAGGAATCAAACTTTTTCGTACAAAAAAAAAATTGCCACGCTAAAGCACGTAAACACAATAGAGAAAAACTTTCGCGCACTGCAGCAGAAGCTCGGAAGATTCTCCCGATGACGTAGTTTCACGTGACTTGCGAGATCGCTGAGTTTGCGGCAATTTTGGGAGGGGGGCTTAGGAGCGTGGGAAATCATGTAATTAATGAAGGAAAAACACTATAACTCCAACAAATATATATATATATAATTCCAAAAAAACGAGAGATTGATTATATTGGTATTTTCTACACGATGGGAAGCATGAATACTTGGATTGCAGAGGACCTTTAAGTTGGACTTAAGTATAACAGGCCGTTCATGCCACTGTTTGCTCTTACCGTTTACTGGCATTTATCTTTCAAGGGACGTACAAATCGTGGTCTCAAATCTACAGAGTTTACATTTTTTTTATAGATCATTATTGAAGGAAAAAATATTATCTAAAGATTATAATTTAGAAACCAATGGTGATAGCAACCAATGGCATGAATGGCCCGCCATACTTAAGTCCAACTTAAAGTCGATCTTAGTCTTTGTGAAACACCCCCCTGGTCAAACTCTCCAGCCATTATCAATTGCTCTATGTGTACGTGTATAAAGATCGAATTCGAGAACGAAGCCAAACGACCGGATGTATCAATAGCGAGCACACGCACAATCAAAATGACATGGTGAAAATATCGACTACTAGTGCATCGTTGGCATGTATATGTCATAATTCTGAAAAAGGGAATTGATATTCATGCTATGAAATATTAGGGGAAGGTGAAGGTGTTCCTTTAATTGTTTTATGCTCGTAATTTTTTTATATTTGTTTATATTGTAGTATCAACACAAATCACATTCTTGTAGAAACTTCGATGTGGTTTAATTTTCTCAATTTTCTTTTTTTTTATTCTTAATTTTGCTTCTGCTGCTGTGAATGATAATGTATGTTGTATGTGATATTTGCGGTGAATGTATGAGATGTTCAAATCCTACACGTAATGCAATATGTTCTACTTGTATTAATATGTTCCCTTTTAATCATTACGAATATGATGATGACTATATATTAAATATGCATGCTTACTTTCACTTGAATAGAAATGTTAACTTTGATCAATTTAAAAATATGAAAATAAATCCATTTTTAATATGTGAAGATGACGTCAACATCTGTGATGAAAATTTGTATTTAAATATTACTAGTGAAAATCCTATAGAAATTCAACCTAGAAAATGTACATACACGTTTTGTGACGAATTTCTGGATAATTATAAAAAATATGATAATAACCTCTCACTTCTTCATGTAAATGCCAGGAGCTTGACTCAAAATTTTGATGCATTCTGCAATATGTTAGCTACCATTGATTATAGATTCACAGCTATTGGTGTATCAGAAACATGGTTTCAATCAAAAACAAAAATAGAAATGTATAATTTGGATGGTTATAATCTTGTAAATGCGAATAGAAAAGACAAAATAGGAGGTGGTGTTGCAATATATATAGACGATCAATATGATTATACAATACGGTCTGATTTATCATGTAATATGCCAGAATATGACGTTTTATTTATTGAATTAAGGAAATGTAATTGTAAACCTCTTGTAATTGGCTGTATTTATAGAGTCCCAAACACAAACATTGATCATTTTCTGGATAAATTGAATGAATGCTTGAATGTTATAAATAAACATAATACCGATATTTATATTTTGGGTGATTATAATATAAATTTGTTAAATGCTAATACTCACGAAAAGACAAATTCATTTTTAGAAACTATGTTTTCTCATAATTTGTACCCTTTGATTATTAAACCAACAAGAATATCATCAACATCTGTAACTTTGATTGATAATATATTTTGCAATTCTTTTGAAAATGAAATTGATTCTGGTTTGTTTATAGCTAATGTTTCTGATCACTTTCCTATATTTTGTATAAAAAGAAAAAAAGCTCATCGTTGGAAGTCAGTCACGAATCCATCAAAGACGAATTAACGATGAAAACTTACTCAGATTTAAAAGAAAAATAAGTGAAGTTGATTGGAGTTGTGTTTATGCATCCAATGATGTCAATAATTGTTATGACATTTTTATGTCAATTTTTCATTTAATATATGACGAATGTTTTCCCGAAATAAAACAGAAGTCAAAAATCAAATATAATTTTAAAAACCTTGGTTAACAAGAGGGTTAATGAAGTCTATCCAGAAAAAGCATCGAATGTATAAAAAATTTCTGAAAAACCATAGTGATAAATATAAGGAAAAGTACATTAAATTTAAGAATAAGTTATTACAAGTTTATTACGTATTGCAAAATCTGAATATTATTCTCTTGTTTTTAATAAAATAAAGGGTGACACAAAAAGAATTTGGAATAACATAAATGCTATACTTGGTAATAAAAGATGTAGGAAGTTGCCTGCTGTTATGTATTATGATAATGTTAAACTACACTCATCAAAAGATATTGCAGAAAAATTTAATTCATATTTTTTGAACACTGGTAGGAATATCACCCAAAATATTCCACCTGTTAATGTCTCATATGAATCATTTTTACTTGAAAATAAATCTCCAAACTCATTATTTTTAAAACCTACTTCAGTTTATGAAATATTGAAAATAGTTTCTTCTTTAAACGCTTCTAAATCAAATGGACCAGATGGTATAGTCCCTAAAGTGATTAAGAGCTCTATTTTTCATTTTGTTGAACCATTATGCTACATATTTAATACATCCATTTGTACAGGAACTATCCCTAATGGTTTGAAATTAGCTAAGATTGTACCAGTATATAAAAAAGGTAACTCAAATGACTTGACCAATTATAGGCCCATTTCTCTTCTTTCTTTGTTTTCAAAGATTCTAGAAAAAATTGTTCATGAACGTTTATATAGTTTTTTACAGTTCAACAATATTTTGATTGATGAACAATTTGGTTTTAGAAAAAAAATGTCAACTGCTTTGGCTGTTTCAAATTTGTGTAATCATATACAAAATGAAATTGAAAAGGATAATTTTTGCATTGGACTTTTTATGGACTTATCAAAAGCATTTGACACCATTGACCACCACATATTGTTGAGAAAGCTTTACTTTTATGGTATTAGAGGCCTTGCATTAAATTGGTTTGAAAACTACTTGTCTGAAAGAAAACAGTATGTGATGGTCAATGGTGTCAAGTCTTCTATACAACAGAGTTATTGTGGTGTTCCCCAGGGTTCTGTGCTGGGCCCTCTTTTATTTCTTATCTATATTAACGATATAATTCAATCCTCTTCATTTTTAAAGTTTTCCCTGTTTGCTGATGATACATGTGCTCTTATGAGTAACCATAATATACACATACTTGTTTCATCAGTAAACAGGGAAATTTCAAAAGTTTCTTTATGGTTTAAAGTAAACAAATTATCTTTGAATGTCACTAAAACAAATTATGTCATATTTCGGTCAAGGAATAGAAAGGTGCCCGGTAATTTAGTACCTGTTGTTATTGATGATCTTGTTATATCCAATTTGAAAAATGTTAAATTTCTTGGTGTTACAATTAATGAGTCTTTGAATTGGAATGTACATATATTAGAAATTTCTAAGACACTTGCTAAATATGTTGGTATCCTTTCAAAACTAAAATTTATATTGCCTTGTAATGTTTTATATATTCTGTACAATAGCCTTGTTTTACCACATCTAAACTACTGCAACTATATTTGGGGGATACTTATAAATCACATCTAAAAAATTATATATTTTACAGAAAAGTCTCTTAGAAATATAACAAAATCACAAATGCAAAGTCCAAGTATACCACTCTTTAAACAGATGCTAATCTTGCCTTTATACGATTTGATTACATTCAATACTCTAATTTTTATGTACTCTGTAAGGCATAACATTTTTCATGTGAAATATAGTAATATGTTTATTCAAAATTCAAATATCCATTCATATGCCACTCGTCAAAAAGACCATTTTCATCAACCCAAAGTAAGACTTACTTCTTCACTTAATTCATTAAATGTTGCTGGCGTGAAGAAATGGAACCAATTACCAACTTGTATAAAATTAAGTTCAACTTTATCCTGTTTTAAAAAGCTTTGTCGAAAATTCCTATTTGAAAGTTTGTAACAATACAGTATTCGTGTAGGTATGTGTATATGGGTGTGCGTGTGTGTGTGTGTGGTAAATTAATTTTATTTAACTTAATTTGTTTTTTGTAGGGGCCCTATATATAAGCAATTTGCTTCTTTGTGGTCCTGACCATATATTTTGCATTGTATCTTGTATGTTTTATGTATTTTACTTTCTATTGTATGTTCTGCTTTTATATGCATATATGGTTAATAAATTCAATTCAATTCAATAATAAATTCAATTCAATTCAATTCAATTCAAAAGGTGAAATCTAAAACTCCCTAATGGTGAATTGAGAACAGCGAAGGCAGGTGACTAGGGCTCGAACCCTGGCCCTTCTCATCTCCAGTCTTGTGTTTAAATCATTTTACACAACTGTTGGTGAATGGTTAATAATTAGCCATGTATGAACTAGATATTACATGAATCCATTAAACGCCAGTGTGTTTCAAGTTTCCAAGGAAAGAGACGATATAGCAAAATGAGGCCAAGTCGTTTGCCCAGGTTTGAACGCCCTTTTTTATTTTGGAATGTAGAATAAAGATTGTATCCTTGTAATATTCACATAGGATCTGTTTTTATATAATTTGTTTGGTGTAGAGGAGTTTTATAACCTTTGGTTTGTTTTATTTGCTGAATTCCTGGTGATGTTTGCTTATCAAGTGCTTTAAAAATGTATTAAATATTTTACAAACCCTTCAGATAATCTGCTAAAAGCTGATTATCTATTATCATTAAAACCTTTTATAAACACTTGCTTTTATTCCAAAGATAACTACAATTATTTCTTTGTTGGCATTTAGATATCTAATCAATTGTCTACTCCAATAGAGGAGCATGTCACAACACGTCATGAAAAGTTCAGTGACAGCTGAAATGCACTCAATTGTCGATTAAATATAATTTAAAACCCATATCCCATTGTTCTCTTCATACATTTTGCAAAACAAATTTGTTGTGAATACATCTCATTAGATCTCAACTTGAATGCAATCACAAATTTGGTTCTTGCATCTTTTATAGCTATCTCTTAACCCTAATAAGGCCGGGCTATTTGAGTTCTTAATACGGCCGGGGGCCATTATGGCCCCCCTAAAATCTCGGCCGTGAAACGGCCGATCGCCGCGAATATTTGCATGCATGTCAAGTGAAGTGTATAGAATACTATAGCAATTTCATTTTTTTGAAAATATTACTCATTTGCATATTTATGGTAAATTATGCAAATAAGGTAAAAAAATTCATATTTTTACCCATAAATCATATATTCTTCATATTTAAGCTTTCTTTTCCACGACATATATTTGTTAGACCATTTGGAATAATAATACGAAAAAAAATGTGGAAAGACAGGTTATTCCTTATGTTATCTCTTGTTTTGATAATTTCTTATGTATTTCATTGTTTTTTTAACTTATGTATTTTATTGTTTTTGTTGTTTTATTTCATTTCTAACTATAATTCAACTATTTTGACCCCCAAAACAAACACCTAAACTTTAAACAAGACCAAATAACCAATGTTTTATCTCTTTTAGGAAAAATGATATTTCCATATGTTTTGTACACAAATCACGAAAATGAGCGATTTTCGGGCCGACATGTAAAGACAAAAGGTCACGTGACTTTGTAACGGTAGCTCCGATTTTCAACAAAATTGTTTTAAAAGATGCGCAAGACTCGAAAGAATAAAGTCATGAAGCGGCGGGGCGTCATCTGTATGCGTTCCCGAACAATCAGAAAAATCGCGGAGGGGGGGGGGCCATGATGGCCCCCGGGCCTTATTACGGTTAAGAGTGACTGTGCTTTCAGCGATGCTATCATATGTAATTGCTCATAGCGTTGAGGGAATATAACCAGGTACAATTTGACCACCCCCACGCAAAGCACAAAGCCCAATATGGCATAATTTTACTACAAACGATACAAAGATCAGTTGGTGACCAACTGTTGTATATTGATGGGACACTTTTAAATTAAGAAAATGTAATTAAATTAAGTATCTTAAAACGTTTTAATTTACCCATTAGTGATCTCGTTATTGCTTATCCTGGACAGATAAAACCAATATTAGAGTACTGTGCACAACTTATTTTTATTCCAACCTAACATGTAAACAAACAGATAATATTGAACAAATACAAACACAGGCATGTAGAATTATTTTGGGACTTAATTATGAAACATATAATCATACTTTAGAGATGTGCAATTTATTTACATTGGAAGAAAGTAGGAATAAACTTTGTTTTTATTTCGCCATTAACGTTGAAAAGCATGAATTTTGTTCTTTATGGCTACCAAGTCAAAGAATTGTTAATTTTATTTTACGAAATGTTCAGAAATATTCTCAATTTAATTGTAAAACCAATCGATTAAAGAATAGCCCTATTCCCCATTTTGTTCGCATCTTAAATGATTATTATTCATAAAAGTAACTTGCATGCGTGTTGTATATTTTTTAATGATGTTTAACGTTGCTGCCTATTACACGTATGAATGTATCTAGTATATTTATTCTTTTAAATATAATTTATGTTTGATGTTTACATGTATAATGCTGTATTTTAACCATAATGATGTATTTTACCGTGTAATATGACCTTGCAATTCAGCTTCGGCTGCAAGAACGTCATTTTAAATAAACCCTTATTGAATGAATTGAATTTTGCAAAATCATCTTAAAGCAATTTCAATGGCCCTGTGAGTCACCTATGGAAATGCGCGAGCATGACAATAATGTATTACGTAATCTGAACATGATTTCTCTCGAACAAACAATAGGGTTTTAAAAATGCCCTTGATTTTTTTCTTTTAATCGTTGCGATCATATTTAAATGTGCCCCCTATTATGCCCTGCAAGCGAATTTTTTACCCTAAAGGACACCTGCAGTATGCTACCTTGATTTTGTTAAAATACATTTTTTCACCTAAGGTTTAATTCGTGCATACATTTTGTTTGATTTCCTCTTTACATACAGGCGCATGATTTGCGAATACAACTCATGGGGCAGCATTAAAGATCACGATTTCCAAAGCGGTTTCACTCTTTGTTTTGCCAAATTATATTCCTGTGCGTTAACAAAAGATGAAGGAATCCAAAGTAGCATCATCATTTAGGTGGATCCCCCATATAATTCTTTCATCTAATGAACATTTTACCTGGAAGTGAATGTAAAATGATGAAAATATTTAAAATGAAAACAAGATTTGGTTAAGAAAATGAAATCACTCAATGCTTTTTAAAATGAACTAAATCCATCAAATGTTTGTTTATTTACACTGAAGTGTGTGAGTGTGTGGTGTCGTGAGGTGTGTGTGCGTGTGTTTTTGTGGGAGGGGTGTTTAATGTCATTAATTTTGTCTTTGAGTAACAGTTTTCACGAAACTGAGGTAAGTTTTGTGGTACCCTTCTCCAGGCGCGGATCCTGGAAGGGGGTGGTGGGGAAGCCGATGAATCCATAAAACGCCAGTGTATTTCAAGTTTCCAAGGAAAGAGACGATATTTTAAAAAAATGAGGCCAAGTCGTTCGACGAGGTTTGAACGCCCTATTTTCATTTTTAGGAATGTAGACCAAAGATGTTATCCTCGTAATATTCAAATCAGATTTTTTTAAAAGGAGTTATGGAGGTATTAATAAGTAACTCACAGAAGTAACTAAAAATTACGCTGTTGTCTTCTTTCATAAAATGATTGTGACAATGTGGTTTATTCTTGACATATAACGTTTATATCTCCCCAGAATATTTTAATCAATCCATCAATAATGTTAATCATATTCTCACAGTCAGTCATTCCCAGAACAAAGGTAAAGATAAATCATCTCAACTTTACGGGCAACAGTTTATTTCTTCAAAGACAAGAGTTAACATGTGACACTTGAATTTTAGTAGAGCGAGAAAACAATATAAAGACATAAAATCAATAATTAATGTCAACTCTTTATTACTTGAACTTTGCTGGGGCATGATGTTGGAAACGAGTTGAAGATCATAATGTATATTTGACCACGTAATATTGATCATAACAATCAAAGGAACACACGAAAAAACTGTTTTAGTTGAATTCATCCTTTATTCTTTTTAATCTCTGTCTTGACTTTTACGTGACGAATGTCACGTAAATATATTGTAGGCATTTTTTTTTTGGGGGGGGGAATATTTGATACAGGATACCATTATAGAGATAACTGCCACTTGAACTTCAGTAGAACGGAAATAAATATATTGACATAAAATGTTAGGCGTAATGTATGATATCTTACTTTGCTAAAAGATCACGCTGGTAATAAGAAGCCAACAATGAATAATTAACGTAGTAGTTACAATTGATGTAGACGTCAGCAAAAACATCAAGGTATTGACACCCGCAATAAATGCAAAGAGGCGTTCGGATTACTCTCCTGGTTGACCTCGACGTGACCAGTATCTTATTGCAAGGCTCACCGTCAGACTCATTACACCAATCGCTTTCTTTAGTAAGGATTTTCTGAGGTAAGAAGTCATTTTAATAATTAATTAAAACCATTTAAGGAAGAAGTTTAAGGTTTACGATGTCTCCATGAAACATGTTTTAAACACAATCGCAATAAAAAAAAATGATTTTGGCGTCTTTAGACGTTGTCCTTTCGTAAAAATATTTGCAAACGGGATATCCCCAAAACAATACGAAAGAATTTTAAACAGAAAAATTAAAACAAAATCAACCCTTCTGAGTGATATTGGGTAGGTAATTTGTTAGTTGTAGCTCTCAAACCATGTGTGAATTTCAAAAGGATATGAGTTAAAACCAGAGAGTTATGATAATTTTTGCAAAATGTACCACTTTTCAAATGTTACAAAGGGAGCGCTTTGAGTGGTATCAGTGCACGTTAATCGCATACCTTTCTTTATAGCATTTCGCGACAACATTTTCCATTAAAGTCATTCGAACTCATAACTTCTTGGTGAGGCCACCGCTGACAAAATTTTGATTGATAAATATATTTTTCTAAAATTGCCTTGAACATGTATTTAAAACCTCTTTTAAGAAAAAGAAGCAAAGGTAATTATTCCAAATTATTCCAAGGGTTATAACAAAGTGGGGGGGGGGCGAACCTTCGCTCATGCTGGGCCTTCATTATGGAATACTCTCCCTCAATGGATTAAAAATAGCAGTTCTGGTGAAGCGTTAAAAAACAATCTTAAGAAATATCTGTTTAATTTAGCCTATAATTGATTACCATTACCTTTGATGTCTGTAACTTTCCTATTGCACTTTTGTATATATTTATCATGTATTTCATATTTTGCACAAGCTGCGCCTTGAGCATTTGATTGCCGAGTGGATTTGGTGCCTTACAAATCTTATGTATTATTATTATTATTATTATTATTATTATTATTAACAAGGTTTTGAAGTAAATTGTAAGTTAATCTTTCTTATAATTTATAATCCCATCATCGTGACCAACGATATAATGGATGAAACACAAAACAATTTAAAAATAGATTGATTGTATACTATCCATTCTCAGAAAATTGATTGGCGCTGCTTTTAATACATGCCAGTTATATTTCTACACATAATTGAATTTATTTCATAGGGCACTATGCTTCTTTAAAAGAGATACTAAAGACACTGTATGGCCTTAATGTGTCGTTCCAACCCATTTAGTATCAAGAACTGACGTTATTTAAACTTGTTAGCTTTATAACATTTGTAACATTTAGAAAATGCTGCGTAATACAACAAATGATCGTAACTTTGCCTTTGTCTTTAATTCACATGAACCTTCGGTGGTTCTTTTATAAGATAGCCTATGAAATTTCATAGAAAATGATCCCGTACTGTCTAAGATGTTGTTAATCAAAATCTAATTGCATATATCAGGAGACACCCTGTATTATAAGTGTGTGGTTACAAATAAATATTTAAAAAGAAATTACCCGACGGCCTAGAACACCAATGCCTTAACCACCAAACCATCATCAGAAACTAGAAACTATGATAGATAGAATCAATATTCCTGCTAATTCTTTATAGCTGAGTCAGTCGGGGTTTCCGTCCCATCCAATACCTTGCCAACCCGTAACTCAGAGCGTTTTTTCTCTCTTTATTTTTCTCTCTCTCTCGTTTTTCTCTGTTCTTCTCTTTCACCTTCTCTTCTCTTTATTTTCCCCTTTTTTTTCGTCGCTCTCTCTTCCCCCTATTCAAAGGCAGCCAAAGGAGAGGCCGAGGCCAATTTGCCCCCTCCTCCTCCTGGATCCGCCACTGATTATTGCAACGAGCCTTAAAACGTTCAATGTGCGTGTCACAACTATCTTTCACAATATGCTATGTTCATCAGAGCTATTCATTCGGAGAGTTCGGCCAACCCGGTTACAGTTGCATATGGGCACAATATGGCGAATATATTGCTTCCTTGGGCAAGTATACAAAATAAAGAGTATACGCCATGTTGTAACCCATTGAAATAGAATTGGTCAACTACTGTGTATAAATGGTTGAGGGCGCTGTTTCATTAAACCTTTTGATAACAAATATTAAATTATTATGGTAAATTTGCTCTCAGCCAATCAAATGCCACAATTTCAGTAGCTTATAACTTTTATTGTAATTTGTTATTGATAATAATTTTTATTAAACGGGGCCCTGATCTTCAAAATGTAGCGCCGTTTCGCGCCTGATGAGCAATTATACAGGGTGACTGAATTAAAACGTAATAGCATATACCTACACTAATACAATTCACCGGTATCAGTAGATTATAATTTTTATAATAAGAAAAATGATGCAAAATTTGCCAAAATTGGTTGAGAACATGTTATTCTAGCCGCATTTTTGTGACACAATATTCATATTGTCAATGGCAGTGCTCCTTGCAGAAAATGACGTACCATTTGAAAGAAATTTTAGCCATGGTATCATGGCTTAGTAAAGGGGAACCTGTTATAAAGGTCAGATTTAAGAAAAACACAACATTCCACATACTTTTTCTTTATTCATTCGTTTTTAATGATTTTTTCAATACAGACTTAGCTAAATTCGCTCGCTAATTATTTTATATGTTTGTATTTCATATGTACTTGAAAAGGAATATACAAACAAGATATATTACGAAGAGTATTTTTAAAAACCATATATAATCGAATCATAATATAAATCAATTAAATCATAATACCTTTAAAAAAAAACACATAGTTGACATATCATTTCAAAATTGAAAAAATGTAGGAGACCGCCAACTAAAGCTACAGCTTGAACTTGCTGGCGGCCTCAGGGAATAAACCTATGTTATCAAATAAATATTTAAAAAACGTAATCGTGTACATTTTAAGAAGAGATAGCTATTGAACACTCATCATCCTCCTTCACCCCTGTTTGCTTATACAAGTCCTACCATTAGTTCAAATACCCCCTGAACCTAAGGCGCAGATACGCCACTGTAAATTGCGGGGGAATGCTCCCCATGCAGAGAAATTGAAGATGTTATCTAAAAGTGGAGAACCATAACTGAGACCATTGACTAGGGTAATAGTACACAAATTATACTTCAGTCAGTTATTTGTAACTCGAAAGATGCCTCTACAATATCTTTATCATTGATCTGATTTATTTATACGTGTTTACTAAATACCTAGGTATGCATACATGATAATTCATTCATATATCTCAACAACTCTACATCAATGTTTAAATAACAATTGTGACATCACAATGTTCCAAAAATATTGTGTCAAACTCCTCTAAATTCCCAAACATCTATGCTCCAATACCGAGACCCAATTCCCCTGTATTCATTACCCCCCTATGCTTCAGTACTATATAAGGTCGATTTTCTTATACAATGTAGCAATACCTCTTAATTCCCGCACTCCCATGTTCTAATACCTTATTCCAATACACAAATATTACACCAAAATCCATATGTTCCAATACTCTATAGCAAAACGTCTATATTACAAACCCTAATTTTCTACAACGTTCCAATATCCCTAATTGGTTCTCCACCCATTCTTTCCAATAGCATGCCCCAATACCCCTGTATTAGAAGAACAACAAAAAAGAAGGAAACATAAAATGTTTCTACACTAAATACCTCTTATTACAATACCCTTTAGTATCAATACTGCGTCCAGAAACCATAATACTATGCCCCCAAACCTAATATAAGAACAAAACTAAGATCCTTTACTATGTAGTAACACCTCTACATTACAAAACCAATATCCTATATTACACTCATATGATGCAAGATATCTCTATTCCCAAACCCTTGTTAGAATACTATGCCGATGATCATATATATATATATATTTTTTTTTTTTTCTTTTTCATTTCCAAACATAAAATAAAACAATATAACATGATCAAAACTTACAATAACTAAATGTACAACATGTCTTGGATCATAAAGAGTGAACAATAACGTATTCTGTCCATAATGTACAAGAATGTTAACAATTCTATATATATTTGTTATATTACCAAACACTTATTTCAGAGCCCCGATCTCCTAATGCTATGCCCCCACCCCCAACCCCCTATGTTCTGACAACACTAGGCCCCAAAACTTTGTCTTTTATAAAATGACCCAATACGCTTGTATTCCAAAACTTGTATGCTCCAAAACCCGCATTTCTACACAATCATTATTCAATCTTTTGTAAAAGCTGCAGCTGCTTTACTTCACTGCTATCGTCTTTAATTGAATTTAATACATTCTTCTTCTCCTTCTTTCTTTCCTTCCAATTATCAAGGAGGATGGGATCAAAATTTTGCAATGGATGAGTGCACATTTAGGGCAGCATATTACCACAATTTAAAGACAATGCTGGGTTTATACTTTAGTTCAAAAATATATTTAACAAAGGAAGTTAGTTTTAGGTCTAAGATTCCCTTTCAGTCAGAGACAAATTTTGAAAACCGAACAGAGGTAAATACGCAAAAAACGGCCCTTAAAGCACGATGAATATAGAGCCCGCAGCGTTCAATGCGAGACAGTGTGCACAAAAGGCATGGGATAAATATAATAATGATAATGAGAATAATTATAATAATAATAATAATAATAATAATAATAATAATAATAATAATAAAAATAATAATAACAATGATAATACAAATAATGAAAGTAGTATGAGTACTAGTGAGTGCAGGTTCTTGTATGTCTGTCAGACTTGACACTCCTAGCACTCCCGAGGTAATACCCCGGCTTTAGCATGGCTGCCAATTTGTATGGCGCTCTAGCATTTTAAGGATCAATTCCTGCCAGTTAACATTTACCTCACCTTTTTTTTTTTTTTTTTTTTGTCTTGGTAAAAATATCAATCCCTCCGGGGGTCAGAAGAATATCATACATCACAACCTGCCAATCCAGATATGTATATTATTCTCACCAAGACATGGAAACACGCCGGGCTGAGCAAAGATACCGAAAGTAGCGTAAAGACTAGGCCAGGTTTGATTTAAGACTGAGAAGAACCAAATAATATTGTGGGTCAATCTTATTTATTTGTATTTATTTATTGCGTTTTATTTCAACAGTCATCTTCCAAGTCCAAATCGGGACAGGTTAAACATTTTGAATTGATACACTAAGATAATGTTTTTATTTTGTATGTTATTGTGAACGTTGTAGATGATAAGTGAAATAAAGTTCCCTGAAAGGGTAAAAAAGAAACACAATATTCAAAGTCCTTAATAGTAATGCTGGTCTTCGTCCATTTTCATGTATTCATGTGTTGGTGGTACATGTGGGAGGGGCCCACATTGCTCTGGAATATTCCCATTATTGACTTGAGGTTGCTTCCTTCGTTTTATATATCTGCAAAATGATAAACCAAGTTGACTGTGTTTATAATTTACTTTCTTAAACATGAGGATATTCAAATCATATACATGTAAAAGGAAATCCAACCTTTGCAATGATTTTATTTGTATGGAAGCAGAAAACGAGAGTAATAGGATGGAGGATATTTGAAAAAAATCGGTTCAATGATCAAGAGTTAAAGAGAAGGTTGAATTCTTGGAAGAGGTGAAAAATAATTTGTGAGCGTTATCATTGTATTATGCAATTGTGGAAGAACATCTTTACAATGCAATCGCATGACCAGAACTCAACTTTATATTTAAGAATGTTTAAAATATGAAATCACTACATCTGTGCGAATCTCAGTTCTTTTCTACTTTCTCTCAAATCAATTTGCTATCAGGGTTTGATTTCCTTTAAGATTTAATGCTCCTTTATCGTATATGCTAGTAATAAGTGTAACCATGATGAGAATGATGATGATGATTATATAACGACGAAAATAACAGTAATGCTAATGAATGTAATACGAGTATTTGGTGTCGTCGTTATTGGTTAGAATAATAATTATAGTATATTGATTTAGAAAACAATTCTCTTGTAATTACGAGAGTTTCCCTTAAAAAAATGATAATATTCGGGAATGTCGTGGTATACGAGTTCATCCACTTGACTGTCAATCCAAGAGTTGGTGGTTCGAATCCCAGCGTGCCTCTATCGTCTTTTTACAAGGATGCGGTAGGATGCGGAAGTCATTGTAGTTTGCTAAGCATTGCCAGCCACTGTGAAATGGCGCCTGCCTACAAATTCTTCCCAGGGAATGGAGAATGTGCATTCATTGTGAGCTGACTGAATACCAAACGGGGGTAATAATGTATGTGTGAAGTACCTAGAGACATCTTAGATGTCTTTAGCGTTAACTAATAATTATTATTGTTGTTAACATCATCATCATCATTTTTGTTATGATAAATATTAGTATTATCATCATTATTATTATTATCATTATATCTTAAAAAACAGCAAAGTACTAGTACATGTATTCTTCATGTGATCCGGAATTTCAGTAATAATGCTAAATAGCTACGGTAGTGAAATTCTCTTACGCGAATACACCGAACGCGATGAGCACCAGACCAGCAAATATGCTGAAAGCGATACTGATCGAACGACTTGTATGGTTCATTGTTGGTTCTTGAAAAAAGAGCAAATTTATATGTTAAGAGAAATGAAAAAAGTAAAGAAAGATATCTGACTCAATCTCGATAAAAAAATCGTATTCACAGCACAGGGAAATGGGTACAGGGGACTACATACAGGTGGCCTGATAATTTATCCAGATTCTTTTTCAGCTAGTTCTGGTCACATTTCGTATATGATGGCATCGGAAGAACATTCATTATCAGAGAATTAATATTCTTCCAAGCTGCATGCAAAAAATTAACAATAATGAGAATGAATTATTTGGTACTCTTCCCGGGACCTAACGTTCTGGTAATTTGTATCACGTAAGATCTGTATAAAGAAAATTCACCATTTTATAACGATATCAATCTTACGCCTTACTTATGTCCTCGAGATTGGTCTTGGGACAGATCTCGTCCAAGGAAGCAATTTGAAAAATTGATTTCGTAACAAATTTAGTTTGATGCTAGTGCAACACCTGGAGCCCAATAATCGTCACCAATTTGCCTTCTACTTCTTCTTCCACTCCATATCTTCTTCTTCTTCTTCTTCTTCTGTGTCATTTCTTCTTTTAGTTTCTTCCTCTTCTTTTTCTTCTTCTTCGTCCGCTCCACTTCTTCTTCTTCTTCCTTTATTTTTTACTTCCACTGATCATTATGATTCTTTTGTATTAAACAGGTCGCCTTCTCGCTGCACGTTAACACTTCCGTACCTCTTCCATACGAAACCAAAACATACTCACCTGGGCACTCAAGATCCTCTGTAACATCCCAGTATCCCGAAGTAACATTACATATCCAAGTCGTTCTTGCATTCCCATCGTTATTGCATTTGATGATGATATGCTCACCAGGAGTATAGAGATCTTTGGGATTTTCAATGTGCCTATCTTCAGATTCAATCGGTAAGGCGCATGTGATAGCTGTGTAGGACGTATATTAAATGTTGGAATGCCATATTGTTCGGGTGGTATACGAGAAATGTCTGTTGTAGTCAAATTTGCACTCTTGCAGTCTTGTGGAACTATTCATAAAGTCGGTTCTATCAAAAACCTGCATGGTTTAATTTCGTCCATTCATGTATGGAATGTCTTGTGTCGACCTATTTATTTTATGTACAGTTTACCGCAATTCCCTTACACAATCAAAAGAGTGAATGAATTCAGATATGAATTGATAAACAAAATCAACAAATAAATCCGAAAATACGGATCAATTGAAAATATAATCACATAATTGTCGTGATTTTATGGGATGTGGAAGTTGAAAATTAATCACCGTCATAGGACTTGACCCCCTTACACCGGAACGAAGTAAAATTTAAGAAAGACCGGCCTATATGAGTATGCTGGGGTCAATGCCCCACAGAAAAATCGCAGTCCGAATTTCATCAGGATCCCAGAGATTTCGCTGGTGTTTCAAAATTATTTTATTGCATTTGACTTTAAGAAAGATATAAGGACGTAAAGTCATTACCATACGTTATACTCTGACTGTATATCTACAAAAAGCATTGAATAGGCTTTTCTTCTTCTTCTTCTGCTGCTTCTTCTTCATCTTCTTCATCTTTTTCCTCATCTTCTTCATCATCTTCTTCTTCTTTTGCTTCGTCTTTGACAATAATCGTACTTGTAACTTGTTGGAAAGATTTTTAACATGTTTAATTACCTGTGTCGCAGTCTTTACCAGTGAATCCAGTCGAACAATCGCACTCATATTCAGATACGCTTAACAGATGGCATGTTCCGTAGGTGCAAGGCTCAGCAGAACATGGGTCAACTGAAAGATAATTGCCAGAGTTTTCTCTTAAGTCACAATACGACATATTTGCATGCAAGAACCAGTTTCCTTCTATGCCTAGGCATGATATGTCTGTTGTCTTTCTTATATCATTTCATTTATATACCTTTTAACAATTTGCCTGGCAATTGAACATATCAAAGTAATAATCAATGATATGCTTAGTATTTCATGTGAAAGGTAATATAATAACGTATTGTTGCTATTAATTATTTAGCATCATAATAGTATATTATTCTTTTACTTACCCACCTATTTTTTCAATTAAATTGCAGGACACGTATTCAGTTTTTAACCGATTGAAAACAAAAGTATCCTGCGGAGACTGTCTAAATAATATCAAACACATACAAATTTGGGTTTTTAACAAACAAAGACATTTAACAAATTAACCAACTTATTTCATGAGGTATAGATTCGGCCTAGCGTCACCCCACTCTCTGCTACCTCATACCTACAAACCTAAAACAGTAAACGTTTTTTTCTTCTTTTTCTCCTTCTTCTTCTTTTCCTTCTTCCTCTTCTTCTCCTTCTTCTTCATCTTCTTCATCTTCTTTTTCTTCATCTTCTTCTTCTTCTTTTGCTTCGTCTTTGACAATAATCGTACTTGTAACTTGATGGAAAGATTTTTAACATGTTTAATTACCTGTGTCGCAGTCTTTACCAGTGAATCCAGTCGAACAATCGCACTCATAATCAGATACGCTTAACAGATGGCATGTTCCGTAGGTGCAAGGCTCAGCAGAACATGGGTCAACTGAAAGATAATTGCCAGAGTTTTCTCTTAAGTCACAATACGACATATTTGCATGCAAGAACCAGTTTCCTTCTATGCCTAGGCATGATATGTCTGTTGTATTTCTTATATCATTTCATTTATATACCTTTTAACAATATGCCTGGCAATTGAACATATCAAAGTAATAATCAATGACATGCTTAGTATTTCATGTTAAAGGTAATATAATAACGTATTGTTGCTATTAATTATTTAGCATCATAATAGTATATTATTCTTTTACTTACCCACCTATTTTTTCAATTAAATTGCAGGACACGTATTCAGTTTTTTACCGATTGAAAACAAAAGTATCCTGCGGAGACTGTCTAAATAATATCAAACACATACAAATTTGGGTTTTTAACAAACAAAGACATTTAACAAATTAACCAACTTATTTCATGAGGTATAGATTCGGCCTAGCGTCACCCCACTGTCTGCTACCTCATACCTACAAACCTAAAACAGTAAACGGTTTTTTTCTTCTTCTTTTTCTCCTTCTTCTTCTTTTCCTTCTTCCTCTTCTCCTTCTTCATCTTCTTCTTCATCTTCTTTTTCTTCATCTTCTTCTTATTATTTTCTTCATCATCCTCTTCTTCCGCTTCCTTATTGATAAAATCGTACTTGAAACTTGATGGAAAGATGGTTCAAATTTCGAATTACCTGGGTCGCAGTCTTTACCAGTAAATCCAGTCACACAATCGCATTCATAATCAGATACGCTTAACTGATGGCATGTTCCGTGAGTGCAAGGCTCAGCAGAACATGAGTCAACTGAAAGATAATTGCCAGAGTTCTGTCTTGAGACAAAATACAACATGTTTGCATGCAGGAACTAGTTTCCTTCTATGCCCAGGCATGATTTGTCTGCTGTATTTCTTATATCATTTTATATACCTTTTAACAATTTTCCTGTCAATTGAACATATCAAAGTATTAGCCAATCATATCCAGGTCGAAATTCTCATAGAAACCATTAGAAACCAGTAGAGACATTCTAATGGTTTCTACTGCTTTTTCAGAGACCAGAAGAGTCTAATGGTTTCAGGAGGAACTGTGAAGTCAAATCAGAAGAAACCATTAAAAACCAGTAGGTTCTAAGAGTTTGAAGACCAGTAGAATCTAATAGTAACCAGTAAGATATAATGGTTTGGGCATGGGCGTAAAAATAATAAGTCAAACCAGTGGAAACCTTTAAAACCAGTAGAGCCTAATGGTTCGAAGATCAGTAGAAACCAATAGAAACCTGTAGGATCTAACGGTTTCAACATTGGTGTAAAAATATTAAGTAAAACCGGGAGAAACCTTTAAAAACCAGTAGAGTCTAATAGTTTGAAGACCGGTAGAAACCAGTATGATATAATTGTTTGTACACGGGTGTAAACATGCTAAGTTAAACCAGTAGAAAACTTTACAAATCAGTAGAGTCGAATGATTTTGAAGACCAGTAAAAAAAAATAATAGAAACCTGTAAGATAAAATGTTGCCACGTGTCAAAATAAATAGGGCAACTATCACAGTGGCGGATCCAGGATGTTCCCTTAGGGCTAGGGGCCTGACATTTTTTAATCGCGCCGACCGATATTTCGCTCAGTGGGGGGGGTCAGTTCGAAATCTCGGTGTTATATTTGACGAGAACATGTGCATGGATCCCCACGTGAAGAAGATCTGTCAATCAGTGTATTATAAAATCTATAATGTTAATAGCATTTGAAAAGTCCTTGACCATAAGTCTGCTGCTTTGCTTATACATGCATTTGTTTTATCTCGATTAGATATTGGCAACGCTCTTCTTTTCAATATTACTTCACGCAATCTTGAAAAACTTAAACATGCTCAGAATGCAGCTGCCAGGGTTTTATCAGGGACATCTAAATATGATCACATTTCTCCTGTTCTCAAAAAGCTGCACTGGTTGCCAATCCGCAAGCACATAGAATTCAAAATCCTTCTCCTCACATGGAAGGCTGTAAACGGATTAGCACCTATTTACAAAACATTGCTATGCCTTATACACCAGCTCGTAGTCTAAGATCATCACACCAGCATCTTCTTAAGATCCCAAAGACACGAGTAGCCTGTGGTGAAAGGGCTTTATCATCTGCAGCACCTTGTCTTTGGAATAATTTACCATTTAATTTGAGAATCATAACTTCCTCAGAAACCTTTAAATCCAAGCTGAAATCTTATCTTTCTAAACAATACCTGTACTTCGCACTATGACACTCATCCGAACTTTCTCGTCCAAACTTTCTCATTCTTTCTATTTTTCTTGTGCGCCTCGGAATAGCATTGTCTAGATAGACGGCGATATACAAATGCCTATTATTATTATTATTATTATTATTATTATTATTTACGCCATCGGGAACGACGGTAGCACAATAATGAGAGCTAAATAATAATTTCTTAAAATCCTCCGAAATCCAAGAAATGAACTGCAGATAGTTAGCCCATTTAATATGAAAAGGAGAGAAATCACTGATTTGAGCAACAGAGAACCTTATTTGTTGAGATCTAGCAAGAAAACGAGAGATTTAAACATGTCTCCAAATGAGCCTTCTACATTGGACGCGAGTAAGTCGGCAGTAACACGTGTAGACTTTGAGGAATTATCTAACAAAATTCTACAACGTTCAGATACCTTGGGTTCCGCTTGCCAGTTCGCAAGTAACTGCGGCTGATTCAGCCGCCAGAATCAATGCGAGTGAAAATCAGGCTATCCCAAAATTGAGAAATGAGAGAAAATTCATGGAATCGGAAATAAGGTAGTCAATCCAGGCGCGGATCCAGGATTTCTTAGATGGGGGGCACAAGGGGGCACAATTTTTTTCTCCCGCAAATTTGAAGAAAAAAAAAATTTGCACCCGAAATTGGAAAATTGGAAAATCGCGCCGGCCGAAGATTTGCTCATTGGGGGTGGGGGCTAGTGAGCACTAATTTTTTGGGGCCGGGGCACGTGCCCTTTGCCCCTGGATCCGCCAATGCAATCTTAGCCCTAGAGTTGCATGACAGGAAGCTGAATCTCCAGCTGTATGGGGTAGAAAAGGAGAGGAATGAAAGTGTAGAAGAGAAAGTGAAAAGTTGCATCCAAAAACTTGGCTTCACACACGAGAAAACCATCAATATGAGATTCGCGAACGCCCACAGGCTGCCACGATGTCCGCTTCAAGCAGAGAATCAAATCCCTCGAGAACGTATAAAAACAACTATTTCTCGAATATTAAAGCAGTCATTAATACTTTTATATGCCGAAAGAAGAGTCAACTTACCAATCAACTGGTAGAACAGGAAGAGCAGAAATAAATACTAAATACACATAGAATCTAGTCTAGACTACGTCTACCGCGGTGCGGTAAAGTTTAATACTCAGTACACAACAATTAATGTGTGGGACTCCACTGACTGGATTCGACAATCATATTAGACCTTACATTTCTAAATCCGTATCATTTGTACCATTCAAACAGACACCATAAACACATCAAGTATTACTAATTACTAACTTACTAATTAATATTACAAATAGTTTCCTCCAGATGTAGTTTTGGAGTACATTGTCCAGCTCCGAATTGCCGTAAAAATTGGTAAATTAAGCTAGCGACCAATTCTTCGCACACGTACATGGTATCCGCGATCGCTCAAACCAGTTTTTAACTTTTAACACTGAACCCAATGGGTATTTCAGCAAGACTGAACTATTTTCCCGGTAACTGGAATTTTGCCGGGATTTTACCCTAGAACTATTACATGGGTTTGGCATTTTTCGTTTATTTACGGAAATGGTTAAAACAACGACTGCAATTTCGACCAATCAGGTGGCTGGATTTCTTAAGTGAGGTATATAACAATTTCTATGACTCGAATTGACACTATGATAAAGGGCTAATCGTTTCCGCAAAAGTGATATGGTGAAGCTATCGATTTTTTTTTTAATTATTCTTGACCTCTTTTGCAAAGGGGGAATATGTTATGTTTCGGTTGGTCGTGTGAATCAGCGGAGATCGCACACTTGTTAATATGTAGAATAATTATATTTATGCATTTGCCTGACATGACAAAGTTTATTATACAATAAGCAGGATTTTGTGGGCAGTGAGCCGATGTGCTTTCTTTCCGCGTGAGAAACGTTTGATATGTATTTCCTCTTGAGGAGGATTGGTTAGATTTTGGGGATCTACAGCAGATTTGGTATTGCGTGTTTTTTGCGAGTAGTTTCGTTTGTGCTAGAGATCACTGTAAAAAATTGTCATAGGTGTTGCAGTAGTTGTTGTTGTTAGCTAGCACATAGCGTAGTCAGTGTTATTTGATTGATGTTAAAAAAGATTAAGAAAAACTCCACAGGATTTGATATTCATTGTTCCGAGGTAAAGTTGATATTTAATGGATAGTTTTAATATCATTTTTTTGAACTGTCGAGGTTTGGGAAATCGTGAAAAGAGAAATGGTGTTTTAGAATTCGTTAAGGCAAAAAAGTTTCAAATTTGTTGCTTGCAGAATACACATTTTGTAGCTGAAGAGGAGGCTTCTATAAAACGTTTTGGGGGAGATCATTGTTTTTTTCATTTATAAAGCGGTAAAATGCCAGAGGTGTTGCTATTTTATTTGGGGAAGGGGTGCAATTGAAGGTTAAAAAAATTGAACTATCAAAAGAAGGGAATTATGTTGCTTTAGACCTACAAATATATAACTATGACATAATGTTAATATCATTATATAGCCCTTATCACGATAGTGTCAGTTTTTATGCAGGTATTGAGAGACTTGCTTTGGATTTTGATAATCCTTTAACAATTGTATGCGGGTATTGGAACTAATTATATTAGTCTTAATAATCCTAATGCCAAGAAAAAAGTCGATCAAATGAAGAATGATTCAGATTTGATAGACCCATGGAGAGAATTACATATCAAGGAAAAAAAACGTTTACATAGCGTCAACCTACTCTCTTGAAGGCGGCTAGATTGGATTATTTGATGGTGTCCACTGAATTACTACCACTCGTTAATAAAATAGAGATTTTACCTGGATACAGATCCGATCATTCCCTGGTAAAGATATTTTTGAATTTAAATCATTGTAGGGTAGGTCCAGGTTACTGGAAATGTAATAATCCATTGTTAAGGGATGATAGATATGTAAAAAAACGTAAAGATGTTATTCAACAAACGCTTGAGACCTATTCAGTCTAATATGATAACAATTTACGTAGATTTGAGGCAGAAGGACAAGATACACAAAATGAATTTACTATAAATGATCAATTATTTTTCTGATACGTTGCTGACGATAATCAGAGGTGAAACAATTGTATATGCACCCAAAAGGAAGAAAAGAAAAAAGGTAAATTTAAAATATAATTTAGAGAAAGAAAAGTTAGATTTGGAGAAGGCATTGATATAAAAAACAAAGAAATATAGAGCTCTAGTTATATTAAATGAGAAGAAAGTTCAGTTAGAATCATTAAGAAAATAAAAGATAGAAGTAATAAAGAAGAGGTTTAAAATTAAATGGATGGAATATGGCGAGAAACCAATGAAATATTTTTTTGGAATAAAGAAGAAATGCTGTAAATAAACGTATATGCAAATTGGTCACTACTGAAAACAAGGAGATTACATTGCAGGACGATATTATATCAGAAGTTGTATTATTCTATTCTAAATTGTATGAAAATAATCCTGTTGTTGACGTAGACTTAAACACAATATTAAATGATCCAGATATAAGTAAATTAATCAGTTCACTGTCACAGAAGGTCGAAGGATAACGCTTCATCGATGAGGTTTATCAAGCACTTATAAATATGAAAAATAATAAATAAATGGTCTAGATGAACACACCGTCGAATTTTTCAAACATTTTTGGAAAGAATTGCATATATTTTTAGTGAGGTATTTTAACTCTGAATATTTATCCCGAATGTCCTATACACAGGAGTTGGGAGTCATCTCTTTAATTCCCTAAGGAAATAAAGATAGACGATATTTTAAAAAGTTGGAGACCCATATCTTTATTGAACATGGTGTATAAATTAGGTTCCGCTTGTATAGCAAACAGATTGAAGATCGTACTTCCTTTTCTTATACATGAGAATCAGAAAGGTTTTATGTGAGGGCGCTTTATTGGAGAGAATATCCGTTTTTTATATGATATATTATTGTATACTGATATCAATGGTATTCCTGGTTTATTGCTACTTATAGATTTTGAAAAGGCATCTATTTCTATTTCCCACGAGTTTAATAGAAAAGTATTACAAATTTTAAGTTTGGTCCCTCTATTGTAAAATGGTTTAATGTATTCTATGGAAATGCTCAATCCTGTGTATTGATAAATGGACATCTGTCTCCAAGATTTTCAATCCAGCGAGGATGTTGTCAAGGAGATCCCCGGTCGCCTTATTCTATTATGCGCCGAAATACTAGGTATTTTGTTTAGAAATTCCGACTCCATTGTTGGTTTGAGCTTACCTGATAGACAACTTTAAATAATTCAGTATGCAGATGATACTCTTCTAACATTGAACGGGTCACTAACAGAATTAAACAGAGTATTAAAAATTTTAGATGAATATAATGCAATGTCTGGTTTAAAAGTTAATATACATAAGACACATGCGATATGGATTGAAGGATATAAAAAAGCGAGATGGTGTTCATTCGGAAAGGAATGTAAATTGGGTGTTTGATGTTTATTTCAGATATTTAGGTATAGACTTTTCTACGGATTTGCCTAAATTGGTAATTCACAATTATAATGTAAAATTTAAAGAAATCAGAAGTCAAATGACATTGTGGTTAAGACGATATTTAACTGCTTTTGGAAGATTCACTGTCGTTAAATCATTGTTTGTATCCAAATTAAACTACCTTATTTTGTCTCTCCCTAATCCAGGTGAAAATATTTTGAAAGATATAAATGCTCACTTTTATAGATTTGTATAGGGGGAGAAACCTGATAAAATAAGTAAAAATCAAATGTCAAAAAGTTATGCAGACGGAAGGGGTCAACATGATAGATATATACACACATTGCCAATCATTAACAATTTACTGGATTAAGAGATTGGTAAGTGGCTCAATAGATTACAATATCCTCTGTCCTTTGCAATGTTTCTTGCCTGCACCACAAGATTTAAAATCATATATGGGAAATAATTATTTTCGGGAACTTGCAGGTAAAACAAAGAACCCTTTTTGGAAAGAAATGTTCATGGCTTTTTAATATAGTACACTCTTGTCCACGCATTCTGATCACATTCCCTGTGGAATAAGGATTACATAAAAAAAGGCAATAGCCCAATAAATAGTAAAGAATTGTGTGAGAGGGGAGTTCGTTTTGTAAATGATATTTTAGAGACAAATGGTGATTTTTTTTTTCTCTCTGGAAGATTTCCGAGAAACGTATAATATCAAAATAATATTTCTTGTTTATTGTGGATTAAGAGATGCAATTAGAGAAGGGTTTAACAATTGTATTTTTTCAACAGGGTGCCACAACCCCTTTTTCCAGATACAATGGCATTGGTTATGAAAACGTATTAAAAGATGTTCACATATCTATGCAACTTTTTTTTTAAGAGAAGAAAGGAGAATGTAAAGGTTTTCTTAAATGGAAATGCATTTTCGACCTGAATGACAAGAGTTGGGAAACATATTATTACATTGGATTTAATTATACCATTAATGTGGGCTTACGATGGTTTTTGTTTAAGGTTTTGCAACGTATATTATATACGAACGATTTACTGTTTAAAATTAATATAGTCCCAAGAAAAGAATGTACATTTTGTAATGAACAGAGTGAAACATTTATACATCTGCTATGTGATTGTACGCATGTTAAACGTATTTGGGATAGGTTGGAACACTGGGTATATACTGGAACCGGAAATAGAATAATATTGTTACTACAAGATAAATTATTTGGTTTAAGAGGTTTAAATAATTATGCATTGAATTGTATAGTGATTGTGGTGCGACAGATGGTGTATACTTGCAAAATAATCAAAACATTGCCCGACTTTGATAATATTAGAGTTTCTATTATAAATTATTTCAAAAATGAAAAGTATATTGCACATTCGAATTGTAGAATAAATTTACAATAAAGTGGTTTCAATTCAGGAATTCGTTTATATAAAAGGAGATTTTTCTGAATTTTGTATTTTAATTTTTTTAATTATCAGAAGCAGTGGTCACAACAAAGTAATTGTATATAGCCCAATAATCAAACGATAATATGTGTCTTTTGAATTGTTTTTTTTTTCCTTTTTTTCATGAATATCCGAAATACATTATTGAAAATATGTATGTCTTCTGTTAACTCGACAGTTTAACAAATATTTGTGTCTTGAGTAGTCAATTTTATTCATATTATAAATATAAATTACCTTGAATATATGTTTGTTAATTTGTTGCAAATGAAAATCAATAAAGTCCCTGTGGAGGGAAAAAGTATGAACAAAAGAAGGTCCGCAATATCGATCAAGATTATACAAGCCCCAAACCAGTAACAGCTAGTTAGCATTTGTGCATGGCTAGCATTTATTACTAAACCGTCCCGCTCGATTTGAATGGCTGGTGCTGTGTGTGTACTCACACAAACTATGCGACAGGAGAGTGATTTATCTAGTTAATGTTTTCCGCTCTGAAAAATTGACATGTATGTATGATTTTGAGCTCGGACTTTCAACACCTGCCGACAAAATAAGAAATGTAAGATCCCATCTACGTATTTTTATATATGATCTTGACGGGATGTACGGGGCATCATTCAAAGCAAAGTTTATTCATTTGCCTACACATGGCTTTAACTCTGCTGTGAGTAATGTCAATTTTGAAAATTTAGTGATTTTTCTTTTTAAAACTAAATAAAATGCTGCATGAGAAGCATGTATATTCATTAACATCAGCCCATTTATCTTAATTTTTTGCTACAGAGTACAGTCTAACTCTAGTCTTAGTCTTACAGAGGTGCTAAGTCAAATTTTCTAAGCTGTTTATTTGCGCAGCTAAATGATTTGAATCAATTGCAAATTATGTATAAGACGGGGCCCGGATGTCTGGAAATTGAGCATTGCGTGTGAGATGCGCAGAGGAATAAAGCATTGTGTCACAAAACCTTAAAGTTAAACCAGTCTTTTCTACATAGTTAGCAAGTGTATCAGAAAAAAACTTCACCTCTGAAGACGTATACGAAGTTCTCTTACCAGGAAATGTTAAAAATCCAAAGGTGTGTTTACATTATGTTTGTGAGCAATGAGAGATTATTTCTGATAAATCTGACCAAGCAGTCCTTCTCTGACAACCCCAAACCTGAATAGCTTAGCTGAAGAACTGAAATGCCCATTCATGTCACTTGAAATTTCAATGAATTACAGGGTTTACGAACTGACATATTAACGATTTGGGTTAAAGAAACGGTCAGTATTTTGTGTATATTTGTAATTACTATTTATCTATTTGACCTGTTTCATAATGTTTTTGCAGTTCCTAAAATCTGTGGCAAATTATATAAGTTGGTAATAGAGAAAAATTGAGTGAGGTAAATGCATTACAAATTGATTCTATTCTTAAGCAATTCAATTATTCAGGTATGGCACGTGAACCTCCCAAAAATTTCAAAAATCCTGCAGTTTTGTTTTATGTATAAAGTGAATAAGAAAAAGGATCTACGTGTTTTTGTATGTTTTGGACTGCGCCTAGTCAGTGAACACTGTTTTATAATATATAGAAATATAAAGCATATGGAACTTTATGTCAACATCAATAACTCTGTGGTTTTGTCTGTTTTGCAACATCATATCTGAACGAGCCTAAAAGAGGAGGTTGAGTTCTGGGGAGAGGTGAAAAATAATTTGTGAGCGTTATTCATTGTTATTATGCAAGTGTGGAAGAACATCAGATAACAAATGTTCCCTGAGAAGCATGGCTCTTCAAATGCCTTAATATTCTAAATAGGACAAGTAACAGCTTAAAAATGAGGCCAATTTTTATGCCACGTGTTTGTGTAGTTCCATGTACATATTTCTGTGTACAGTGCTTGTTACTCTACCAAGACTGGGCCTAATTTCGTATAATATTGATGACTCCAGAACCTTGCAGTACACACCAATACTTATATGCTGCGTGATCATCCTTTTCTGATCGATTCCACACCGTTTTTTCACAATGCAATCGTATACTTAATATTTAAAGAACTTGATTACATTGTTCAGATGAGAGAAAATGATACTAAGGTATTGACTTTAATGCTTCATTTAAAATTACAGATAATATGAAAGTTTGAGAGCAAACAGATCATTATTAATGATAGAAATTGGGAAAACTGATCTGATCGATTCCTTAACCCTCCCAACTATATTATTATAATTTGATATAATTTAGGCAATGTAGATGGTCATAATGCCAATGGATTGGCTCTACATACCATTCCAGACATTTTAAGTGTTGAAAAGATTAAAAAAAAGCCTGTCTTATGCCTTATTTTCACGGAAAAACGGTTGGGAAAATTCAAAAATGGTTGGGAGAATTTACTGTTAGAGGGTGTCGCGCAGTGACGCCTTCAAAGAAAACCATAAATATCTTTGTGGTTTGAGAATTAGTTTCAGGATTGTTTGCATGTTACAGGGTTAGTACAGTAGAAGGAATATAATAAGTAACATTTCATACAAAAATTACGCAGTTTTTTCATCAACCTTCAACAATGTTATCGGTTCACTTTAAAGGGCAATTCAACCCTTAAAATAAGTTCATTAAAATGGAAGCAGATAATGAGGGAAACAGAAAGGCGACAGTTTGAAATAAATCCGGCCAGTAATAAGGGAGTTATATATGTTTGAAATATGAGATCACTAAATCCAAGCACATCTCAAATGGGCAATTTGGTCAGTGGATTAAAACGTAGTCATGGGACAACTCTCCCATTCGTTACTAAAATATAATTAATTCTCTTTCTATTCTAGGTGCCTTCTCCCCTGTGAAACTACTCAAAATATATTATGGATAACACATTAGTACAGGTCCTCTACAGGGAAAAGACACTCTTGAATCATACATTTTGAAGAAAAAAATATTTTAATCATGTTGTGTGTTGAAATAAATGGGAAAGTAGTCCTGCACCTCGTCACTGTGACATTACGGATTCAGCCAATTTGAAGTGCGCATACGTTTAGCGATTTAAACTTTCGACAATCCATAACCTTCTTATTTTCTGTCAGATTTAATTTGCTTTTTGTTGTAATTATAGTTGTCTGTTAAGGTTGGATTCTCCTTTCAAAAGTGTAAAGGGTAAGCCCTACGTAACATAATGTGAATAGGCCATTTTCGTCTTTGTTCCGTGCCGCGTTACAAATTATCTCATTCACCTGCTAAGAATAGTTGTATTTCAATAGTCAAAATGCGAAATGTAAACATTGTTTTGTAAGGTAGGGCAAGCCATAATGTTTGTCATACCTACAATGTAGCAACGAATAATGTATTTAATTTGTATTCTGACTTTTTGACTACATTTATTGGTAACAGGCGAATTAAATAATTGGTAATGAGGGCATATAAGACACTTAAAAAAGACCTATGCATTAAATTTGATTACATTATGAAAATTACATATTTATATGGATAGGAAAACTGTTACATGCCGTATTCTGAAGGTTCATAATTTTAAATATTATGAAGGGTTCAAAATCCTGAAAATGAAATAGGATTCGTATTTCCAAAAATAAAATATGGTTCATAACTCCGAAAATTAAAGGGCTCAATACTTCCAAATGATTATTATTCTGAAATTGCGAATAGAAACCTGTATCGTTTTCGGAATTAAAAACCTTCAATATAATTAATCCTATTTCATATTAAAAATAATTACACCATTTCATTTTCGGAATTATGAACCCTATTTCAATATCGTTATTAACAATTTTTTTTCATTCTCAGAATTACACACCCTATTTATTTTTCGGGATTATGAAATCTATTTCATTTTAAATTCAAACCTTCTTAAATATGAACCATATATCCTTTCTTTGAATTACGAACCTTCGGGAAAAAGTTTGTCAAAAAACAGGAGAAAATTGAAATTTGTCATTATACACTGTACAATAAAGTTAGATTTATGGCTGAAAAGCACAATTTGTAGTTACCATAATATCTTGTTTCTACTCAAGATGGCTACTGTAAGAAAACTATTGCAAATTGCCAAACCTACCCTTTTAAATATCTACTCCAATTTTTCAAGAATTATTTCTCTTTGTTAAAACTTGCCATAATTTTTTAGCCAATAATTAGCCAATTTAACATCGTTTTTATTATTATTATTTTTTTTTTTGTGGTTGAAATATTTTTAGAAATTGCCTTTTTTCATGTAAGCTGTTAACCTCGTTTTTTAAAACTTTCATGTAATTGTGATCACTACATTATATATGATATTCTGACAGTTAATTCAATGATACACTGTTAAATATGAGACAGGTGAATCAACATGATTGTTAAGTCTTTTGTTAACCGATGTTTGCGAGAGAAGTGGGTGAACCCCAAAAGTGTTTAATTGTGTTAGAAGTGAAATGCATGCTAGCTCCTGGTATTCGTGTGTCTACTTTGTAGACCAGCATGCTCTTTCAAAGTATTTAAAAAAAAACGAGGGCTGGCAGATTTTGTGAGGAGTACTGTATTGGAAGTGCGTTGAGGTAGTAGAATTTCAACTGATCAAAAAAATGACAATCATGCAATGTAACCAATGCTATCTTTTTATTTAGCTTCTGGAAAGGCGACTGGTGCAGTACTATTGTAGTATAAGTACAGTTGGGATTCCTAGTGGTCTCCTACTGGTTCCATTGGGGATTCCTACTTGTTTTCTACTGGTCTCCTAATGGTTTCTGCATGGATTCCTATACTGGTCTCCTACTGGTTCCAGTGGAGATTCCTACTTGTTTTCTACTGGTCTCCTAATGGTACCAGTAGAGAATCCTTCTGGCCTCCTAATGGTTCCAATAGGGATTCCTATTGGTCTCCTCATGGTTCCAGTAGGGATTCATATTGGTCTCCTAATGGTTCCAGTAGGGATTCATATTGGCCTCCTACTGGTTCCTGTAAGGAATCCTACTGGCTTTCTACTGGTCTCCTAATGGTTCCAGAAAGGATTTCTACTGGTCTCCTAATGGTTCCAGTAGGGATTCTTATTGGTCTTCTAATGGTTCAAGTCGGGAACTGTTCTGGTATTCTAATGGATCCATTAAAAACAAATCTACCGGTTTGTACTGGTTAGAACTCACTTTCCATATTGAAACCAGTAAATAATTGACCAGTAGAAACCAGTAGCAATTTTTACTGATTTTTTCTAATGAATTTTTAACCTGGGTATGCTTAGTATTTCATGTGGAAGGTGAAGAGGCTTCTTTCTTCTCATTCTCTTGCTTTGTCTGCTTCTCCTTCTTCTTCTTCTTCTTCTCCTCCTTCTCCTCCTTCTACTCCTTTTCCGAGGTCAATTTGGGTAATTTTCTTAATTCATTGATATACTCACCTACGACATGGAAGCCGGCGGGTTGAGCAATGATGCTGGCAGCTGTGTATAGACCAGGCCATGTTTGATCGTCAGGCTCGTCTATCCCTACTCCCTTTAGCACCCAATCGCTCCACATCACCGTACCCTCGTACACTATCACGCCAAACGGATGAAAGACACTATGAGTTATATCAAGCAGAATCTTCCTCCCACCACCATCAAGGTCGCATGATTCAATCTTGTCGAGACGAGCATCACACCAGATCAACCTGGTTCCTAATTCAAAGAAAAGAGGGAACATGCACTGTTGCCTATAAAGTTGGAATAATATTTTCCTGCCTATTTTCTTGAAATGCTTGTGACACTATGATTATATTCCTAATAGATACAGTTCATACCTTCTTAGAAATGTATTTGATGAATCAATTGATCGATAAAGTTCTGATTTTCTAATTTGTGGGCTCGCAATTCTTGTTATATGTTCAGCTAAGACTTATTTAAGATGTAGGGACTACCACTGACAATCAGTTATTAGGTGGTCTGTCAAGGGGCGGATCCAGCCGGCGGCAAGGGAGGGGGCCTAAAAAGGGGCCCACTTCGTGCGAAAATTTGAAAATCGTGCCGGTCGATTTTTCGCTCAGTGGGGGGTAGGTAGTGAGCAAAAAAAAAAAATTTGGCATTCCTTTCGGGAATGGTAATTTTTTTTTCCATCGCCACCCCCCTTGGGCGCCAGGGGTAGTGAGCAAAAATTTTTTTTTTTTGGCACCCGAAAAAAAATTTGCCCTACGGGAAGGGGATTTTTTTCCACCGCCACCCCCTTGGGCGCCAGGAGGGGCCCATCTTCTTTTTTCAAAAAGGGTGTTTTTACCTATTTTTTTCTAGGGAGGGGCCCGGGCCCCGGGCGCCCCTGGATCCGCCACTGGGTCTGTCGTCTTCGACAGATCACCTATTGATTTCGTCAGAATTTTCTTTCTTTATTCTTTTATTTTTATTTATTTCCTCCATTTTTTTGTGTTGAGAATAACTCAAGATCGGTGTTGTTAATTTCTTTCAATTTTGACACAGTCATAGGTCATTGTCATAAGACGTGACAGGAACATTTTCAAGGTCATCAGGTCTTCATGACGTCATCCAGGCGCCATTTTGTGAAAATCAACTTATGATCATATCTTCATAACAGAAAGTCATTTCTCATTCATATTTATCATGACTAAGGTCGATATCCGTCCGGTCAATTTCAGGTAAAAAAAAAGCGCGCGTACGCGTACGTCCGCGCGAAAAATTGTTAACTGTTCAAAATCACTTTTTATTAAAATTAGAGTACGTTTTAGGCCATTTTTTAAGCATTTCGCCCAAAAACGCACACACGCGCATGCGCGCGCATTTTCGCGCGTACTGGCATTTTGCAACAGAATATCGCCGAATGTCATCATCATCTCTGTCACCATAATTGGAACATTTTTCCGAGCATTTTGATACCTTGTTCACCTTTTTCTGACCAGTAATAACGCAATGAGCGTCCGTCAAAGTTGACAGTACGCGCGGACCTGCGCTATCTTTATCCACAATACATTGGCAAAAATATGCCTATACAAAAATCATTGTAACTCTTCAGAATGGATGGGAACTCCCAATTTTTTTTCATATTTGGATAGATTATGAGTGGGAAATATGATTTCATGTCTCATTTGACCCTCAATTAACTCATGACGTCATCATAATGGCCTCCGAACTCAAAATTTCAATTTGCATATTATGACGTCAGCATATTTTTGGAAAATTGATTGTATCTCTGTAAATATTGATCGATTTTCTTCCAAATTTTGATATGTTCTAGCTGAGACAATTCTCTACAAATGCAGTTGCCACGATTTTTCATTTTGACAAAGGCATCATGGCGTATTTTGCGATTAAAGGAGGCATGTCAATTTTTCACATTTTGCGTGTATTCTCTATGGGACATGACTTTTTTCAAAACTGGATTCTACATTCCGTCTTTCGCGAGCAATATCTCCGTCGTTTTAGTTTTGTTTTCGCTGAGCTTCGAGTATGTTGTAGCTGAGACAATAAGCTATCACAAGTGTGCCCTTTATTTTTCGATCAGATGCCGGGATCATGCTCATATTTCACTTGCAAAGTGGGATTTGAGAATTCCATTTTCCGTTCACGTGTAATGTCTATGGGATTATTTTGGTATAGTGGTCGCATAGTTTATTTTATTTTCCACCACTTTCTTGTTAGCGTGATTGCTCGATTCCTGGTGGGTCATTTTTTTTTTTGCCGTCGTTTTAAATTTGATTTCATGATCTTCTTCGACTATTATAACATATTATCATATACAATCACAAACAATGTAATAAAATGCCTAATTTTGCGTGTTATATCTATGGGAGAAGAATGTCAATCGTTTGAGTACAACCCTATGGGAAATCTGATTCCTTGTCGTGTATTAAACCTATAGGGTTAATCTCCTAAGTCTGTTGGAATATATCAAATCATCCCATTTTTATGATATTAGTCTCCTTCCCAGACGTTTATACTTTCCAGTTATTCAGCCCAGGTATATGCAATGTTTACGTCTCTCCCACGGACATAGAATTGTTTACATGTCTATAACTTCTCTCTCTACATATATTATTGTAAATATTTAATTCTATTTATGCTGGAAATATTAAATGGATCGTTCTCTATTGCATCTCTTTCTATTTCTCTCTCTCCTCTCTCTTGCTGTTTCCCTTCCCCTCTCTTGTTCTGCCCCATCTCCTTCTCTTGCTCTGTCTCCGCATCTCTCTCTCTCTCTCTCCTTCGCTACTCTACTCTTCCCCCCTCTCCCTCTGTCTCCGCGTCTCCTTCTCTTGCTCTGTCTCCCTCTGTCTTAGACAGACCACCTAATTTGTCCTCATGACAAATTAAATTTCTAGTTGTTTAACCTTGTTAAAGAGTTTTAGAGTACCTTGCATATCTTAAGTGATACCGTTTGGCCATTCGATGTCTGTATCCAGAATCACCTGACGACCAGAACCGTCCCGATTCGACATCTCAATCTTGGGTGTACTCCCCCAGTCCGTCCAATATAGCTTCCTGTTTTGAAAGGAAATCCAGCCTTTGTAATGAGTTCATGGTATGAACGCAGACAAACTCAGAGAAACCGAATGGGAAAGATTTAAAATAAATCGGACCAATTCATAAGAACGTTAAGATTTTTGAAATATGAGAATACTTGTACTAAATCTATGTGAATCTCAACTTGGCAATTCGATTAGTTCATTATGATGCACGGCCGATACACCTCCCGGTAACCGTTTACAAAATACCATTATTTTCAGTTTTTCTCCTAATCGATACAGGTCCTATAAAGGGGAAATGCCCTCCTAAGTAAAACATTTCGAAAAAGGTTGGCATTGTAGTCATCTTGTGTGTAAGTTGGAACAAATGGAAAAACAGTGGGGCACTACGTCGCCTTGATATTACTGATTCGGCCATAATGATTTCAATCTTCCAAAATGTATAACTTTCTTACTACCAACAAAAAATCTATAAAATTGAATAAAGGGATAAAGCCATATTGTTCCCTTTAATCAAGTGATATTGATTAATTACTAACATTTGAAGAAAAAAATATAAGACGATGTCAAACCTGTTGTCTGGAACAACTATAATTGCCCTCGGCATATCTAAATCGTTTATCAATATTTGCTGGTTCGATCCGTCAAACTGGATGGATTCAATGGTTTTGAACCCCGTATCTGTCCAGAAAATAGTTTCGTTGTAGCTATCCACAAACAGACCGTCGGGAACTGCATTAAATTGTAAGGAGATTATTACATTTCGACTCAAGAGGGCACTGCAAATTTGAGGATATGTGATGCGCTGATGAGATTGGTTGACCCCCACCCCCAATCAAAATCACCCCCACCAATATCTGCCGTTTTTTGTCTTTGTTTTTTTAATGTAGGAGCGATTGTACAAGAATATATATGCATACACACACACATACACACACAAACATATATATATATATATATATATATATATATATATATATATATATTGTGGCCTTTATTAGAGGGGCGTGTGTTCTGGCTTTCATTCTGTACATGTGAATCGCAAAAATTGCGGTGGAGGAGGTTTGATCCCATAAAACCCTTCTAGAACCGATATATTGCTTAAAGTAAAAATCCACTCCACTGAAAAGTTGAGTTGATTAGATAGACCAAAAAAACAAACAAAAAAAGCCCATATATAACTTGATTTTGGAAAATGGTGCTCATTCTATTTTTTTTTTTAATGAGCAAAAAACAAGTTAATAATCGAGCCGGTTCTCCCCAATGCATTTTTTTGTGACGTAGGGTCCTCACAATACTCATTCGTAATGTAACCAAATTTAATGCATACGTCTTTGTGAAGTGCCTCGATACAAACTATTTCATTCACCTGATAAGAATAATGAAATACTATTATTCTTATCAGGTGAATGAAATAGTTTGTATCGAGGCACTTCACAAAGACGTATGCATCAAATTTGGTTACATTACGAAAACAGCCTATTGTCAGAGAAAGACTACTGTTGGCACTTTCGTTGTGATGAGCAAACGTGACATCCGTACAGCTATTTAAATGTTTTGCTCAAAATAACCGAAACAAAAATCGCTCTTAAAAATCACCTGATATTTGGCAGTTTTAACCTTTGCTTTATTTACAACATGTTATAATTATTGAAAATCAAGGCGGAGTGGACTTGGGCTTTAAACGTTAGAACCACAAACCTCCAAGCCCTTGAGCGACTATTCTTTGATTAGACCCGTCGATTCGAGCAGCACTCAACGTCTTTCTTTTCACATCTGTCCAATACACTTCCTTTGCGATGACGTCATACCCCACTGCTACTGGCTTTTGTACAAAGAGAAACGGGAGCTGCCTGAAATCCAGGTTGTTTGTGTGTGCAGCAAAAATAGCTCCTCCACTTAGGTCTGTCAGAAGCATCAGAGAACCTGCCGAGAATGTGTGAAATAAATAGTAACGATTACGTATGAAAGGTTCGTTCGAAGCATTACGGAATGACATTTAATTTTCAACTTTTAATTTTGAATAAATGTTACCACACCCGAAGTTTCCTTCAAACATACCGGAATCTTCGGCTGGATTGCAGTTCGTTTCATCCGACTGATCAAGGCAGTCAATGAGGCCATCACATTGCCATGCTGAAGGGATGCAAAGATCTCCGCATGTAACTTCGTCTGCAAGACACCTCTCATCGGGTCTCTTCGAGTAAGATTGGCCTAAGAAATAGAGCAAGAAATAAAGAAATAATCTAAAGGGGAGGTGCAGTTGTCATTATTTGGTTGTGGGGGAGTAATGAACAAAGAGGAATAGCCGATGTTGGAAACAAAATCGTGTATGTTGTGATATGTATATTTATATAAACATGTATGTAAAACAAGACAAGAGTGAAATTAGTTGAATCATCGAGCACCCCCCCCCTCCCTCCTTAATAAACCATATTAAGGGACAGATTGGGGAAAGGGGACTGACTCAGAATTGTCAAATATCTTACTATGATAAACATGAATTCCTGTGGGGTTTCCAAAATAAAGAATGTTGTTCGAAGCAGGTGAGACACCCCTGTGACCGTTGAGGAGGGTAACACCTCTTGTATTGGAATCTGTCCACAGGGGGATTCCCCTGTACGAGGCAATATCAACTGGCAACGTGCGTTCCGTTCTCAAAAGGGTAACCTGGTCCTCTCCAAGTGGACCAAAGGACTCGATCGTTTCCTTTTGGTCATCAATGATAAATAGGCGAGTTCCTGGAGGTCACATTTTCAAATAAGAAAAAAGAATGAAAAAATAAAGGAGACAAAAAAACAATGAAGTACTGAGGTTTTTCCGAGACTAACACAAATAAAGTGACTGATTTTTTTGGAGGCACAAGTCTCCTAAATTTCAGGCAAGTAAAAGTAATACTATCTGCCATCTCGGATACGTACTACATGTAATCAAAATCCTGCAAATAAAAAAGTAAAGGACACCCCTCCCCCACATAAAAATTAAACAAATTGCAGATCATATCTAAGCCAAGATACAGGACATGCAATCACCCGAATAGGTGTATGTTGATACGAAAATGATTTATTTTTTAAAAATAGAAAGCAATAATTGGAGAGATCCCACACATACATATATCCTTTTATGCTGCACAATGGTGTTTATCGAATTAAAGTTAACCATTAAACATAATACTCTTGGATTCTAAAAACGAATGGTAACTCCCTAACTTGAGAGTATTCTCTAAAATAGAAATTCTAAACAGACAAAAAAAAGTTTTTCCTCAAATTAAATAATTAATGAATCAAACTAGGTTTAGAGGTTTCATCAGAGTACAATATATAATATCCTTGGGGGTGTTTCACAAAGATCCTAAGTTGAACTTAACTCTAAGTTGGACTTTAAAAGTATGGAGAGCCATTTGTAGCCTTAAAAAAAATATATTCAAAAGCGAAAATTCAAGTGTTTTAGACTTTTTTTATTAATTCAAAATCAAGAACATGAAATCTCCTTGATAATAGAAAATATGAATGATTTGAATCAACATTTATTGCCTTTTAAAATAACTTGTAAAACATATTTTCATAGATGCTAATGGCTTTCCATAATTGTTAAGTCCAACTTAGAATCTTTGTGAAACATCTCCTGGAATGAGAAAACAAAAATACAGTGTGTCCCAGTCGAGTTTTAATTTTGTATTTACATGTGTTATTTAATTTTGTTTGTTCCCGACAGAGCTTTCTCTTTTTATTGCATCGACCTCAAATTCCATACTCCTATATTTGTTTTTGCACGGTTTTATGTCATATCCTTTTGTTTATGTTTTAATGCATTTTGAATAAATGAATTAGATTGAAATTTGACAAAACAAAACCGGATCTTATGGCAGAAATGGTTATCTTGATGAATAATTTCCTTAATGAGATATACATGTATGGAGGGCTCTACTTCTCTTTTTTCATGTGATGGACAACTTCTGTCATGAAATTCCTTTTTTTTCTTCTTTTCTTTCTGGGACACACTGTACAACACAACCTTACCTAGTCTGTTGAGTGCAAGACTCCTTGCCGAAGTAAGCCGAGTCATAACGTTTGTCGCTATGGGGTAAAAACTGTTGTATAGAGTGTGGATAACTGCATTTGATGGTGTGTTGTCGATCACATAGAAGTTCCTGTGTAGATAAATGGATTTGTAATAGAACATTTTGATAAAAATCAACAGGAATAGCCCCTATGTCCAGTAACTGGTGTGTAATTATGCAAATTCGTGGTCTAGGGACGTTCAATGAATTACTTTTTTGTTGATTCGGAGATGCCGATCTCTTGCGCATCCAATTTTGATCTTGAATTTTCTAGTTTTTGTTGATAGGTCAATGATCGCAAGCTCGATCATCCCAACGGTGGTGCCATACAATAACAAAAACCTTTTTACAATGAATTGTGATACAGTCAGTTACTGTATTTGGTTATATATAAACAAAATTATTTTCGATATTTTGTTGTTGTTAAATTGATTGTTTGTTTTCTTCATATTCTCATTCGTCGCCGTCTCCTTCTTTTCCTTCTTCTTCCCCTATTTTTCTTCTTCTCCTTTCTTTCGAGAAGCATTATTGGACCGTCACAAAGTTTTTTGCTCGAAGGTTGATGAAGATTCCCGGTAAATAGATGAAACGTTATTATAGTACATCTCACATAATCCAAACATGATTTTTTTTTAGTTACCCATTTGGATGAGCCGCTACTGTAGAAAAGTTGTTACCGGCCAAAGTGTTGCCTTGCTGGCCAGACGAGTAGTCAAATAACCCTGATAAGTTTCTATGCACGTTGATCCAGACGATCTTTTTCGATGGAACGTGAATTGCCAGATCAATAATATCTATTTTGAAAGAAATATAGGTAAGAAAGGCAAATATGTGTCTTCCTAACTCGCGATGGCTTACTTCGCTTTATCGGATCTAGGCGTCGGGTCGAGTCGTCGGGTTAACACGAAATTTTGCGAAAACATACCCCTTTATTCACGAAAGGTTGACGCGTCACTTCGTTGGGTTACACGGACTTTTGTGAAAACATGCCTCCATATTCACGAACGGTCGGATAAACTTAGTGCAACTAATCACATTTCTTTTTTTGTGAAAAAATCTATGGTCCTTGAGATAAGGCTTCTACTTGTATGTTGTGGAAACAAACCCATGAAACGATGATGTGTCGATCAGTAGTATATTAATGAATTCTAGTGATAATCTATCTCGTAAACAAATTATATGAAATATAAATGAAAAGTGTAGGATCAAAATTATAGTTTTCGTAGCTTTGACGTAGGCTTGTCAGAAAGTTTCGGGTAAACTAGACTCAACACGTTGTTGATTAACTCTTATCGTGCCAAAAACACCGTTCCGTGCATGCGCTGGCGTGCCACGCTCACATAATCGGGTTTCCGGTCGCTTGCCATGCACACATAAACTCTCATTCGCTCGCGTGCCACGTACACATTTTCGTGCATAAGTACACACGCTAATTGTTTATGCCTATTGTGCGATGCGCATTGAGTGCACACATAAAAGCTTATTGTATTTGTGTAGAGGGTTTATTGTTGTTTTGAATTTGCGTGCTTCACTTATACCGTCACATTGGATTTTCTTGAGAAAATTGCGATATTTTATCATCAAATTTGTCAGTTTTGATCATGGCTCCTCATATTTTGTGCAGGAAATGAGACGACGGATTGGTTTGACAACTCACTGATAGTACTTATTTACTTTAGCAAAATTACAAATTCATGAAATGATATTGGTATCAACAGAAAGAGGGTTAAATTTCCTACAACTTTAATGTACAATTTTTGTTTATACAACATACGGATGAGAAGTTATAATGGATCAAACACAGTAACAATTTAAACTACACGCACTTGAACCAACCCTAAAACAAACTTGGCACAGAGGGGATTAGTGGCTGGCACAATAGGGATTAGCACTGTGGCACTGGGTGCATTGCATAGGGGCAGCTTAAGAGTTAATAGGGTGTATTTCACAAAGGTTACACCTGGTACTTTCGGGGAAAAAAGAGCTCGATTATTCACGATGGTTTGTGTAACCCGGCAACCCAACCCGAATCAAGAACCCGATTGAACTAAGTATGCCACTTGCAGAGATGTTATGGTTTAGTCGATAGCAGTGGTGATTAAGAATAAGTTATATATAAAAGCAATGTTAATAAATTGGTTGGGATTCTTGATTATTCCTAAAAGTTGGTTCATACTATTGCGAGCGATAAGAATGGGAATCTTTAGTCGAAGTTAATTTACTAAATATTGTTGATTTTTGTAATGTTATACCACACACGATCAAAATGGGTTCAAGCCTTAACAACCCCAATTCAATCATATTATGTTGATCCAGGGGCACCGAGGGGTCACACCCCACTTCGTTTGGGAGGCAAAAAAAAAAAGAAAAAAAAAACATAATGTAATGGTAAAAAATCCACCATCTCCACACTCGGCTTGTCGGAAGGGCCACCAACGACTATAGTGGATGATATTGGATAACTTTATTTGGAAGGGGAGGCTCGTCTGAGGTTTTTCTCCCGCCCTTTCCTTATTAGATTATTCAAGGTTCGGCCATGATAATAATAATAATAATAATAATAATAACAATAATAATAGTAATAATAAGAACAACAACAATAATAATAATAATAATAATAATAATACAAATAACAATGATAATAATGATAATAATAACAAAATAGTAATCATAATAGCATTAATAATAATATTATCAATATTACTTATGATAATAACAATAATAACAATAACTAGAAATGTAATTCGTCATGAAGACGAATTAGGTGGTATGTTATGTAATCTGAATAACTGATCTTGTAGAAAATTGTCTTAGCTACAACATATCAAAATTTTGAAGAAAATCGATCCATATTTACAGAGATACAATCAATTTTCCATAAATATGCTGACGTCATAATATGCAAATTCGTATTTTGAGTTCCAAGGCCAAAGGGCAAAGGGCAGAGCTATAGAAAATTAAGGAACATGACAAGACATAATAGAAGGAGAATGAGAACCAGAGGCGGGAGAGGTAGAGGGTGAGAGAGAAGAAAAAGAGAAGGGCAGAGGCAGAGGGAGACAGAGCAAGAGAATAAGAGGGAGGCAAGGCAAGAGGTCGAGGTAGAGGGAGGCAGAGAGAGAGGGAGGGGGTAAAAGAGTAGAGAGATATATATATATGCAGAGACAGAGCAAGAGAAGGAGAGGGGCAAAATAAGAGCCCTGTGAGCAAGAGAGAGGAGAAAGAGAGAGATGCAATGGAGAACGATGCATTCATTCATTCATTCATTCAAAATGGTTTATTTCAAATAAAACTTTCATCGCGGCGTTTAGCCGAATTACAAAAGTTTACAAGCAAAATTAATGACACATAATGTAATATATAACGTAACATAACATGGTGTATTGAATCTGACAAATAAATCAGTATAAATACGAGAAATATAGATTATTGCAACATATGGAAACACAAATTAGAAAGAAATCAGAATTAGCATAAAGTAACATAGTTCTGCTGAAATCATGTGAAAGAAAAAGGAATGAAGTAGGCAGTAATGGGGTAAACGGAGCAATTAGTGTATGTGGTGGAGAAAATCGAGAGTAGAACTGAAGAGTGAGGAGAAAAGTTTGCAAATACAATGTAAATTATTGAAATTAAGAGGGGGAGAGATTAAAAGAGGAAGAGCAAAAGCTGAGAGGTGGAAAGGCATAGAACAAAGCAGTAGAAAGCGAAAATGGAAGGAAAAAAGGCATATAGGAGGATAAAGAAGAGAAGGGAAAATAAGGAGATTACGATGAAGAAAAAGAAGAAGGAGAAGAAAAAAAAAAGAAGAAGAAGAAAGGAAATTAAAAGAGTAAATATATCCAGCATAAATAGAATTTAATATAGAGAAAGAGAGAAGTATAGACAAGTAAACAATTCTATGTCCACGGGAGAGACGTAAACATGCATATACCTTGGGCTGAATAACTGGAAAAAGTAAAAACGTCTGGGAAGGAGACTAGCAAGGTGATTTGATATTGTAGCAGAGTTGGGAGATAAACCCTATATTAGGTTTAATACCAGATTTCCCATAGGGTTGTACTCAAACGATTGACATTCTTCTCCCATAGATATAACACGCAAAATTAGGCATTTTATTACATTGTTTGTGATTGTATATGATAATATGTTATAATAGTCGAAGAAGATCATAAAATCAAATCTAAAACGACGGCAAAAAAAAAAAAAATGACCCACCAGGAATCGAACTTGGGTCGCCGGAATGGGAGGCAAGTGCTATGACCACTATACCAAAATAATCCACATAGACATTACACGTGAACGGAAAATGGAATTCTCAAATCTCACTTTGCAAGTGAAATATGAGCATGATCCCGGCATCTGATCGAAAAATAAAGGGCACACTTGTGATAGCTTATTGTCTCAGCTACAACATACTCAAAGCTCAGCAAAAACAAAACTAAAACGACGGAGATATTGCTCGCGAAAGACGGGAATGTAGAATCCAGTTTTGAGAAAAAGTCATGTCCCATAGAGAATACACGCAAAATGTGAAAAATTGACATGCCTCCTTTAATCGCAAAAATACGCCATGATGCCTTTGTCAAAATGAAAATCGTGGAACTGCATTTGTAGAGAATTGTCTCAGCTAGAACATATCAAAATTTGGAAGAAAATCGATCAATATTTACAGAGATACAATCAATTTTCCAAAAATATGCTGACGTCATAATATGCAAATTGAAATTTTGAGTTCGGAGGCCATTATGATGACGTCATGAGTTAATTGAGGGTCAAATGAGACATGAAATCATATCTCCGACTCATAATCTATCCAAATATGAAAAAAAAATTGAGAGTTCCCATCCATTCTGAAGAGTTACAATGGATTTTGTATAGGCATGTTTTTGCCCATGTATTGTAGATACAGATAGCGCAGGTCCAAGCGTGCTGTCAAGTTTGACGGACGCTCATTGCGTTATTACTGGTCAGAAAAAGGTGAACAAGGTATCAAAATGCTTGGAAAAATATGCCAAATATGATGACAGAGAAAATTCGGCGATTGTATGTTGCAAAATGCCAGAACGTGCGAAAACGCGCGCGCATGCGCGCGTGCGCGTTTTTTTGCGAAATGCTTAAAATGGCCTGAAACTGCTACATGAAACAGTCATGAATGATTTTTTTGTCATGTCTTATGCAAAATTTCACTCGGCTTTCTTCAAATTTTAACACGAAATCAACATAGAAATGAACGTCATTGACATATTAAGCGACGATAGCTAGTTAATTATCGTTATGTCGATCGGCTACGCGCGCGATTGATTGATGCCCAGGGACCAAAATTTGAGTCTGTTGATTGGTTGGATCGATCGCGTACATGAATATTCATATGCGCGCATGATTATTCACGCTGGGATTGATCCCAGCCTAAAAGCGATTTAGTGAACCAGTCAGGTAGAATCGATTTTAAGCTGGGATTGAAATCAATCCCAAAAATTGCTCTTAGGAACGATATCGTTCCCAGTTAGTGAATCACCCCCCCCCCCTGATGACCTTGAAAATGTTCCTGTCACGTCTTATGACAATGACCCATGACTGTGCCAAAATTGAAAGAAATTGACTGTACCGATCTTGAGTTATCGTCTACACAAAAAAGGGGGGAGAAATAAATAAAAATAAAGAAATAAAGAAAGAAAATTCTGACGAAAACAATAGGTGATCTGTCGATACCGACAGACCACCTAATAATGATAATTTTGTTTAACCAAGGTAGCCTCATCAGCATAGGTGCTGTTTTTCCTGAAGGCCCTGCAATTATTTTTACCCCGTCAGTTGCAAGGTTTCCATTAACTTTTGGATGGAGAGTGGCAAATGTGGACAGATGTCTTGCCAAAGGAAGTTAGTGCCGAGCTGGGGTTGGAGCCCTCAACCCTAGAATTTAGAGTCAAGTGAACGAACCACTTTATCACGGCACTTCCACCGATTTGATGTGTATAATCGAAAAGCAAAACCACTTACCATGACCGGCATCTAATGTATCATAACCCGATCCATTGCGTCTAGCGCGATTTAGAGACCCGTCTTCGGCATTGACCCAAAATATGACATCGTCGTCGAAGTCGTATCCGACGGCCACCGGCTCCCGTATGTTAGGCAATGGAAGTGAATGGAACTCGAGTTCTTCTGCGGTGCTCTCGAAAATGAAACTCCTTCCCGAGTCGCACAGAAAAATAAGTGGCTCATACCGGGACCCTTAGAAAACACACAAAATTATGGAAGTAATCTAAATATATTTTTCTGATTTTATTGATTTCGAAAACTTTGACAATTAACAAACAATAAATGTAAAACTAACATAAGCACTCACACACATACGCACATACTCTACGTTTAAAGTGTAAATCAGTAAGCAATGATACATTATATATACTTTAATACTATAACGAGGTATATACGTTAAGCCTTCCTTCTATTCAGATTGAAGATGATGTTATTCGTCCATCTCAGTAAATCCTGTAGAAATCTTGGAATTTGATTTGATTCAACAATGTCAATGTCAGTTAACATCTCAGCTGTTTGTATATCTTTCAGGTATCAGTTATCTTAATTTTTTGTTAACGCATATACTTATCCGCCTTGGCCAAACATAATTAATATTTGACGTACAATAGGGTAATGAAGTTGCACTAGCCTTGATTCTCCAAAGTCTGTATAATCGTGTCATCTGTACATTTATGTGACTTCAAATTATAAATTTCTCAAATTATAATCATTAACACATTTCTGTGTACTTTCTCCACGTCGTGTAATCTGCTTTCAAAGACAATACCAATAAAATGCAATCTAAATGTTGCACATGTTCTAAATTTGTGTACATAAATCCGTCACATTACCTAAACTATTTTGAAGAGCTGCTTCTCCACATCTTTCATACATCTAGAAATCTAAAATGATTAATAGGTTTCTTGATTGGTGTTAATTATCATTTTAATATTACTTGTTTAATTTTAATTGAAAAATGTCGATTATGTTGTAGAACAGAAATTATCAGCCTTAATCTGCATGTCATGTTGTTTTTAATAAACAAATTCAATTCAATAAATCTCTCCATAAGGGTGTGCCTATGCTAAAATGATTTTACCAGACACTCTGGCTGCTTTCTTCACCTTTTTGCACGGCCTCCCGTTTGCCACACGTGCATATTTTTAAAAAACCATAAGCACCGATGGAGGGATGGACTGTGCAGCACAATGGTTATGCAAAATTACAAATTTCCGGTCTTGATTAGCTCCACGATAACAATAATGCTTAGAATAATAATAAAAAATAATAATGATGCTTATAATGATAATAATAAGAATATATGTTTGTATCGACATTATAATGATAATTATAATAATATATAGAATGTTATAAAATGGGTTCAAGAATGTAGCCAATGAGAAGCGTCAAAATGGATCACGTGTGCGTGCGATAATTTTAACAATACGCACACGAGGAGAGCATTTTGGTGATATCAGCCGTGCAAAAAATGCGCAACAAAAAAGCATAACGCACGGCTGCGTGTAAATCAATGGAAGTTTACCATGCATTGCACAGTTTGTTTACGAGGTCACTGCCCTCGCGATCGTTATTTCTTATGAAGGTTGCAGGTTTAGGCCTTGCTAAGTAAGATTGTCGACCCATTTTATAAAACAAATAATACACAGGTTTTCGTTCGTGACGTTATGGCGATGCAGCGCTATTCGGGTATTCACAATGGCACAAAAAAAACTCGGCTACGCCTCGTGAATTTTATTGCACCGTAGTGAATCCCTCATGCGCTGCATCGACCACAACGCACTCACACCTGTGTATTATTTGTATAATGATAATTCTTATGTTAATAATAATAATAATAATAATAACGTTGATATTGATTAAAATAATGATAATAATAATAACATTAATAATAAAAATAACAATAATAATGATAGTGATAATGATGAAAGTGATATTAGTTATACTAATGATAACAACAACAATAACAACAATAATCATAATAATAATGAAGACAGTAGGCTACTACTACTAGTATTACTACCTTTTCGTCTTCTACTACAATAATGATAATGATAGTAATAATAATTTTTTTTAATGCTAATAAATAACATATATGTCTTTGGAACACTTAAAGACTAAAAATAATAATAATGTTTGGCATGAACGAATCCCAAAGAAAGAAATTGGCAAACTTACGGCTCTGGGCGGAGTACAAGAAAAACAGAAAGACAACCAGTGCGTACGTCTTTATGAAGATCACCATCATGATCATACACCTAGCCTACCTGTCGAGAATCGAGAATATATATGAACAGTCACATATCGCTTAATAAAAGTTTACAAGCACTTAATTTTGTGATTATTATCACTTTCGTCCTTGGATTTAATTGCCATTCCACACATTATATTGCACACTCACCGCTTCCTGCGGAGTATTCCGGCTAGGCGCCATTTTAAAAGCGCACACGTGCCAAACCAATCACATAAAAAGTTCGCATCAAACCGGCCAACAATTTATTACCTGGGTGGAGAGAAGCGATTGAGATAAAATGCACTGCATAAGGACATAAGACTCTTGCTGCGGATCAAACCCATCACCTTTCACATTTCTAAATGCGTCAGCGAGTCACCTCTCTGGACTTATTTAACCGGAAATAAAATTGTCATTGGAGGACGGTAACTGTGTTATGAAACAGCTTAATTGCATATTTATTAAACAAATTATAATAATATTCCGCTTTTATATAGCGCTTAAAACATCATCAAGCAACATTTTAACAAATACAACGGTGTTGGTGTTAGGAAATTTGGTGTTGTAACTATTAAGGGATAGTTGAGTTCTTGTTTAAGACCGCAAATGCCTTCAAACTGCATGGTTATTGCTCTTATTCTTATTTATGACATTTCTAGTGCCCTTTTAGAACCAAAAATTGCTATGAAGGTAATTTTAGACCCCAAAATGTGTGAATTTAGATTGAATACGATCATACCGATCCAGCTCAACTTTAAAAAAATACGGTGACGGTTAATTTATTAATTAATTAAATATAACAATACACGGGCCGGCTGGTTGTGCGTATTATAACCAACACGAAAAAGCCAACAAAAAGCCAATATTGGCATTGGCTGGAATCAAACATATAAGGCGCTAATCTCGTTTTCAACGGCTGGTTGAAAATCACTGAATATTTGTGTCCCACCACAAATATTAGAAATGGTTATATTTATGGATATTTCAGCCGTCTCTGAACCGATTTTGATCAAACAAAGATGATTTTGTCATTTAAATTGTATATTCTTTCAAATTTGACACTCAGTTTTTCATTATCTTACACAAGCGCCCTCTGCAACAAAACTCAACTATCCTTTTAACATTACAGTGCAAATCAATTTCATTGAAGCATTTAAAATAAATCTTGAACCCTTCAGTCTATCTATTTCATCATTAATACAGCGTATCATAGGCAGATTATTGGTGTGGCATACGCTTTTGCCCCCATTTTTCTATTTTGTTATTAAGCGATTGTGAGAATATAATTTATTCTTCTTTATGGGCAACAGTGTATAAAGAGTTAAACATGCAGGGGCATACTCACGCATACGCACAGGATATATAATTGACATTCACTTAAGGTTATGTATGACCCCCTCTCTCTCTCTCTCTCTCTCTTTCTCTCTATCTATATCCCTATCTTTTCCCCCTTTCTCACTGTCTCTCCTTCTCTCCTTATCTATCTTCCCCTTCTCTCTTGTTTATGTTTTTTATCAGGACCAAGAAAACAAAAACGGTTACATACGGATCTTGTGTTCCTGTCTTCCCCTCTCTCACTCACCCTCTCTCTCTCTCTCTCTCTCTCTTTCCCTCTTTCATTGTAATTTATCTTTCCTAATTTATAAATCTATGTTGTCATTATTATGCCCCCTTTTTGTATATAATATTATGTTAGTCATGCTTGAAACATGCGCATAACCAAACAAAGAACATTTCATTCCCCCATCGTCCGTTATTTAACAGCTTTCAGTCCTCCATTTACAAAGGCCGGTGACGTGAAACCTTCGTCATGTTAACATTCATTCATGTTTAAGCTAATCATTATAATTGGGTGATACAAACTGGTTGAAATTGATTTGGGATGTTATCTTTATTAATGAAAGTCTACTGTCATGTTCTTTGATAGTTATCATCATTTGTGTTCTTTATTGCATTTGAGTTTTAATTAGTAACCTTTGACATTTAATTCGCTATTTGAGATTAACACCTTATTCTCCTTAAAGGTACTATGTCCCATTTGCAGGCCAAAAAATGAAAAGGTTTAATTCCAACGGCATTTAAAAGAAAATACTAATTTAGAACTTCCCTAAAAAAAGGGGGGGGGCTTTAAAATGTCTTTAAGTGGGAAAATAACGACTATTAGTTGTCGAATCGACTTAGGAGCTATAGAGCCAGTAAGTAATAGTCTGATTTTTCAGACCATTGTACCGAATGGTCGTACGTTTTATGCTGCGCAAAGATTCAATCAGTTTAATTTTGGCCATTACAAGAAGTGGGTTATTGATGTAGACAAATGCTCATGTACCCTTTACAGCTCATTTTATGTATGTTATTACCAAAGATGAAAAAGCCAGTCAGTCACTCAATAGTGTCTGACAGTGAAGTCTAGCAAGTAAACGGGTTTCCTTGCATAATTTGAATATTAGCACACTGCTAACGTTTAAATTTCACAGATAGGACATACATTACATATTCATAATTCCTGCAAAGTTCTCCAGAATTTGATGTTGGCTGCAAAAGGGACATAGTATATTTAAGGGGCTCGCATACCTTCAGCAATTGCACCCAGAATGGTCCCGATTATTCCCGAATTGTGCATGTGTACAAATCGGGATAAAGTTCTGGACCATTCTGGACCATGTAGGTGTGATTCGGGACCTTGCTGGGGAGAGGGGAGATTCGGCAAACTTTTGAACATGTTCAAAACATTCCCGATTTCTGTCAGTAAGGTGTCCACATCGGGACGATACGGGACTTTTCGGGACCATACGGGACCATTCGGGACAATTCAGGATTACTCAGGACCATTCTGGACAGTTCAGGACTTTTCGGGAGTTTTTCAGACCGTTGGGTAGAGACCATGGACAAATCGAGCGGAACCAACAGCCACGTGTGATTCGTGTAGTACAAGTCCGGACTTTTCGTGACGATTCGGGACGATTCGAGATAAATCTGGACTTTTGGTACTATTGGGAACAATAAATGCCGAATGGTCCAGAATATTCCCGAATATATACGAATGTTCCCGAATAGTCCCAAATAGTCTTGTATTTTACGCCCAATGATCCCCGAATAGTTCCCGAATGACCCGCCCCCCGAATCCCCATCACCCCAAACACACATAAAAACCCACACAAACAACACACAAACACATACACGCACACTCCTCAGAAACGTTTTACGCAATTCACGTCAAGTGGTACTTCTGCCGCCAGAGCTCCATGGTTCATGGCTGAATTGTAATAGCATTTAAAGGGTTGTAGCATGACGAAACTACGTGTCTTTCCTGTGACCTGACTCGGGTCCGAGCGGGTATAATACGAATACGGACGACGCGACCGCAGTATTCACGTGCGTGAAACATACGCGAAACCGAAGCGTGAGGAGAACTTCGGTCTGTTTCGCGAACAATAGCAGGCGTTGACCGTTAATCAAGTACTTTCGTTTACGTGCAGTTGTCCAAAAGAAGTCGTAGATGGAGTTAACCAGTATGAGCCATGCGACACCCCCTTTAAGTAGGTTCACTTTTCATTTCCGTATTTCATGACTGACAAAACATTCCTTCATGTTATTAATAACATACCGAACATTGGGAAGAACAAAGTTACATGATCATAACTGCTGGATGAACGCACCTCGATGGTCAGGAAGAGAGCTCCACAAATCTATAACACCTTCCTCTTCCTTCCCTTTTTTCGGGGGTGGGAAATATCCACCGAAAATCTCCGTTTCACTTAGTGTTCTGACATGAATGGATGACAAGGCCACGTTTGTGTTGTCTTGGGGATTAATATTTCTTAATGGTTTCACCAGTATCCAAAGACCTACACGCAGTGGATTCGGCTATACACGTACATCCCACACCCTCAAACTTGTAACTCCATTTCTATATTGAATACAACAAATATTGCTATATTAGGGCGCCATTTCGTTATTTTCCCACTTAAAGACATTTTAAAGCCCCCTTTTTGTTAGGGAAGTTCTTAATTAGTATTATCTTTCAAATTTTTAATGACGTTGGAATTTAACCTCTTAATTTGTTATGGCCTGCATATGGGACAAAGTACCTTTAAGAAATGTCAATGTTTTGTAAATTGTATTATGCTTTGTTATTTGTGCGTGGAATATGATTAACAACAATTCAATCAATCAATATCATGTTAGGAAATATTCTTGTATGTCAAATGAAAATAAATGTACCACTCAATAATGATGATTATTCTCTAAAACGTTAAAAGAGCGAACAGTCAAACCTTATAATTTCATTTCTATGTAGAAATCAATTAATATTGTCATATTAGGGCGCCATGCTGCCCGAATTTCATCATGATTTGGGTAGGGAGAAATAGAAAAAGAAAGAAAGAAAGAGAATTGAAGATATAGAAAAAAGATATCGATCACTTTTCTTTGCATGTTGTAGACCCTAAACTATCTAAAAGAAATTCATATATAAGTGGATTTCGACTTTGTATTCTCATCTTTCTCCCTCCAGATATTAGACAAACATACTTCATCCCAAATGCAAACACCTGTTTTTCCTTTTATTGCATAATCACCAGTTTTTCATCCACCTCCTTCTATGACACCAACCTGGCTCACATCAAAATGAACTACATACAATGTACAGCTTACCTTAATTACCAATTTCTTGCGATTTTAACATTTGTACTGTAAAGTCAGAAAGAAAGTTAATCATCTAAATGATCCTTTTTTAGAATCGATACTCTTTAAAGAAGAACAATTCATCTAACCACTGTAATTATTTGTATTAGGTGCAAGTCAAGATATGTCTAGTTGTATGCCATCCCACTTCAAACTGATGCTCACTTGGCACAAATTTGCAAACGAATTCATGGGCAGTTTTCACACATGCATGCATGCAGCGCATGAATGGTGGCAACGAGAGAAAATAAGTAATTGTCCCCAAAATACACAATGTATGAGCGTTGACGAAAGATGTGCTTCATTGCTCTTTTTTAATTGATTAACATGAATATGAATCAAAGCAGTCTAACGTCTTATTAATGCATTCAAATCCCTCGTGATCTCAATCGAAGCTTTACGGGGGGAGATGTTTATCCACCCCCACAAAAAAAGGGGAAAAAAAACCCAGCTGTAGTTAGACAAAGTTCCTTAGAGTTATATTTCGGTCACATGACTTTGTATCACTATTCTATCCTAGGTAGAAGGAAGAAAGTCATTATATAACTGTTTTTATATCAGGATAAGAAAGATAATGAAACTCCACAGACTCTAGTTTATGTGTTCGATTCGGCTTTAAATTAATTTTTCTCCTTCTTTCACTCTAGTTGTGTATAGTGATTTTATGTGATTTCATCTCTTGCACTAGTGTTCCTTGAGTATTTGATTTTCAAGTCACTTCAAGATTCTCACTATAACAAATCTTGAGAATTACATGCATGAACATTTCGCTTAATCGCATGTACCCTAAGTGCATGTTGCGCCCCTCCTCCCTCTCGTTTTACTCCAGTATTCCGCTGGTGCCCCCTCATTGGTTCGGCCCATACTACAAAATTGTAAATATGTTAACAAGTTATCATTATGATTGAAAATTCCTTTATTTGTTAAAAATCATACAGCAATATAAAATTTGGACAAAGTGAATATATATGTACTAGGTAACTTTTACATTAATTTATGAACATTTTTCTTAAATATATATCGGTTTATAATACACAAAATTATAGGTTTATGTCGTTCTGAATTGACTTCATTTTCCTTATATACATAATTTTTTTGAAGATCTAACATCAACTCGATTAGGATTAATTGTGTGCGCGTGTCTTTGTGTTTACATGCAAGAAAAATCGGCGCTGGATTGTGATCACCTCAAACATCCCCTCAACCACCCCCACCACCCCCCTAAAAAAAAATACATACACACAACACACAGACACATACACGCACACTCCTCAGAAACGTTTTACGCTACTGGGTGCTTCAGGTTTACAGCGTAATTCACGTCAAGGGGTAAGTCTACCGCCAGAGCTCCGCGCTTCATGGCTGGATTGTAATAGCATTTAAGTAGGATTACTTATCATTTCCTTATTTCATGACTTACCGAACATTCTTTCATGTTACTATTACTATGATTCAATATTATTTACATCCATACATGTATTATCTTAAGAAATGTCAATCTTTTGTAAATTGTATTATGCTTTCATATTTTGCGTGGAAAATGAACACAAGCAACCAATCAATTTCATGTTTAGAAATGTTATTGTATCTCAAATAAAATTTAATGTACCACTTAATAATAATAATCGTTCTCTACTTAGTTTAAAGGGCAAGCAGTCAATCCTGTCTCAGTAGAGTGATTTTTCGAGAATGGCGCAGCCATTTTGTTAGTGTTAATGTGACCCTCAAGTTGCGTTTCTGGTTTAACCATCGGAGAGTTGCTCACCTTTTAGATGGGACAAAAATGTGTCCGAATAAACTAGGTTCCTTTGATGATCCATTAGGTATAATTAGTCAAGAAGAAGCTATAATGTAGAATGTTTCCAATGATACTGTCCCTAACTAATTAATTATCTCCCTTAGTTTGGTAAATTGTGTCCGTGAAGGGGAAGAACAAGACTGCATGATCCTAGCTGCGGGAGGGCGCCCGCTAGTCTAGCCTGTCTCTACTGGCCACCACATGATCACAAAGGGACCGTGATATTCTATGCCAGATGTCTAGGATGTATAAATCGAGTAATCCCTTAATGATTCTCACGAGTCAACGCTCTTCGATGGTCAGCAAGAGAGCTCCAAAAATCTATTACACCTCCTCATACCCCTTATTTTGTGTTTGTTGTTGTCAGGGGTGTGAAATATCCACCGTAACATTTCTGTTTCACTTAGTGTTTAGACATGAATGAATGACAAGGCCACGTTTGTGATGTTTTGGGGATTAATTTTTCTTAATGGTTTCACCAGTATCCAAAGACCTACATCGCATTGGATTCGGCTATACACGTACATCCCACACCTTCAAACTTTTAATTCCATTTCTATATAGAATATAACAAATAGGCTATTTTAGGGCGCAATGCTGCCCGAATTTCGTCATCATTTTGGCAGTGAAAAATACAGAAAGGATGAAAGAAAAATAAATATATTGAAAAGGATATAGATCACATTTATTTTCATCTTGTAGACCCTAATCTATCTAAAAACTTTCATATAAGTGGATTTCGACTTTGTAATCTTATCTCGGCTTCCTCCAGATAAGACAAACATACTTCATCCAAAATGCATACACCTGTTTTTCCCGTTATTGCATAATAACCAATTTTTCATCCACTTCCTTCTATGACACCAACCTGGTTCACATCAAAATGAACTACATACAACGTACAGCTTACCTTTTTAACCAATTTCTTGCGATTCTTACCTTCGTACTGTAAAGTCAGAAAGAAAGTTGACCATCTAGATGCTCCTTTTATAATTGATACTGTTTGAAGAAATACAATTCACCCACCCACTGTAATATTTGTATTAGGTGCAACTCAAGATGGCGCTTAGTTGTCTGCCATCCAAAGTCAAACTGATGCTCACTTGACAAAAATTTGCAAACAAATTAATGGGCAAATTTCACAAATGTATGCATGCAGCGCAAGAATGTGGCAAATAGGAAAAAAAATAAGTAATTGTCCCCCAAATACACAATGTATATGCGTTGACGTAAGATGTGCTCCACTGCTCTTTTTGAATTGATTAACATGAATATGAATCATAGCAGTCTAAGGTCTTATCAATGCATTCACATCCCTCGTGATCTCAATCGAAGCTTTACGGGGGGAGATGTTTATCCACCCCCCCCCCAAAAAAAAAGGAAAAAAACCCAGCTGTAGTTAGACAAAGTTCTTCAGAGTTATATTTCGGTCACATGACTTTGTATCACTATTCTATCCTAGGTAGAAGGAATAAAGTCATTATATAACTGTTTTTTAAAAGGATAAGAAAGATAATGAAACTCCACAGACTCTAGATTATGTGTTCTTCCATATTTGAAGACAAAGTGAGTGGAGAGAATCTTGGCTCATGCATGGCTTTCCCTGAAATACAGAAGTATCAGATCAGTTGAAGTATAAGTTTAATCTAAAATACTGTATGTGTTCGATTCGGCTTTAAATTTTTTTTCTCTTTCTTTCACTCGAGTTGTGTAAAGTGTTTTTATGTGATTTCATCTCTTGCACTAGTGTTCCTTGAGTATTTGATTTTCAAGTCACTTCAAGATTCTCACTATAACAAATCTTGAGAATTACATGCATGAACATTTCGCTTAATCGCATGTACCCTAAGTGCATGTTGCGCCCCTCCTCCCTCTCTTTTTACTCCTATATTCCGCTGGTGCCCCCTCATTGGTTCGGCCCATACTACAACATTATAAATATGCTAACAAGTTATCATTATGATTGAAAATTCAGTTATTTGTTAAAAATCAACCAGCAATATAAAATTTGGACAAAGTGAATATATATGTACTAGGTAACTTTTACATTAATTTATGAACATTTTTCTTAAATATATATATCTGTTTATAATACACAAAAATATAAGTTTATGTCGTTCTGAATTGACTTCATCTTCCTTATATACATAATCTTATTGAAAATCTCACATCAACTCGATTAAGATTAATTGTGTGCGCGTGTCTTTGTGTTTACATGCAAGAAACCTCGCCGCTGGATTGTGATCACCTCAAACATTCCCCAACCACCCCCACCACCTCTAAAAAAAACCATACATACACACAACACACAGGCACATACACGCACTTTCCTCAGAAACGTTTTACGCTACTGGGTGCTTCAGGTTTACAGCGTAATTCACGTCAAGGGGTAAGTCTACCGCCAGAGCTCCGCGGTTCATGGCTGGATTGTAATAGCATTTAAATAGGATTACTTATCATTTCCTTATTTCATGACTTACCGAACATTCTTTCATGTTACTAATACTATGATTCAGGATTATTTACATCCATACATGTATTATCTTAAGAAATGTCAATCTTTTGTAAATTGTATTATGCTTTCATATTTTGCGTGAAAAATGAATAAAAGCAACCAATCAATCAATCAATTTCATGTTTAAAAATATTATTGTAGCTCAAATGAAATTAAATGTACCACTTAATATAATAATCGTTCTCTACTTCGTTTAAAGGGAAAACAGTCAATCCTGTCTCAGTAGAGTGATTTTTCGAGACTGGCGCAGCCAATTTGTTAGTGTCAATGTGACCCTCAAGTTGCGTTTCTGGTTTAACCATCGGAGAGTTGCTCACCTTTTAGATTGGACAAAAGTGTGTCCGAATAAACTAGGTTGCTTTGATGATCCATAAGGTCTAATTAGGCAAGAAGAAGCTATAATGTAGAATATTTCCAATGATACTGTCCCTAACTAATTAATTATCTCCCTTAGTTTGGTAAATTGTGTCCGTGAAGGGGAAGAACAAGACGGCATGATCCTAGCTGCGGGGAGGGCGCCCTCTAGTCTAGCCTGTCTCTACTGGCCACCACATGATCACAAAGGGACCGTGATATTCTATGCCAGATGTCTAGGATGTATAAATCGAGTAATCCCTTAATGATTCTCACGAGTCAACGCCCTTCGATGGTTAGCAAGAGAGCTCCAAAAATCTATTACACCTCCTCCTACCCCTTATTTTGTGTTTGTTGTTGTCAGGGGGTGTGAAATATCCACCGTAACATTTCTGTTTCACTTAGTGTTCAGACATGAATGAATGACAAGGCCACGTTTGTGATGTTTTGGGGATTAATTTTTTCTTAATGGTTTCACCAGTATCCAAAAACCTACACCGCATTGGATTCAGCTATACATGTACATCCCACACCTTCAAACTTTTAATTCCATTTCTATATAGAATATAACAAATAGGCTATTTTAGGGCGCAATGCTGCCCGAATTTCGCCATCATTTTGGCAGTGAAAAATACAGAAAGGATGAAAGAAAAAAAAAGATATTGAAAAGGATATAGATCACATTTATTTTCATCTTGTAGACCCTAATCTATCTAAAAACTTTCATATAAGTGGATTTCGACTTTGTAATCTCATCTCGGCTTCCTCCAGATAAGACAAACATACTTCATCCAAAATGCATACACCTGTTTTCCTGTTATTGCATAATAACCAATTTTTAATCCACTTCCTTTTATGACACCAACCTGGTTCACATCAAAATGAACTACATACAACGTACAGCTTACCTTTTTAACCAATTTCTTGCGATTCTTACCTTCGTACTGTAAAGTTAGAAAGAAAGTTGACCATCTAGATTCTCCTTTTATAATTGATACTGTTTGAAGAAATACAATTCACCCACCCACTGTAATATTCGTATTAGGTGCAACTTAAGATGGCGCTTAGTTGTCTGCCATTCAAAGTCAAACTGATGCTCACTTGGCAAAAATTTGCAAACAAATTAATGGGCAAATTTCACAAATGTATGCATGCAGCGCAAGAATGTGGCAAATAGAGAAAAAATAAGTAATTGTCCCCCAAATACACAATGTATGAGCGTTGACATAAGATGTGCTCCATTGCTCTTTTTGAATTGATTAACCTGAATATGAATCATAGCAGTCTAAGGTCTTATCAATGCATTCACATCCCTCGTGATCTCAATCGAAGCTTTACGGGGAAAGATGTTTATCCACCCCCCCCCCCAAAAAAAAGTAAAAAAACCCAGCTGTAGTTAGACAAAGTTCTTCAGAGTTATATTTCGGTCACATGACTTTGTATCACTATTCTATCCTAGGTAGAAGGAAGAAAGTCATTATATAACTGTTTTTTAAAAGGATAAGAAAGATAATGAAACTCCACAGACTCTAGATTATGTGTTCTTCCATATTTGAAGACAAAGTGAGTGGAGAGAATCTTGGCTCATGCATGGCCTTCCCTGAAATACAGAAGTAGCAGATCAGTTGAAGTATAAGTTTAATCTAAAATACTGTATGTGTTCGATTCGGCTTTAAATTTCACTCCAGTTGTGTAGTGTTTTTATGTGATTTTATCTCTTGCACTAGTGTTCCTTGAGTATTTGATTTTCAAGTCACTTCAAGATTCTAACTATAACAAATCTTGAGAATTACATGCATGAACATTTCGCTTAATCGCATGTACCCTAAGTGCATGTTGCGCCCCACCTCCCTCTCTTTTTACTCCTATATTCCGCTGGTGCCCCCTCATTGGTTCGGCCCATACTACAACATTATAAATATGCTAACAAGTTATCATTATGATTGAAAATTCAGTTATTTGTTAAAAATCAACCAGCAATATAAAATTTGGACAAAGTGAATATATATGTACTAGGTAACTTTTACATTAATTTATGAACATTATTCTTAAATATATATATCTGTTTATAATACACAAAAATATAGGTTTATGTCGTTCTGAATTGACTTCATTTTCCTTGTATTCATAATTTTATTGAAGATCTCACATCAACTCGATTAGGATTAATTGTGTGCGCGTGTCTTTGTGTTTACATGCAAGAAACCTCGGCGCTGGATTGTGATCACCTCAAACATCCCCTCAACCACCCCCACCACCCCAAAAAAAAGATACATACACACAACGCACAGACACATACACGCACTTTCCTCAGAAACGTTTTACGCTACTGGGTGCTTCAGGTTTACAGCGTAATTCACGTCAAGTTGTAATTCCTTCCCACGTCAAACTGATGCTCACTTGGCACAAATTTGCAAACAAATTAATGGGCAAATTTCACACATGTATGCATGCAGCGCACGAATGTGGCAAATAGAGAAAGAGAAGTAAATATCCCCCAAATACACAATGTATGAACGTTGACGAAAGATGTGCTCCAATGAATATGAATCATAGCAGTGTAACGTCAGATCCATGCATTCAAATCCCTCGTGATCCCAATCGAAGCTTTACAGGGGGGTATGTTTATCCAACCCCTAAAAAAAGAATATGTAAATAACCAGCTGTAGTTAGACAAAGTTTTTATAGTTATCATTCGGTAACATGGCCTTGTATCACTATTCTATCCTAGGTAGAAGGAATAATGTCATTAGATCAATGTTTTCATGAGGGTAAGAAAGATCATGAAACTCTACAACACTATGGCTAATGTGTTCTGTCATGCTGAAGACAAAGTGAGTGGAGAGAATATTGGCTCATGCATGGCATTCGTTGAAAAGGCAGAAGTAGCAGATCAAGTGAAGTAAAAATATTAATCTAAACTAAAGTATCTGTTTGATTCGGCTTTAAATCAATTTTCTCTTTCTTACACTGCAGGTGTGTATAGTGCTTGTATTGGATTTCATCTCTTGCACTATAGGGTTCCTTGAGTATTTGATTTTCAAGTCACATCAAGATTCTTACTATAAATAATCTTGGGAAGTACATGCACACAAATTTCGCTGTACTCTAAGTGCATATCTCGCCCCTCCCCCTCTGTTTTTACTTATCTATTCCACCAGTGCACCCTCATTGGCTGGACCCATACTACAACACTGTAAATATATTTACAAGTTCTCTTTATTTTTGAAAATTCAATTATTTTTTACAAATCGACAAGCAATATAAAACTATGAAAAATGTTTTTATTTTTTTTTGCAACTTGAACATTACTTCACGAAAATTTATCTTCAATCTATATCTGTTTAAAAAAATAGAAACCTTAGGCTTAGGTTGTTGTAAATTGAGCTCATGTTCCTTATACAGTCAAACCTGTCTATAGCGACCGCCCAAGGAAAACACAAAAAGTGGTCTTTGTACACAGGTGGTCTTTGTATACAGGTTCCTTTCGTACATGTTTCAATGAGAAACCATTTTCAAGGGAAACAATAAATGTGGTCTTTGAAGACAGGTGGTCACTGAAGCAGGTTTGACTGTATACATAATTTTATTTTAGATCTCACATCAACTCGACAAGCCTTGTATGCGCGTGTCTTTGTGTTTACGTGCAAACAATCTCGGCGCTGGATTCTAATATCCTCACCCAACCCCTCCCAGCACCCCCGCAAACACACACACACACACACAAAACACACAGAAACATACACATACAGGCACACTCCCCTGAAACCGTTTACGCTACTGGGTGTTTCAGGTTTACAGCGTAATTTACGTCAAGTTGTAATTCAGCCGCCAGAGCTCCTTGGTTTATGGCTGGAGTGTAATAGCATTTAATTAGGTTTACTTTTCATTTCCTTATTTCATGACTTACAGAACATTCTTTCATGTTAGTAATTCCTTTGATTCAGGATTATTTACATCAATACATGTATTATCTTAAGAAATGTCAATGTTTTGTCAATTGTATTATGCTTCGTTTTTTTTTTGCGTGAAAAATGAATAAAAGCAACCAATCAATCAATCGATTTCATGTTTAAATTGTTGTTGTAGCTCAAATGAAAATAAATGTACCGCTTAATATAATAATCGTTCTCTACTTCGTTTAAAGGGAAAACAGTCAATCCTGTCTCAGAAGAGGGATTTTTCGAGACTGGCGCAGCCATTTTGTTAGTGTCACTGTGACCCTCAAGTTGGGTTTCTGCTTTAACCATCGGAGAGTTGCTTAGTTTTTAGATGGGTCAAATATGTGTCCAAATTTAGGTCTCTTTGAGGATCCATTAGGCCTAATTTAGTCAAGAAGAAGCTATAATGCAGAATGTTTAAATGATACTGTCCCTAACGAATTAATGATTTCCCTTAGTTTGGTAAATTTTGTCCGCGAAGGGGAAGAACAAGACTCGTCTCTACTGGCCACCATATGATCACAAATGGACCGTGATATTCTATGCCAGATGTCTAGGATGTATAAATCGAGTAATCAGGTCATGATTCTCACAAGTCAGCGCCCTTCGATGGTCAGCAAGAGAGCTCCAAAAGTCTATTACACCTCCCCCTTATCCCTTATTTTTTGTTTGTTGTTGTCAGGGGGGAGGGTGGGAAATATCCGCCGAAAATCTCCGTTTCACTTAGTGTTCAGACATGAATGAATGACAGGCCACATTTGTCTTTTCTTGTGAATAAATATTTCTTAATGGTTTCACCAGTATCCAAATACCTACACCGCATTGGATTCGGCTATGCACGTACATCCCACACCCTCAAACTTGTAATTTCATTTCTATAAAGAATACAATAAATATGGCTATATTAGGGCACCATGCTGCCCAAATTCGGTAAAGATTTTTGGCAGTGAAAAATACAGAAAGGATTAAAGAAAAATAGAGATAAAGAAAAGGATATTGATCACATTTCTTATCATCTCAAAACTTCATATAAGTGGATTTCGACTTTGTATTCTCATCTCGGCTTCCTCCAGATAAGACAAACATACTTCATTCCAAATGCATACACCTTGTTTTCCTTTTATTGCATAATTACCTATTTTTCATCCACTTCCTTCTATGACACCACCCTGGTTCCCATCAAAACGAACTACATATAATGTACAGCTTACCGTTTTTACCAATTTCTTGCGATTTAAACCTTCGTACTGCAAAGTCAAAAAGAAAGTTGATCATCTAGATGCTCCTTTTTATAATTGATACTGTTTTTTCAAGACGAACAATTCATCCACCACTGTAATATTTGTATTAGGTGCAACTCAAGATGACGCTTAGTTGTCTGCCATCCAAAGTCAAACTGATGCTAACTTGGTACAAATTTGCAAAAAAATTCATGGGCAGTCTTCACATATGCATGCATGCAGTGCATGAATGTGGCAAATAGAGAAAAAAAAGTAATTGTCCCCCAAATACACAATGTATGAACGTTGACGAAAGATGTGCTCCATTGCTCTTTTTGAATAGATTAACATGAATATGAATCATAGCAGTCTAACGTCAGATCCGTGCATTCACATTCCTCGTGATCTCAATAGAAGCTTTACAGGGGGGTATGTTTATCCACCCCCCCCCCCTCAAAAAGAGACCAGATGGGTTAAGTATGAATCTCTTTAGGCAAATAATACACTTTATTGTTTCTCCATTGGTTCATATATGTAATATTTCTCTCTCTACTGTTGTACCGATTCATATCAAAGATGACCCATCTAAACTTCAACAGTATCGTTCCATATCATTATTATCAAGTATTTCAAAGGTTTTTGAGAAATTGGTATATAATAGATTGATTTCTTTTTTGAATGAGCACGATATTTTGATTCCTAACCAGTTTGGATTTAGAAAAAAATCGTTCAACTGATTTTGCTTTAATTAAACTTTGTGATAAAATAATTGAATCTCTCGCTAATAAGAAACATGTTATAGGTGTTTTTATGGATCTGAGTATAAAGGCCTTTGATACCATTGATCATACAATCTTACTTCATAAACTAGAATACTATGGTATCAGAGGCCTTGCTCTATCCTGGTTTGAGGACTATCTTAGAAATAGAACACAGTATGTTTATTATCATTCTAATAGTTCCTCAAAATTAAACCTCACATGTGGAGTTCTTCAAAGCTCCATCTTAGGCCCACTCTTATTTTTTATTTATGTAATTGATATAATAAGATCATCAAATATTCTAACTTACATTCTTTTTGCCGACGATACAAATATACTTTACTCACACAAAAATATTGATACAATTGTTGATACTGTAAATCATGATTTGTGTAATATTTCAGTATGTTGTAAATGTAATAAATTATCCTTAAATATAAGTAAAACGAATTTTATTCGTTTTACAACTATTAACTCCCAAGACTAACCACAATGTAATTTGTTTATAGATGGTTTATCCCTGGTACAAAAACAGTCAACAAAATTTGTAGGAGTTATTATTGACTCAAATTTGTCTTGGAACGAACACATTCATAATATAAATATTTTGATATCTCTGAATATTGGTATTTTGTATAAAATGAAATATATGATAAATAATAGATCTTTGTTTATTCTTTATAATACTTTGATCTTACCGTTTATAACGTATTGTAATATTATATGGGCAAACTGTAGTAAAATAAAAAATAAACTCAATATTTGTTTTGCAGAAGAGAGCAATTCGTATTTGTACACACCCTAATTATCTTGCAAATTCGATCCCGTTATTTAGTCAATTAAAAACGTTAAAGGTTTATGCTATACATACGCTCCAAACTGCCATTTTTTATGTATAAGTACACTTCCAAAACACTTCCAGCATCTTTCTTAAACTTGTATTTATTAAATGTAAACGTACACTCATATTTAACTCGACATGCTCATGATTACCATCTTAATAATCCCAAACTTAGTTTAGCCCTATGATCAATTAGACACCATGGACCAGATATTTGGAATAACTTACCAAACCATATTAAAACTAGGACCTCCATTTATTCATTTAAAGCTTATATGAAAACATTCAGTATAGTTTGCTAGATCTTACATAGAAATTTAAAATAATCTATTTTGTTATGTCTTGAATTGTTCTGTCTTTGTTTGTCAACAGGAATGGACCCTGCATACATTTAATATTATGACCCGTAACTGAAACTACCACACAATTAATATCACGGTATTAGTCTTTTATTGTTCCACCAAGCTAAAGTTTTGCACTATGCACAAATGCACTTCTCAACATGAAACATGAAACATGTAACTAAAATAATATATTTTGTTATTTTCACTCAAAATTAATTCAGCCATGCTCACTTTGAATCACTTCACTTATATCTTATTTAACATTGAATTCAACACATCAATTTATAATACAAATGATAAATGGATTTTTAATCGCGTCCCTTGCATAGGTTGTTCTTTTATTTGCTTACTTAGCCGAGGCCACGGTCATCATCAAGCATTTACGCTTACGACATGTGGTCTCCTGCATTTTCCTTTGTAAGAAACTTGCTAAACATTCATAAGATATCCATTCTCCCCCTTATTTCCTATTTTTATGCATATTGTGTTTTCACGACGGCTTGGCACCAATCAATATATTTGTTTTTGCTTGTATTTTAACTAGAAACATATTTTGTCAAACTTACATGTTACTCATTATATTTATTTGTATGATGTTTCTTTGTATTGATGTGAAAAGTGGAAATAAAACAAACAAACAAATATCCTAGGTAGAAGAAATAATGTCATTAGATCAGTGTTTTCAAAAGGGTTACAAAGATCACGAAACACTACAAACTCTGGATTATGTGTTCTTCCATGCTGAAGACAAATTGAGCGGAGAGAATCTTGGTTCATGCATTGCCTTCGCTGATAGACAGAATTAGCACATTTAAGCATAAAAGTTAAAGTATAAATATTAATCTAAAATAGAGTATCTGTTTGATTCGGCTTGAAACCAATCTTTCTATTTATTTCACTACATTTGTGAATAGTGCTTTTATGTGATATCATATCTTGCACTAGGGTTCCTTGAGTATTTGATTTTCAAGTCACTTCAAGATTCTCACTATAACGATTTTTTTTAGAATTACATGCATAAACATTTCACTTAATCGCATGTACCCTAAGTGCATGTTGCGCCCCCTCCCCCTCTGAGTTTACTTCTCTATTGCACTGGTGCCCCCTCATTCGCTGGATCCATACTACAATACTGTAAATCTCCTAACAGGTTCTCATTATAATTGAAAATTCAATTGATTTCATTTTCCTTATACATGTATACATTTATTTTTAATCTCACATCATCTCGATTACGTTTGTGTGCGCGTGTCTTTGTGTTTGCGTACAAGAAATCTCGGCGCTGGATTATGATCACCTGAACACCCCCCCCACACACACACACACACTCACCCCTCCCCCACCCGCCCCGCCCCCAAAACACACACACACACCAACATACCCCCTTTTTTCAATAGTTTTTTTATCGATTCCAAACAATACAAATCAATCTTAGAAATAAATACAGTTGTTTTTCCTTGACATGAATTCAAAATTTTTTCATTACATAGATTGTACGATTGATGCTAACAAAAATGAAATCAGTTGTAAATAAAAGAAATAACCCCATCCAACCAAACACACTTCTACCCCCCCCCCTCCCCCACCATACGACACACACACACACACCGCCCGACCACACTTTCACACATATACCACACACTGTTACTAGCCTCTTCAGAATACCCCAAATTGGAGCGACAGACAAACACAAATAATCTATTTTAAAACAAATTAAAAAATCATTTAAACGAGGCTACAGTAGCCACAATAGCCCAGTGTTAAAAGTTCATTAAAACTTCACTTGTTATTACATTCTGCCATAACCTTTGAACATGTACACACTCCCAGAACAAGTGTAAATATTTTTCAATCTTTTGCTTACAACATGAGCATAAGTTATCTACAACATAGCCGAATCAGAATAAGTGTTCTCTAGTATGTATTGCTACATGCAGCAGTTTATACTGAATTTCTCTTAGTCTGTTAACAAGAGTAACTTTCCTAGGCCTACTAAATATCTCCCTACATACCTCATTTGAAAAATCTGAAAATTCCCGTCCATCATGAATTTTCAAAGCAAATAAATTTTGTAACTTCTCTATAAAAATATTCATAAACATTCCTCGATAATACATCTCTGAGGAGCTTCACAATACTGTTAAACTGCATTAAAAATATCATACTCTTTTACATCCACTAAACTCCAGTTATCCTTTTTTTCCGCATCTCAAAATAGCTTCCCCAATATTCCATACATCAACAAATTTGTTTCCTTTTAACCCCAAAATGCTGAAAATGAGATATTGACCGCATGCCATTTTCAGCAAAAATATCTTGAATTGAAATTATATTGCGTGTAAACAACTCCTCATCAAAAATCATTTTCTTTTTCAATAAGAAATGTTTTTTGTTAAAAATAATGGGATTATTTTTTTCTTCAAAATTCCTACAACCTTCTAACTCTTCCCATGCTTTGATCATTTCTAAATAGAACTTAGGTACTTTGAAACTTAATAACCAGGAATCATAGTACACACAAAAATAAATCTACCCCCTACCATCGTGAAGCAGAATTCAAAGTATAGCTTCCATCTCATAGATTTTTCTCCGTACAATAGTCTTTTCACCCACATTACCCGTTGGGTTTTTACAAACGAGTCAAAATTAGTCATTCGTAAACCTCCTTCGTTATAACCTTGATACAATATTAATCTCTTAATTCGATCTTTCCCATTCCATATAAATTCAAAACATATTTTCCATATTTCCGATATGACCCACTTTGGAACCATTAGTAAAGTAAAAACGTAATTTAATTTACATAATGCATATGTTTTTAATAAATGAATTTTTCCAAACACCGTAAGGTCCCTCTGTTTCCACCATCCGAGAAGTTTTTTAATCCTGCTTAAAATCTCCTTATAATTCAATTCCTCTCTTATTCTGCCGTCTAACGCAAAATACACTCCCAAATCTTAATTTCTTTAACCACATTCCCGAAGGGAAGTTTTTCTGATTTGTCTATGTTTTTCTCCAATTTCATAATATTAGTATTTTTCCGCATTAACCCGTAAACCACTTATTTTCTTAAATAACGTATAAATCTCCTTTACTCTTTTTACAGATTCTTTATTCCTAACAAATATTGTCATGGCATCTGCATATAAAACTTGTTTGACTTCAATTCCTCCAATATTAACGCCTTTAATAACCTCATCATTCCTCACTACTGTTGACAATATTTCAATAGCGAGAATAAATCAATAGGGCGAGAGTGGATCTCCTTTCCTTACCCCTCGCTTAATATTAAAAAATAACCAGTAGCAAAACCCCCATTCATAACACAGCTACTCATATTACTGTAAATAGTTTTTACCCACGAAAAAAATGAGGGACTGAACCCAAACCTTTCTAAGACTCTCAAGAGGAAAGTATGAGATACGGAATCGAATTTTTTTTTTCTTCAAAATCAACTGCAATCAAATAACTACAGGCTTTATCATCTGACTCTTCATTCAAAAAACAGAACATATCATCAAGTAAACGTACCGCTTCTCCAATATTACGATTATTCATATAGCCCACCTGGTCTACGTGTATGACTTCCTCAAGTACTCCCTTAATTCTTGTAGCTAACACCTTTGACAAAAATTTTAAATCAACATTTAATAATTTAATCGGCCTATAATTTGTTATGTATCGAGGGTCTTTCCCTTCCTTCTCAATCAAAGTAATAACCCCTTGTTTTTGTGATATGGATAAACTCCCCATGACATAACTCATTTAAAGCATCTACCAAAATATTTCCGATTCTTTATCAAACCGTAATATAAAATTCAACTTTAAGGCCATCATTGCCAGGAGACTTGTTTAATTTCATAGCCTTCAATACCTTTAAGCACTCATCTTTTGTTATTTTACCTTCACATGCTTTCCTTCCATTTTCACTTAATTTTTTAACATCTTTGAAAAACAAATTTTTCGTGTCCTCATTAAAAACACTTAACTTTTCCGCATATAAATTTGTATAAAACTTCCTAATCATCGCCAAAATTATGTTCCTATCATATTCAACACTTTCATTTTCATCATACAATTCCCTTACCACGGTTTTCTTCTTATTTGACTTTAGCAGTTGCTCGAAATACTCCTTGTTTTTGTCCCCTTCCTCGTACCACGCAGCTCGTGACCTAATCCTTATTCCTTCTATAGACTCCTCATGCAATTTCTTTAATTTTTTTCTTTCTTTTCCTCCATTTCTTCAAACTTCAATGGAAACCAAACTAATTCACTTTCCAGCTTTTTTATTTCATTTTCTAGCCTTTGAATATTCTCTTTCTTTTCTTTTGCCTTCCCCTTCGAAAATTTAATTGCGTATGCCCTCATTTTCATTTTCAATAATCCCAAAATAGCAATTTTTGGTCAAATATATTTTCCCAATCTCTTTTAATCAAATTGATTATATTTACCATACCTTCCAAAACTTTTTATCTGAACAAAGACTATTATTAAATTTCCAATATGACCTTCCATGCATATAATTTGTCTTTACAATCTTAACTCACAGAATGACTCCGGCATGATCAGGAATGATAGACGGCATTATTTCGCAAGTAGATACAGCGTGTTCCAATTGATTTGGAATACACCAATATTCTAACCGACTTTGAACCAGTGGCGTCTTTTGCCTAAACGTGTACTGTTTTAAATCCGGATTATTTTTCCTCAAAAACATCTCTAAATTATTTACAAAGGTTGATCTAACTACTCTCTTAGCTCCCATGTAATCCATTTTTTCATCAAAATAAACATTAAAGTCTCCCCCTAAAATGATCGAATAGTTCAAAGAGTACAAAGTTGAAATACAAGATTCTATTTTTTATCAGAGTTTTGTGTTGCTGAATATTTCCCCTTGTTGGGAAGTACACATTCCCTATTAAGAGCCTAGTATCCCAAATTAAACCTTTTAATACAATAAAACAACCATCCACATCTTTGACTACCTCCTTCACTTTAAAGGTACTATATGTCCCATTTGCAGGCCCCCAAAATGAAAAGGTTAAATTCCAACAGCATTTGAAAGTCAATACTAATGTAGAACTTCCCTAAAAAAAAAGGGGGGGGCTTGAAAATGCCTTTAAGTGGGAAAATAACGACTATTAGTTGTCGAATCGACTTAGGAGCTATAGAGCCAATAAGTATTAGTCTGATTTTTCAGACCATTGTACAGAAAGATACAATCAGTTTAATTTTGGCCATTACAAGAAGTGGGTTATTGATGTAGACAAATGCTCATGTACCCTTTACAGCTCATTTTATGTATGTTAATACCAAATTAGACCGAATGGTTCGGTTCGGCCGGACCGCGATGAATGAGATATACAACGAGTTTTTCACTCTTTACGTCTTCATATATCCACTTTGGCTGCAATTTTACACTGATTCTTATTAAAAATTAAAAATAACATGGAAACTTCTACTTTGACTAACGATAGCTTGCTCATTTAGATCCTAAATTAATGATTATTCCGAGAAAGTCTTGTAGTCAACATGATTTGTTGTCAGCCATCTTGGTTTGAGTTGATGAATATTCATTTTTTCTTTTCGAACGTCCAATAGCTACGTATGAGTCAGCCCGGCTTGAGCCGGTGATGTTTGAATATTCATAAGCCCAATATCAAACACGTGCTCTGATTGGCCATTGGGCTTGTTTTGGTCGGTTGACCCGGAAATATATCGGGCGGGTCATGTCATAGATTACCAGTTCGAATGCATGAACGTACCGTTCCCTTGGTTCTGAGATTTAAAAAAAAAATGGATAACTCATATAAGTAAGTCCGTAAATTCCGCCTTTGGGAATAGGTAATAATTCTTTGTTAACTGTACATATGTGTATAATATATATAGTTTATTTCTATCTTATTTATAAATCAGAAAATTAGATCTAAATAAAGAAAATCGGGGGAGAAACTTGGTGCAGCAAAGTGCTGCACCATTGGTTCAATCTCTCCCCGTGGTGCGAGGCGTACGGGGTACCGTCTGTGTATGGGGAATGTCAACAAATGTCAGCTTTATTAAAGAATGACCCATACCAGACGGTTATTTCTGTCTAATACCAAATATGAAAAAAGCCAGTCAGTCACTCAATAGTGTCTGACAGTGAAGTCTAGCAAGTAAACGGTTTTCCTTGCATAATTTGAATATTAGGACACTGCTAACGTTTAAATTTTACAGATAGAACATATTCATAATTCCTGCAAAGTTCAACCGAATTTGATGTTGGCTGCAAAAGGGACATAGTATCTTTAACATCTACATTTTTCGCAAATAGAAGAAGAACTCCTCTACTGTGATTTAATTGACCCATGACAAAAGTACATTGGTCCTTCCAAATCCTTTCTCCACGCCAATTCAATATCTGGTGTACTGTACGTTTCCTGCAACATTACTACAACCCCTTTTCTTACTTTTAATCCAATTAAAAATAGCTAATCGTTTAGTCCTATCCCTTAAACCTCTAACATGTACCGAAATAAAATTCACACTATCCATTGATTTTCTTTTCTATCTATACACACGTGAACAGACAAGCAACACACACACATGCATACAAGCACACTCCTAAGAAACGTTTTACGCTACTGGGTGTTTCAGGTTCGATGTAAGTCTGCCGTCAGAGCTCCGCGGTTCATGGCTGGATTGTAAAGCATTTAAAGTACAAGTCTACTCCACTGAAAAGTTGAGCTGATTAGATAGACAAAAATCTAAAAATCCCAAATATAACTTGGTTTTGGAAAATGGTGCTCAGATTTATTTTTAATAATTTTTTTTAATGAGCAAAAAACAAGTTAATGAGCGAGTCGGTTGTGACGTAGGGTCCTCACAACACAGATTCGTAATGTAACCAAATTTAATGCATACGTCTTTGTGAAGTGCCTCGATACAAACTATTTCATTCACCTGATAAGAATAATGAAACACTATTATTCTTATCAGGTGAATGAAATAGTTTGTATAGAGGCACTTCACAAAGACGTATGCATTAAATTTGGTTACATTACGAAAATAGCCTATTGTCAGAATGTATACCGCTGGCACTTTCGTTGTGAGGAGCATACGTCACATCCGTACAGCAATAAAAATGTTTTGCTCGAAATACCCGAAACAAAAATCGCTCTTAAAAATCACCTGATTGAAGTACGCCCGTGATATTTGGCAGTTTTAACCTTTGATTTATTTACAACATGTTATAATTTTTGAAAATCGGAGTGGACTTGGGCTTTAACTCTTATCATGCCACAGGGCTAATCCCCATTGTGCCAAGCCCCAAATCCCCCCGTGCCAAGTTTATATTGAGATAATCTGATTAACGCAATGGTTCTATGAATAGCGCGTGCGAAACACACAGCTCAGTACAATGAGCATGAACAATAACTGCTATTACGAATGCGTGCAAGCATGCACAAAGCAGTGAATCAATGGCTCGCTCGCACGCACAAAGCACTGTAACGGTAGCGTGCATGCAGCCTTATGGCAGGATATGAGTTAAGTAGGTTCACTTTTCATTTCAGTATTTCATGACTAACAGAACATTATTTCATGAAATTAATTACTATGATTCAGGATTATTTACATCCATATATGTATTACCTTAAGAAATGTCAATGTTTTGTAAATTGTATTAACTATTATGCTTTGTTATTTTTTGCGTGGAATATGAATAAAAGCAATCAATCAATCAATAAATTTCATGTTCAGAAATATTATTGTATCTCAAATGAAAATTAATGTGCAGCCCAATAATAATAATTGTTCTCTACTTCGTTAAAAAGGCAAACAGTCAAACCTGTCTCAGAAGAGGGATTTTTTTCGAGATTGGCGCAGCCATTTAGTTAGTGTCACCTTGACCCTCAAGCTGCATTTCTGGTTAAACCATCGGAAAGTTGCTCAGCTTTTGTTAATTTTAGATGGGGCAAAAATCGTCAAAATTTAGGTCCCTTTGATGATCCATTATGTCTAATTAGTCCATAAGAAGCTATAATGCAATATGTTTCCAATGATACTGTCCCTACCTAATCAATGATCTCCCTTAGTTTGGTAAATTTTGTCCGCGAAGGGGAAGAACAAGGCTACATGATCCTAACTGCTGTGAGGGCGCCCTCCAGTCTAGACTGTCTCTACTGGCCACCATATGATCACAAAGGGACCGTGATATTCTATGCCAGATGTCTAGGATGTATAAATCGAGTAATCAGGTTTAGATTCTCACAAGTCTACGCCCTTCGATGGTCAGCAACAGAGCTCCTAAAGTCTAATACGCCTCCCCCTTTCCCCTAATTTTTTGTTTTTTGTTGTCAGGGGGGGGGGGTGGGAAATATCCGCCGTAACATCTCTGTTTCACTTAGTGTTCAGACATGAATGGATGACAAGGCCACGTTTGTCATGTTTTGGGGATTAATATTTCTTAATGGTTTCACCATTATCCAATGACCTACACCGCATTGGATTCGGCTTTACATGTACATCCCACACCCTCAAACTTGTAATTCCATTTCTATATAGAATACAACAAATGAAACAGTGAAAAATACAGAAAGGATGAAAGAGAAATAAAGAAATAAAAAGAAATATATATCACACTTCTTTTCATGTTGTAGACCCTAAACTATCTTTAAAAAAATCATATAAGTGGATTTCGACTTTGTATTCTCATCTTTCCCCCTCTAGATAAGACAAACATAATTCATCTCAAATGCATACACCTGTTTCTCCTTTTATTGCATAATAACCAATTTTTCATCCACTTCCTTCTATGACACCAACCTGATTCACATCAAAATGAACTACATACAATGTACAGCTTACCTTAATTACCAATTTCTTGCGATTTTAACCTTCGTACTGTAAAGTCAGAAAGAAAGTTGATTATCTACATGCTCCTTTAATAATTGATACTGTTTGAAGAAGAACAATTCATCCACCCACTGTAATATTTGGCACAAATTTGCAAACAAATTAATGGGCAGTTTTTACACATGTATGCATGCAGCGCATGAATGTGGCAAAGGGAGAAAATGAGTAATTGTCCCCCAAATACACAATGTATGAACGTTGACTAAAGATATGCTCCATTGCTCTTTTTGAATAGATTACTATGAATATGAATCATAGCAGTCTAACGTCTGATCCATGCATTCACATCCCTCGTGATCTCAATAGAAGCTTTACAGCGGGTATGTTTATTCACCCTCCAAAAATTTAAAAAACCATCTGTAGTTAGACAAAGTTCTTCAGAGTTATATTTCGGTAACGTGGCTTTGTATCACTATTCTATCCTAGGTAGAAGGAATACAGAACTTGTTAATGTGAATTTAATTTGAACGTCCAAAGTACCCCCAAAAATGCACAAATTAACCAAATAATTCAATCACATTTTACTGCAACGGCGATCATGATAAGTCTAAAAGTAGAGCTGCGGAGGTGCGTGCTTTGGCCAGGGTCCTGTTTCCTGTTTCATAAAGTGTGATACCAATAACAAATACTAAATATCTAGGACAACTTTTCTCTCAGCCAATCAAATGCCACGGTTTCAGTAGCTTATAACAGTTATTGAAATTTTTTATGAAACAGGGCCCAGGGAAGTCTCGGCATTACGCGGCGATTGGGTATCAAGAGCTGAAGTGAAGGCTTCATTTTATGTCTCTAAATCGCCTTAAAAATCACTCTATTGACATTTTCAACGTCACCTTAAGATAAAAATACAATTTTGACCATTTCTATCAACATGACAAAATAATATAAAACATAAAACCATCAAATTATTATCATCACCATCATCATCATCATCATCATAATTATCATCACCATCATCATTAACATCACAATCATTAATTTCATTATCATCATCAGCATCAGTATCATCATCACCAATTCCCCATCATCATCATCATCATTATCATCATCATCATCACCATCATCATCATCATCACCATCATCATCATCATCACCATTGTTATCATCGTCAAATAGCAAGATTATTATTGATACTCACCAACTCCGATCTTGAAGACGGTCGATAGCTTGTTTTTACAGAAAAAAATACCTTTGCCAATTAGTCACCAAGAGCTTCACATGGTTATCATGCTGCATAATGCGCCAAGTTAAACAATTGACAACTGTCTTTACAATAATTCATATCATATACTTTACTCTAAAACAAAGCACCTAAAATAGAATCTTCTCAAAAATTGATTTACCTTGATATTGTCGATGTTGTTGGTGTCTGTATATACAAGTTGCGTGCTGGACTCGTACACGTAGGTATATAGAACAAACCCTGGTGACGTGAAACTCCTAGAAACTCTGACGCCGCCCCCGTGAGTTGAAGTGGCGTGCTAAACCCTGTACACTCTCCAAGAAGGAAGTAATGAGAGAAAATTCATCACGTGACATATCACTTTATACCGTCATCGGGGAGTACAAATTGAGAGGGAAAGACACTCCATGTTCGTTTCAATGTCGCAGGAATTTAACAATTTATAACCACGATATTTTATTGACCTTAATGTAAATATTGCTCTCACTAGATCCTAAAGCTTTGATTGTATTGTGATAATACTGCCGATCTTGCACACGTCCTTCAAAGTATTTTATAGTGTAGAGACTGTATGAGTATTTTATCTGGAAACTATTTCAATTTGTTTTTTAGATAAATATTACATAATGTCCTTTATTATGTGTTGAAATGCAAACGAAACGCTTTTTTTAGTAGATGTTCTTTATTCAAGGATATTATGAAACATTCAAAAACATGTGGTGACCCGACATTTGCTCAAACAGCGAGAGTTCCAAGCTTTATTTTGTCAGTGATATTAGCTCTGAGTTAGGGTGCAATTGGGATTTAGGTTAGGGTAGAATTTACTTTTTTGGGTCTAGGAATGAATATAAAAGTTCGGTTAAACAGTTAAAGGGGGTGGGTCCTCAGTTCACAAGGCCATATATTTCGCTGACACCAGTCTTGTTGGAAATACCAAAAACGTGTGTAAAAGTCTGCACTCAGCCAGCCCATGGGCGTAAATGGGCGAAATCTTCGGGTCAGTGGGAATGCAAGGCATTACATAAACCCTGTTGGTCATACAACTGAAGGTTTATCCGGGTGATTGTCAATACCTGTTATTGGGTAAACACCCGAACCGGTGTCGAATTTACCATGAGAACCCACTCATATGCGTCTTTAAATTCCGATATCAACTGCAGAGCAATTGTCACCGGAGCATATGTCGTACAACCTGAAATGTACTTTGTACTGCTCGTCTTTAATTAGATGAAGATTACTTTCTTAAAAGTTAAATGTGTTTCCTGTTCCCGTGTTAATGCCGAAACGATTAGATAAGATATACATTATGTGTTGAGCACTGGTTGTCAACTGTAGTCTAAGGACTGCATGGTTTTGACAAGCAAGGTCAAGATGCCTTTTCTTCCATCCAAGATCGTGGACGAGCCAGAGGATCAACATTTTAATGACCAGGTGCCCCATTTTTGCAATTTTCTTTCAAGAACTCATTTATTGTTAAATGGTTATGCTCACTCATGAATGAAAGGTTTGATTCCAATTCCTTATCATTTTTAAGAAAATTACTTCATGTTTACTTTGATACATGAGATATAAGATCATATTCAATATTTCTTTGAAATCTTAACAATATAGTTTTTTGGTCCAATAAAGTTTCGGATTCTGAGTTTGTTATGAAATTTGTTTGAAATGTGCTTATTTTTAATTATATAAACTGAAAGAACAAGTCCTGAAGAATTTATTGTCTGTATGTTAATTATTTTCCCTTGAAGTCAAAGGTTGGAATTTTGATTGACATGTACATTCAAGTACTGAAACTTTGAGTTCTAAATTGTGATAACGCCATCTGGTGGCCAACTGAAGTGATGAGAAAACATCATGACTGAAGATTGTTTATGAGGACCAAACGTCCCTGTAGCCAGAGCATCCTGGATTATGGGCTTTTCTTTTAAGCTCTGTTAAGGTCAATCAAGCTCGTGATTATGAATTATATTCAATACTATATCTCAAAGTGCATATAAATTGATTGGTTGCAATTCAGACCATATGTACAATGTACCTTGGTAGAAATTCTATGTAAGGTTTAGATAGTTTGCAAAGTATGTCACAGTCAGACTCAAAGAACGTTGATTTGATTTATTGTTGTATACATTGAATTCTAAGATGAAAATGAAAGAGATTATCATAATCTTGGGTTTAATGATGAACATACTTCTATAACGTGTTGAAGCTTAATTTATCTTACGGATATATTAGAAGATCAAATATTCTCAGAAATGTTTATAACATGTACATGTACTTATGACCCTTTCAATGTATGTTTTGATTACAGTTTTCACGGGATCAAGAAAACAAGGAATCGATGTTGTAATCAAGACAGATTCAATGTTGATATAGAAGATCTATGTTATCAAAACAACTGAATATAGAACTTCACAAATTTCCGTCGAAGCCTTCATCTTGTTTATTGTCAACGACCTTAACTACAGTCACATAGTTTAACTCACCACAAAAGACCATCACTTATAGTTTCAAACTTGAATTAAGATATTTTGCACGGAATATATTAAAACATTATTAAGAACGAAGTTACAGATGCATATTGAATGAAAGCACTGGAGAGAAAATCCAGGGTATATTATATATTTATTTATCATCTATATCTTGTAATTCATCACGTATTTAAATAATTTTACAATGTTTGGGAATAAGAAATAAAATATATTATGTTAAAGCTAACGATACATAACAATCTTCTTCTTTTTATAACTTAAGACCATCTCGCCTTATATTGGTTTTCCCTTCTCCCTGGGTTCTTCCACTATGTTGCACTATTCCATTTTTGTATGTTTCTGATTGTTTCTTTATTTATGATGTCACTGATGTTTAGATCTGTTGAAATATAGCTTCTATTAATAAAGTCAGTGTACCTCAAGTCTTAAAAACCTGAAGGACCTCAATTCTTGTGTGTGTTTTACACCTGGTGAAATAATAATAATAATAATAATAATAATAATAATATAGAAGATTTGTGAGGCGTCGAATCCACTTGAAAGCAAATGCTCAAGGCACACTTGTGAAACAAAAAAAGCTTATAAAAGCATCTGCATTATGAACAAAGGAACAGGAGTAAGATAGAACACACAACAATGGAAGAACATTTAATTATATACCGAAATAAACAGACACGTTTTAAGATTATTTTCAACACTTCAACTAATCAGCTATTATGAATCTTTCGAGGGAGAGCTTTCCTTAGCACTAGCAATCTCCAACCAAATAATCAACGCAGTAATCCATAGTATATATTTTCTTATTTAGCTTGCATTTTTAAAACAAAAACTACAAGTCAAATTTACATTTTTGGATCTGAAAGGCTTTTGGAAACGGGACGATTTCCCCATTCCAACGTAACCACGTTTCAAGGACGAACAAACAAAAAGCTGTAACAATCTGTCTATGACAATTTTGTTGCAAGTTTTGTCCTGTGCATGAATTGGAAGAGAGACATTAACACACACACACATACTTATTTGTCTAATGAATATAAAAGTTTCAGGTTATTACACTACTGATAACTAATACGCTAGTGACTATTGTAATAAATATTATATACCTCTCTTTAGAAATATAGCCATCTGATTGGTCGAAATTGGAGTCGTGATTTTAGCCATGCCCGTAAAGAAACGAACAATGCCAGTAACGGTCAATAGTTCATGAGAAAGATTCCCGAAGGATTCCAGGAAACGGGAAAATAGTGAAATTTTGCTGATATCCCCATTGGTTTACGTGTACAAAATTTCTTTGTGCGATTCCCGAATGATCGTAACATTCAGACACCTTTCCAGCGAAGATTAACAGACAGTGTCTCAGATTTTCTGTGATGTTTTAACCAATCTTTACTCAAGAAAGGGATAAGGCAAGAATTCTGTATAGATTTTTTTTGTGAATTCGGTACATAAAAGATATATGGACTGCTTTAATATTCGAGGCATGGCTCACAATATATCTATACAATTAAAATTTGCTTTTAAAACTATTAAGTGATGGGCTTTTTGGATACGGGACGGTTCCTCCATGTTCACGTCATCAAGTTTCAAGGACGTAAAACAAAAACAAACAACTTTTACAATCTGTCTATGACAACGCTAGTTTGGCATTTGTATGAATTGGGAAAGTAACAGGGAAAATGGATTATCCCCATTACTCATACCAGTTCTGTTTGGTTTTTGCAAATGAGAGAGAGAGACAGACAGAGAGAGACAGAGACAGAGACAGAGACAGAGAGAGAGAGAGAGATATACAGACAGAAAATTTAGTCGGTTCCCTCGCGTTGGACTTTGTCAGATAGCTATTTTTTTGTTTTAAACTCTAAACCGTGCATAGTGGACGTAGCTTGGCATTTCGAATCCAGGATTGGTAAGTTAATAGCCATATTTTATATATCCGCACTGTGTTAGCTTTTAGATCATTATTTTGATAGGAAATTTTGAAACAAATGGCATTAACCACGAAATCAATTTCATACTCTATTTTCATTTTGGAGAACATTACGGGGTAAGGAAGGAAATCACTTTGATTGAACCATATGTTTTACATTGTGTCATGTTTCCCTTTTATCTCTCCGAAAGTTGAAAAAAAAGAAATCAGTTATTTTTATTTTAATACTTTGTAAATCTTATTATGTCTTTAGCTTTTTCTAATCTTCGATTTTTGTTATAATGGAACTCGTTCTTCTCTCGTTATATTTGCTCTGGAATATGAATCGCAAAACATATTAATGAAAGCATGATTATTTAATTATTATTATCAAATCTACCTTGAATTAAATTGATAATTTAAAAAAAAAAATCTCGTATAGTCTATAGTAATTCAACCAACGACATTCGTTTGTTTTCCTGCAATTTCTACCGTAATCTTTATATAAATGATTTCCAAATTATATTGAATAATATCGTAATTGTATTTATGGACAATTACTATTTATATACCTATGTTCTTTCGATCCGACTCATTAAAAGAAAAGAACTCAGATTTTGTAACTGTGAAGATTTATTTTTTATTTTGAATTAATAAACCATGTCAAAATGTGGCGTACAGTATTAACAGTAATTGTTGATTCTGCTTCGATCCGAGTCATTTAAAAAACACAATTCGGATTTTATATATCTGGAGATTTATTTTTTCTTCCTCGGATGACTCAGCACCTGGGTGTTTAAAAGTTTTGTCGAAATCGCCTTGTACCAATTAGTTTGGGCTGATGGAACGAATGTTGGTCAGGTCATATTCATGTGCTTCTTTGGTCTTAAATTATTTTAAAAGTTAAATTGTGCCTCGTTCTTCAGTGCTTCATTGTTTAAAATGAAGCAATGTTTCGACGCTTTCACAAAACCTTGTTAAAACCTTGTTAAAACCCACTGGATAACCTGTAATTGTTTTGAAAAGCCTACTAACTTCTCGTCTCATGATATCTGAGTTCACTCTGCTCACTTGTTCGCTGCGCCATTTCACACGCGTAAGGAGCATAAGGTGTTTATCTCGAATAGCGAATCAATTTTCAAAGGTTACTAAACCCAAATGCAATAAAGAATACGAATGATGATAACTATCAAAAAAATTGACAGTAGACTTTCATTACAAAAGATAACATCCCGTTAACCAGTTTGTATCACCCAATGAGAATGATTAGCTTAAACAAGGGATGGGAATTAAACTGTAATCATCATAACGAAGAGAATATCATAAATTTTGCCTGTAATAAGCATTTCCCTGCATTTGATTTTTTTCCAGCTGCCTAATAGTTAATGTAAATAAGTGAGGTGTTGTTTGTGGACAGATTTAACACACGCATAAAACTGTTATCCCACATTCATTGCTTCAACCAAAACTTGGTACAATAGCATTTTGACAATACCTTTTGGAAAATCCTTTTTGGATGTCCTTGGACGGTCCATTACACTTCTAATGCACGAGGTGTTCTGTAAATTAATAGAGATTTGTTACACACACACACACTTCCCTTTATGATAATGTAAACATAATGGAGGTTTCACATCACCGGCCTTTGTAAATGGAGGGCTTGAAGCTGTAAAAATGAAATAAACAGACGATGGCGGAAATGATTTGTTTTTATTGGGTTATGTGCATGTTACTTTAGCATGACTAAATACATAATGACTAACATGTGTATCATTGAAAAATTAAAAAAATTATGTCCTAGATTTATATATTCGACAAGACATATGACAAAAGAAAGAGGGCGAGAGAGAGGAAGAGGAAGAGGGGGGAGAGGGGAAGACAGGGAGAGAGAGAGAGAGAGAGGTTGAAAGAGAGAAAGAGGGGGAGCGAGAGAGGGAGGGGGAATATATATATATATAGAGAGAGAGAGAGAGATATGTGGGTGGGGGAGGAGGGGGCGCTTAATTTTGGCAAAAGTGCATGCCACACAAAATTAATGATCTCCCAGTGAAACACAGTATTTTTAATGGAACAGATACACTAACGTGTTCAAGATTAATATCAACTATTTCCAGTACAAGATGATTAATTTGCACTGTAATGTTGTTAGTTACAACACAAAGTTTCCGGACACCGACACCATTGTATTATTTCGTTAATATTTTGTTTGTTGAAGAAATATGCAATTATGCTGTATCAATATACGGTAACCGTCTTTCAATCACAATTTTATTTCCGGGTAAATAAATGATGATAATAATAATCGTTCCATTTATATAGCGCAGCTACTATATGAATATACTCTACTGCACTTAATACAAGGTATAATACTATTACCCCAGCTGTAGCTGAGCTGCCATAATAAGGCGGTGAAGCATTCAAGGAAATCTCTTCCTACGGGGTACCTATTTACTTCACCTGGGTGGAGAGTGGCAAATGTAGATTAATGTCTTGACAAAGGGAAATACTCGAACCGCAAACCATGTGATCCACAGTCCGGCGACGTATCCGCTAGACCACGACACCTCTACATAAATAAATCGAGAGAAGCGGCAAATGAATGTCATGGGTTTGATCCCCACCTAGAGCCTTATTACCTTAAAGCCCCACTGCACTACTTGTAGCTACTTGCTCCCTCTATATAGAAAACAGTGCCTAAGCGGTGCCCGTTGGTCCCCCATGATCCTCTTTTTCTTATGTTAATTGAGAGCTGAGTTGATGAGATAACCACCTGTCAGTGACCACGCTGGGAGGTCTAATCCCTCCTCGCCAAACTAGTACAGACAGGCTTTAAAGCTAATCTTGAGCTCCGGTATGGGCATCGTTTGTCGAGAGAACATGGCTATAATTCATTCTGAATTGTTTATCCTTCAGTAGATTGATCGTTTGAACAGTAAAATAAAAACAACCTCACAAAAACTTGCTGGAAATCATCTTCCAATCCAATCCATCCAATCCATGAATTTATAAAGCGCCAATATCTAGTTGCCTAATCAAAGGCGCTGATGAGACTGAAAATCTACCAAAAATGTCTGTTAATGATTATAACTGGGAAAGACAAAAAAGCAGTGACTAATTGTAAGCAATCTGAAATTGGGTAACTGGTGACAAGAGCGAAGGATTTGGGGAAGACCATTCCACAATCTCGATGCACAGGCAGTAAATGATCGATCACCTAGAAGAGAGTGTGTACGAGGACTCTCAAGCAGGTATTTACCTGCAGATCGCAAATTAGTTCGAGGGTTATAAAGAGTCAACAAGTCTGAAATGTATAAAGGGGCATATCCATGCATTGCCTTCCATGTTAATAACATACCTTTGTATTCTATTCTCTGTTTTACAGGAAGCCAGTGTAGTGCAATAAGTGTAGGGGTAATGTGGTCAAACTTTCTACCTCTTGAAAGAATACGTGCAGCAGAATTCTGAGCATATTGTTATTTCTTTAAATGATGTTGAGTCAAACCAAAGAGCAAAGAATTTCCACCATCTAACCGTGATGTTATTAGTGCGTGAACGATTACTGCAGCTGCCCTATCTGAAAGAACCCTCCTGATACTCTAGACATTTCTTATCTGGGAATACACACTTTGACAAATTCTTTTCACTTGAATATCCATTGTCATCATGCTATCAAAGATGTCACCCAAATTTCACACAGATAAAGAAGAGGAAATATTTGAATCAGCGATTTGTATTTGATGTACATGAACTTTGGATTGATTACTTTTAGATGTAAAAGTGATTAGTTCGGTCTTTGCATCATTCAGCTTTAAATTATTAATGTTTAACCACAATTTTAGTTTAGAAATACATGTTTCAATACGTGTTTTTGCAAATAACTGGTCATCCTGATTATTCACATCAAATGGAATGTATAACTGCAGATCGTCTGCATACAAATGATATTGATCCATAATCCTGTGCAATGCGACAAACTGGAGAAGCATATATTGTAAAAAGTTGGGGCCGAGAACTGAGCCTTGCGGTATCCCAAAGGGAAGTGGAACATGTTGAGAAAATGTACCGTTTACACCTACAGACTGAGCCTGAGCCTGCGAACATGATGTCAGCCACTGTAAGGCCTCGCTCTTAATACGTCGTGAGATCATGATATTGTGATCTATTGTGTCAAATGCTGACGAAAAATCCAATAATACCAAGAAAATACCCTGTTGTTTATCCATAGCTTGCAGTATAACATTTTGCACTTTCAGAAGAGCAGTTTCAGTTCCGTGATGTTGCTTGTTTGCAGACTGCAGGGGCTAAAGAAGATTATTCTCACTAAAATAAGTCTGTAAACGGGATGCAACCACCTTTTCGAGTATCTTAGAAATAAATTTAAGGTTTGAAGACAGGACGATAATTATTAAGATCTTTAGGATCTAATGAGGATTTCTTTATCAAAGGTCTAACTATGGCATTCTTTAAAAAATGGTTGGAAAGGTATCAACTTCCAAAGACAAAATTAATCATATTTGTTATAACTGGAACCAAGAGATCAAGAATTTTCCTAATCAACCAAGTAGGTAACTGATCTATCTCATAGGACTTTGATGGCAATGACAAAATCAATTTAGAAACTTCAGCGCATGATGCAGGGGAGACATTTTCTTAAACCGACGAGTGCTCTGAGGATTCAGAGACTGTCGGGTTACAAGGTTGTCCTCTTGAAGATCTAAGTGCTTCACATATAATACCTACTTTGGAAGTAAAATATTGACTAAATCTAGTGGCTAGCTTTATTTCACTGGCATATGATGGCAAGCGGGGTGGAGGCCTCTGGTGAAGTAGAGAGTTAGTAATTTTGAAGAACCTTTTTGAGTTTTTACATTGTACAAGTTCTTCCTCATGATATGAAGATTTTGCTTATCAATAACGATTTGTAGACGTTTAGCTGTATATTTGTTCTTTGCATCTATTATGTCTTCTGCACTGATATTTCTATGTTTTGCTTTTCGCCATACCCGTTCTAATTTTCGTAGAAGTCGTTTAGCTTTGCCTATGTGTGAAGAAAACCACTTGTTTACAGGCCTAACCGTGACAGTTTTAGATTTTAGTGGAGCATGTTGGTCTAGGAGATCCTTCAATGAGGAATCATATTCTAAAATGAGGTCATCTAAGTTTTCTGGTACGTTATTCACCAAACCAGAAACACTTAAGTCACGAGAAAAGTCATCATGTATCATTGATTTAAAGGTACGAAAAGTAATTACTTGTTTTCTTGAATTACATCTATCAAACTTAAGTTGGCAATTAAAAATTAACAATTAATAAAAACCATAACTCTCATTTGCACATAGTGACATGTGTTAAGCACATGGTGTCGGGCCTACTTACCTTGAATTCCTTATCTGTCTGCTCATTGCTCAGCCCCTATACATTTTCTACCAAAATCATCGTTTGGCACATGTCATTTATTTGTAATATTGAACATTCAGTGTCAGTTTTTGGGGATTCTGTGAGAATTTAATTTCTATCAATAACAGAACTCAAGCTCATCTTTAAGCAGGGCATTTGATCTGAATTGCTTCTCTCCACCAAGGTAATAAATTGTTACCGGTTAAAATGCGAACTTGTATGTGGTTGGAATGGCACGTGTGCGCTTGTAAAATGTCGCCTGGCCGGATTACTCCGCAGGAAGCGGTGATTGTGCAATATAATGTGTGGAATAGCAATTAAATCCATTGAAAATCGTGATGATAATCACAATATTAAGTGCTTAAGATACTTAGTATTAAGCGATATGTGACTGTTATTATATAATCTCGATCCTGGCAGACGTATCATCATGATGGTGATCTTTATGAAGACGTACGCACTGGTTGGCCTTCTGTTCTGCATATGCTCCACCCAGAGTCGTAAGTTTGCCCATTTCTTTCTGTAAGATTTGTTAATGCTAATCATTATTATTATCATCATCTTATTGTTATTTATCATTTAGTAGTATTATGCTTTTTATTTTCTATTATTAATGCTATTTTTATATCATTATTAGTGGTAGTAGTAATAGTAGTAGTATTCATTATTATTATTGTCATTATTAGGTGATCTGTCATTGACAGATCACCTATTGATTTCGTCAGAATTTTCTTTCTTTATTATTATTATTTATTTATTTATTTATTAGGTGATCTGTCATTGACAGATCACCTATTGATTTTGTCAGAATTTTCTTTCTTTATTTATTTATTTATTTATTTATTCTTTATTTATTTTTATTTCATCCGTACACTTTTTTGTGTAAACGTTTACTCGAAATCGACATGGTCAATTTCCTTCGAATTTCTGTCAGTCATCAGGCCCTATAATATCAAGTTCTAGTAACTTTCTCAAGGTCATGGGGTCATCGTGACGTCATCCAGGCGCCATTTTGTAAACATCAGGTCATTATCTTATCTCGATAACGAGTCATCAAAAATCAACCATATTTGGTATACATCAATTTTAGGTCAAAGGTCAACAAAAATGTCGACAAAATCCGCGTGCGCACCTTGACGCGCGCGTACGCGCGCATCAAAATTTCAAAATGCTCCAATTCGTCCCAAATTTTGTTTGCACACGTTTCAGGCCATTTTAAGCATTTTCAAAATTTGCGCGCGCACTTATGCGCGCGTTTTTGCGCGTTTTGGCATTTTGCAACATCAAATCACCAAATTTTTCTGCATCATATTTGGCACATTTTTCCAAGCATTTTGATACCTTGTTCTCTTTTTCTGACCAGTAATAACGCAATGAGCGTCCGTCAAAGTATAACAGCACCCGCGCGCTATCTCTATCCACAATACATAGGCAAAAACATGCCTATACAAAACTCATTGTAACTCTTCAGAATGGATGGATACCCCAATTTTTTTCATATTTGGATAGATTATGAGTCGGAGATATGATTTCATGTCTCATTTGACCCTCAATCAACTCATGACGTCATCATATGGCCTCCGAACTCAAAATTTCAATTTGCATATTATGACGTCAGCATATTTTGGAAAATTGATTGTATCTCTGTAAATATTGATCGATTTTCTTCCAAATTTTGATATGTTCTAGCTGAGACAATTCTCTACAAATGCAGTCACCACGATTTTCATTTTGACAAAGGCATCATGGCGTATTTTTGCGATTAAAGGAGGCATGTCAATTTTTCACATTTTGCGTGTATTCTCTATGGGACATGACTTTTTCCTAAACTGGATTCTACATTCCCGTCTTTCGCGAGCAATATCTCCGTCGTTTTAGTTTTGTTTTGCTGAGCTTTGAGTATGTTGTAGCTGAGACAATAAGCTATCACAAGTGTGCCCTTTATTTTTCGATCAGATGCCGGGATCATGCTCATATTTCACTTGCAAAGTGGGATTTGAGAATTCCATTTTCCGTTCACGTGTAATGTCTATGTGGATTATTTTGGTATAGTGGTCATAGCACTTGCCTCCCATTCCGGCGACCCAAGTTCGATTCCTGGTGGGTCATTTTTTTTTTTTTTTGCCGTCGTTTTAAATTTGATTTTATGATCTTCTTCGACTATTATAACATATTATCATATACAATCACAAACAATGTAATAAAATGCCTAATTTTGCGTGTTATATCTATGGGAGAAGAATGTCAATCGTTTGAGTACAACCCTATGGGAAATCTGATTCCTTGTCGTGTATTAAACCTATAGGGTTAATCTCCCAAGTCTGTTGGAATATATCAAATCATCCCATTTTCATGATGTTTAGTCTCCTTCCCAGACGTTTATACTTTCCAGTAATTCAGCCTAGGTATATGCAATCTTTACGTCTCTCCCGCGGACATAGAATTGTTTACATGTCTATAACTTCTCTCTTTCTCTATAATATAGTAAATATTCAATTCTATTTATGCTGGAAATATTAAAAGCATCGTTCTCCATTGCATCTCTTTCTCTTGCTCTGTCTCTCCTCTCTCTCTTGCTCTGTTTCCCTTCCCCTCTCTTGATCTGCCCTCTATCCTTCTCTTGCTCTCTCATTGCATCTCTCTCTCTACTCTTTCACTCTCTCCCTATCTCAGTCTCCCTCTCTTGCTCTGCCTAGCTCCCTCTGTCTCTGCCTCTCATTGTATACTCTCTCACCCTCTCCCTTTCCCTGCCTCTGGTTCTCGTTCTCCCTCCGATATCTATTGTAATTTTCTTTAATTTCCACTAGCTCTTCATTTTGCCCTTTGTATTCTTATTTCACCCCTACCATGTTTCCTTATACTATCCTCTCTACTTCAAAGTGTATGCATTCTGATTCCTTTTCTTTCCTCGGTCCAGCTCATGTATTTTTACATGTCAATAACTCGTCTCCCTCTCTCCTTCTCTATATCTATATTTTCATTAAATTTCATTATGATCATGATTTTGATCATAATCATTTCTCAATATTTTGTTCATCAGTTAAGTTATCACTTCAGTTCAGGTCACAGTTCAATCTATCAGTTCATTCATCAGTTCATCAGTTTAGCTCATCAATTCAGTTCATTTCACATCAGTTCAATATATCAGTTCATCAGTACTTCATTCATCAGTTCATATCTTAATACATCATTTTACATTAACATCATTAAATTGGATCATTGAATTGAAGATTAGCATGATCATAAGAATTGAAGACAGATCACCTAATTCGTCCTGATGACGAATTACTTTTTATTATTTATTTATTAGGTGGTCTGTCAACGACAGACTACCTATTGATTTCGTCAGAATTTTCTTTCTTTATTATTTCTTCCGTACACTTTTTTGTGTAAACGTTTACTCGAAATCGACATGGTCAATTTCCTTCGAATTTCTGTCAGTCATCAGGCCCTATAATATCAAGTTCCAGTAACCTTCTCAAGGTCATGGAGTCATCGTGACGTCATCCAGGCGCCATTTTGTGATATTTTCTGAAAATCACAAACGATCATAACTTCATAACAGAAAGTCATTTCTCATTCATATTTACCATGATCAAGGTCAATATCCGTCCGGTCAATTTCAGGTCAATAAACGCGCGCGCGTACGTCCGCGCGTCAGTGCGCGCGCAAATTTAAAAATGCTCAAAATCGTCTCAAATTCATTTTGCATACGTTTCAGGTCATTTTAAGCATTTCGCAAAAACGCGAAAACGCGAATTTTCGCGCGTTTTCGTTCGTGACGGCCGAACGAAAAATAATTCCTCCTAGTTTATTTTTGACATGATGTTCCTCATTTTTTCTGAACAATTTGATACCATGTTTATCCTTTTATGACCATTAATAACGGAATGAGCGTCCGTTCAAGAAACATGTCCGTGCGCGCGAGCTCTTGTAATACATAGCATATATGGGCAAAAACATGCCTATACAAAATCCATTATAGCTCTTTGGGATGCACGGGGACCTTCAATTTTTTTCATATTTGATTAGATCATGAGTCGGAGATATGATTTCTGGTCTCATTTGGCCATTATATATATCGTGACATCATCATAATGGCCTTGGAACTCAAAAACGAATTTGCATATTATGACGTCAGCATATTTATGGAAAATTGATCGTATCTCTCAATATTGATCAATTTTCTTTTAAATTTCGATATGATGTAGTTAAGACAATTCTCTACAAGATTAGTGCACATCATTTTTCATTTTGATGACGTTATCATGGTGAAAATTTCATTTGAAGATGACATGTCAGAATTTTCTTAATTTGCGTGTTATGTCTATGGACGGTGAATTTCGTTCACATCATGAATCTACATGACATTAATCTTTGAGCACTATCTAGCTTATTTGTGCTCTATTTTCTCCCAAATTTGGGTATGTTATAGCTGAGACTATGGGCTATAAAAACCGTGCTTTTGGTTTTTGATCAGATGTTGGGATCATGTCAAAACTTTCAATTGAAAGTTGAAATTGCGAATTCGGTAGAACTTTGCAGGAACCATGCATTAGGTGATACGTACGTATTATTAGGTGGTCTGTCAACGACAGACTACCTATTGATTTCGTCAGAATTTTCTTTCTTTATTATTTCTTCCGTACACTTTTTTGTGTAAACGTTTACTCGAAATCGACATGGTCAATTTCCTTCAATTTCTGTCAGTCATCAGGCCCTATAATATCAAGTTCCAGTAACCTTCTCAAGGTCATGGAGTCATCGTGACGTCATCCAGGCGCCATTTTGTGATATTTTCTGAAAATCACAAACGATCATAACTTCATAACAGAAAGTCATTTCTCATTCATATTTACCATGATCAAGGTCAATATCCGTCCGGTCAATTTCAGGTCAATAAACGCGCGCGCGTACGTCCGCGCGTCAGTGCGCGCGCAAATTAAAAATGCTCAAAATCGTCTCAAATTCATTTTGCATACGTTTCAGGTCATTTTAAGCATTTCGCAAAAACGCGAAAACGCGAATTTTCGCGCGTTTTCGTTCGTGACGGCCGAACGAAAAATAATTCCTCCTAGTTTATTTTTGACATGATGTTCCTCATTTTTTCTGAACAATTTGATACCATGTTTATCCTTTTATGACCATTAATAACGGAATGAGCGTCCGTTCAAGAAACATGTCCGTGCGCGCGAGCTCTTGTAATACATAGCATATATGGGCAAAAACATGCCTATACAAAATCCATTATAGCTCTTTGGGATGCACGGGGACCTTCAATTTTTTTCATATTTGATTAGATCATGAGTCGGAGATATGATTTCTGGTCTCATTTGGCCATTATATATATCGTGACATCATCATAATGGCCTTGGAACTCAAAAAACGAATTTGCATATTATGACGTCAGCATATTTATGGAAAATTGATCGTATCTCTCAATATTGATCAATTTTCTTTTAAATTTCGATATGATGTAGTTAAGACAATTCTCTACAAGATTAGTGCACATCATTTTTCATTTTGATGACGTTATCATGGTGAAAATTTCATTTGAAGATGACATGTCAGAATTTTCTTAATTTGCGTGTTATGTCTATGGACGGTGAATTTCGTTCACATCATGAATCTACATGACATTAATCTTTGAGCACTATCTAGCTTATTTGTGCTCTATTTTCTCCCAAATTTGGGTATGTTATAGCTGAGACTATGGGCTATAAAAACCGTGCTTTTGGTTTTTGATCAGATGTTGGGATCATGTCAAAACTTTCAATTGAAAGTTGAAATTGCGAATTCGGTAGAACTTTGCAGGAACCATGCATTAGGTGATACGTACGTATTATTAGGTGGTCTGTCAACGACAGACTACCTATTGATTTCGTCAGAATTTTCTTTCTTTATTAGGTGATCTGTCATTGACAGATCACCTATTTGTCAGAATTTTCTTTCTTTATTATTATTTTTTATTTATTTATTTTTATTTCATCCGTACACTTTTTGTGTAAACGTTTACTCGAAATCGACATGGTCAATTTCCTTCAATTTCTGTCAGTCATCAGGCCCTATAATATCAAGTTCAAGTAACTTTTCAAGGTCATGGGTCATCGTGACGTCATCCAGGCGCCATTTTGTAAACATCAGGTCATTATCATATCTCGATAACGAGTCATCAAAAATCAACCATATTTGGTATACATCAATTTTAGGTCAAAGGTCAACAAAAATGTCGACAAAATCCGCGCGCGCACCTCGACGCGCGTACGCGCGCATCAAAATTTCAAAATGCTCCAATTCGTCCCAAATTTTGTTTGCACGTTTCAGGCCATTTTAAGCATTTTCAAAATTTGCGCGCGCACTTATGCGCGCGCGTTTTCGCGCGTTTGGCATTTTGCAACATCAAATCACCAAATTTTTCTGTCATCATATTTGGCACATTTTTCCAAGCATTTTGATACCTTGTTTACTTTTTCTGACCAGTAATAACGCAATGAGCGTCCGTCAAAGTATAACAGCACCCGCGGACCGCGCTATCTCTATCCACAATACATAGGCAAAAACATGCCTATACAAAACTCATTGTAACTCTTCAGAATGGATGGATACCCCCAATTTTTTTCATATTTGGATAGATTATGAGTCGGAGATATGATTTCATGTCTCATTTGACCCTCAATTAACTCATGACGTCATCATAATGGCCTCCGAACTCAAAATTTCAATTTGCATATTATGACGTCAGCATATTTTTGGAAAATTGATTGTATCTCTGTAAATATTGATCGATTTTCTTCCAAATTTTGATATGTTCTAGCTGAGACAATTCTCTACAAATGCAGTCACCACGATTTTTCATTTTGACAAAGGCATCATGGCGTATTTTTGCGATTAAAGGAGGCATGTCAATTTTTCACATTTTGCGTGTATTCTCTATGGGACATGACTTTTTCCAAAACTGGATTCTACATTCCCGTCTTTCGCGAGCAATATCTCCGTCGTTTTAGTTTTGTTTTGCTGAGCTTTGAGTATGTTGTAGCTGAGACAATAAGCTATCACAAGTGTGCCCTTTATTTTTCGATCAGATGCCGGGATCATGCTCATATTTCACTTGCAAAGTGGGATTTGAGAATTCCATTTTCCGTTCACGTGTAATGTCTATGTGGATTATTTTGGTATAGTGGTCATAGCACTTGCCTCCCATTCCGGCGACCCAAGTTCGATTCCTGGTGGGTCATTTTTTTTTTTTTTTGCCGTCGTTTTAAATTTGATTTTATGATCTTCTTCGACTATTATAACATATTATCATATACAATCACAAACAATGTAATAAAATGCCTAATTTTGCGTGTTATATCTATGGGAGAAGAATGTCAATCGTTTGAGTACAACCCTATGGGAAATCTGATTCCTTGTCGTGTATTAAACCTATAGGGTTAATCTCCCAAGTCTGTTGGAATATATCAAATCATCCCATTTTCATGATGTTTAGTCTCCTTCCCAGACGTTTATACTTTCCAGTAATTCAGCCCAGGTATATGCAATCTTTACGTCTCTCCCGCGGACATAGAATTGTTTACATGTCTATAACTTCTCTCTTTCTCTATAATATAGTAAATATTCAATTCTATTTATGCTGGAAATATTAAAAGCATCGTTCTCCATTGCATCTCTTTCTCTTGCTCTCTCTTGCTCTGTTTCCCTTCCCCTCTCTTGATCTGCCCTCTATCCTTCTCTTGCTCTCTCATTGCATCTCTCTCTCTACTCTTTCACTCTCTCCCTATCTCTGTCTCCCTCTCTTGCTCTGCCTAGCTCCCTCTGTCTCTGCCTCTCATTGTATACTCTCTCACCCTCTCCCTTTCCCGGCCTCTGGTTCTCGTTCTCCCTCCGATATCTATTGTAATTTTCTTTAATTTCCTCTAGCTCTTCATTTTGCCCTTTGTATTCTTATTTCACCCCTACCATGTCCTCTCTCCTTCAAAGTGTATGCATTCTGATTCCTCTTTCTTCCCTCGGTCCAGCTCATGTATTTTTACATGTCAATAACTCGTCTCCCTCTCTCCTTCTCTATATCTATATTTTCATTAAATTTCATTATGATCATGATTTTGATCATAATCATTTCTCAATATTTTGTTCATCAGTTAAGTTATCACTTCAGTTCAGGTCACAGTTCAATCTATCAGTTCATTCATCAGTTCATCAGTTTAGCTCATCAATTCAGTTCATTTCACATCAGTTCAATCTATCAGTTCATCAGTACTTCATTCATCAGTTCATATCTTAATACATCATTTTACATTAACATCATTAAATTGGATCATTGAATTGAAGATTAGCATGATCATAAGAATTGAAGACAGATCACCTAATTCGTCCTGATGACGAATTACTTTTCTAGTTATTTATTTATTTTTATTTCATCCGTACACTTTTTGTGTAAACGTTTACTCGAAATCGACATGGTCAATTTCCTTCAATTTCTGTCAGTCATCAGGCCCTATAATATCAAGTTCTAGTAACTTTCTCAAGGTCATGGGGTCATCGTGACGTCATCCAGGCGCCATTTTGTAAACATCAGGTCATTATCTTATCTCGATAACGAGTCATCAAAAATCAACCATATTTGGTATACATCAATTTTAGGTCAAAGGTCAACAAAAATGTCGACAAAATCCGCGTGCGCACCTCGACGCGCGCGTACGCGCGCATCAAAATTTCAAAATGCTCCAATTCGTCCCAAATTTTGTTTGCACACGTTTCAGGCCATTTTAAGCATTTTCAAAATTTGCGCGCGCGCTTATGCGCGCGCGTTTTCGCGCGTTTGGCATTTTGCAACATAGAATCGCCAAATTTTTCTGTCATCATATTTGGCACATTTTTCCAAGCATTTTGATACCTTGTTCACTTTTTCTGACCAGTAATAACGCAATGAGCGTCCGTCAAAGTATAACAGCACCCGCGGACCGCGCTATCTCTATCCACAATACATAGGCAAAAACATGCCTATACAAAACTCATTGTAACTCTTCAGAATGGATGGATACCCCAATTTTTTTCATATTTGGATAGATTATGAGTCGGAGATATGATTTCATGTCTCATTTGACCCTCAATTAACTCATGACGTCATCATAATGGCCTCCGAACTCAAAATTTCAATTTGCATATTATGACGTCAGCATATTTTTGGAAAATTGATTGTATCTCTGTAAATATTGATCGATTTTCTTCCAAATTTTGATATGTTCTAGCTGAGACAATTCTCTACAAATGCAGTCACCACGATTTTTCATTTTGACAAAGGCATCATGGCGTATTTTTGCGATTAAAGGAGGCATGTCAATTTTTCACATTTTGCGTGTATTCTCTATGGGACATGACTTTTTTCAAAACTGGATTCTACATTCCCGTCTTTCGCGAGCAATATCTCCGTCGTTTTAGTTTTGTTTTCGCTGAGCTTTGAGTATGTTGTAGCTGAGACAATAAGCTATCACAAGTGTGCCCTTTATTTTTCGATCAGATGCCGGGATCATGCTCATATTTCACTTGCAAAGTGGGATTTGAGAATTCCATTTTCCGTTCACGTGTAATGTCTATGTGGATTATTTTGGTATAGTGGTCATAGCACTTGCCTCCCATTCCGGCGACCCAAGTTCGATTCCTGGTGGGTCATTTTTTTTTTTTTTTTTGCCGTCGTTTTAAATTTGATTTTATGATCTTCTTCGACTATTATAACATATTATCATATACAATCACAAACAATGTAATAAAATGCCTAATTTTGCGTGTTATATCTATGGGAGAAGAATGTCAATCGTTTGAGTACAACCCTATGGGAAATCTGATTCCTTGTCGTGTATTAAACCTATAGGGTTAATCTCCCAAGTCTGTTGGAATATATCAAATCATCCCATTTTCATGATGTTTAGTCTCCTTCCCAGACGTTTATACTTTCCAGTTATTCAGCCCAGGTATATGCAATGTTTACGTCTCTCCCGGACATAGAATTGTTTACATGTCTATAACTTCTCTCTTTCTCTATAATATAGTAAATATTCAATTCTATTTATGCTGGAAATATTAAAAGCATCGTTCTCCATTGCATCTCTTTCTCTTGCTCTCTCTCTCTCTCTCTTGCTCTGTTTCCTTCCCTCTCTTGATCTGCCCTCTATCCTTCTCTTGCTCTCTCATTGCATCTCTCTCTACTCTTTCACTCTCTCCCTATCTCTGTCTCCCTCTCTTGCTCTGCCTAGCTCCCTCTGTCTCTGCCTCTCATTGTATACTCTCTCACCCTCTCCCTTTCCCGGCCTCTGGTTCTCGTTCTCCCTCCGATATCTATTGTAATTTTCTTTAATTTCCACTAGCTCTTCATTTTGCCCTTTGTATTCTTATTTCACCCCTACCATGTTTCCTTATACTATCCTCTCTACTTCAAAGTGTATGCATTCTGATTCCTCTTTCTTTCCTCGGTCCAGCTCATGTATTTTTACATGTCAATAACTCGTCTCCCTCTCTCCTTCTCTATATCTATATTTTCATTAAATTTCATTATGATCATGATTTTGATCATAATCATTTCTCAATATTTTGTTCATCAGTTAAGTTATCACTTCAGTTCAGGTCACAGTTCAATCTATCAGTTCATTCATCAGTTCATCAGTTTAGCTCATCAATTCAGTTCATTTCACATCAGTTCAATATATCAGTTCATCAGTACTTCATTCATCAGTTCATATCTTAATACATCATTTTACATTAACATCATTAAATTGGATCATTGAATTGAAGATTAGCATGATCATAAGAATTGAAGACAGATCACCTAATTCGTCCTGATGACGAATTACTTTTCTAGTTAGGTGGTCTGTCGTCTTCGACAGATCACCTATTGATTTCGTCAGAATTTTCTTTCTTTCTTTATTTTTATTTCCTACACTTTTTTGTGTAGAGGATAACTCAAGATCGGTTCAGTCAATTTCTTTCAATTTTGGCACAGTCATAGGTCATTGTCATAAGACGTGACAGGAACATTTTCAAGGTCATCAGGTCATCGTGACGTCATCCAGGCGCCATTTTGTGAAATCACATTATCAATCATATCTTCATGATGCGTCATCAAAGGTAATTCATATTCATATCACATATACTTCAGGTCAAGGGTCAACAGGTCATGTCATCAAAGGTCACATAAAGGTCATGACGCGCGCGCGCGCGTCAAAATTTAAAATGCTCAAAATCACTTATCTATTAAACGAGAGTACGAATCAGGTCATTTTAAGCATTTCAAAATTTCCGTCCGTGCGCGTCCGCGCGCGCGTTTTGCGCGCGCGCACCGCGTACACAACGTAAAACGCCGTTTTTTCGCATGGTTTGTATTCCTGACACTATTTTTGACAATTTCCAACTATTTCCAGTCATTCTCGACCTTCCATAATGCCACACGCGTGCGTCAAACTTTAAAATTCGTGCGCGCGTCAATGGGCAATATAATGTAAAAGTAGTAAAAACATGTCTATATAAAATCCGCCATAGCTCGTCAGAATGCCTAAATACCCCCAATTTTTAACATTTTCTGAAAGCCCATGAAATGTTCATGTGATTTCATGTCTAATTTGTCCAATCGTATGTTCTGACGTCGTCATATTTGCATATGAACTCAAAATTTGAATTTGAAAATATGACATCATAATTTTTGTATTCATTTGATAATATTCTGTAAATATTGTCGATTTTCTTCCAAATTTTGATATGTTCTAGCTGAGACAATTCTCTACAAATGCAGTCACCACGATTTTTCATTTTGACAAAGGCATCATGGCGTATTTTTGCGATTAAAGGAGGCATGTCAATTTTTCACATTTTGCGTGTATTCTCTATGGGACATGACTTTTCTCAAAACTGGATTCTACATTCCGTCTTTCGCGAGCAATATCTCCGTCGTTTTAGTTTTGTTTTTGCTGAGCTTTGAGTATGTTGTAGCTGAGACAATAAGCTATCACAAGTGTGCCCTTTATTTTTCGATCAGATGCCGGGATCATGCTCATATTTCACTTGCAAAGTGAGATTTGAGAATTCCATTTTCCGTTCACGTGTAATGTCTATGTGGATTATTTTGGTATAGTGGTCATAGCACTTGCCTCCCATTCCGGCGACCCAAGTTCGATTCCTGGTGGGTCATTTTTTTTTTTTTTTTGCCGTCGTTTTAAATTTGATTTTATGATCTTCTTCGACTATTATAACATATTATCATATACAATCACAAACAATGTAATAAAATGCCTAATTTTGCGTGTTATATCTATGGGAGAAGAATGTCAATCGTTTGAGTACAACCCTATGGGAAATCTGGTATTAAACCTAATATAGGGTTTATCTCCCAACTCTGCTACAATATCAAATCACCTTGCTAGTCTCCTTCCCAGACGTTTTTACTTTTCCAGTTATTCAGCCCAAGGTATATGCATGTTTACGTCTCTCCCGTGGACATAGAATTGTTTACTTGTCTATACTTCTCTCTTTCTCTATATTAAATTCTATTTATGCTGGATATATTGAATGCATCGTTCTCCATTGCATCTCTCTCTTTCTCCTCTCTCTTGCTCTGTTTCCCTTCTCTCTTATTTTGCCCCTCTCCTTCTCTTGCTCTGTCTCTGCATATATATCTCTCTCTACTCTTTTACCCTCTCCCTCTCTCTCTGCCTCCCTCTACCTCGACCTCTTGCCTTGCCTCCCTCTTATTCTCTTGCTCTGTCTCCCTCTGCCTCTGCCCTTCTCTTTTCTTCTCTCTCACCCTCTACCTCTCCCGCCTCTGGTTCTCGTTCTCCTTCTATTATGTCTTGTAATGTTCCTTAATTTTCTATAGCTCTGCCCTTTGCCCTTTGGCCTTGGAACTCAAAATACGAATTTGCATATTATGACGTCAGCATATTTATGGAAAATTGATTGTATCTCTGTAAATATGGATCGATTTTCTTCCAAATTTTGATATGTTGTAGCTAAGACAATTTTCTACAAGATCAGTTATTCAGATTACATAACAGACCACCTAATTCGTCCTCATGACGAATTACATTTCTAGTTTATTTTTATTTCATCCGTACACTTTTTGTGTAAACGTTTACTCGAAATCGACATGGTCAATTTCCTTCAATTTCTGTCAGTCATCAGGCCCTATAATATCAAGTTCTAGTAACTTTTCAAGGTCATGGGGTCATCGTGACGTCATCCAGGCGCCATTTTGTAAACATCAGGTCATTATCTTATCTCGATAACGAGTCATCAAAAATCAACCATATTTGGTATACATCAATTTTAGGTCAAAGGTCAACAAAAATGTCGACAAAATCCGCGTGCGCACCTCGACGCGCGTACGCGCGCATCAAAATTTCAAAATGCTCCAATTCGTCCCAAATTTTGTTTGCATACGTTTCAGGCCATTTTAAGCATTTTCAAAATTTGCGCGCGCGCTTATGCGCGCGCGTTTTCGCGCGTTTTGGCATTTTGCAACATAAATCGCCAAATTTTTCTGTCATCATATTTGGCACATTTTTCCAAGCATTTTGATACCTTGTTCACTTTTTCTGACCAGTAATAACGCAATGAGCGTCCGTCAAAGTATAACAGCACCCGCGGCGCTATCTCTATCCACAATACATAGGCAAAAACATGCCTATACAAAACTCATTGTAACTCTTCAGAATGGATGGAACCCCAATTTTTTTCATATTTGGATAGATTATGAGTCGGAGATATGATTTCATGTCTCATTTGACCCTCAATTAACTCATGACGTCATCATAATGGCCTCCGAACTCAAAATTTCAATTTGCATATTATGACGTCAGCATATTTTGGAAAATTGATTGTATCTCTGTAAATATTGATCGATTTTCTTCCAAATTTTGATATGTTCTAGCTGAGACAATTCTCTACAAATGCAGTCACCACGATTTTTCATTTTGACAAAGGCATCATGGCGTATTTTTGCGATTAAAGGAGGCATGTCAATTTTTCACATTTTGCGTGTATTCTCTATGGGACATGACTTTTTTCAAAACTGGATTCTACATTCCCGTCTTTCGCGAGCAATATCTCCGTCGTTTTAGTTTTGTTTTGCTGAGCTTTGAGTATGTTGTAGCTGAGACAATAAGCTATCACAAGTGTGCCCTTTATTTTTCGATCAGATGCCGGGATCATGCTCATATTTCACTTGCAAAGTGGGATTTGAGAATTCCATTTTCCGTTCACGTGTAATGTCTATGTGGATTATTTTGGTATAGTGGTCATAGCACTTGCCTCCCATTCCGGCGACCCAAGTTCGATTCCTGGTGGGTCATTTTTTTTTTTTTTTTTGCCGTCGTTTTAAATTTGATTTTATGATCTTCTTCGACTATTATAACATATTATCATATACAATCACAAACAATGTAATAAAATGCCTAATTTTGCGTGTTATATCTATGGGAGAAGAATGTCAATCGTTTGAGTACAACCCTATGGGAAATCTGATTCCTTGTCGTGTATTAAACCTATAGGGTTAATCTCCCAAGTCTGTTGGAATATATCAAATCATCCCATTTTCATGATGTTTAGTCTCCTTCCCAGACGTTTATACTTTCCAGTTATTCAGCCCAGGTATATGCAATGTTTACGTCTCTCCCGCGGACATAGAATTGTTTACATGTCTATAACTTCTCTCTTTCTCTATAATATAGTAAATATTCAATTCTATTTATGCTGGAAATATTAAATGCATCGTTCTCCATTGCATCTCTTTCTCTTGCTCTCTCTCTCTCTCTCTTGCTCTGTTTCCCTTCCCCTCTCTTGATCTGCCCTCTATCCTTCTCTTGCTCTCTCATTGCATCTCTCTCTCTACTCTTTCACTCTCTCCCTATCTCTGTCTCCCTCTCTTGCTCTGCCTAGCTCCCTCTGTCTCTGCCTCTCATTGTATACTCTCTCACCCTCTCCCTTTCCCGGCCTCTGGTTCTCGTTCTCCCTCCGATATCTATTGTAATTTTCTTTAATTTCCACTAGCTCTTCATTTTGCCCTTTGTATTCTTATTTCACCCCTACCATGTTTCCTTATACTATCCTCTCTACTTCAAAGTGTATGCATTCTGATTCCTCTTTCTTTCCTCGGTCCAGCTCATGTATTTTTACATGTCAATAACTCGTCTCCCTCTCTCCTTCTCTATATCTATATTTTCATTAAATTTCATTATGATCATGATTTTGATCATAATCATTTCTCAATATTTTGTTCATCAGTTAAGTTATCACTTCAGTTCAGGTCACAGTTCAATCTATCAGTTCATTCATCAGTTCATCAGTTTAGCTCATCAATTCAGTTCATTTCACATCAGTTCAATATATCAGTTCATCAGTACTTCATTCATCAGTTCATATCTTAATACATCATTTTACATTAACATCATTAAATTGGATCATTGAATTGAAGATTAGCATGATCATAAGAATTGAAGACAGATCACCTAATTCGTCCTGATGACGAATTACTTTTCTAGTTTTTATTTCATCCGTACACTTTTTGTGTAAACGTTTACTCGAAATCGACATGGTCAATTTCCTTCAATTTCTGTCAGTCATCAGGCCCTATAATATCAAGTTCTAGTAACTTTCTCAAGGTCATGGGGTCATCGTGACGTCATCCAGGCGCCATTTTGTAAACATCAGGTCATTATCTTATCTCGATAACGAGTCATCAAAAATCAACCATATTTGGTATACATCAATTTTAGGTCAAAGGTCAACAAAAATGTCGACAAAATCCGCGTGCGCACCTCGACGCGCGCGTACGCGCGCATCAAAATTTCAAAATGCTCCAATTCGTCCCAAATTTTGTTTGCACACGTTTCAGGCCATTTTAAGCATTTTCAAAATTTGCGCGCGCACTTATGCGCGCGCGTTTTCGCGCGTTTGGCATTTTGCAACATAGAATCGCCAAATTTTTCTGCATCATATTTGGCACATTTTTCCAAGCATTTTGATACCTTGTTCACTTTTTCTGACCAGTAATAACGCAATGAGCGTCCGTCAAAGTATAACAGCACCCGCGGACCGCTATCTCTATCCACAATACATAGGCAAAAACATGCCTATACAAAACTCATTGTAACTCTTCAGAATGGATGGATACCCCAATTTTTTTCATATTTGGATAGATTATGAGTCGGAGATATGATTTCATGTCTCATTTGACCCTCAATCAACTCATGACGTCATCATATGGCCTCCGAACTCAAAATTTCAATTTGCATATTATGACGTCAGCATATTTTTGGAAAATTGATTGTATCTCTGTAAATATTGATCGATTTTCTTCCAAATTTTGATATGTTCTAGCTGAGACAATTCTCTACAAATGCAGTCACCACGATTTTTCATTTTGACAAAGGCATCATGGCGTATTTTTGCGATTAAAGGAGGCATGTCAATTTTTCACATTTTGCGTGTATTCTCTATGGGACATGACTTTTTCCAAAACTGGATTCTACATTCCCGTCTTTCGCGAGCAATATCTCCGTCGTTTTAGTTTTGTTTTCGCTGAGCTTTGAGTATGTTGTAGCTGAGACAATAAGCTATCACAAGTGTGCCCTTTATTTTTCGATCAGATGCCGGGATCATGCTCATATTTCACTTGCAAAGTGGGATTTGAGAATTCCATTTTCCGTTCACGTGTAATGTCTATGTGGATTATTTTGGTATAGTGGTCATAGCACTTGCCTCCCATTCCGGCGACCCAAGTTCGATTCCTGGTGGGTCATTTTTTTTTTTTTTGCCGTCGTTTTAAATTTGATTTTATGATCTTCTTCGACTATTATAACATATTATCATATACAATCACAAACAATGTAATAAAATGCCTAATTTTGCGTGTTATATCTATGGGAGAAGAATGTCAATCGTTTGAGTACAACCCTATGGGAAATCTGATTCCTTGTCGTGTATTAAACCTATAGGGTTAATCTCCCAAGTCTGTTGGAATATATCAAATCATCCCATTTTCATGATGTTTAGTCTCCTTCCCAGACGTTTATACTTTCCAGTAATTCAGCCTAGGTATATGCAATCTTTACGTCTCTCCCGCGGACATAGAATTGTTTACATGTCTATAACTTCTCTCTTTCTCTATAATATAGTAAATATTCAATTCTATTTATGCTGGAAATATTAAAAGCATCGTTCTCCATTGCATCTCTTTCTCTTGCTCTCTCTCCTCTCTCTCTTGCTCTGTTTCCCTTCCCTCTCTTGATCTGCCCTCTATCCTTCTCTTGCTCTCTCATTGCATCTCTCTCTCTACTCTTTCACTCTCTCCCTATCTCAGTCTCCCTCTCTTGCTCTGCCTAGCTCCCTCTGTCTCTGCCTCTCATTGTATACTCTCTCACCCTCTCCCTTTCCCGGCCTCTGGTTCTCGTTCTCCCTCCGATATCTATTGTAATTTTCTTTAATTTCCACTAGCTCTTCATTTTGCCCTTTGTATTCTTATTTCACCCCTACCATGTTTCCTTATACTATCCTCTCTACTTCAAAGTGTATGCATTCTGATTCCTCTTTCTTCCCTCGGTCCAGCTCATGTATTTTTACATGTCAATAACTCGTCTCCCTCTCTCCTTCTCTATATCTATATTTTCATTAAATTTCATTATGATCATGATTTTGATCATAATCATTTCTCAATATTTTGTTCATCAGTTAAGTTATCACTTCAGTTCAGGTCACAGTTCAATCTATCAGTTCATTCATCAGTTCATCAGTTTAGCTCATCAATTCAGTTCATTTCACATCAGTTCAATATATCAGTTCATCAGTACTTCATTCATCAGTTCATATCTTAATACATCATTTTACATTAACATCATTAAATTGGATCATTGAATTGAAGATTAGCATGATCATAAGAATTGAAGACAGATCACCTAATTCGTCCTGATGACGAATTACTTTTCTAGTTATTATTATTATTGTTATTATCATTATTTATTATTATATCCTGCATCAACAATTTATTGGTTTTT
>CP137670.1:12896644-12927374 GCA_037976565.1 Mesocentrotus franciscanus
TATGGCTCTAAGGACACGCAAACGCAAAAATTTGACGTATACGTATGCAACAAATTTCTTGTCTTTTACGTCCAAGACGTGAAAATCAAAAAATTGACGTATACCTATGCAACAAATTTCTTGTCTTTACGTCCAAGACGTGAAAATCAAAAAATTGACGTATACCTATGCAACTTTCTTGTCTTTTACGTCCAAGACGTGAAAATCAAAAAATTGACGTATACCTATGCAACCAATTTCTTGTCTTTTACGTCCAAGACGTGAAAATCAAAAAAATTGACGTATACCTTTGTTTGGTAATTTTTTCATTTTTCTGTACTCAATGGCCCTGAAGGGACACGCAGACGTGAAAATCGGCTGGAAAATCTGCGTCAAATATTCACGTCTGCGCCTCCAGAAAGGGACACGCAGACGTGAATATTGGACGCAGATTTTTTTTGGCTGGAAAATCTGCGTTCAATATTCACGTCTGCGTCTCACACGCAGACGTGAATATTTGACGTGAATTTTTTTTCAGTAAGCTGAGCACCATGCAGGAAGATAAGTGTATCTTGGTTTGTTTTGCTATGTTTTTAAACAGCTTTATCTCGACATTAATTGTACCAGGAATACAGCTTCCTGATTGTACACCACTTCATTATATTTTATGGTCTAAAATTGACATAGATACATAGGCCTAGATACATTACGCTTTGATATTTGTAAACATATTTTGCCTGTACCAAGCAATTACTTCTTTTTGTGCATCTTGTTGCCATTTGCCCCCTCCTATCACACCCTTTTCCTCTATTTCTTTCTTTCTCTCTCTCTCCCTTTCTCTTAATGTCTCACCACTCTCTCTCTCTCTTTCTCTCGATCTTTTCTAGCTCCTTTCTCCCCTCTCTCTCCTCTTTCTATCCCAATTCTGTCTCCCTCTGTATTTCTCTCTCCCAATGTCCCCATTTCTCTCTCCTCTTTCTCCTAATCTGCCTCCCTCTCCTTTCTCTTCTCCTTTCTCCCAATCTGCCTCCCCTCTCCCTTTCTCTCTCCTCTTTCTCCTTCTCTCCAATCTGTCTCTCCCCTCTTCTTCTCTCTCTCTCTCCTATCCTCCCTCCCTTCCCCTTCTCTCTGTACTATGTGTATTCGAAATTTCTCGGCATTTACCACAATAAATCCATTTCCAAGCATGCAAGTCATGACACAACGGAAAAATTATTATTACCATTTGTTTTCACGAAATGTAAAGAATTGTTTTATAATTTATTAATGTTTACTTTCTTCAATTGCTACTGAAATACATCTCAAGTTGACTTATGAAATTACATACATGTAGTTAAATATTTATAAACCGTTTTTCATGAAGATTATGTTATACATTTTTAATTTTTAATTAATACTATACAGTGAAAAGAAAAAATGATATTGATTCTCTGATTGTTTAACACAATTTCATACATCACTTTGGAACAAAACAACAACAAAAATGCATTTAGTTCAGCTCATTGAAGACCACTTTACAGTTGTGTTACTATAAACAAATGTTGAATATCACATGAAATAATTAACAAAATGTTGTCCTTTTTCAAACACTAGTCGAGATCTAAACAGTAATATCACTATACATCATAATTCCAGTACATGTATACAGGTAAATTGTCAGCATAATTTGAAGAATTGGAAAACTAAACAAAACAGTTGAATTAACATATAGTATAGTTCTACTTTCAGGGTTTCATACAGGTGTAAAAAGGAACATCACAACACAAATTAATTACTTTCTTAACTTTTCTTAGTGTCCAAATGAAATGGAATAAAATATAATTTTGTTTCTCTCACATTGAGTAGACAATATCTTGCATTTAGATTTCATGCAAACCAATAAATATGTAAAATGTATTGTAAAATGTAATGTACCAGCCCAGTGGCGGATCTACGGGGGTTTAGGCGGTTTAAACCCTTGGGCTCCCAAGTGAAAATGTGATGTGCATAGAAGAATGCCATGTGTCCAGACCCACACAGTATCCGCATCGTCATTGGGTCAACCCCCTGGTAACTTAACCATATAACTCTGGATATAACTGTGTATTAAACTGTTACTTGATTTAAAAGACGTTATCATGCAATGCTTTTTATGGTCTCCATTGTGTTAGTAGATGCCAGGAAAACATCAGCCGCTACGTTGCTCGGACTCGTGGACGGTTTAAACCCTTGGGCTGCCAAGTGAAAATGTGATGTGCATAGAAAACGCCATCATGTGTTCAGACCCACACAGTATCCGCATCGTCATTGGGTCAACCCCCCTGGTAACTTAACCAAACACATGATAACTCTGGATATAACTGTGTATTAAACTGTTACTTGATTTAAAAGACGCTATCATGCACTGCTTTTTATGGTCTCCATTGTGTTAGTAGATGCCGGGAAAACATCTCCGCATCGTCATTGGGTCAAACCCCCTTAGCAAAAATCTAGATCCGCCCCTGTGAGCCATGAGGAGTGGTGGAGTTGTTGATGTGCTAGGAAGACTAGTCATGTCTTCACTGCTTCTAGGCTTTGTTGGAGGCTTGCGTTTCTTAACAGTCTATAAGGGACAAAGATGAAAATAGTTTGGAAAAAGAAATGGTTAATTCTCCGAAAATTCACAGATTTCACTAATCATTGTCCTTAAAATATAACAGCCATTATATTGGCATTTCTATAGTAACTCAGGTTATATTTTCATTTCAGATAGATTTTTAAATATAAACAAAGATGTTCATTTATGTGCAAATGGACAACATAAACCTGCATACTACTTGACAGAAGTAAAGCAAATGATATTCATAAAGACATATTTCTTTTTTAATGTTCTGTTCCTTCTCATGGATATGCCGATATACAGCAGAAACATCATGCCTTCAAATGTTGTCTTACATTTATGAAATTGAAATTGCATTTTTAAATTGGTGTTACTGGTTTCTTTTGGAAAGGGATACATACTTTGGACCAGATCAGTTTACATTCCCACAATATATGAGTAAAATATGCATTTAAGATTTGAAATGCAAACTCTTTTAGAAGAACTTTTCTATGATTCAAACCACTCATCTGGAAATGAATTGAAAGTTGAATTGAACTGAAATTAATTAACTACTGGAACAATTATAATCATCTGTTGAGAGCCAGAAGGGAATTAACTCTGTGTTAAAATATATGATTTAACACCCTTCTAGCTCTCACCATACAATATTTTCTTAAATAAAGGAAACATTCAAATAATCTATCAAATTTCACAAGTTTCATCTTTAATCATTACCACAAGAGAATTTAGCATTCATTTGGTGTTTACCTTCTGCAGATGATCAGGGAAGAGGAAAATGGTTGGAATAGCACCTTGGCGAAGTCTGGTTGTCTGGCCAATGCGGTCAAAACACTCTGCTTCAAAGTGGTCCGAGCACACGGTGGACTACTGGCTTGGTGTCCACTTGTCCCTCCTCATCTTGACAAGCCATTCTTTCAAAAGGGCTGGACCAGCTTTGGGGAAACCTGGAAATTAATAGAAAACAAGATAATGGAGGATAAGTGGGATGCTGAGAACATCTTCATTTCATTTGCCTTTATATTGCATTTGCCTTTATATTGCATTTGCCTTTGTCCTATTTGTATGCATGATAGCATGGGGGATGTGTGTCCAGACAATGATAACAAAAATTAACTGGTCAATTTTTGCTGTTTGATTTTATTTCAAAAAATAAACACGTACCCCATCAAGCATTCTTTTAATATTTGCAATACATAATCTTGTTAACATCACAGCATAGTGACAGTTTGCATGAACCTGTCCAGATCAATTTTACAAAGCAAAGCATTTCAAAAGCAAAAGCCAAAGCTACATGTCATTCACTCCAGCAAAGCATAGTAGTCAATGCTAATGGATGCGTATGCATGTCACTCACATCATGACATGTATTGTATGCAACTAATGCAAGGTTATTTGCAGCATGCAGATAGGCTAGTCGATGCAGATGTCCAAAAATATGGCAAAGATCTGGGGCGCGGAGGGCCAAAGTCAGAAAAGAGGGGTTTGCCTGCCACTACCGCATAAAATAAGCACACCTTGTTTATTTGAAAGATTTTATCATAATACACAATATTTCAGAGGTGTTTTTTTAAATTTGTTGCGAACAATCCTAAATCGGAGGGGCGTCCAAAAAGCGGCCCTTTGACGAAAAATAGTATTTTGTGAATTATATTTTAAGGGAACCTTAAACCACCATGAGTTTGGTGTCATATGAAAGAGAATTAAATCATCTAAATTTTGATACCAATTTCAATGAAATTGGGATTAATTAACATTGCAAATTTAAGTAAAAACATGATTTTTTGTGATTTTTTCCAAATATTGAATTTTATCAATAATCGTTATTTTACATATATCAAAATTGGAGAAATGCATTTTTGTAACTTTCCAGGAATTTGCCCTTATACAATGAAAATATACTGTGAAAAGGAAAGCTTTATATCTCTTTTCAATAAAAAGTTATAGCAACCCAAAATTATTGATTCGATTTCCACAAAAACAACATTTTTGCCCACATGTGTATTAACTGTATGCATATACCTGTATTAGTGTATTGAGAACCTGTTTGGTGTGTTTACATCGAGTTTTAAAGATAACTTTGAGTAAACCTTTAATCACCATGGATTTGGTGTCAAAAGATGAATAATTGAAATACCTTCAAGTTGATATCAATTTCATTGAATTATGTAGAGTGTGAAATGTAAATTTTGAGCCAAAAGGTGCTTTTTGTAGATATTTTTTCCCTCTAATTTTGGCCAGTATCTTGGTATAGTAACTGGACAAATGTGACTGGAAATTTAGTATTGCAGAAAGTTCAAGTGATTTGGAGTGCTGACTGCAAATGATAAGTATTTCTTCTGTACTCTGAGATGTTTCAGGAAATGTGGGCATTGACAGTTGCTCCCCCACCCCGCCCCTTCCAGCCTCTTTTCATAATCTTGCCCATGACCAAGACAAGTTAGTCCATGAACACGAACAAAGTAATGCAGACAGTCCAGACAGTTAAAAGGATTAGGCCAGGAGAGTGCTTAGTGCAATTGATAAGTATTTCTATACTCTGTGATGTTTTAGAAAATGGGGCATGGGCAGGTGCCTCATCCCCTCCCCACACACAATTAACTATTATTTGACACCACCCCTTCCATCTGTCATCTGACCGCTTAGTACAATCTTGTCATGGTAAAGACAAATATTTGAACATAATCAAAGACAGATCATTTAAAAAAATCATGCTTGTGATTTAGCTGGGATTATATAAACAGCCACGAGACCAACAATGTAGGTCTCTTGAACCCTCAGAAAAATTGTTGGGATGCCCATAAAACTGACATGGCGGTCTTGTGAATCCTCAAGTAATTTTTCAGAAGACCATGCATAAAGCCGAAGCGTTAATGTGCTGTAAATTCTTTTCAATACATGTGGATATCAAGTCTGAGCCAAACATTTTTTTATTTGTTATTATTGAAGAAAACACATATAAATACTTTTATTTGCGTTAATATAGAAAACATTACTTAATTTACAAGCATTAGAATACAGTTTATTGCATTGATATTTATTTGTATGTACAAAAAGCAATGTGTATATAGATTTTCTGGCCTAAGGTACTCTTATTTAAAAAAGGTCCATTTTTCGGAGGGTAAATGTTTATGAACGCCCAAACCTCTTATACATTTTAATGAAAAATTTAATGAAGACTTATAACTAAGGCTTAGGGTATTGCTCGAAGGGTGTGGGGAATGAATTTCCTATTTTCATTTCTGAATATTTCCCGCACGGGAGTCACTCAGGCCTTCTTGTGGTTCTGAAAAGGAAGGGTTCGCACATCAGTGTTTTACCCTAAATTGTTTTAATATATATTTCATTATTCACCTTGGATTCGCCTAAGCAGAAAGGAGCGACATTATGAAATTGCCTTAACTCGCCTTTCTTTCTAAATTTGGACGTCTTCCGATCACACTAGCACAACTTCACTATCAACATGAATTTAATATATCTTTGGATGCTGTTTCAATGTGGTAAAATTAATTATTTGTTTTAAAATTCCTATCCACTATATGTCCTTAAGCAACTAAAACTTTTACAGCTTTGTCGAAAGATCGAATAACCAGATAACAACAGGACTACAACATTTAGACAGGCCTTTTTATTTTTCTACATCATGTCTTTGACACAAAACTTATTTGATGTTTCCAGGGGCAGACTGGGACTGAACATTGGTTTTAAAGTGTTATGCGACCTGCCCACTGAATATGTAAGATGCATATATATCAAGTGGCCCTCAGACCACAAATCGACTGGACCTTGATCCAACCAAAAATAAAGAGCTGCTCGTGGGGAAAATTCCCCGAACTCCCCACGGCCAATCTGTCTCTGGATCTTTCCTTATAGGATACGTGTATCTTTTATCTACCCAAAATGACAAATTTGTCACTGGCAGTTGTCAGCGGAAGCCCCTTGTAAAAAGTAAAGCACATGCGTCGATTGAGAGAGAGAGAGAAAGAGAGGGGGTGAGGGGTTGACACCACGTCAACTCAATAGTTTGATAAACATTGTATCCTTGCATATAACGAAAAATCTTTAAAATCTAATGAGCCATTTTTTCTTGAATATTCTTCAATCTGGTCAGGAAATTCTAATTCTAGGGATTTGTTTGTATGAATAACTATGTCATTTTCTTATTTACATAAATGCATTTTTATTATTTACCATACATGGTGATTCAATTCTCAAACATTCATCCCACACCCATTTCCATTATAAACATTGTCTTCATGTCTTATGCCTTAATTTATTTCTAAATTCAGAACTAGTTTGCATTCTAAACACATCTTGGTAGTTTTAAATCTCATTACTATTTCAAATTGGGGTGGCGGGGTTGGTGAAACGTTCTTAAACCCATCTCCAGGATGTTCCAGGATGTACACGTTACCAAAACTAAGGAATTAATAATTCCAAGATTTCTTCCAAACTCACCCCATAATACATGCATAATGCTGCATTTATCCATCATTTTCTTCAAAATTAAGAACTTCTTTGCATTATAATCATGTCTTGGTGATTAAAATCTCAGACTTTTTATGATGTGGGAAAGGACTCTTTTCCTAACCTACATGTATTTTTGATATATCCAACATTTTTTTTCAAAAGGAAAAATGCATCATTATTTGCCTGGATAAAAAAATCCCCACACCGTTCCCATTGTCACGATAGGCCTGTAAGCTGGGCCTTCTTTCCATTTTCTTCAAAATTTTATTTAGGTCATTGGCTGATTTAAATGAGAATTGGATTTTCTGAATAAAAATTTAAAAAACAATGTTCTCAGCATCCCCTTCATTCTCTGAGTATCCTTCTAATTACTCTTCTGGACAGCCAGGATAATGCCAATATCTTGTCAGGACATAGAACATAGGATCAATCACAATGCCAGGAGGTTTGTTCAGGAGTGAGGAGGCGACACCATGTGAAGTGGATTCACTACTCGCTAGTGCCCTTTGGCAAGGCATTATTCCAAAATTCCTCAGAGAGGACTTACGAATGTGGGTACCCTAGTTTCTTACAAGCATACACATGTTTTCTTAGTAGTCAGGCAAAATAAACCATCAAACCAAACATGGCGATACTATATTATATTCATGTTGATAGATGCACTAACTTGTCTAGGTCATGGGCAAGATTATGTCAAGCGGCTGGAAGGGGCGGGGTGGGAGGGGGGACTGCTAATGCCCACATTTTCTGAAACATCCCAGAGTAAACAAGAAGTACTTATCAATTGCAGTCAGCACTCCAAATCCCTTGAACTTTCTGCACCACTAAATGTTCAATCACTGTTGTCCAGTTAATATACCGAAATACTGGCCAAAATTAGAGGAAAAATATCTACAAAAAAACAATTTTTGGCTCAAAATTTACATTTCACACACTACATAATTCAATGAAATTGTTATCAACTTGAAGATATTTCAATTATCCATCTTTTGACACCAAATCCATGGTGATTAGAGGTTTTACTCAAAAGTTATCTTTAAAACTCAATGTAAACACGCCAAACAGGTCCTCAATACACTAATACACGTACATGCATACAGTTAATACACATGTGGGCAAAAATGTTGTTTTTGTGGAAATCGAATCAATAATTTTGGGTTGCTATAACTTTTTATTGAAGAGACATATACACTTTTCCTTTTCACAGAATATTATCCTTGTATATGGGTAAATTCCTGGAAAGTTACAAAAAATGCATTTCTCCAATTTTGATATATGTAAAATAACGATTATTGATAAAATTCAATATTTGGAAAAAATCACAAAAATCATGTTTTTACTTAAATTTGCAATGCTAATTAATCCCAATTTCATTGAAATTGGTATCAAAATTTAGATCATTTAATTCTCTTTCATATGACACCAAACTCATGGTGGTTTAAGGTTCCCTTAAAATATAATTCACAAAATACTATTTTTTGTCAAAGGGCCGCTTTTGGACGCCCCTCCGATTTAGGATTGTTCGCAACAAATTTAAAAAAACACCTCTGAAATATTGTGTATTATGATAAAATCTTTCAAATAAACAAGGTGTGCTTAGTTTATGCGGTAGTGGCAGGCAACTCAAAAACCGAGCATGATATTTGACTTTGGCCCTCCGCTTATTAGTGAAAGGTAGATCTATATTAATTGTCAAAACAAATTGAAATTGCGTGTAATAAGATCTAGAGTCTAGACCTCTAGAATCTATATCAAAATATCTCTCTTAAAAAATTAAAAGTAGGGGTCTATACAATTACAACTACAAGTATAGCACACACAACGTCGCTATGCCTATGCTATGGCTATGCGCAGACATATAACCAATGACTTCTTGTTATTTAGATTTGTTATGACTGAATTATTAGACCCTAACTCAGTACTTGTTTCACTTTCAGTTTCAGGCTTCACCAACATACTGACTGACATAGAGAGCAAGCTGTCAGTGTCAACAAACTAGTCTAACAACATGGTTTTTACTAATAGTAATACTAGGGCTAGGCTCTCGAGCTAGAAGTAGCACTAAAATGACTAAATATTTATGTGTTTGCCTATCTTTTCTTCTTTTCACACCTAACCAAGTACCAACACATATCCCCACTTGATTGGATTCAGTTTATGACTTTATGACTTATGTTTTGTGGCTTTCCCCTTCCCCAGGCCAGGCCAGGCCCAGCCAAGTTACAAATATTCACACATAGTCATAAAAACAAGCAGATGGGACTACAAGCGAAAACTAGACTACAAATAGTACAATGTCGCGACGATTAGATTATCATATGAAACCAGTCTTTAAACGCTAATTTTTGTAATATCTAAATGAAATGATCACTTACTTGTGAAATGTTTTCAAGGAGCCTTTCACGAGTCGATTTGTGCATTTGATGGCTGCACAAAAAGGCATTTTGTTGACATTTAGAAAATCTTCGTTCGCATCACATCTGCGGCGGCAGGCGAGAAATGTTGGTACAGAAATGTTAGGCACTATATGCATGTAGCTAGTAGGTGCTCAGCTTACTGAAAAAAAATTCATGTCAAATATTCACGTCTGCGTGTGAGACGCAGACGTGAATATTGGACGCAGATTTTCCAGCCGATTTTCACGTCTGCGTGTCCCTTCAGGGCCATTGAGTACAGAAAAATGAAAAAATTACCAAACAAAGGTATACGTCAATTTTTTGATTTTCACGTCTTGAACGTAAAAGACAAGAAATTGGTTGCATAGGTATACGTCAATTTTTTGATTTTCACGTCTTGGACGTAAAAGACAAGAAATTTGTTGCATAGGTATACGTCAATTTTTTTGATTTTCACGTCTTGGACGTAAAAGACAAGAAATTTGTTGCATACGTATACGTCAAATTTTTGCGTTTGCGTGTCCCTTAGGAGCCACCATAGTAAAGCGTTTCCAAGGTAATGTGCCAACAGTGCCATGGTTACTTCCTTGCAAACTATTTGTGCATTGTCTTGTGAACGCTGTCTTAATTATTATTGTTATTATTATTACTAACCACTTGATAAAGAAGCAATGTATTTCGGAAAATTTTGGACCTAATAAAAACTGTTGGATTTAAAACATTAATTGTCTATTCTTCTTCATTTATTCTATATACATAGAGAGAGGAAGAGAGAGAGAGAGAGAGAGCGAGAGATAGATAACATTTTGAAACAAATGCATTTTATGCCAAATATGTAATATTATTTTCAAAATTTGTTTGAGCTCCCCCTTAAATTAGGAGATTTTTTTTTTTTGTTGGGGGGGGGGGGCATGAAATGCATTTTTTCAATGCTAATACCGTGGGTGAATCAACATATGAATACATATAAATAACAGTTACTTTATATTTATAACTTGTTGACATATATGTTGATTACTTGACGAAGCCGCAAGGGTGTACAATCGTAAAACAGTTACTTCGTATACGGAGGATCACTTTTTTGTGTGTGTTTTTGTTTATTTTTTCAAACTTTATTTGCCTCTTTATTTCTCTCTCTCTCTTTCCTTCTCCCCTTTCTCTTTCCCTTTCTCCTCCCCCTCGCTCTCTTTCTCTCTCATTCTCGTTTTCCTCTCATCTTCTCTTTTACCCTCTCTCCTCTTTCTTTCCCCGTTTTTTCTTCCGCCGCTCTCTCTCCTCCCTTTTTAAAAAGCCGCCAAAAGAGGGGTCGCGGCCAATTTGCCTCCCCCCGGATCTGCCACTGATTATCGCAACGAGCCTTAAATCGTGCAATATGCGCGTGTCACAGCTATCTTTCACAATACGCTTTGTACGTATTTATTAGAAGAGTTCGACCAACCCGTTTACGTCAGTTGGGCACAATATGGCGAATACATTTTCTTTGTTAGGCAAGTTTACAAAACACAGAGTATACGCCATGTTGTGACCAAGTGAAATCAAGTTGGCCAACCTCTGTGTATAAATGGTTGAGGGCGCTGTTTCATAAAACTTTTTAATAACAAGTATTAAATTCTTATGACAAATTTGCTCTCAGCCAATCAAATGCCACGATTTCAGTGTAACGCCGTCTCGCGTCTGAGGAGCAATTATATAGGGTGGCCCAGTAAAAACTGACTAGCATACTTACAATAATGCGAGGCACATTAACCTGTTTCAGTAGATAAGGAATCTTTTCAGAAGAAAAATGATACCAAATTGGCCAAAATGGGTTAAAAACTGTTTATTCTAGCCGCATTTTGTTGTGACACAATTTGAAGACATGCAATGACAGTGCTCCTTGCCGAAAATGACGTATCATTTGGGAGGTTCAGCAATGGTATTTTGTCTGAGCAATGGGCAAGCTTTAGTAAAGGTCAGATTAAACAGAAATGTAATATACGACACACGTTTTTCTTTATTCATCCGTTTTTAATGACTTCTTCAATACAGAGTTGGCTAACTTCGCTCACTATATAAACTGTTGTTAGTTTGATTTGATTTCTGCATTTCTGCATAATAAAAAGTATTTGAAACTAGGTACATTACTAAAAGTATAAAAAACACCATATATAATCATATCATACTATAAATCAATTAAATTATAATACCTTTGAAAAAAAACATAGTTGACAAATCATTTCAAAATTGAAAAAAAAATAAGATCGCCATCTTAAGCTAGAGCTTGAACGTGATGGCGGCCTCAGAAAATGAAGCTATCTAATAATTATGAACAAAAAAAGAATCATGGACATTTTTAAGTAGAGATAGCTCTGCAACACTCGATTGTCGTCAGCTCCGCCTCCTGTTTGCTGATACAAGGCTTGCTCTTGGTTCGAATATCCCCCCTCCCCCCTCCTCTGACGCTAAGGCGCAGATACGCCTCTGTACATTGCAGAGGAATGCTCCCAAATGCAGTGGAATTGAAAATGTTCTCTAAAAGTGGAGAATCATAACTGAGACCATTGACCAGGGTAATAGTACACAAATTATACTTCAGTCAGTTATTTTTAACTCGAAAGATGCCTTTGCGATATCCGTATCTGATTTATTTCTATGTGTTTACTCAATGCCTCGGCATGCATACAATCCATGATATTTCATCCATATAATTATCTCAACAACTCTACATAAATGTTTAAACAACAATTGTGACATCACAATGTTCCACCGATATTGTGTCAAACTCCACTAAATTCCCACACCCCTATATGCGCCAATACCGAGACCCAATTCCCCTGCATTCCCCAACCCCTATATGCTCCAATACTGAGACCCAATTCCCCTGTATTCCCAAACCACTATATGCTCCAATACCGAGACCCAATTCCCCTGTATTCCCAAACCCCTATGATCCAATACTGACACCCGATTCCCTTGTATTCCCAAACCCTATTATACTCCAATACTGAGACCCAATTTCCCTATTCCCAAACCCGTATTCTCCTTTACCGAGACCCAATTCCCCTGTATTCCCAAACCGCTATGATCCAATACTGAGACTCGATTCCCGTGTTTTCCCAAACCCCTTTGCCCCAATACCGAGACCCAATTCCCCTGTATTCCCAAACCCCTATGCTCCAATACTGACCCAATTCCCTGTTTTCCTAACCCCTATGCTCGATTTTCCGAAGTTGTGTCTGACTGCCTTCCTTAAAGGTATAGATCAGTTCTGGTCATGCGATTGCATTGTGAAAGAAACGTTGTGGAATCGATCAGAAAAGGTTGATAATCTAGCATATAAGTATTGGTGTGTACTGCAAGGTTCTGGAATCATCAAAATAATAAGAAATTTGGCCCAGTCTTGGTAAATTTACAAGCACTGTACACAGGAAGATGTATATGGGACTACCCTATATCTATCCAGTCCGGATAGATATGATATGATATGATAGATATGATTTACCAAATATATCAATTAATAGGCGGCTTCCCGGCAAAATTTGTATCATCACGTATTAGTAAAAACACATTCTTTCACATGATTGGTAATAAGAGCTTCCATTTCATTTTTTGAGAGGGGGACGTTTCCAAAACTGGTCTATACCTTAGACCGGAAGTTAGATTTTACTGATTGATGGATCTTAGATTTTCTTCATTCAGAAAGTCGGATTACGGAAACTATATCTGGGTTGATCTTCATGGGAGTCACGTTGTGTATTCGCTTTGCCATCGACTAGATTAGTCATGTAAATGTGACCCATGCTACTCGGATTAGATATTCCGGAGTAATAATGCTGGTCTTCGTCCGTTTCCATGTATTCATGGTTTGGTGGTACACGTGGGAGGGGGCCACGGTCCTGTTGCTCTGGAATATTTCCATTATTGACTGGAGGTTGCTTCCTTCGTTTTATGTATCTGCAAAATGATAAACCAAGTTGACTGTGTTTTTATTTTACCTTCTTAACCATGGGGATAATAAAATCATTTAAAGGGAAATCCAACCTTTGCAATGAATTCATTTGTTTGGAAGAAGAAAAAAGAGAATGTAGAATGGAGAAAAATTGAAATAAATCGGTTCAATTATCAAGAGTTATGAATGTTTGAAATATGAAATCACTACATCTGTGCGAAACTCAGTTCTTTTTTACTTTCTTTCAAATCAAATTGCTATCAGAGTTTGATTTTCCTTTAAGCTTTAATGCTCCTTTATCGTATATGCTAGTATTAAGTGTAACTATGATGAGAATAATGATGATTGTCATAACGATGCAAAATAATGACAGTAATGCTAATGATGATAATAATATCTAGACCATTAATATTATTTGTGTTGTTGTTATTCAAACAAAAATACTTATAGTAAGAGGTTCCATTTGGAAAATGATATTATTCGGGAATGTCGTGGTGTACTAGTTCATCCACTAGACTCTCAATCCAAGGGTTAGTGGTTCGAATCCCAGCGCGCCTCCATCGTCTTTTTTCAAGGATGCGGTAGTCATTGTAGTTTGCTCAGCATTGCGAGCCACTGTGTGTCTGCCTAAAAATGTTCCCCAGGGAATGAAGAATGTGCATACATTGTGTACTGACTGAACCCAAAATAGGGGTAATAATATATCTGGTAAGTACTTGGAGACATCTTTGATGTCTTCAACGTTATATATATCCAGATTACTAATAACTACATTGTTGTTATTATGATTATTATTATCATCATCATTATTATCATTATTATCATCGTTATCATTATCATCATTAATATTTTCAGTAATAATGCTAAATATCTAGGATCATAGTGAAATTCTCTTACGCGAATACACCGAACGCCGTGACCACCAGAACAGCAAATATGGCAATGCCGGAAGCAATAGCGATCGAAAGACTTGTATGGCTCCTTGGTGATTCTTAACAAATGAACAAATTTATATTTAAGATAAATTTTAAAAAGAATTATTAAAAAATATATATATATTATTATCATTATTTTTTTCTTCTAAAGTATACATTTTTAAAAATAATTTTGTAAAACTCAATCTCGTTGAACAATCTTATTCATTGCAATAGGAAATATGTATATGGGACTACGTACATGTGGCCTGAGAGTGTCTGAAGAGCATTTATTATCAGGGGAAATGATATTCTAACAAGCTGCATCCAAAAAATGAACAATAATGAGAATGAATAATTTGTCAGCTTTCCCAGAACTCAATCATCTTATAATTTGTACCACGTGTGATCTGTAAGAAAATTCACCATTTTGTAACGATATCAATCTTACGCCATATTATGTCCTTGAGTTTGGTTTTGTGACACACTTTGTCGAAGAAAGCAATTTGTAAAATGGATTTCGTAACAAAATTTGTTTGAAATTAGTGCTACAGTTGGAGCCCTATAAACGTCACCAATTTTCCTTCTTATTATTATTCTGTTTCATTTATTCTTCTTTCTGTTGATGTTCTTGTTATTCTTCTTCTTCTTTATTTTCACTCTCACTGATCATTATGAAATAATATATTTGTTCTTAAAGACCGGCTATTCAAATATTGGTAAAGAAATCCTTAGTCCAAGAATGAAGATTCATTTACGATAAAATCATTCTGCCTCCTCAAGTTAAGAACATGAATAGATGGAGGTGGATTCTTTTTACGGAAGCTTAAACGTACAGCGAGAAGGCGACTTGGTGAGGACTACGAAGTCCTCTTCTCGCCTTTACGTATAAAAAGGCTCCTTAGCGAGTTAAACAAGTCGCCTTCTCGCTGTACCTTTAAGATTCCGTACCTCTTCTATACAAAACCAAAACATACTCACCTGGGCACTCCAGATTCTCTGTAACATCCCAGTACCCCGAAGACGCATTGCATATCCAAGTCGTTCTTGCAGTCTCATCGTTATTGCATTTGATGATGATATGCTCACCAGATGTATAGAGACCTTTGGGATCTTCAATGTGACTATCTTCAGATTCAATCGGTAAGGCGCATGTGATAGCTGTGCATTAAAGACGTATTGAAGTGTGAATTTAATGTAATCTTGCACGATTTTGAATGCCATTTTTGTTGGGGTGGAGTACGAGAAGCGTCGGTTGTAGTAAAATATGCACTGCTTGAGAGACCATGTAGATCTTTGGCCCGTATTCATAAATCGGGCTTCTAATTAAAAGCCTGCATGGTTTAATCTCGTCCATTCATTTATGGAATGTCTTGTTTTGAGCTATTTATTTTATGTGCAGTTTACCGCAATTCCGTTACAAACTCAAAAAAGTGAATGAATTCAGATATGAACTGACAAACAGTTTCAACAAATAATTTCGAAATTACAGGTCTATTAAAAAAATAATCGCATAATTGTCGTGATTTTAAGGGATGTGGAGATTGACAATTAATCAGCGCTCCAAAAATCATTGGACTTGACCCCCTTACACCGGAACAAAGTAAATTTTAAGAAACACCAGCCTTTGCATGAGCATGCTGGGTTCAACGCCCCACACAAAAATCGCAGTCCGAATTTCATTAGGACCCCAGGGATTTTTTTATTTCGCTGGTGTTTCGAAATTAGGTAGCATAGGCCTGTATGCCATCTTTGTGTATTTATTTTTATTGCATTTGACTATAAGAGAGTACGACTATATATCTACAAAAAGTAGTCCATGGGCTTTTCTTCTTATTTTTCTTCTTCTCCTTCTTCCCCTTCTTCTTCTTCTTCTTCCTCTCCTTCTTCTCCTTCTTCTCCTTCTTCCCCTTCTTCTTCTTCTTCTTCTTCCTCTCCTTCTTCTTCTTCTTCTTCTCCTTCTCCTTCTCTCATTCTCCCCTTCTTCTTCTCCTTCTTCTTCTTCTTCTCCTTCTTCTCCTTCTTCTTCTCTTTCTTCTTCTCCTTCTCCTTCTTCTTCTCCTTCTTCTCTTTCTTCTTCTCTTTCTCCTCCTCCTCCTCCTTCTTCTACTTCTTCTTTTCCTCTTCCTCCTCCTTCTTCTCCTTCTTCTTCTTCTACCTTTTTGATAATATCGTTGTACAGATCAAGGCATACGGAAAATCTTCCGAAGTCAATTTGGTAATTTTCTTAATTTAATGATATTCTCACCTACGACATGGAAGCCGGATGGTTGAGCAATGATGCTGAAACTTTTGTACAGACCAGGCCATGTTTGATTGTCAGCCTCCTCTATCCCTACTCCCTGTAACACCCAATCGCTCCACATCACCGTACCCTCATAAACTATCACACCAAACGGATGAAAGGTACCATGGGTTATACCAAGCAGAATCTTCCTCCCACCACCATCAAGGTCGCATGATTCAATCTTGTCGAGACGAGCATCACACCAGATCAACCGAGTTCCTAATTCAAAGGAAAGAGGTAACATGCACTGTTGCCCATAAAGTTGGAATAATATTTTCCTACCCCTTTTTCGTGACATTCTTGTGTCAATATGAGTTTATTCTTGATAGATAGATAGACTTCATACCTTTTAAGAACTGTATTGATCAATCTATGTGACACTATAAATTGATCAATACAGTTCTGAGAAGATATAAAATTATCTATCAAGAATAAATCACATTGTCATGATAATCCCAGATAAGGAGGAACGATGAAGCCTGCTGATGGCGACTATTTTTGAAGACATATACATAAATAATAATAATAATAATAATAATAACTCCGCTTTTATAAAGCGCTTAATACATATATGATGTCTCTAAGCGCCCTACAGATATATTATTACCCCGGTCATTGGATTCAATACTTGCCGCACACACTGTGTGCACAATCTCCACTCTCTGGGGAGTATTCCAGCCTGGCGTTACTTGACGCTCAAAACTGTTTGACCAACAATGACGGTGGCATCCTACCGGGTACCCATTTAACACCTGGGTGGAGAGTAGCAAGTGCAGGTTAATATCTTGCCAAATGATATTAGGGCCGTGTCGGGATTCGAACCCTCGACCTTAACATCTCCAGTCAAGCGCCTTAAACCACTCGACCACGACACTCCCGGGCCTTGGGTTTAGCATGGTAAACAGTCAGACACAACATTTGGAAACCAAGTACAGGCAAAAGTTAACCTGCTGTTAATTGATATATTTATTTGTACAATCTTGATATTTTTATTCATATGTTTGTCATTCTGAAGGTATCTTTACATAACTAATCCGTTATGAATTTTAAAGAAAATTGCCTCACAGCAACATTTTCTAATTTTGCATGGGCTCGCAATTCTTCAAGATTTCGGTACTACCACTGACAATCAGTTATGTTAAATGAGCCTTGGTAAAGAGTTGTAGAATACCTTGCATATCGTATGTGATACCGTTTGGCCATTCGATGTCTGTATCCAGAATCACCTGACGACCAGAACCGTCCCGATTAGACATCTCAATCTTGGGTGTACTCCCCCAGTCCGTCCAATAGAGCTTCCTGTATTTAAAGGTAATCCAGCCTATGTAATGAGTTCATGGTATGGACGCAGACAAACTTAGATAAATTGAATGGGAAAGACTTGAAATAAATCGGACCAATTAGTAGGAAAGTTATGAGTTTTTGAAATATGAGAATACTTATACTAAATCTATGCGAATCTCAATTTGGCAATTCAGTCAGTTGATTATGATGCACGGCCAATAAACCTCCCCTTTGCCGTGTACAAAAGGCCATTATTTTCTGTTTTTCTCCTAAGCGATTTTTTTTTCCTTGGTGCAATACTCAAAATCCATCAAATTGAATAAAGCCGCAAAAAGAAGCATATGCTTCCCTTTTTCTGCGCCTCCCCTTTTATGGGCCTTCCCTCTTTCTCTCTCTCCAACATATTCCTTTTTTCCCCATAATGTGCCCTTAATCAAGTGATATTAATAACATTTAAAAACAAATATATAAGACGATGTCAAACCTGTTGTCTGGAACAATTATAATTGCCCTCGGCATATCTACATCGTTTATCAATATTCGCTGGTTTGATCCGTCAAACTGGATGGATTCGATGGTTTTGAAATCCGTATCTGTCCAGAAAATATTTTCGCTGTCGCTATCCACAAACAGACCGTCGGGAACTGCATTAAATGGTAAGGAGATTATTAAATTTCAAATAGACGACACTGCAAATTTGAGAATATGTGATGCGCTGATAAGATTGTTTCACCCCCCCCCCCTAAAAAACAATCAAAAACACCCCCAATATCTGCCTTTTTTGTTTTTGTCTTTTTAATGTAGGAGCGATTGTAGGAGAATATATATGCATACACACACACATGCACATACACACACATGCACATACACACATACGCACACACACACACACACCCATACACACACACATATATATATATATATATATATATATATATATATACATATGTATGCATGTACGTATGCATATACATAAAGATACGTAAATATATATATTATATATATTAGGGCCTCTGGGAGAGGGGCGTGTGTTCTGGCTTTTATTCTGTACATGTGAATCGCGACAATTGCGGTGGAGGGGGTTTGATCCCCGAAAACCCCTCTCGAACAGATATATTGCAAAAACGTTAGAAACACAAACCTCCAAGCCCTTGAGCGACTATTCTTTGATTAGACCCATCGATTCGAGCAGCGCTTAACGTCTTTCTTTCCACGTCTGTCCAATACACTTCCTTTGCGATGACGTCATACCCCACTGCTACTGGCTTTTGTACAAAGAGAAACGGGAGCAGCCTGAAATTCAGGCTGTTCGTGTGTGCAACATAAATAGCTCCTCCACTTAGGCTTGTCAGAAACATCAGAGAACCTGCCATGTGAATAAATAGTAACGGTTACGCATGAAAGGTCAGTTTGAAGCGTTACGGAATTACATTTATTTTTCAACTTTTAATTTCAATAAATGTTACCACACCCAAAGTTTCCCTCAAACATACCGGAATCTTCGGCTGGATTGCAGTTCGTTTCATCCGATAGTTCAAGGCAGTCAACGAGGCCATCACATTGCCATGCTGAAGGGATGCAAATATCTCCGCATGTAACTTCATCTGCAAGACACCTCTCATCGGGTCTCTTTGAGTAAGATTGGCCTAATAATAGTAGAAAATAAGCGTTCAAACTTTTTCTCATTGGGAGGGGATGACAAAGTAAAATGTCGTCGTAAAAAGACACCAGAAAAAAACTCAAATTCCAAAACACCTTTCCTTACACTCTAGAGGGGGAAGTGCAGTTGTCAATTACTTGTCATTATTCTGTTGTGGGGGAGTAATAAACAAAAAGGAATAGCCGATGTTGGTAACCAAATTTTTTTGTTAGTGACATGTATATTTATATATACATGTATATAAAATAAGACAAAAATTAGAGTGAATTTTGTTCAATCATCAAGGAAACCCCCACCTTCATAAACCATATGAAGGGGCAGATTTGGAAGGAGGGACTGGCTCAGAATTGTCATATATCTTACCATGATACACATGAATTCCTGTGGGGTTTACAAAATGAATGATGTTGGTCGAAGCAGGTGAAACACCCCGGTGACCGTTCAAAAGGGTAACACCTCTTGTATTGGAATCTGTCCACAGGGGGGTTCCCCTGTACCAGGCAATGTCAACTGGCAACGTGCGTTCCGTTCTGAAAAGGGTAACCTGGCTCTCTCCAAGTGGACCAAAGGACTCGATCGTTTCTTTTTGGTCATCAATGATAAAAAGGCGCGTTCCTGTATGTGACGTTTTCAAATTAGAACAAATGAAAACAATCAAGAATAAGACAATGAAGTACTGAGGTTTCTAGAGACTAACACAAATAAAGTGACTGAATTTTTGGAGGCACAAGTCTAAAATCTAAAGTAATACTGTCTCCCATCTTGGAGATGTACTAAATGTGATCAAAATCCTGCAAGTAAAAAAAAAAAAAAAAACACCCACAAAATTAAAAAAAAAAAATTTCTTGATCATATTATTAGTTTAAGCCAAATAACAGGACACGCAATCACCCGAATTGATGTATGTTGATGAATAATTTCCTTTAAATAATGAGATATACATGTATGGAGAGCTCTTCTTCTCTTTTTTCATGTGAGGCACATCTTCTGTCATGAAATTCGGTTTCGTATTTTTTTTCTGGGACACACTGTACAACACATTCTTACCCTGTCTGTTGAATACAAGACTCCTTGCAGAAGTTAGCCGAGTCGTTACGTTTGTCGCTATGGGGTTAAAACTGTTGTTTAGAATGTGGATATCTGCAATTGATGGTGCGTTGTCGATCACATAGAAGTTTCTGTGTAGATAAATGAATTTTGTACTGGAACATTTTGATAAAAATCAACAGGAATAGCTATGCCCAGTAACTGGGTGTGTAATTATGCAAATTCGTGGTCTAGGGGCGTTCAATTAATTACTATTTTGTTGATTCGGAGATGCAACTTTCTTGCTCATCCAATTTTGATCTTGACATTTTTAGTTTTTGTTGTTAGGTCAATGATCGCAAGCTTTATCATCCCGACTAGGGTGTCATAAAAGAAAAAAAAAACCTTCTTAACCATGAATTATGATACAGTCAGTTACTGTATTTGATTAGATATTATTTGTTTTTTTTCTCGATATCTTGTTGTTGTTAAATTCATTGTTTGTTTTCTTCATATTCTTCTTCGTCGCCGTCTTCTTCTTTAACTTCTTCTTCTCCTCTTTCTCTACTTCTCTTTTCTTTCGAGAAGCATTATTGGACCGTCGCAAATATTTTTTTTGCTCGAAGGCTGATGAAGATTTTCGGTAAAAAATTAAACATAATTATAGTAGATCTTACATAATCCAAACATGATTTTTTTTTAAATTACCCATTTGGATGAGCCGCTACTGTAGAAAAGTTGTTACCGGTAACAGTTTTGCCTTGAAGACCAGACGAGTAGTCAAATAACCCTGATACATTTCTGTGGACGTTGATCCAGGCAATCTTTTTCGATGGAACGTGAATTGCCAGATCAATAACATCTTTGTTGAAAGAAATATAGGTAAGAAAGGCAAAAATGTGTCTTCCTAACTCGCAGATGGCTTACTTCGTTTCATCGGGTCTACGCGTCGGGTCAAGTTGTCCGGTTAACACGAAATTTCGCGAAAACATACCCCTATATTCACGAAAGGTCGGATGCTTCACGTCGTTGGGTTACACCACAGACTTTTGTGAAAACTTGCCCCTATATCAACGAAAGGTCGGGTAAATTGAGTTCCAATAATCACATTTTCTTCATTTTTTAGAAAAATCCATGGTCCTTGAGATAAGGCTAACCCTTCTACTAGGCGTTGTGACGTGCGCCTGTAATCCAGCTAACAGTGGAAGTTACAAACTGATTCAGCCGAGGACGCAGGTTCGAAACTGAGTCACGTCTTTCGGATGGTGACGTTAAAGGTCGGTCCCCAGACGTAAATAATCATATCTGATTGATACATGTCTGTAAAAACTTAATACACACACACCATTGTTGTGAAAAAAAACCATGAAACGATGTGTCGATCGTTAGTATATTAATCAATTCTAGTGATTATTTATCTCGTAAACAAATTATATGAAACATAAATGAAAAGTGTCGGATCAAAACGCTAGTTTTCGTAGCTTTGCTGTAGGTTTTTCAGAAAGTTTCGGGTAAACTTTACCCAGCACGTTTGCGATAAATAGGTGTATTTCATGATCCTTTGGGTGAAATAGAGCTAGATTATTCACGATAATTTGTGTAACACGGCAAACCGACCCGACGCTAGGACCCGATTGAACGAAGTACGCCACTTGCAGAGATGTTATGGTTGAGTGTCAACCAGATGGTTTAAATACCTGGCGAAATGATTTTCATTTGGCAAAACATTGCAGGCTACATTTGTACTTCTCATGCCAGGTAAGGAGGTAAATGGGTATCCGGAGAAAAGAAATTCCTTTAACTGTTATTGTTATTATTAGTAGTAATAGTAGAAGTAGAAGTAGAAGTAAAAGTAGTGCTAGTAGTATTAGTAGTATTAGTGGTGTAGTAGTATTAATACCACCTCCACCATTATCATCATCATCAAAATGTCTAGCAGAAAATTTAATATGAATACATACAACAACGTCTGAACCCAATCCCATTTGTAAAACAATCTACTAGTGCCCTGGAATATTGTTATGCCTTAGTCGATAGCAATGGTGATTAAGAATATGTTATTAAAGCAAGATTATAATATAAATTGGTTGGTGAATCTGAATTATTCCTAAGAGTTGGTTTATTCTTAAAAACTACAGCGAGCGATAAGGATGGGAATCTTTAGTCTAAATTAATTTACTAAATATTGTTGAATCTTTCTCATGTAATACCACACACGATCAAAATGGGTTCAGGCCTTTACAACCTAAATTCAATAATAATAATAATAATTAGGATAATGATAATGAAAATAACAAACTAGTAATCATAATAACATTAATAATAATATTTACAAAGTTAATGATAATTATAAAAATAATAACAATAATAATGATAATCTTGTTTACCCTAGGTAGCCTCATCAGCATAAGTGCTGTTGTTACTGAAGGCCCTGCAATTATTAATAACCCGGCAGTTGCAAGGTTCCCATTAACTCTTGGGTGGAGAGTGGCAAATGCGGACAAATGTATTACCAAAGGACGTTAGTGCCGGGCTGTGGTTCGAGCCCCAAACCCTAAAATTGAGAGTCAAGTGAACGAACAACTATACCACGACACCTCCACCGATTTAATGTGTATAATTGAAAAGCAAAAACAATTACCATGACCGGCATCCAATGTATCATAACCCGATCCATTGCGTTTAGCGCGATTTAGAGACCCGTCTTCGGCATTGACCCAAAATACGACATCGTCGTCGAAGTCGTATCCGACGGCCACCGGCTGCCGTAAGTTGGGCAATGGAAGTGAATGGAACTCGAGTACGTCTGCGGTACTCTCGAAAATGAAACTCCCTCCCGAGTCGCACAGGAAAATAAGTGGCGCATACCGGGACCCTTGAAGAAAACAAACAATTATGGAAGTAATCTATGTATTTTTTATATATTTTTTTTTATTGATTTCGAAAACTTTGACAATAAACAAACAAGAACATGTAAAACTAACATAAGCGCACACACACACACACACACATACACTCCACGTTTATATTGTAATCAGGGAGCCATAATACACACTAATATATAATAAGCCTTCTTTCTATTAAGATTGAAGATGTTGTTATTCGTCCATCTAAATCCGTTGTTAAATGAATCACAGGCGCCTCCATTAATACATGGATTCGTACATTCCACTAAATGTAAGAAAAAATATCGTCATATAATTGTTCTATTTTGACTGCGATTGTAGAAAAAAAAATTATGTAGCCTTCTTCAACAGAGATACGAGAGCAAAATGATGGTACGAGTATATTCTTGTGCTTATTTATGAACTAATATATTAATATTTTGGTTGAGAAATTACTATAAATAGAGATAAAGTTTGTGAGACATACTAGGATGTAAATGGGATGCTCAGTTAATTCTATATTTGGCCGTATGCTATCACGAATTTATAAAGCTAATACGATGACAAACTATTTAAAACCAGAGACAATTTAAATAGCTAGGTCCAACATTTTAAAAACTTGCCAACAGTACATTGACTTAAGACGTAATTCATAAAAAAATAATATTTGATGTACATAAGGGTATTGCACTCGCATTGATTCTCGAAGGTCTTTATAATCGTGTCAGCTGTAAATTTATGTGAATTCAAAATCTGAATTTCTCATTATAATCATTAACACATTGTTGTGTACATTCTCCACGTTGTGCAATCTGCTTTCATAGACAATACCAATACAATACAATCGAAATGTTGTATACATTCTAAACTTGTGTACATACATCCTTCACATTACCTAAACTATTTTGATGAGCTGCTTATCCACATCTTTCCTACATTCATAAATCTCAAATGAATAATAGGATTGTTGTTTGATGTTTATTATTATTATTATATTGCTTTTGTAGTGTAAGTTTTTTAGAAATTATAATATAATTATTTGATTAATTAGTAAAACAGAACATATCAGCCTTGAGCTGCATGTCATTTTTTAAATTCTTTTCATAAACCTATTCAATTCAATAAATCACTCCATCAAGGTGAGCTTATGCTAAAATTATTTCAGCAGATACTTTGATTGCTTTCTTCGCCTTTTTGCACGATCTCCCGTTTGACACACGAGCATTTTTGTACAAAACCATAGGCACCGACTGAGGAAAGGACTGTGCAACACAATGGCTTTTCAAAATTACAAATTTCCAGTTCTGATCAGCTCCACGATAACTCTTTTAACACGGGTAGAGATTAATCTCACACTTTAAACTTAAAAATAAGACTGCAGTCTTTGGTATCTTCCCTATGAAAAATACGATGTGGCACAGGGAGATTGTTTGCGTGGCATCTAAAGATATGGGCGTGGCATGTAAATAATCATGTCTGTGTGGTTTCTTGGTTCTTTTGATTCTTTTAGATCGTTTGCAATTTTTACAATGAAATGAGATTAGCATATATTTGTATGTGTATAGAGGGGGATCCTCTGAAAATAGTTAGAACACTTTGATTACCATAATAATAACGATAATGATAATAAACAATAATAATAATATACAAATATACACTGTCTTGAGAGGTTCTGGTTAAAACTATGCGCAAGAGGTGACTCAATAGTACTATTTGCTGAGGGCGCAGCCCCGAAGCAAATGGTACTTTGGAGTCACCGAGGCCCATAGTTTTAACCAGTACCTCGAAAAGAAGGCATGGTATATTTGTTTTATATCCTGCATCAAAAATTTATGTTAAACAAAAAAAAAAAACAACAATTTTGGGGAAAAATTTTATCAAAATTTCAAAAATTTGAAAAAAATTACACTTTTTTTATCAAAGAAAGAATTAAAAAATAAAAAAAGTTATTAGATTTTAAAAAGATAAACAAATTAAATCAAATTTTCAAATTGGAAAAAATTTATTAAAAAAAAATTGTCAACCCCCAAATAGTACTCTCATATAGTACTTTTTCAGAGCAACATTAAAATAGTTGAAATATTTCTGGTCACGTGACGAGCTCTCAACCAATCAAAAACCAATAAATTGTTGATGCAGGATATAATAATAAATAATGATCAATAACAATAATAATAATAACTAGAAAAGTAATTCGTCATCAGGACGAATTAGGTGATCTGTCTTCAATTCTTATGATCATGCTAATCTTCAATTCAATGATCCAATTTAATGATGTTAATGTAAAATGATGTATTAAGATATGAACTGATGAATGAAGTACTGATGAACTGATATATTGAACTGATGTGAAATGAACTGAATTGATGAGCTAAACTGATGAACTGATGAATGAACTGATAGATTGAACTGTGACCTGAACTGAAGTGATAACTTAACTGATGAACAAAATATTGAGAAATGATTATGATCAAAATCATGATCATAATGAAATTTAATGAAAATATAGATATAGAGAAGGAGAGAGGGAGACGAGTTATTGACATGTAAAAATACATGAGCTGGACCGAGGGAAGAAAGAGGAATCAGAATGCATACACTTTGAAGTAGAGAGGATAGTATAAGGAAACATGGTAGGGGTGAAATAAGAATACAAAGGGCAAAATGAAGAGCTAGTGGAAATTAAAGAAAATTACAATAGATATCGGAGGGAGAACGAGAACCAGAGGCCGGGAAAGGGAGAGGGTGAGAGAGTATACAATGAGAGGCAGAGACAGAGGGAGCTAGGCAGAGCAAGAGAGGGAGACAGAGATAGGGAGAGAGTGAAAGAGTAGAGAGAGAGATGCAATGAGAGAGCAAGAGAAGGATAGAGGGCAGATCAAGAGAGGGGAAGGGAAACAGAGCAAGAGAGAGAGGAGAGAGAGCAAGAGAAAGAGATGCAATGGAGAACGATGCTTTTAATATTTCCAGCATAAATAGAATTGAATATTTACTATATTATAGAGAAAGAGAGAAGTTATAGACATGTAAACAATTCTATGTCCGCGGGAGAGACGTAAAGATTGCATATACCTAGGCTGAATAACTGGAAAGTATAAACGTCTGGGAAGGAGACTAAACATCATGAAAATGGGATGATTTGATATATTCCAACAGACTTGGGAGATTAACCCTATAGGTTTAATACACGACAAGGAATCAGATTTCCCATAGGGTTGTACTCAAACGATTGACATTCTTCCCCATAGATATAACACGCAAAATTAGGCATTTTATTACATTGTTTGTGATTGTATATGATAATATGTTATAATAGTCGAAGAAGATCATAAAATCAAATTTAAAACGACGGCAAAAAAAAAAAAAAAATGACCCACCAGGAATCGAACTTGGGTCGCCGGAATGGGAGGCAAGTGCTATGACCACTATACCAAAATAATCCACATAGACATTACACGTGAACGGAAAATGGAATTCTCAAATCCCACTTTGCAAGTGAAATATGAGCATGATCCCGGCATCTGATCGAAAAATAAAGGGCACACTTGTGATAGCTTATTGTCTCAGCTACAACATACTCAAAGCTCAGCAAAACAAAACTAAAACGACGGAGATATTGCTCGCGAAAGACGGAATGTAGAATCCAGTTTTGAAAAAAGTCATGTCCCATAGAGAATACACGCAAAATGTGAAAAATTGACATGCCTCCTTTAATCGCAAAAATACGCCATGATGCCTTTGTCAAAATGAAAATCGTGGTGACTGCATTTGTAGAGAATTGTCTCAGCTAGAACATATCAAAATTTGGAAGAAAATCGATCAATATTTACAGAGATACAATCAATTTTCCAAAAATATGCTGACGTCATAATATGCAAATTGAAATTTTGAGTTCGGAGGCCATTATGATGACGTCATGAGTTAATTGAGGGTCAAATGAGACATGAAATCATATCTCCGACTCATAATCTATCCAAATATGAAAAAAATTGGGGTATCCATCCATTCTGAAGAGTTACAATGAGTTTTGTATAGGCATGTTTTTGCCTATGTATTGTGGATAGAGATAGCGCGGTCCGCGGGTGCTGTTATACTTTGACGGACGCTCATTGCGTTATTACTGGTCAGAAAAAAGTGAACAAGGTATCAAAATGCTTGGAAAAATATGCCAAATATGATGACAGAGAAAATTTGGCGATTCTATGTTGCAAAATGCCAAAACGCGCAAAAACGCGCGCGCATAGCGCGCGCAAATTTTGAAAATGCTTAAAATGGCCTGAAACGTGCAAACAAAATTTGGGACGAATTGGAGCATTTTGAAATTTTGATGCGCGCGTACGCGCGCGTCGAGGCGCACGCGGATTTTGTCGACATTTTTGTTGACCTTTGACCTAAAATTGATGTATACCAAATATGGTTGATTTTTGATGACTCGTTATCGAGATAAGATAATGACCTGATGTTTACAAAATGGCGCCTGGATGACGTCACGATGACCCCATGACCTTGAGAAAGTTACTAGAACTTGATATTATAGGGCCTGATGACTGACAGAAATTTGAAGGAAATTGACCATGTCGATTTCGAGTAAACGTTTACACAAAAAAGTGTACGGATGAAATAAAAACTAGAAAAGTAATTCGTCATCAGGACGAATTAGGTGATCTGTCTTCAATTCTTATGATCATGCTAATCTTCAATTCAATGATCCAATTTAATGATGTTAATGTAAAATGATGTATTAAGATATGAACTGATGAATGAAGTACTGATGAACTGATATATTGAACTGATGTGAAATGAACTGAATTGATGAGCTAAACTGATGAACTGATGAATGAACTGATAGATTGAACTGTGACCTGAACTGAAGTGATAACTTAACTGATGAACAAAATATTGAGAAATGATTATGATCAAAATCATGATCATAATGAAATTTAATGAAAATATAGATATAGAGAAGGAGAGAGGGAGACGAGTTATTGACATGTAAAAATACATGAGCTGGACCGAGGAAAGAAAGAGGAATCAGAATGCATACACTTTGAAGTAGAGAGGATAGTATAAGGAAACATGGTAGGGGTGAAATAAGAATACAAAGGGCAAAATGAAGAGCTAGTGGAAATTAAAGAAAATTACAATAGATATCGGAGGGAGAACGAGAACCAGAGGCCGGGAAAGGGAGAGGGTGAGAGAGTATACAATGAGAGGCAGAGACAGAGGGAGCTAGGCAGAGCAAGAGAGGGAGACTGAGATAGGGAGAGAGTGAAAGAGTAGAGAGAGAGATGCAATGAGAGAGCAAGAGAAGGATAGAGGGCAGATCAAGAGAGGGAAGGAAACAGAGCAAGAGAGAGAGAGAGACTGAGCAAGAGAAAGAGATGCAATGGAGAACGATGCTTTTAATATTTCCAGCATAAATAGAATTGAATATTTACTATATTATAGAAAGAGAGAAGTTATAGACATGTAAACAATTCTATGTCCGCGGGAGAGACGTAAAGATTGCATATACCTAGGCTGAATAACTGGAAAGTATAAACGTCTGGGAAGGAGACTAAACATCATGAAAATGGGATGATTTGATATATTCCAACAGACTTGGGAGATTAACCCTATAGGTTTAATACACGACAAGGAATCAGATTTCCCATAGGGTTGTACTCAAACGATTGACATTCTTCTCCCATAGATATAACACGCAAAATTAGGCATTTTATTACATTGTTTGTGATTGTATATGATAATATGTTATAATAGTCGAAGAAGATCATAAAATCAAATTTAAAACGACGGCAAAAAAAAAAAAAAAAAATGACCCACCAGGAATCGAACTTGGGTCGCCGGAATGGGAGGCAAGTGCTATGACCACTATACCAAAATAATCCACATAGACATTACACGTGAACGGAAAATGGAATTCTCAAATCCCACTTTGCAAGTGAAATATGAGCATGATCCCGGCATCTGATCGAAAAATAAAGGGCACACTTGTGATAGCTTATTGTCTCAGCTACAACATACTCAAAGCTCAGCAAAAACAAAACTAAAACGACGGAGATATTGCTCGCGAAAGACGGGAATGTAGAATCCAGTTTTGGAAAAAGTCATGTCCCATAGAGAATACACGCAAAATGTGAAAAATTGACATGCCTCCTTTAATCGCAAAAATACGCCATGATGCCTTTGTCAAAATGAAAATCGTGGTGACTGCATTTGTAGAGAATTGTCTCAGCTAGAACATATCAAAATTTGGAAGAAAATCGATCAATATTTACAGAGATACAATCAATTTTCCAAAATATGCTGACGTCATAATATGCAAATTGAAATTTTGAGTTCGGAGGCCATTATGATGACGTCATGAGTTAATTGAGGGTCAAATGAGACATGAAATCATATCTCCGACTCATAATCTATCCAAATATGAAAAAAATTGGGGGTATCCATCCATTCTAAAGAGTTACAATGAATTTTGTATAGGCATGTTTTTGCCTATGTATTGTGGATAGAATAGCGCGGTCCGCGGTGCTGTTATACTTTGACGGACGCTCATTGCGTTATTACTGGTCAGAAAAAGTGAACAAGGTATCAAAATGCTTGGAAAAATATGCCAAATATGATGACAGAAAATTTGGCGATTCTATGTTGCAAAATGCCAAACGCGCGAAAACGCGCGCGCATAAGTGCGCGCAAAATGAAAATGCTTAAAATGGCCTGAAACGTATGCAAACAAAATTTGGGACGATTTGGAGCATTTTGAAATTTTGATGCGCGCGCTACGCGCGTCGAGATGCGCGCGGATTTGTCGACATTTTTGTTGACCTTTGACCTAAAATTGATGTATACCAAATATGGTTGATTTTTGATGACTCGTTATCGAGATAAGATAATGACCTGATGTTTACAAAATGGCGCCTGGATGACGTCACGATGACCCCATGACCTTGAAAAGTTACTAGAACTTGATATTATAGGGCCTGATGACTGACAGAAATTGAAGGAAATTGACCATGTCGATTTCGAGTAAACGTTTACACAAAGTGTACGGATGAAATAAAATAAACTAGAAATGTAATTCGTCATGAGGACGAATTAGGTGGTCTGTTATGTAATCTGAATAACTGATCTTGTAGAAAATTGTCTTAGCTACAACATATCAAAATTTGGAAGAAAATCGATCCATATTTACAGAGATACAATCAATTTTCCATAAATATGCTGACGTCATAATATGCAAATTCGTATTTTGAGTTCCAAGGCCAAAGGGCAAAGGGCAGAGCTATAGAAAATTAAGGAACATTACAAGACATAGAAGGAGAA
>CP137670.1:12927874-13350953 GCA_037976565.1 Mesocentrotus franciscanus
CCCAATTTGAAATAGTAATGAGATTTAAAACTACCAAGATGTGTTTAGAATGCAAACTAGTTCTGAATTTAGAAATAAATTAAGGCATAAGACATGAAGACAATGTTTATAATGAAATGGGTGTGGGATGAATGTTTGAGTTGAATCACCATGTATGGTAAATAATAAAAAATGCATTTATGTAAATAAGAAAATGACATAGTTATTCATACAAACAAATCCCTAAATTAGAATTTCCTGACCAGATTGAAGAATATTCAAGAAAAAATGGCTCATTAGATTTTAAAGATTTTTCGTTATATGCAAGGATACAATGTTTATCAAACTATTGAGTTGACGTGGTGTCAACCCCTCACCCCCTCTCTCTTTTCTCTCTCAATCGACATGTGCTTTACTTTTTACAAGGGGCTTCCGCTGACAACTGCCAGTGACAAATTTGTCATTTGGGTAGATAAAAATCACGTATCCTATAAGGAAAGATCAGAGACAGATTGGCCGTGGGGAGTTTGGGGAATTTCCCCACGAGCAGCTCTTTATTTTGGTTGGATCAAGGTCCAGTCGATTTGTGGTCTGAGGGCCACTTGATATATATGCATCTTACATATTCAGTGGGCAGGTCGCATAACACTTTAAAAACCAATGTTCAGTCCCAGTCTGCCCCTGGAAACATCAAATAAGTTTTGTGTCAAAGACATGATGTAGAAAAATAAAAAGGCCTGTCTAAATGTTGTAGTCCTGTTGTTATCTGGTTATTCGATCTTTCGACAAAGCTGTAAAAGTTTTAGTTGCTTAAGGACATATAGTGGATAGGAATTTTAAAACAAATAATTAATTTTACCACATTGAAACAGCATCCAAAGATATATTAAATTCATGTTGATAGTGAAGTTGTGCTAGTGTGATCGGAAGACGTCCAAATTTAGAAAGAAAGGCGAGTTAAGGCAATTTCATAATGTCGCTCCTTTCTGCTTAGGCGAATCAAGGTGAATAATGAAATATATATTAAAACAATTTAGGGGTAAAACACTGATGTGCGAACCCTTCCTTTTCAGAACCACAAGAAGGCCTGAGTGACATCCGTGCGGGAAATATTCAGAAATGAAAATAGGAAATTCATTCCCCACGCCCACCCCTTCGAACAATACCCTAAGCCTTAGTTATAAGTCTTCATTAAATTTTTCATTAAAATGTATAAGAGGTTTGGGCGTTCATAAACATTTACCCTCCGAAAAATGGACCTTTTTTAAATAAGAGTACCTTAGGCCAGAAAATCTATATACACATTGCTTTTTGTACATACAAATAAATATCAATGCAATAAACTGTATTCTAATGCTTGTAAATTAAGTAATGTTTTCTATATTAACGCAAATAAAAGTATTTATATGTGTTTTCTTCAATAATAACAAATAAAAAAATGTTTGGCTCAGACTTGATATCCACATGTATTGAAAAGAATTTACAGCACATTAACGCTTCGGCTTTATGCATGGTCTTCTGAAAAATTACTTGAGGATTCACAAGACCGCCATGTCAGTTTTATGGGCATCCCAACAATTTTTCTGAGGGTTCAAGAGACCTACATTGTTGGTCTCGTGGCTGTTTATATAATCCCAGCTAAATCACAAGCATGATTTTTTTAAAATGATCTGTCTTTGATTATGTTCAAATATTTGTCTTTACCATGACAAGATTGTACTAAGCGGTCAGATGACAGATGGAAGGGGTGGTGTCAAATAATAGTTAATTGTGTGTGGGGAGGGGATGAGGCACCTGCCCATGCCCCATTTTCTAAAACATCACAGAGTATAGAAATACTTATCAATTGCACTAAGCACTCTCCTGGCCTAATCCTTTTAACTGTCTGGACTGTCTGCATTACTTTGTTCGTGTTCATGGACTAACTTGTCTTGGTCATGGGCAAGATTATGAAAAGAGGCTGGAAGGGCGGGGTGGGGGAGCAACTGTCAATGCCCACATTTCCTGAAACATCTCAGAGTACAGAAGAAATACTTATCATTTGCAGTCAGCACTCCAAATCACTTGAACTTTCTGCAATACTAAATTTCCAGTCACATTTGTCCAGTTACTATACCAAGATACTGGCCAAAATTAGAGGAAAAAAATATCTACAAAAAGCACCTTTTGGCTCAAAATTTACATTTCACACTCTACATAATTCAATGAAATTGATATCAACTTGAAGGTATTTCAATTATTCATCTTTTGACACCAAATCCATGGTGATTAAAGGTTTACTCAAAGTTATCTTTAAAACTCGATGTAAACACACCAAACAGGTTCTCAATACACTAATACAGGTATATGCATACAGTTAATACACATGTGGGCAAAAATGTTGTTTTTGTGGAAATCGAATCAATAATTTTGGGTTGCTATAACTTTTTATTGAAAAGAGATATAAAGCTTTCCTTTTCACAGTATATTTTCATTGTATAAGGGCAAATTCCTGGAAAGTTACAAAAATGCATTTCTCAATTTTGATATATGTAAAATAACGATTATTGATAAAATTCAATATTTGGAAAAAATCACAAAAATCATGTTTTTACTTAAATTTGCAATGTTAATTAATCCCAATTTCATTGAAATTGGTATCAAAATTTAGATGATTTAATTCTCTTTCATATGACACCAAACTCATGGTGGTTTAAGGTTCCCTTAAAATATAATTCACAAAATACTATTTTTCGTCAAAGGGCCGCTTTTGACGCCCCTCCGATTTAGGATTGTTCGCAACAAATTTAAAAAAACACCTCTGAAATATTGTGTATTATGATAAAATCTTTCAAATAAACAAGGTGTGCTTATTTTATGCGGTAGTGGCAGGCAAACCCCTCTTTTCTGACTTTGGCCCTCCGCGGCCCCAGATCTTTGCCATATTTTTGGACATCTGCATCGACTAGCCTATCTGCATGCTGCAAATAACCTTGCATTAGTTGCATACAATACATGTCATGATGTGAGTGACATGCATACGCATCCATTAGCATTGACTACTATGCTTTGCTGGAGTGAATGACATGTAGCTTTGGCTTTTGCTTTTGAAATGCTTTGCTTTGTAAAATTGATCTGGACAGGTTCATGCAAACTGTCACTATGCTGTGATGTTAACAAGATTATGTATTGCAAATATTAAAAGAATGCTTGATGGGGTACGTGTTTATTTTTTGAAATAAAATCAAACAGCAAAAATTGACCAGTTAATTTTGTTATCATTGTCTGGACACACATCCCCCATGCTATCATGCATACAAATAGGACAAAGGCAAATGCAATATAAAAGGCAAATGCAATATAAAAGGCAAATGAAATGAAGATGTTCTCAGCATCCCACTTATCCTCCATTATCTTGTTTTCTATTAATTTCCAGGTTTCCCCCAAAGCTGGTCCAGCCCTTTTGAAAGAATGGCTTGTCAAGATGAGGAGGGACAAGTGGACACCAAGCCAGTAGTCCACCGTGTGCTCGGACCACTTTGAAGCAGAGTGTTTTGACCGCATTGGCCAGACAACCAGACTTCGCCAAGGTGCTATTCCAACCATTTTCCTCTTCCCTGATCATCTGCAGAAGGTAAACACCAAATGAATGCTAAATTCTCTTGTGGTAATGATTAAAGATGAAACTTGTGAAATTTGATAGATTATTTGAATGTTTCCTTTATTTAAGAAAATATTGTATGGTGAGAGCTAGAAGGGTGTTAAATCATATATTTTAACACAGAGTTAATTCCCTTCTGGCTCTCAACAGATGATTATAATTGTTCCAGTAGTTAATTAATTTCAGTTCAATTCAACTTTCAATTCATTTCCAGATGAGTGGTTTGAATCATAGAAAAGTTCTTCTAAAAGAGTTTGCATTTCAAATCTTAAATGCATATTTTACTCATATATTGTGGGAATGTAAACTGATCTGGTCCAAAGTATGTATCCCTTTCCAAAAGAAACCAGTAACACCAATTTAAAAATGCAATTTCAATTTCATAAATGTAAGACAACATTTGAAGGCATGATGTTTCTGCTGTATATCGGCATATCCATGAGAAGGGAACAGAACATTAAAAAAAGAAATATGTCTTTATGAATATCATTTGCTTTACTTCTGTCAAGTAGTATGCAGGTTTATGTTGTCCATTTGCACATAAATGAACATCTTTGTTTATATTTAAAAATCTATCTGAAATGAAAATATAACCTGAGTTACTATAGAAATGCCAATATAATGGCTGTTATATTTTAAGGACAATGATTAGTGAAATCTGTGAATTTTGGAGAATTAACCATTTCTTTTTCCAAACTATTTTCATCTTTGTCCCTTATAGACTGTTAAGAAACGCAAGCCTCCAACAAAGCCTAGAAGCAGTGAAGACATGACTAGTCTTCCTAGCACATCAACAACTCCACCACTCCTCATGGCTCACAGGGGCGGATCTAGATTTTTGCTAAGGGGGTTTGACCCAATGACGATGCGGAGATGTTTTCCGGCATCTACTAACACAATGGAGACCATAAAAAGCAGTGCATGATAGCGTCTTTTTAAATCAAGTAACAGTTTAATACACAGTTATATCCAGAGTTATCATGTGTTTGGTTAAGTTACCAGGGGTTGACCCAATGACGATGCGGATACTGTGTGGGTCTGAACACATGATGGCGTTTTCTATGCACATCACATTTTCACTTGGCAGCCCAAGGGTTTAAACCGTCCACGAGTCCGAGCAACGTAGCGGCTGATGTTTTCCTGGCATCTACTAACACAATGGAGACCATAAAAAGCATTGCATGATAACGTCTTTTAAATCAAGTAACAGTTTAATACACAGTTATATCCAGAGTTATATGGTTAAGTTACCAGGGGGGTTGACCCAATGACGATGCGGATACTGTGTGGGTCTGGACACATGGCATTCTTCTATGCACATCACATTTTCACTTGGGAGCCCAAGGGTTTAAACCGCCTAAACCCCCGTAGATCCGCCACTGGGCTGGTACATTACATTTTACAATACATTTTACATATTTATTGGTTTGCATGAAATCTAAATGCAAGATATTGTCTACTCAATGTGAGAGAAACAAAATTATATTTTATTCCATTTCATTTGGACACTAAGAAAAGTTAAGAAAGTAATTAATTTGTGTTGTGATGTTCCTTTTTACACCTGTATGAAACCCTGAAAGTAGAACTATACTATATGTTAATTCAACTGTTTTGTTTAGTTTTCCAATTCTTCAAATTATGCTGACAATTTACCTGTATACATGTACTGGAATTATGATGTATAGTGATATTACTGTTCAGATCTCGACTAGTGTTTGAAAAAGGACATTTTGTTAATTATTTCATGTGATATTCAACATTTGTTTATAGTAACACAACTGTAAAGTGGTCTTCAATGAGCTGAACTAAATGCATTTTTTGTTGTTGTTTTGTTCCAAAGTGATGTATGAAATTGTGTTAAACAATCAGAGAATCAATATCATTTTTTCTTTTCACTGTATAGTATTAATTAAAAATTAAAAATGTATAACATAATCTTCATGAAAAACGGTTTATAAATATTTAACTACATGTATGTAATTTCATAAGTCAACTTGAGATGTATTTCAGTAGCAATTGAAGAAAGTAAACATTAATAAATTATAAAACAATTCTTTACATTTCGTGAAAACAAATGGTAATAATAATTTTTCCGTTGTGTCATGACTTGCATGCTTGGAAATGGATTTATTGTGGTAAATGCCGAGAAATTTCGAATACACATAGTACAGAGAGAAGGGGAAGGGAGGGAGGATAGGAGAGAGAGAGAAGAAGAGAGGGGGAGAGACAGATTGGGAGAAAGGAGAAAGAGGAGAGAGAAAGGGAGAGGGGGAGGCAGATTGGGAGAAAGGAGAAGAGAAAGGGAGAGGGAGGCAGATTAGGAGAAAGAGGAGAGAGAAATGGGGACATTGGGAGAGAGAAATACAGAGGGGAGACAGAATTGGGATAGAAAGAGGAGAGAGAGGGGAGAAAGGAGCTAGAAAAGATCGAGAGAAAGGGAGAGAGAGAGAGTGGTGAGACATTAAGAGAAAGGGGAGAGAGAGAGAAAGAAAGAAATAGAGGAAAAGGGTGTGATAGGAGGGGGCAAATGGCAACAAGATGCACAAAAGAAGTAATTGCTTGGTACAGGCAAAATATGTTTACAAATATCAAAGCGTAATGTATCTAGGCCTATGTATCTATGTCAATTTTAGACCATAAAATATAATGAAGTGGTGTACAATCAGGAAGCTGTATTCCTGGTACAATTAATGTCGAGATAAAGCTGTTTAAAAACATAGCAAAACAAACCAAGATACACTTATCTTCCTGCATGGTGCTCAGCTTACTGAAAAAAAATTCACGTCAAATATTCACGTCTGCGTGTGAGACGCAGACGTGAATATTGACGCAGATTTTCCAGCCAAAAAAAATCTGCGTCCAATATTCACGTCTGCGTGTCCCTTTCTGGAGGCGCAGACGTGAATATTTGACGCAGATTTTCCAGCCGATTTTCACGTCTGCGTGTCCCTTCAGGGCCATTGAGTACAGAAAAATGAAAAAATTACCAAACAAAGGTATAAGTCAATTTTTTTGATTTTCACGTCTTGGACGTAAAGACAAGAAATTGGTTGCATAGGTATACGTCAATTTTTTTGATTTTCACGTCTTGGACGTAAAAGACAAGAAATTGGTTGCATAGGTATACGTCAATTTTTTGATTTTCACGTCTTGGACGTAAAGACAAGAAATTTGTTGCATAGGTATACGTCAATTTTTTTGATTTTCACGTCTTGGACGTAAAAGACAAGAAATTTGTTGCATACGTATACGTCAAATTTTTGCGTTTGCGTGTCCCTTAGGAGCCACCATACTTTACAGCTCCAAGAAATATTTTCGTAAAAAGACTGTACACACGTACGTCACGGACAAGTCAAGTAAAGAATATGATAAGAATGCTTTATGACCTTGGTATATGTATATTCTTCTTCGTGGGTAAAATGAATTAAAACTACATTGAATGAACTTGGAATATCAAAAGTATGGAAGGATCATAAGTGCTTGTACAGTGCATGGCTGAAGTCGGCACTGCAACTAAAACGTAGAGATACATTGTAATTGTTATTGTTCATTGGCAATGCCTGCAAATTGGCAAATAATTAGGCCTATATATGACCTTTTAAAAGATTGGGCGGACTCAGTCATAGCCAATATAGGCGGACTAGATCGAATTACAGTATCTTGTTTGTCGCCCTCTCCGGCGTCAAGGGTAAAAGGATAAATTTTCTGTCAGCCAAGTTCTTAATTTTCGGATTTTTGCTTTGGGAATGAGCCCTGAACAGGCTACAGACGAGGTGATTTTCGTTTTCCTAGAATACGTTGTTCTTTAACTGTTATTTCGTGGCAGTGCATGCTCACATTAAGAGTATTTTGGATATCTAATTTTGATAAACTGACCTCTCACTTTTCTCTTCGGTCCCATGTATCTGATTTTGCGTGGTATGTAAGACTAAGTAAGAGTGGGCGTATGAGATTCTAATTTGTTGATTATGCATGTTGTGAGACGGAAAAGATACTGTTTGGATGCTTCTGTCGTTTTATGTGTGAACTCTATCATTTGTTGTTTGCACCATGTCTATCTGGATCTATTTGAACGATTTTAATGCAAACAATTTTGTCTTTTCAGTTCAATTCAACTTCTGAATGGTTTGAAAATTGAAGTCGAACCGTGAACTTTGTTTTATTTTCAGAAAATTACCCAGACATTATTTACTGAAATATCAGGATGAGTGTGAAAGCATTTGAGCTGGTTCCTGCTGTAGAAAGGTTGAAGCTACTTGGGGAGAGGACCAGCAAAACTTCAGTAAGTTCAGCAACCTTTAATTTTAAGTACTTTGTTGTAGATAATCTCTTTTTCCCTTCCTTTTGCTTTTATTTTGTTTCGTTTTGTTTTCTTTTCTTTTTAGTTGCCACTGTTTACAGCAGGCTGTTGAGGCCACTATTGAAGAATATACCACTTAGAATATTAAAATTCATAATGTACATAATTGGTTGCCTACGTTAGTACACAATAACATAAAATGAAAGCTAGGATGAGGAAGAAGAGAATGAAGCAGAAAAAGAAGAAGAAGAAGAAGAGGAAAAAAAAGAAGAAGGAGGAGAAGAAGAAGAAGAAGGAAAAGATGGAGGCAGAAGAAAAAGAAAAATAGTGTGTTGGCTCATTTTTACAATCTACATGTAGGCCTACATGATGATATGTCTATAATGCATTAATTTGAAATGATTTTTTTTTAAAATAAAAAAACACAACTTTTCTCCTCTCCTACTTCCTCCCACTAGATTGAATGTATAGAGTGCTGTGGAAAGAACCTCTACATCGGGACCAGTGACTGGTAAGATCATGAAGATTTGAGATAAACTCCTCAAAAAATAGTTCTGCAATTCAAGTTTGAGCTTTGAGATTTCTCTTAGAATATATAAATATATATATACATAACAAGAGAGATACATTTTATCAATGCTAAAACTTGAAATGTAGAACTCTTTTTAAAGGGATTGGGTAACTTTGTCTCAGATTCTGAAACAAAATCCTGGACTTAGCTCATGCTGCAATGATAATTATAAACCTTTAGGTCAGTCAGGAACCCCATGACTTTTACAAGCCGATCGCCTGTCTGATTATCAGGATATTTATGATTGGAAATCAAAATCAAATTTTGCGTTTTCCTAATGGTTTTCATAACACTACAGTCTATTGGGGAAAACGAGTATGGTAAAACCGGTCACTCAAAGATTTTACGTTTTTGAGGCACTTCTTGATCATTTTGAAGCGCAATTTTTTTGTTAGGGCTTCAATATTACACGATATCACAGTCACTGATAACAAGTAGGGCCATGCATCTCAGATTTAACATTGTTAAACGATGCCTTTAAGCATATATATGCTCTCAGCTTTGTTTCATATAAGAGATGGAGTTATGCTAAAAATTTGGATTAAGGTTATTCAGTTTAGGGTTATAAAAGTAATAGGCACAATGACAAGACCAACACCAAACTGACTACAGACCAAACGGCAAACAAAAATTAGCGCCAGAGGAAAATAATTGGTCGGTTTAGAGTCGGCTTTGCTGTGACTGAGGTACATCTATATGAAGGCTTGTTCAGATATATGGCGAGGTAAACCGCGACAAAAGAAATGTCATGTTTTTTTAACCCTAATAAGGCCGGGGGCCATCATGGCCCTCCACGATTTTTCTGATTGTTCGGGAACGCATACGGATGACGCCCGCCGCTTCATGACTTTATTCTTTCGAGTCTTGCGCATCTTTTAAAACAATTTTTTTGAAAATCGGACCTACCGTTACAAAGTCACGTGACCTTTTGTCTTTACATGTCGGCCCGAAAATCGCTCATTTTCGTGATTTGTGTACAAAACATATGGAAATATCATTTTTCCTAAAAGAGATAAAACATTGGTTATTTGGTCTTGTTTAAAGTTTAGGTGTTTGTTTTGGGGTCAAAATAGTTAAATTATAGTTAGAAATGAAATAAAACAACAAAAACAATAAAATACATAAGTTAAAAAAACAATGAAATACATAAGAAATTATCAAAACAAGAGATAACATAAGAATAACCTAGCTTTCCAAATTTTTTTCGTATTATTATTCCAAATGGTCTAACAAATATATGTAGTGGAAAAGAAAGCTTAAATATGAAGAATATATGATTTATGGGTAAAAATATGAATTTTTGACCTTATTTGCATAATTTACCATAAATATGCAAATGAGTAATTTTTTCAAAAATTGAAATTGCTATAGTATTCTATACACTTCACTTGACATGCATGCAAATTTTCGCGGCGATCGGCCGTTTCACGGCCGAGATCTTAAGGGGGGGCCATAATGGCCCCCCCCCGGCCGTATTAAGAACTCAAATAGCCCGGCCTTATTAGGGTTAAAGGTGTAAATAAATGGCAACTGTATGCAACAAAAGAATTGTGCGTATTTACCAAGCCATGTGTTATAAGATACGGAAATGTGATGCATATCACACTTTACGTCATAAAAAAAAACCTCAGAAGGTTTTGCCGCTTCATATCTGAGGTATAGTGTTTGATCTAGGGTTGAAAGCGTACATGTATTATAATTGTTGCTGTCATAGACCCAGGTAAATTCAAAGAGCATGTGATCCTTGACCTCAATATAAACATGATATTTAAAAGATACCTAATTGCATTACACAAAACTATACCAACTTACCAACTACTAACACAACTCAACAAAACAAAGCAAAACAATGGTTTGTCAAAGGTTTATATCAATAGAATAGGTCATCATCACCCTCTGGTTGTTTTGTAATTTTACTCCCCATTTTTGTAAACTGTCTGAGCCTTTTATTTATATGTGAGCAAAATAAATCCATGTCAAATGTACATTAAACAAGTAAACGAATGAAATGAAATGAAATTGATTTTGTTATTATGTTTTCCTTCTCCCTTTTTCATTCAATATTCTTTAGCTTTGTGATCCATTACTTGATTGAAGAAAAGACGCAACCCAATGGCAAGATAACGTTTGTCTCTGAGAAACAGTCCCATAAATACTTGGCTGTGGTATGTCAACAATATTTTGCTCTTGTTATATGCAGTTAACAGCTAAATTATTCATACCCTTACCAAGTGTTGTCATTTATTAAGTTAGGGAGAAATTGATTCGTTCCGATTAATGTTTCGTGAAAATGTTGAGCTTACATCTGAAAGTATTCTACTAAGGTCATAATTCAATCAGTGCACCTTTCATTCTTGAGTTACGAAAAACACAAAATCCATCAAATTTACAAGGGGTATGAATAAATTAGTTGTTAACTGTATATATATATCTTCCTATGCCTATCTAATCCTTTATTGGCCATGAATCAAAATAAACCCTTTCACGGTTACAAGAGTGCGCATGCGCTGACATTAAATTTCGAGTAAACAAAGTTGTTTACTCGTAATTTAAAATGGCGCCCAAGTCAATATGATGTGAGCGTACAGCGCAGGCAGTGACGCAACAATGCGTGCACATCTGAAAACCTTGACGACGCAATGTTTACTTGCAAATTAATATGGCGGCCTTAACCGTGAAAGGGTGTATTGCTATAATAATAATGACAATATTAATAATGATATAAGATGATGATGTAGTAATCAGAAGCATAATCATGATATTATCAATAATAATAATGACCTACTTATACTGCAGTCATTTTGACCCAAAATGTAGGGTAAGGGACAGGGGTTGGGAGCGCACGGAACCCAAGTCCAACATGGGTTCCATGCGCGTCATATAGGCAGGATTTTATGTTACCCTTTTTTTTCTTTGTACCCCTTAACCATTTCTGTACTGAATGCCATGTAAAATTTTATTTTTTTCAAGTGATTTGTACATGTTCACTTTAAACTCCATGTCATTTTTTGTATGTTTAACAGAAAAAGCCAATCCAACAATTACAGGCAGCCTCAGCGCTAACCAGGATACTGGTACTGTGTGATAACGTTCTCACTCTACTACACATGTTCAACCTAGAGGTATGTACCACACCCCTCCTATCCCCCTCTTACCCCCACTCCCTCTCTCAAACCCCCCTCCAATCTAGAGGCATGTACCACACCCCTCCTACTCTCCCTCTCACCCCACTCCCTCTCTCACCCCTTCACCCTATCTTAGCCCCCCTCTCCCCATCTTGACTTAGTACTGGTACAGTGTGATAACGTCCTCACCCTACTACACATGTGCAACCTAGAGGTATGTACCACACCCCTCCTATTCTCTTCCTACTATTTCTCTCACCCTCCCTCCCCTTCTCACCCCCCCCCCCACCCCATCTTGATTTCATACTGGTTCTGTGTAATAACGTCCTGACGCTACTACACATGTTCAATATAGAGTTATGTACCACACCCCTCCTACTCCCTCCCTCCTCCACATTCCACCCCCATTTCTTCCTACATCCCCTCCTATATGTACTCTCCCTTCTTTGTGTTACATCCCCTTCCCTGCCCCCTTCCCTCTCTTACTCTCCCCACACACACTTCATGTCGTACTCTCCTATTCTCTTTTTCTTCTTCGCAAATATTCCTATTTGCCTATTCTCTACTTATTCATCTAAACCCAATGTGAGGATTTAAGTCCAGCTAAACCAAGGGGAAAATATGGTTTGGTCTAACTTCAGACAAAGCTTAACCCAAGCATCAGATTTAGATTTTAGTAGAATGCAGACTATTCTTTCCTTCTCTGCTTTGCCTAATATGTCTCTTACATGTAGTTGTATTTACTAATAATCTCTCTCAAGAGAATTTTCATACATGTATTCCAAGAGGTTTCATGAATAAAATCTGGTAGTAAGATTGCTTACTTGTATGTATACATGAAACTTTTCACAATTTTCAATTGGATGAAATATCCTTTGCTGTATTCTCTTTTTTCTTTACTTTTTTAATGTCCAGCCTATACTCAGTGGTGCAAAGATCAAAGGGGTGAGTATTTTTTTTTTCTTTTTCTGTTTGCTTCCTTTCCCTAGTTTACCCATAGCCGTTACAAATTTTCTAAGGGTCTAAATGAATCAGCTTTTCCTCCTCAAATTAGCTACAGATATTTGTAGTTTCCACTCGTTTATAGTTTAAAAAAAATTGTGTATTGAATGAAACAGGTTGAATGAAAAATACGAAAAATGAAGAAGAAATTAGCTAATTTGTTCTCACAAAAAGTGTTTCAAAGTTTCACTCTGCGTTGCCTATTCAGAGACTTTGATAATTATTTTTCAATTAAATCATTCTCATTCATGAATGGCACAATATACTGCAATAGAAATAGACTTAAATTTCCTAGCGATTGTTGCACTTTCTGCTCATGTATAGTTTGTCATTCATATCATTCTCGTTGATAAGATAAAAAAAGAAAACATCACTGTTGGCAAGTTGACCATGAGATGGTGCTGTGCAATAAACAGCACGCTAGGTCAGAAAGTTCATCAGTTCGGTATCGCTTTAATGCCAGTAACATGTTTTCATATTCTTTTTAAAAAAAATCTTTCTCTCTCTTAAAGGTGACATCATTCTGTGTTAATGAGAATCCAAGGAGTGGCAGTCCTTTCAGTGTAGAGGTAAGACAAATTTTGTTTCCTCTTTATACGCCACACAAATTATCTTCCTGGGTCACATTGTATTTATCATGGGAAATATATGAAGAGTTTCATTCCAAAACAAAAGGAGCTCAATCCACTTTTGTAACTTTGGAGAAAAAAGGATTTGTTTACCAGATTTTGTACATGCGTCTATGGAAAAGTGATATCAGAAGGTGCATTTTTTCATAATTGCTCCCAAAATTTAGGTAAATACTTTTGTAGAAAGACGGGTACTTTAGTGAACAATGTTCTGATATCAATAACTCAATTTTCATCAAAAGTGGATTTAGCTCCTTTTGGAATTAAATTCTTCATATATACCAAAGGCTACAAAGTTATTGAACTGTTTTCAGTTTATAATCTATGCTATTCAGGTATTAAAAAGGGTTGTGGTTGAGCCAATCAAGGTCGGAAATGGGCAATTGTGTTGTTCAAAACACTCCTTCCATCAACTGGTGTCTATCTTTTTGTGCAACATTGCACGTGTGGCAAACAAGTGATCGTGCAGAGAGGCAAAGAAAGCAAGCAAAGTGCTAACCATGTATGTATTTTTCTGGGAATCGTATGTCCCAGTTATATAAATGCAGATGATTATTTACTTACTGCCCAGTTATGCCTTGTTGGACTTAACTATGGCAGGCCATTCATGCCACTGTTTGCTCTCACCATTTACTGGCATTGGTCTCTCAAGGGACGTACAAATTGTGGTCACCAATCTACAGAATTTACCTTTTTTGATAGTTCATTATTGAAGGAAAAAAATATTATTTAAAGATCATAATTGAGAGACAATAGTGAGAGCAAACTGTGGCATAAATGGCCTGCCATATTTAAGTCCAACTTAAACTTTACTCTCCAAATTACGGTAGTACCGGTACGTTTTTTCTTCACGAAATACTTTTTTATTTATTTATTTATTTATTTATTTTTTAATAAAGAGTACGAATTTACAAAAAGTTAACGAAAAAGAAGTGAAAGGTGTTAATATTCTCAAAAAGAATGAAACACCAGTAATAACCCCCCCCCAAAAAAAAAAAACACCTGCTTGTAAATAAACTATAGGTCCTAATATGGAAAAACAGCATGAGGAATGGACATTTCTGCATTGGAAGTGTGTCGTGCGTGGTTGTAAGTTTTAATGAATTCCTTTTTTTTGTTGCTTGAAATTCCTTTTTTTTTGCCATCATGGTTCCTTTTTTTGGTTGCACAAGGTTGGCAGCTCTGTAATCATCTCTTTATCTCTCTCTCTCTCTCTCTCTCTAACTCTTGCTCTCTCTCTCTCCTCCTCTCATTTCTCTCCGTCTCTCTCTCTCTCTCTAACTCTTGCTCTCTCCTCCTCTCATTTCTCTCCGTCTCTCTCTCTAACTCTTGCTCTCTCTCTTGCTCTCTCCCTCTCTCTGTAACTCCCTCTCCCTTCCTCTCTCTTCATCTCTCTTTCTCATTAATCAGATTGCTGTAGCAACAAGGAGACGCTTGGTCCAGGTCTACTCAGTCACTGAAGACAAGATGGTCCTAGTCAAAGATGTATCAATACCTGATATGCCCGTTAATGTGGTGAGTAGATGAATTAGCACTGACAAAAATAACAAATTACATTTTGTATCATATCTCGATTTTTTTTGGAAAAACTAATATTGACATTCAAATTGATATTCTTCATGGCAATCTAAAACCTAAAGGTGACTGATGATATTTTTTGTTCATAGATCTGTTATAGGAATCTGAATTGTGATTGACTTTAATTTGTTTAATAGTCCTATGTAACGAATAATAATAATAATAATAATACTCAGCTTTTATATAGCGCGAATTACAATTAAGTCTCGAAGCGCTTTCAAACTTGTTATGGATATCAAACCTGCTTTAGTGACCACCTGTCTACATGTACAAAGACCACCTGTCTACAAAGACCACATTTTCTGTTTCCCTTGAAAATGGTTTCTCATTGAAACATGTACTAAAGGAACCTGTCTACAAAGACCACCTGCCTATAAAGACCACTTTTCTTGTCTCCCTTGGGTGGTCTTAATAGACAGGTTTCACTGTACTTACTGATTTGTTAGAAAAAGATTTTTATTTATTTATTTCTATTGTCGAGCAACTGACATTCCTAAGGTGCCTAAAACAATTGACTACGTTGTCTACGTTGAACCAGGTTTAACTTGGTTCGCCCTGATGATTTCTTGGCTCAGTATCTTTTGATGTTCTTTTCCGCAGGGTATTGATTCATTCTGTGTCTGTGTTGCCCTTAGCAACCAGTACATCCTGGCGAACTATGAAACAGGTCAAATCACTGACCTCTTTCCCGTGGAGACGGAGCACACCACACCAATCATCAAGAGAGTTGGAAGGGTAGGTTTTTTTTGTAAATTTTCCTTGAAATCTCCTGCTTACTTCAGTCAGAAATATTAATATTTTATTAAGTTTAGGCTTTGTTACTATGTCCCATTTGCAGGCCCAAAAAATGAAAAGTTAAATTCCAACGGCATTTGAAAGATAATAAGAACTTCCCTAACAAAGTGAAGGCTCGAAAATGTCTTTAAGTGGGAAAATAACGGCCATAAGTTGTTCAATCGACTTAAGCGATTGCAATCCAGTAAGTAATAGTCTGATTTTACAGACCCTTGTACTGAATGGTTGTGTGTTTTGTGCTGCGTAAAGATTCAATCAGTTTAATTTTGGCCATTACAAGAAGTGGGTTATTGATGTAGACAAATGCTCATGTACCCTTTTCAGCTCATTTTTATTACCAAAGATGAAAAAAGAAGTCAAGACGGTCACTCAATAGTGTCTGACAGTGAAGTCTAGCAAGTAAACGGGTTTCCTTGCATATTTTGAATATTAGGACACTGCTAATGTTTAAATTTCACAGATAGGACATACGTGACATATTCATAATTCCTGCAAAGTTCTACAGAATTTGATGTTAGCTGCAAATGGGACATAGTATCTTTAAAGAAGCCAACTTCGTAATTCACTTGAATTCATTAGGTCAGGGGGGTGTTTCACAAAGAATAAAATTGACTTTAAGTTGGACTTAACTATGGCAGGCCGTTCATGCCACTAGTTCCTCTATCCATTCTTAGCATTTGTTTCTCAAGGGACGTACAAATCGTGGTCACAAATCTACAGAATTTATCTTTTGTTATCGTTCATTATTGAAGGAAAAAATATTATCTAACGATCATGATTGAGAGACCAATGGTGAGAGCAACCAGTGGCATGAATGGCCTGCCATAGTTAAGTCCACCTTAAAGTCGATCTTAGTCTTTGTGAAACACCCCCCAGGTAATTTATTCTAAATGTAAGAAAGCTAGCTAGCAGACTTATGTCAATTGATTCAAAAGTCTTGGTTGGGTGGCAGTGGTTATTGTAAGGAAGTCTCTTTTCATTCATTGCTTTGAAGTTTTAATTGCATTGCCTTTGGTGTGTTTGTACTATCCAAGCGTATTTTTAAATTTGTCTTGCTTTGTATTTACTAGAATGTTTAAAGCCCCTCTGGCCTCTGCACTAGTTTTACCAGGAGGGATTAGAGGGATTAGCGTGGTCACTGACAGGTGGTTATCTCATCAACTCAGCTCTCAATTAACATAAGGAAAAGAGGATCATGGGGGACCAACGGGTACTGATTAGGCATTGTTTGCTATATAGAGGGTGCAAGTACATGTAGCTACAAGTAGTGCAGTGGGGCTTTAACATTAGCAAATAGCAATATTTGTTGTTGATTGCGTGTTTCTTTTCATTCCATGCGGTCTCCATGTAGGAGGAGTTTTTACTAGCAAGGCTGGTACCATCCAAGCATTATTTAAAAAAAAAATCTTTCTTTGTATTTACTAGATTGTTTAGAGCCCCACTGCACTACTTGTAGCTACATGTACTTGCACCCTCTATATAGCAAACAATGCCTAATCATTACCCGTTGGTCCCCCATGATCCTCTTTTTCTTATGTTAATTGAGAGCTGAGTTGATGAGATAACCACTTGTCAGTGACCACGCAGGGAGGTCTTACCCCTCCTGGCCAAACTAGTGCAGACAGGCTTTAACACTAATAATACGTGTTGATGCTTGCAAGTCTCTTTTCATTCCATACCTTCTAAATGTAGGAGGAGTTTTTACTAGCTGGGCCCGGTGCTCTTGGTATGTTTGTAACGTCGGGAGGTATGTCCCAGAGGCCGCCATTGAAGTGGGCGGAGTCAGTGTGCGCAGTCAGTTACACCTTTCCGTATGTGGTAGCGCTGGACGATGAATTTCTTACAGTTCACAGGTAAAAAAAAAAATCTGTTTATTTCTTCTACTTCTGCCCCTTTTCTTATTTCTTTGTTGTTCTTTCTTTTCTTTTTCTCCTTCTTCTTCTTCTTCTTCTTCTTCTTCTGGTTCTTCTTCTTGTTCTTCTTCTTGTTCTTGTTCTTCTTCTCATTATTATTAGTTGTACATGTAGTAGTAGTAGCATTTGTAGTAGTAGTAGTAGTAGTAGTAGTAGTAGAAGAAGAAGAAGAAGAAGAAGAAGAAGAAGAAGAAGAAGAAGAAGAAGAAGAAGAAGAAGAAGAAGAAGAAGAAGAAGAAGAAGAAGAAGAAGAAGAAGAAGAAGAAGAAGAAGAAGAAGAAGAAGAAGGAGAAGAAGAAGAAGAAGAAGAAGAAGAAGAAGAAGAAGAAGAAGTAGTAGTCATCGCCGTCTTCGTAGTAGTAGTAGTAGTTATACTTTTTTTTCTTCCTTTCTTTTTCTACTTCTTCTTCTTCTTCTCCGTCTTCTCATTATTATTATTCTTATTCTTATTATTCTTTTTCTTGATTTCTTTTACTTTATTTTAGATATGCCTCTGTTGTATTTCTCTTGATTCTTTCTCTATAAAGTGGTGTTTCCTTTCTAATATTTAATTCTAATCTACACAAATAAGCCCTTTTTTAATACCTGTTCTGCTTCTTTTTGAAATGTTCCATTTCCAGCTCTTGTTTCTCTTTCTTTCCTACTTTGTATAAGGATTAGTTTCTGGCAAATAATTTTATTCTCATTTGCTGACAACATACTTACTTATTGAATATTTGGAATAAAGTCAGCACAGCCTGAACATTCCAAATGTCCCTTTGTATCTATTTACCCCACCCCTCATGTCAAATGGAATAACCCAATCAACTCTTTGCTCTCTCACTCACCAGTGTGTTGGACCAGCAGCAGAAGCAGACCATTCCATTCCAAGGAGGGAAGTTGTTGGGTGACTTTGAAGGGAAGATGTTTGTTGCTTCCAACAAAGAGGTCTATGCACTAGTGCCTCTTCCGGTCGAGAAACAGGTACAGAAATGCAACTGACCAAGGTTGACCATATTTAACAGATTTTCTGGAAAGTGTGATTTCAATAATATTATTTTAATCAAAATGATCAAGTGATTGAAATTAGCATTATTTTTCTTTGCTGACCTTGGCACAAATAGCCCATTCTCTGTATGGTTTGGGCACATTCACTTTGAAATTAAAATGGTATGGTTACCCAGATTTTTCAAATAAATCAGACAAACAATGAAAACAAAAAGTCAGTAGAGTAGTCATAATCCTAATGTAATGTAATCTTTTTTTAAAGTGCTGTGAGTTTTAATTGTGTAAAATATACATATTAGTCATCATCCAACTACAGTTAAACCTGTCTATAAAGACCGCTCAAGGGAAACATGAAAATTGGTCTTTATAGGCAGGTAGTCTTTATGTACAGGTTCCTAATAGTACAAATTTCAATGAGAACCCATATTCAAGGGAAACAAAAAATGTGGTCTTTGTAGACAGGTGGTCTTTCTATACAGGTGGTCGTTTTAAAAAGCAGGTTCGACTGTGCATGTGTGATTTATTATTGAAGATTGTGAAAGACTTGCACAGTGTATGGTGCATATACACTCCTACGTGTATAGTTAAGAACTGAATTATTCATACCCCTTGTATATATTTTGTGTGTGTGTGTGTTTTTCGTTACTCAAGAATGAAAGGTGGACTGGATAAATGAGGACTTCTGTTGAACATATTTGGTGGTATTCTCAAGAGCGGACTAACTTTAGTCCATGGTTTAATCCTCCGACTAAGTATGGAATGCCAGGTGTCCATATGAATATATTTTTGAATAATTTGATATGTCCCTAATTACCATGATAACATAATTATTTCATAGTTATATTATTTTAAAATGGGGTTATTACATTTTATTTTAATTTAGTGACAGATTAAATTATTCAAAAATATATTTATATGGACACTTGGCATTCCATACTTAGTCGGAGGATTAAACCATGGACTTAAGTTAGTCTGCTTTCGAGAATACCACCCTTTAAGATGTAAGCTTTGGTATCTCCCATTCTCAAGAAACATAAATTGGGACAAATCAATCTTTCACGTACTTAAACAATTACTAAACTTGGTTAGGGTATGAAGAATTTAGTTGTTAGCTGTATGTGTTTTGGAGAAATGATGTATATTTATTTACCTTCAAACTTATGTTATATACCCTAAATTCCTCTCTTTTTGGAAAAATATCTGTGTAAAACGGTATATCTTTTCGAAATGAACAAACTTTGTTAATTATTTGATATGTGCCCAAGTGAGAGGTTGTTTTTTTTTTAAATTATTTAGCTGAAATGGTGTTAAGGTGAGCTTTGATAACATATAAAAAGGGTAGTGAATTTCATATTGACTGTTTTGCAAATGAAAATAATACCAGATAGACATGAAATTTGATTTCATATTTTTTAACCAAACTAGTAAACAAGATTTTGTTCATTTTGAAAAGATATACTGTTGTAAATGCATACAAAATAAACTGTATTTCTGATTTTGTCTATTAAAAAAGATTGCTCATGTAATTGTGGATATATAGGAGGTACGAAGTAGCGCAATGAACAAAATTTCTGATTGAGGAGCACTAAAATCATTTTATTTTTAAGTTGTCTTTTCTTTTTTCCTTTTTTCATATCAGGTACAAGCGTTACTTGCTGACAAACGAGTGGAGGAAGCACTAAACCTTGCCAAAAACTACCGAAAAGCTGGACTTGGAAAGGATAAGTTTATGCAGGTAATGAATTTTCATTCTATTTTGTCTTTAATTTAGAAGAGTATTGATATCATTGGAACCATTCAGCAATGTTTCATTTTGGTATCATTACATGGATTAATACAATGTGGTGCAGGGAAATTATTTGTGTGGCATATAAAGAAGTCATTAAGTTTCATACAAAATTTCCCATTTGCTACCAATACTCTATATGACCTTTGACCTTCACGTTTCATTTTCTTATAGATGTATAACCGGATACAGCAGCAGGCAGGGTTCATCCAGTTCGCTCAGCTTAATTTCGCTGATTCCATGGAATTGTTCAAGGAAGCTAAGCTTGATGTGAGAGAGGTAAGAAAATGGGAGCAGCCAATCAATGCCTCCACCAAAGAGTTTCTGTGATTTTATTTATTTTAATGCTATACCATGTGCCTGTTAGATTGTCTTACATCTGTAACAAAGGAAAATGTTAAACCAAAGGAAATTACAAAAGCATGGTACACGAGCTCAGGTTAAAAAATTTGCTTTAATGTACTATGTTTTGTATTTAATATCTTGATACTATAAGCCGTTGCCTGCCGTAACTTCCATTTATTGTAATTGTACAGGTGTTTCTAGTGTTAATAGTGGTTTTGAATTGTAGACTAGCGCTATTGAACTATCCAAATGTGTTGATATGACAGTCGTTGAATTTAAATTAATTAAAAATACTCAATTTAACTTAAAGTGGAAGAATAGTTTTGTCACCTCTTAAATTGATCTGCCTGTATCCCGACATATTGCATTCCGACTTCTGGCTTTCCTGGTACCAGTCCTCAACCTATCCCAAATTTTAACTTTTTCACCCTTCTGATTTTGCCCTTAAAATTTCGCAAAAATATATACCATTTGTTTGTGGTCCTTATTCTATGGAAGAGTTGATCTGCCTGTATCCAAACCTACTGCCCTCCATCTCCAACTTCCATAGTGCCATCCCTCCCCTCTATGAATGAACTGATACTAGACCTCTCAACTTTCCCCACAATATCTACTTTTCCATTTGATCTGTCCCTTCGATTTCGCCCCTAAAATTCCTATGTATAGTGGTCCTAATTAAAGTTACTTCAAATTGGTGGAACCTACATCAGAGATACCACTATTTGATATGGAAAATCGTTTCTTTTAAACATTTTAATATTAATTTATTCCTGTAATAATGTTTCTCTTGTGCTGTATTTTTTGTTCAAGATGTTTTTTTATACTCTAATATATCAGTAATTTTGATTGTTGTGGACTATTATGTCTGCTTTGTTATGCGAGTATGGTCAATAAAGTGATATTTGAAGAAAAAAACAATCATTCCTATTTTATGGAACAGTTGATCTGCCTTTATCCAAACTTACTGCCCTCGAACTCCAACTTCCATCGAGCCATCCCGCCGCTTCACGACTTCGCCGACATCAGTCAAGTTGTCAGAGGTAAGCCTGACAAGGTGGCGGAGTGCAAGCAATTCCTCATGGACTTCCTAGAAGACGTGAGGGATACTGACCTAGCAGTCGGCATGAAACTGGTAAAGTATTCTTGACAGTATTTTATATTGAGGTTCACCTCTCTCTCTCTCTCTCTCTCTCTCTCATTCTCCCTTGACTGCTCTCTTTCTAAATGCTGTAGACTTCTCTATATGTTTTACATGTATTTCCTTATTTATAAAGGTATAAACTCCTATTTAATAATAATTACAGTGCTTATATAGCGCCTAACACTTACTTTATCAGAAGTCTCTAAGCGCTCTACAATAATGCAGCATAATTACCCTGGCTTTAGCAGTGCAGCTGTTATGCGCGCTGCAAGAATAAATTCCTACCAGGTACCCATTTACTTCACCTGGGTGGAGTGTGGCAAATGTAGATCAATGTCTTGCCAAAGGACATTAGTGCTGCGGCGGGACTCGAACCGCGGACCTTGTGATCGACAGTCCGGCGACGTATCCACTCGACCACAACACCTCTACCGGCGTTTTATTTACCAATTATGTTCACACCTTTGTCATGCATGCATAGCTGCTGCTTTTCCTAACCATCTTATCATTCTCCCCCCTCCCCTCTCTCTCTTCTCTTTCTCTCTCTCTCTCTCTCTCTCTCTCCTCTCTCTCCCCTTTCTCTTTCTCTCCCTTTCTTTCTCTCTCCTCTCTTCCCCCTCTCTCCCCCTCTTCTCCCCCTCTCTCTCTCCCCTCTCGCCTTTCTCTTTCTCTCCCTCTCTTCTCTACCTTCCCTCTCTCTCTATCTCTCTATCCTCTCTCCCTCTCTCCCCCTCTCTGCTCATTCTCTTCCCCCTCCTGCCTTTTCTTCCTCTTCCATATCCTCTTTGTCTCTCACTCTCTCTCCGCCTCTCTTTTCTTTCTTCCTCCCTCCATCCCGCCCTCTCTTCCCCCCTCTCTCTCATATTAGGAGGTTGATACTGCCCTGCTGAAGCTCTACGCCGAGTCCAACCCGACCAAACTAATCACTCTCATCTCGAACGAGAACTCTTGTGACCCTGAAGACAGCCGGGAATACCTCCAGGGATTCAGTCGTGACCATGCTCTTGCCCTCCTCCACAGATACCAGGGTGATAGCGAGCAAGCCATGGTCATATGGGCAAGGTAACCTCTTTTATATCCAAAAGTGGTGGAGGCGGCGGTGGAGGCGGGTCCATGTACTTGTTGATGAGTGGTTTCCAGATGCCGTTGATATATAATCCTGAGTCTTGGGGAACAGTGTTGTGGCGGTGAATTTTGATGGCTTCTCGGATTCGGTGTGTGTGCCAGTGCTTGATGATGGAGATGAGATGACTGTTGCCCCTTTCGATGGTGTGTTTGTGTTGTTGGGCGTGTTTGACAATGGCGGACTTGTCCTAATCGTTGAGTCTGAAGCTGGTTATGTGCTCCTTGAGTCTTGTTTCAAGATTTCTCCCAGTTTCACCAATGTAGACTTTTCCACATTCGCATGGTATCTTGTAGACTCCAGCTTTCTTGTGGTGTGGATGCTCGTCTTTGTGGGAGTGGAGTACGTGTGGGCTTGTGTCACCGGGATGTGGAAAGATTGTTATATACTATGTTACTCATAAAGATTTTGTTGAAGGTTGGTGGGTTTGTTTGTTTTACATAACTGCTAAGAAAGTATGTGTATGCTTGTGAGTAGGCAACCAGGGGACCAACAGCTTTAAGTCCTCTCCGAGGGACTTTCTAATGAGGATTAATGCCTTACCAAAGGGCACTAGCGAATTGAATTGGTTTAGAACCCTGGGACCTCCCGGTTACGAGACCACTGCTCTGCCACTGTGCCATCGCGTTCATCATATATATTTATGTACATTTTACATGCACTATTTGTAAAGAAAATTCATTTAGAAGGAATTAATATACACCATATTAATCATCGATTTCAGGAGGCATGATGGCTCGGTGGTAGAGCAGTGGTCTCATAAATGGAAGATCCAGGGTTCCAAACCAATTCAGGGCACTAGTGTTGTTTGGTAAGGCATTAATCCTCATTACCAAGTCCCTTGAACAGGATGTAAAGACTTAGAACCTCTGTTGCTTACTCATGCTTTCATAGGTATGGACAAACCATCATCAATATAGAACTTTGTTTTGGTTTTATTGATTATTTATATGACTTAAAGCGATACCGAACTGATGAACTGTCTGCCCTAGTGTACTGTTTATTGCACAGCGCCATCTCATGGTCAACTTGCCAACAGTGCGTACCCCATTACCTAATTATCCACTTTGCAGGCAGAAGACTCAATGCGAGAACCATTAGCGCAGCGAGTTACGGGACCATACTGCTACAGCTGACCTGAGATGGCGCAAGAGGGGATACTTCTGGTACAGTGCGGCTTTAAAAAACATACACATTTATAAGGGTGCTTTCAAGCAATTTTTTGAAGCTAGAATCACAAACATGAATCACGAATCAAAACGCCGTTACAAAACACGGTTACTGCGGGAGATCGTTCAAGCAATTTTCCATCAACGCTGATTCTCGCTCATTTCAAGCCCACCCAGGAAGAATAGAAAAAGATAGCGATAATATAGATAATAGATAACAACGTCATAGAATCATGATTGAGATCTCTGTTGCGTTCAAGCGAATTTAACGCGTTACAAAACGCATCTTTTTCAGCGTTTCATGTTTGCGTTTTTAAAAACGTTTATTTTTACGCCAGACGAAAAATCGCTTGAAATCGCTTGAACGCAACTGTGTTTTAAACTATATGTCTTTGAAAATCGTGTTTCTAGGGTGAAAAAGTGTCGCTTGAACGCACCCTTATTCATTCATTCAATACATTTTTTTTTGGTCTGGTACCTTTAGATTAGCTGATGGCGATGCTACAGATGAAACCTTCCCTGGATTAGGGTTTGTGATTGATTTCTTATCAAGGTGAGATATATTCCTTTCTCCATTCCTTTTTATCTTCAAGACACATTAGGCCTGTCTTCATCAGCTCAAGATTGCCAAATAACCCACTATTTTACTATCCCTATCCCAAATTATCCAGCTAATTTGCGTCTGCATCAACCCGCAGTTGCAATTAGCGGGATATTTGGTTGAGATAATCATCCCAAGATATCTTGGGCTAGTTTGCAAAATATCCCGCTATTTGTCCGGTGCGTCTTAACCAGCCCGAAGACTCGCACTACGCGCGAACGCTGAGTAAAATATCTCGAGCTAATTTCGCGAGCTCATGAAGACGCGATCTGTAACTTCGGGCTTATTTCCCAATCCGAAATAGCGGGCTACATGTATTTGGCAATCTCGAGCTGATGAAGACATACCTACAGTGGTGGGCTCCCATGGGGAATTCAACACCATCCTGGTGTTCACCCAATAACAGGTGTTGTCAATCACTAGGATTAGCCTTCAGGTTTATGATTAACAGGCCTTATGTAATGCTCTGCATTTTCCACCAATCACCCCATATGGAAAAATCATTATCTTATATTTCCATCACCCAAAGACTCTCAGAGAGACTTGGGAGTATTTTCTTGATGGGACCACAGGTTTGCTGTGTGCAGACTTGTACATCAATTAATGGTATTTCCACCAAGTCTAGTTACAGCGAATTATGACCTACTGCACATGTAAACTGACTATTAAACATCCTTTAATATCCCACTTCAGAGAAGCACATGTACAAATGACCCCCAAATATCCCGATTCTGCTGCAAAAATTAGTTGAATGTATTGATAAGCGAATTATGACCTTCTGCACTGGAAACTGACGACCATCTCCTTTTAAATGTAGCTTATCTGATCATGAACTGGTATGGAGATATGTAGACTGGGCCATGAGAAAAGAACCGGAGAACGCAACCAAGGTAAAGACCAAAAACATTTTGTGGCAATGCTGGTGGTTTGGTGGTGGTGATGGTGGTGGTGGTGATGGTGGTGTTGGTGGTGGTGGTGATGATGGTGTTGTTGGTGGTGGTGGTGGTGGTGGTGATGATGGTGTTAGAGGTTGGGTTGGTGATGATGTTGATGGTGGTGATGATGGTGATGGTGGTGATGGTGGTGGTGGTGGTGGTGGTGGTGGAGATGGTGATGTTGACAATGACGATGGTATTTGTGATGGTGGTGATGATTTTAGTGATGGTGATGGCACTAAAAGTGTTGATAATGATGATGTTGATGATGATGATGATATTGAAGACGATGATTGGGGAGATGAAGAAAGTGGAGATGAAGATAATAGTGAAGATGATGATGATGTTGATGATGGTGATCATTGATGGTGATAAAGATTAAGCATGGGAATGAGGATAGATAATGATGATAAGAGTGATTATTTGCTTTTAGTGCTGAGGATGTTGCTGATAATGATGGTGGTGTTCTTGATTTAAACACTTCAAATCGTGCCTCAGAACTTACTTTTTTGTGGAAATCTGCAACTATTCACTTCATTTGTGGTGTCTGTGCCTGTTGATGTTCCTTAACAGAAATATCATCATCATCATCATCATCATCATCATCATTATCATCACCATCATCATCGTCATCATCATCATCATCATCATCATCAACATTATCACAATCATCATCATCATCAACATTATCACGATCATCAACATCATCGTTATCATCATCATCACAATCATCAACATCATCATTATTATCATCATCAACAGCATCATGACCAACATCATCATCATCATCATTATGACATCACAATCATCAACATTATCATCATCATTAACATTGTCATCATCATCATTATGACATCACAATCATCAACATCATCATTATTATCATCATCAACAGCATCACGACCATCATCATCATCATCATCATTATGACATCACAATCATCAACATTATCATCATCATCAACATCATCGTCACCATCATCATCATTGTGATGTGGTGATGATGATGATATTAGTGATTGTCACGATTGTGATGATGTGAATGATGATGATATTAGTGATTTTCATGATAGTGATGATGACGATGATATTAGTGATTGTCACGATTATGATGATGATGATGATGATATTAGTGATTGTCACGATTTGTGATGATGACGATGATGACGATGATGATGATGATTGTGATGATGAGGATGATGATGATGATGATGATGATGATGATGATGATGATGATGTTTACCATCTCTGGATCTTTTTCTCCAGATTTTCACTGAGAGACCGGAGAATGAGCCAGTGAGTGAGAGGATGAGACCAGACGTGATCATAGACTATCTTCATGCCTACCCCAGGGCTGTCATTAGATACCTGGAACATCTCGTCTTTGTCAAGAAAATGGAGGTATGAGTTGAATGAAAGATTTTATTATGTTAAGGGTGATAAAGGGTAAAACTAAATGTAAACCTGTATCTCAAACTCCTGTTTATTTTATTTATCCTCTCTCTGTCTGTCTGTCTGTCTCCCTCTCTCTATCTCTCTCCCCCCCTCTCTCCCTTCCTTTCTGATTCATATATTTTCCTCTCTCTCTCTACCTCCCTATATATCTCTATCTATCTAGCTAGCTATTTATATTATATCTCTTTCTTTTTATTTTATTCTCCCTCTTTCTTTCTCTTTCTCCTTCACCCCTCCACCTCCATCTCTCCCTCTCTCCCTCTCTGTCCATGTCTCTTCTTTGCTTCATATATTTCTCCTCTCCGTCTCCCTCTCTCCCTCTATTTATCTATATCATTATATATCTAGCTAGCTAGCTAGCTTCTGATTTCTCTTTCTTTTTATCTTATTCTTTCTTTCTCTGTAATCTCTTTCTCATATTTTCTCTTTCTCCTTCACCCCCCCCCCCTCCCTCTCTGTCCATGGATCTTCTTCTCTACTTCATGTATTTCTCCTCTTTTTCTCTCTCTATCTATATCTCTGTCTATCTATTTAGCTAGCTAGTGTAGTCTATTTAGTGTAGCTTAATATTTCTCTTTCTTTTGATCTTATTCTCTCTTTCTCTTTCTCCTTCACCCTCCCCTCACCCCCTCCCCACTTCATTGCCTTGGGCCATTCATCAGTTGTTGCATATACAGTCAAACCTGTCTATAGCGACCGCCCAAGGGAAACACAAAAAGTGGTCTTTGTAGACAGGTTCCTTTAGTACATGTTTCAATGAGAAACCATTTTCAAGGGAACAAAAAATGTGGTCTTTGTAGACAGGTGGTCTTTGTGGACAGGTGGTCACTAAAGCAGGTTTGACTGTACTAACCTGTTGATTACTGAATTTTCTACCTCCTGTATTAAAGCAGTGCTCAACACTATGAAACAGGCGCCTGGGACACATGGGTGCCCAAAATCTAAGTCTGGATCCCTAATATTTTCACACAGCTGCATTGCTATCCTGGCTGTGTATTAAAAGCTGTTCTTTTGACTCTCAACATTTCAAACACCACTGTACAAAACTCAACTGATTTTCACTATAAAAAATCGGTACTTTAGTGGCAATTGATGACACCTAAATAGCAGTAAAATACAACTTTTTTGAACTTACTGATGTTAGAAAGAATAATTTAAAAATTCAAATCGTGAGTCTACTGTCAAACTTGCCGATCAGCCACATCGGCATGACTGTGTGCATGTGTGTATTATAAGTGTATTGACTATTCATGTGTGCAAATGCTGCCTATTAACACGTAGTGCAGCGATAGAGGTCAATACGCATTAGCATTGACTCTCTATGCTTTGCTGGAGTGAATATTTTGAAGTTTTTGTATAGTGCTCATGCATACAGACCAGACCCTAAAGATTTCAATCCAGACCCCCTTCCAAAAAATTTAGTATGTAGCCCAACCATAGGCTTAATACTGGAAGCATCTGGTTTTTGCAGGCAATGAGTTACAAATATTTTCTCTTTGCATAATTTTCTTTCTGTAATTTTGTTGTTGTTGTTTGTATGTTTGGTGTTGCCTTTGGAGGATTATATTGAAGCTTGTCATTTAATCCTTTAATTTGAGATCATGTTATCTGAATTATTGATAATAGTGCTTGTATTAGATTATATAACACTGAAGTATTCTGTTAAAAATGCTATATAAATTCTATTCTACACTTTATCAAGAAATTAATTTTCTTTAGAAATATCTAACTCTTTATTTATTCATTTTTTTAATTATTATTTTGCCTTGGATGTTTTATCATATATCCATATTATTGTGAGGTGGCTTTTTTAAAATTCTGTGGAAAACTACTGCGATGTATTCAGACTATGACCTCTAATGAGCCTTCCTCCTCACGTCAGCTATTGTAATCTAGATCCACAGAACTTTGGCTTTTGAGAAGAAAAAAACCACAGACAAAAACATCGAATTGGGGGGTTTTGGGATAATAATTGGCACCGCTTGACCAAGAGAGGGTGAACTTGTGTATCGCTTTGCTTTTGTGTTCTGTCGCTGGGCGCTGAGCCGTGATTTGAGTTGCGGGGATGGAATTTGAAAAACAAGTTCAAGTAGGATTGTGCTTAGGATATGCGGGAGCGACGCGAGAGGTTCGGGTCAAGGGTCAAGGGTTAATGGTGTGTCAGCTCTGTAGAGCCTCAAGTTGGTTGCTTTAAATTTAAAAGACCAGATTTGGGAGGTCATAGCACTTTATGTAGAAATGATCAACAAATATCCACAGATCTTTTAAACAAGGAGCCGTCCCACTTGGTGCATTTTAGAATCAAGTGCTGCGAAAGTGTTGGAGAGGCTTCATCAATAGCTCTTGAAAGGAATACTTCCACCTGTGTTCCATAGAATGTACCGTCGGTGCATGAATGTACCGTTGGTGCATGAACGAATAATTATTACATAACTTTCGAGACCATCTATCCAGAATTCATCTCAATGGGTTTCACAATTTTTGTTTAAAGCCCCACTGTACTACTTGTAGCTACTTGCTCCCTCTATATAGAAAACAATGCCTAAGCGGTACCTGTTGGTCCCCCATGATCCTCTTCTTCTTATGTTAAGTGATAGCTGAGTTGATGAGATAACCACCTGTCAGTGACCACGCTAATCCCTCTAATCCCTCCTGGCCAAACTAGTGCAGAGGGGTTTTAAAAAAGAGGATCATGGGGGACCAACGGGCACAGCTTAGGCATTGTTTTCTATATAGAGGGAGCAAGTAACTACAAGTGGTACATTGGGGCTTTAAATTACCTCTATCTGTCCATGTGTAGATAGTATCTCCAAACTGGTGTGGCTTTTTAATATTTCAGAGTGATTTAAAGTCCCTATCAGGGATTTGCTAGCCCTCGAAAACTATCTCAAAATTTATCTGTAGCAGCAAGATGAGTTTATGAAAGTATGTGCAAAATTTCAGATCAAAAGCCTATGTGGTTTTCTCTCTATGAGTGAAATATTGAAGCCCTCATTTTGTTCATAACAAATGGGGTGAATAAAACACTGCCAGGTACGAAAATAAAATTTAAAAAGGAAAATGACTGTAATTGTGCAAATAATGAATATTTTGCCACCCTACTTTTACAACAGTTTTCAATTATGATTTTTTACATTTTGGCCTCTTTACAACTTTTGAGATTATTTGAATGAATACCGTAGATTGAGAACTAGAGTAATGGGAAAGAGTGGAGGGATAAACTATACTGAGAAGCTTATAGCTTGGAAAAATTTAGACCCCCTGAATATTGGAAGAAACTTTAAAAAGAAACTTTAAAAAGAAACTTTAAAAAGAAACTTTAAAATGAAACTTTTATGGATGGTAATCGCAGGTTTGAATACATTCTGATTAGAATAAAAGTGACTTACAAAATATGGGTGGACTAGTGGCCACACCCATTCACACTCACTTTAAATAGGGCCAGCACAGAAGCCAAGTCCGACTTGGGTCCCATGTGCAAGGTCAGGGGGGTGTTTCACAAAGACTAAGATCGACTTTAAGTTGGACTTAACTATGGCAGGCCAATCATGCCACTGGTTGCTGTCACCATTGGTCTCTCAATTATGATCTTTAGATAATATTTTTTCCTTCAGTGATGAATTATCAAAAAATGTAAATTCTGTAGATTTGTGACTATGATTTGTACGTCCCTTGAGAGACAAATGCCAGTATTATGGTGAGAGCAAACAGTGGCATGAGTGGCCTGCCATAGTTAAGTCTAACTTAAAGTTGATCTTAGTCTTTGTGAAACACCCCCCTGATGTTATTTCCTATTTTCTTTATATTCCTTAACTGTAAACCCATTCAGGTTATGTAATACATGTAAGTTTTTTAGGTTGATTCTCTAAAGTCTAGCTACACTTTTTGGGGGATGATCTCTACACTTAATTTATAGCATTGTCGATACAACAATTTTTTTCTTCTTTTTTAATTGATTTTCTGAAGTCTAGCATTACTTGAATTATTTATATTTGGTGATCTCTACACTTTAGATATAGTATGTCGATACATGACTGTACAAAATCATTGGTTTGCCTTCTTTTTTTTGTTTATGTCGGCGCACCCTTTTAATGTCGGAGCACCCTTTAAGGGTGTTAACATACATGTACCACAGTACAAGGAACCAGATGAACTGTAATTTGTCATAGTACAAACGCTTCAAATCTAGATTTCTTTACCTCATGTATCTGACTTTTCTGACACACTAGGCCTGTCTTCATCAGCTCGAGATTGCCAAATAACCCGCTATTTTAACTATCCTGATCGCAAATTATCCACTAATTTGGTCTTCATAAGCCCGCAGTTGCAATGGACCAGTTCACGGTTAGCACATGTCCCAAATGACCCCGAATATCCACAGATCTCCAAAACATGAAGAGGTCCCAGTTAGACATTTTGAAATTATCACTCCTACAGCGATGGAGGTGCTAACATACATAGCCTTTGTTTCCCCTTTTCAAAGAATACTTCCACCTGTGTATCATGGAGGGCACTGCTTGTGCATACATGAATAATGATTACATAACTTTCATGAGCGCGTATCCAGTATTTTGTATCCGTGTATTTCACAATTTGGTCTGCAATGACCTTTATCTGCTCATGCTCAGACTGCAACTATGAACTGGCTTATTAGCTGGATATTTGGTCGAGATAATCATCCCAAGATATCTTGGGCTAGTTTGCAAAATATCCCGCTATTTGTCCGGTGCCTCTTCACCAGCCTGAAGAGTTGCACTATGTGCGAATGTTGAGCAAAATATCTAATTTCTCGAGCTCGAATTTCGAGCTGATGAAGACGTGATTTGTAACTTGGGGCTTATTTCCCAAATCAGAAATAGCGGGCTATTTGGCAATCTCGAGCTGATGAGGACACACCTACTGCATATGACATTTCTCCCAATCAATGTAGCTTGAAAACATATTGTGCTCAATTTTCCAACATTTAGTGGAATGCCTTCACGTTCAAACGTGTTTATTTCAAAGAGTAGATTTGTTAATGTTGACAAAGAGTTTAAATCTACTGTTTAGATTCGTTCTCTTCTTCTTCTTCTTCTTCTTCAAAACCTATTCTATTCTTTCATTTAAATGTATGCATACACTGTCTCAGTCTACCTACAACTCTTTCTCTCGTTCTCTCTCTCTCTTCTCTATTTCGCTTTCCCTTTCTCTCTTTTTATCTCTTTCTCTTTCTCTCTATCTCTTTCTCTGTCTCTCTCTTTCTCTTTCTCTGTCTCTCTCTCTGTCTCTCTTTCCCCTTTTCTCTATCTTTTTCTCTTTCTCTTTCTCTTTCTCTTTCTATCTTTCTCTCTTTCTCTCTTTCTCTCTTTCTCTCTTTCTCTTTCTCTTTCTCTTCCTCTTTCTCTCTTCCTCTTCCTCTTTCTCTGTCTCTATTTTTTCTCTTTCTCTGTCTCTTTTTCTTTCTTTCTCTTCCTCTTTCTCTCTCTTTCTCTTCCTCTTTCTCTCTTTCTCTCTTTCTCTCTTTCTCTGTCTCTCTTTCTCTCTTTCTCTGTCTCTCTTTCTCTCACTCTCTGTCTCTCTTTCTGTCTCTCTTTCCCTTGTTCTCTATCTCTTTCTCTCTTTCTCTTTCTCTTTCTCTTTCTCTCTTTCTCTCTTTCTCTCTTTCTCTTCCTCTTTCTCTTCCTCTTTCTCTTCCTCTTTCTCTGTCTCTATTTCTCTCTTTCTCTGTCTCTCTTTCTCTCTTTCTCTGTCTCTCTTTCTGTCTCTCTTTCCCTTGTTCTCTATCTCTTTCTCTCTTTCTCTTTCTCTTTCTCTCTTTCTCTCTTTCTCTCTTTCTCTTCCTCTTTCTCTTCCTCTTTCTCTCTTTCTCTTCCTCTTTCTCTGTCTCTATTTCTCTCTTTCTCTGTCTCTCTTTCTCTCTTTCTCTTCCTCTTTCTCTCTTTCTTTCTCTCTCTATCTTTCTCTCTGTCTTTCAGTCAATTGCCCTCTCACTCTTAGCTCTATCTTTTATCTTCCCCTCCTGTTAGTATTCACATCATTCTATCCCCTTCTTTCCTTTCCCTTATTTCTCACATAGATTAAGTTTGTTTATCATTGCATTCACTGTTTCTGCTTTTCCTCTACCATCTCCTACCTCTCTCTCTCTCTCTCTCCCTCTCTCTCTCTCTCTCTCTTTCATCAGTTATCTTCATCTGTACTTTTATATCTCTTTCCTTACATCTCTTAGACATCACATGTCTAAGGTTTACTGATGCAATGATTTTTTTTGGATTTTCCTTTTTTTTTATAACTATATTTCTTTTTCTACATTTTGACTGTTGATAACCCGCTATTTTAACTATACCGATCGCAAATTATCCAGCTAAATTGCATCTTCATCAGCCCGCAGTTGCAATTAGCAGGATATTGGGTCAAGAAAATATCCCAAGAAATCTTGGTCTTGTTTCCAAAATATCCGGCTATTTGGGAAATAGCGGGCTAATTTGCGCGCGTCCGAGCTTGTTTGTTATGAGCGTATCGGTCTGGTGAAGACGCAATTTCGAGCTTCGGGATAATATCCCGAGTCTGAAAATAGCTGGTTGTTTGGCAAACTCGAGCTGATGAAGACAGGCCTATTGTGAACAATTGATTTGTCCTGATTTATGTTTATTGAGAATGTGACATATCAAAGCCTACATCTAAAAGTATTCAACAAAGGCCCTAATTCAACCCGTCCACCTTTCATTCTTGAGTTACAAAAAACACAAAAAACATAAAATTTACAAGGAGTATGAATTATTCAGCTGTTAACTGTAAACACATCACACACACCCACACACCCACACACACACACACACACACAAGTCAAAATAACTTCAGGATAGCTAGCTACTCTCCCAAAGTCTCTTTCAAAGTCAGAATTCCCCATGCCCTTTAATGCCAGCATTCCAGCAAACGCCCACAAAATGTGTGAAGTTGGTTGAAAAACACATCAAAATTCGACTCTATGGCATTGTATAATTTATATGTTGATGCGCGCTTTTACCATGATCGTTAGATAAGCAGTAGAGTGTAGCGATGTGATTAGGTAGGGAATTCCAGGCTGTAATTCAGCCATGGTTTATTGCCACGTTCTGGCGTCGATTTTGAAAAAGAGGGTTTTTCCAGCATTTTGTTTATTCATGCCATGCCATATTTGATATCATTTGAGTTGAGTGGATGATTTTTCTCATGAAAGGAGACACCCCATGCATATCTTGTTCATTTATTTAATATGTTTCCAAGATTTATACCCTCTTCCCTCCATCTTTCTCATATTCTCACATTCACATTTTCTGTCTATTATTATCATTATTATTATTATCATTATTACTTATTTGGCAAAGACGAAATCAAGAAACTGTGAATACCAAACAACAGTTAGAATGATGTGAGTTACATGGATGCCAGCAAAACAAAAAGATGAACTTTAAATAACTATCACCCGAATATCTTATTTTCCAGCCCATGTGACTTCACATGAATAAAAAGCGCAGAATAAAAAGTGCAGAATAGCAAGATACAATAAGTAATGAATTGAATTGCAAGCATATTTAATGATAGAAAAAGAAAAAGAAAACAATTAATGTCACACTTGCCATCTTCCTCTGTCTCTATCCTTTCTGCCTATCTCTCTGGTTGCCATCTCCCTTCTTCCTCCCTTTTCACTCTGTCTCTCTTTACATGTAACTCCTCTTTTTATTTCCCTCTCTCTCTATATCTTTCTATTCATCCCCTATTTGGTCTCTACTTTTCTCCTTTAATCCATCTTCCTCTCATTCTCTCTGTCCCCCCTCTCTCTCTTACTCTCTTACTCTCTCTCTCTCCCTTGCTCCCTCTCCCTCTTGTGCTCTCCCTCTTGATCCCTTTCTCTTGCTGTCTTCCTCTTCCTCTTTATCTATCTATCTATCTCTCCTATTTCCATCTCATTTCTTTGTCTCTTTTTGCTCTATCTCTCTCTCTCTCTCTCTCTCTCTCTGTCTATACATGTATATTTCTTTTTATCCCCTTTTCCTCTGTACGTTTCTCCTTTAACCCACCTTCCTCTCATTCTCTCTTCCCCCTTGCTCATTCTCTCCCCCCCTCTCTCTCTCTCTCTCCTCCCCTCTCTCTCTCTCTCTCTTTCTCCCTCTCTCTCTCTCTCTCCTCCCCCTCTCTCTCTCTCTCTCTCTCTCTCTCTCTCCTCCCCCTCTCTCCCTCTCTCCCTCTCTCTCTCCTCCCCCTCTCTCTCTCTCCTCCTCTCTCTCTCCTCCCCCTCTCTCTCTTTCTCTCCTCCCCTCTCTCTCTCTCTCTCCTCCCTCTCTCTCTCCTCCCCTCTCTCTCTCTCTTTCTCTCCTCCCTTTCACTCAGTCAGTGGTGAGCAAGGTCACTAGAAAATGGCCTGTTCATTCAAATAAATTTCTTTATTCCTTTATTCCACCTTTTCAATGGATTTACCTATTATGTCCACCCCCATAGGGATGATCTATTTGTCCATTTTTTTCTTTATGAAATGCTCCTTTTATGCTTGAAATAATGACTCTGCTAGTAGCACCGATTCTACTCTAAAGACCTGTACCCTTTACTATGGTAGATTTTTTGTTGTCCTCTTTTTTTAAATAAAAAAGTGTAACTTCAGCTTTACAGTATGATGCATTTTTCCCCACGCACACACACATTCTTGTGGTAAGATGTACGCTTTGCATTTAAGTGGGTGTTTTTTATGAAATACTTTTTTGCTCAGTTTTTTAAAACATTGTGTTCCTGAGTTATTTATTGTTTCTGATAGATGTTATGTTGTATGTATTCTACATGTCTTGCAACTCGTTTTATGCCTTACTTTGACGCACTGCATATGTTGCATGATTATTTTTGTTTTTTTAAGGGGATGGGGAAGGGGCTCTCTCTCTCTCTCTCATACATGTATTTTTTTTATGAGTTCATAGTTTAATTCTTGTCACAACTCCCTCCAATCTTGTTCAAGAATGAAAAGTGGATGGGTTGAATTAGGGCCTTTGTTAAAAACTTTAAGATGTAAGCTTTGAATATCACATTTTCAATTAAAAAACTTGGTAAGGGTATAAATAATTCAGTTAGCAAATATATCTCTTGAGTCTTGATACCCTGTCTTCCACCCAAAAGTTGTATCTACCACGGAAAGCATTTCCCATACATTGAAAGCCATGACCTGAAATGCCCTTCCTGCTAAATTGTATACCCTTGGGGTGAAAAACACTCATCCTCTTTTTAAAAGATTTTCATTCATCAATAATACTGTAACCTCGTCCTCAATTTTAAAGCAGTTTATTGTTAAATAAAAAGAAGAAGAAAAGAAGAATGCAATAGCTCCGTACTTTGGGACACTGCTATATTTGTAATTTTGTACTGATGCTTGAGGTAGAGAAAGTAGGGACTGCTTTGCCTTCTCTCTGGTGCTCTGAGCATTGGAAACACTCTTATAATTCTTTTCTGTCTTGAGCTCTTTCCTTATCTTTTGTATCTTTCATTTGCTTTGATACCATCCAACATCATAATTCCTTTCTTTCACCTTGGTCTTTTTCCTTCGATCCTTCCCTCCATGATAGCTCTCAAGAGTCCATCATGCTGTAGAATATGCCCTATCCATTTAATCTGTCTCAGCTTCCATGTAGTTGCTAACTTTCGCTCCTCCCCCACTCTCTGTGAAACTTCATCATTTGTCACCCTATCTACCCAACTTATCTTGGCCATCTTCCTCCACAGCCACATTTCAAAACTCTTCAATCTTTACACTCCCTTTTTTTGAAGACTTTGTTATACCTGACTGCTAAGAAAGTATGTATATGCTTGTACATGTACATGTATGTGTGCAGTTATTATTTGTACCCCTTGTAAAGTTTGTATTTTTTATGTTTTTCGTAATCAAGAATGACAGGTGAACTGGTTGAATACTTTTAGATGTGAACTTTAATATGTCATATTCTTAACAACCAAAAAATCTGGACAATTTGTCACATACTTAAAAAACTACAAAACTTGGTAAGGATATGAATAACTGTCTTCACTGTAAGTAAGCAGGGAACCAGTGGCTTTAAATCCCCTTTAGCATTTTTAATAATGATATAATAATTATGAATTTTCAAAATACATTCTACTTTACTTGCACAGTTTCCCATGTGCTTAAAATCACTATATTGATCAACAAGTTTTTCAGGAATTTTGAAGGTTTCTATTCAAAAGGAATATTGACCAGTTAGGATTTGTGAACGAAGCTTGTGGTTACACCACATATTCTTTAAAGAAGAAATAGGTGGCCCTGATAAGGGCCCACTCATATAACGTTTCTATAGGTTGTACTTATCGACGTCTTCAGGATCCGTATTTTTCAGGAACTTGCATTTACCAATCAGGATTTTAAAGGAATTTTGACACAATCAGGATTTGTGAGCTGAGCTTGTTGTTACACCACATATTCTTTCAAGAGTGATTATGTGGCCCTGATAAGGGTCCACTCATGCCCAATGTTTTGATAGGTTGTACCTATCGCCGTCTTCAGGATCAGGATTTTTAGGAATAATGACCAATCAGGATTTTTAGGAATTATAGACCGGTCATCATGATCTTTGAGGAATATGGACCTAACAGGATTTTTAAGTAATTTTGAACAATCAGGATTTGTGAGCGGAGCTTGTCGTTACACCAAATATTCTTTCAAGAGTGATTATGTGGCCCTGATAAGGGCCCACTCATGCCCAATGTTTTGATAGGTTGTACCTATCGCCATCTTCAGGATCAGGATTTTTAAGGAATAATGACCAATCAGGATTTTCAGGAATTATAGACCAGTCATGATGATCTTTGAGGAATATGGACCTAGCAGGATTTTTAAGTAATTTTGAACAATCAGGATTTGTGAGCGGAGCTTGTCGTTACACCACATATTCTTTCAAGAGTGATTATGTGGCCCTGATAAGGGCCCACTCATGCCCAATGTTTTGATAGGTTGTACCTATTGCCATCTTCAGGATCAGGATTTTTAAGGAATAATGACCAATCAGGATTAACAGGGATTAATGACCAGTCATGATCTTTGAGGAATATGGACCTAAGAGAATTTTTAATGAATATTGACCAATCAAGATTTTTGAGCAGTTGTATCACCACATATTCTTGCAAGAGTGATTGTGTGGCCCTGATAAGGGCTCACTCATGCCCAATGTTTTGATAGGTTGTACCTATCACGATTTTCAGAAATTATTGACCAGTCAGGATCTTTGAGGAATATGGACCAAACAGGAATTTCAAGGAATGTTGAACAATCAGGATTTGAACGAATATTGACCAGTCAGGATTTTAATGAATATTGACCAGTCAGGATTTTAATGAATATTGACCAATTAGGATTTTCAGGAATATGGACCTTTCAGGATTGTTGAGGTTTATTGAACTCATTGACCAATCAGGATTTTTCAGGAAAAATGACAATTCAGGAATTTCAAAGAATGTTGACCAATTAGGAGTTTTGAGGAATATTGGCAGATCAGGATACTGAGGAATATTGACCAATCATGTTCGTAGTAATCTGCATTCACTAGTTGACCAATCGGGATGCCTGGATGTGATATCAATCATCTGGTAATGACCAATAGGAGCCACTGCAGGGTTTTCAAATATCACCTGCAATGCCCTCCCTATTGGACTGCACCAAAGATTGATGAGTAGAGTGGAGGCTGTCAGCTTTTCGATCACATCTCTGATGATTTACAGTCCTCAAGTAGTTCTCTGTCCTCTGTCTACCTGCAGTATGCCTTAGCTCCAATCACTAATAATAATAGTCTGAATATATATAGCGCTGCGAAATACTGTCTCTGAGAGCTTTACAGATTTTATTACCCCAGTCATCGGATTCATTCATACAACTCAACTCAAGCTAGATGTACATAGTTTTGATGAAATGAGGTTACGACCAAACTATCACTTACTTTCTATTTGTGTTTTTTTTCTAATTTTCTCATAAAATTTGTTTGTCTTCAGGAAGTTAAGTGCGTGAATACAAATGTGGGATTGTGCATTTCGTGGTTCAAAATGGTATTCCATTGTACTGCTTTGGCTGCAGATCAATTTGTGTTGTCTTTTCAGAAGAAATAGAGCCAATTGTTCACTGCCTCTCTCTCTCTTTATATTGCGAGAAAAGAGCCTTTTTTAAATATCACAATTCAGAAAGAATCAGACCAAAATAAATTGGAAAAATTAATGATCCATGATTCCCTCGCCATACAAATAACGGAATTGCCGGCAGAAACTATTATTACGTGTCCGAAAATGCTAACCTATGTACCTCTCTCACCGTTGGTGTGGACGAGATTGCTGAGGCAGACTTCAGTTGTATCTTAGGGATGGCAGTTTTCAGGCTTTTGCTCGATTTCGGCCCTGTTGCCCAACTGTTTTGGGCCCTCTTAGGCCTTTACATGCAGTGTCCAACATGTAGGGATCCAAACAAAATTCACAGAATTATCAGATTAACAGAATTTCATTATGAACAAGAGAAAAGTTTTTGTTTTCTAACTGTGAATGGAGAGAGAAGTTATGTACCAGATCACTTTAGAGGCTTAATGTCATTAAACATTCCATTGTATTACTATCGTTGAATTTGTAGAAGTACTATTACCTACATGTAGAAAACATTTCTCAAGCACTACACAAATGCAGTGGCTATAATATACTCACTTTGAGAAATAAAAATGTTGTTCACTGTACAAATTTGAAAAAATTGCCTGTAGAAGATGAAATGTAGTAATTCCCACAGTCTTTAAGAAATTTGTGGTATTAACATTTGCATGGCCATTACTGGGCAAATTTAATAATACTGGGCCTGTATGTCAAATAATGAGATCTTTTTTACACCAGTGGATAGCAAAGTATAAAATACTATTTTTAGCCATTCTTTTGAGATCCTAAGGGCCATTAGTTATCATGACCTGTGATGTTATGCATGAAGAAGGAAAAAAAAGACACTTGTAGAAATTCTTAGAACTAGGCTCATTTAAAAGTTTGGTGGTGCAACCTTGTCCATTTTGTTTTCTTCATTGCACTACATGTACCGGTAGTCTTAGTTTTGGCTTTGAGCAAGAAACAACCACAAGATTATGAGATCATAAAGTCATGATTTCGTCCTTGTTAATGGCCTGATTTTGAAGTTTTATTACATAATATAATCGCTGATCCTGTAAATCTATTCCCCACATTTTAAAACCCCACTGCACTACTTATAGCTACTTGCGCCCTCTATATAGCAAACAATGCCTAATCGGTGACCATTGGTCCCCCATGGTCCCCTTTTTCTTAGGTTAATTGAGAGCTCATTTGATGAGATAACCACCTGTCAGTGACTATGCAGGGAGGTCTAATCCCTCCTGGCCAAACTTGTGCAGATAGGCTTTGATAAATATTATACAACTTGAACTTTATGGCTTTCGGGTTGGGTGAAGTAACAAATCGTGATTTTGCATAACAGCCAACGCATATCAAAAGGAGGATTTTCCCAGTATCATTCTTTCTGATGCAACTACCGTACTGCATTGAATTATAATGCACCCTGTGAACCAGTGATCTCCACCCCAGACACCTTAAGGGCGTAAGCTCAAATCCCTCAAAGCCGAGCTAACGCCCTTATGACTCTCAATGCCAGCATCGCGTGAGATAAATGTCTGAGAGAGAGAGAGAATTGATTGCTGTAATGCTGTCATCCAGAACAGAATCATGGCACCAGGTTCCTTTTGAACGTCACTCAACCGCATATGATTGCAATGCTATTTGCAGGTGTACAATCTGTAGGGGATATTTGCACAAGATACCGTGCTTCAGCGTTCTGGTCCCGTTACAGTGTATAGAACGCTACATGATTGTCATAGAGTTGGGCAAGACTAGCACCTTAAGTATTCAATCGGCGTTTAAGGATATTTCATGTTTCATAGATTCTTTTGAAAAACTGAAATCTAAGCTCTGTTAAAAAGATTTTCCAAGGACATCCATGTGAAAAGCAACTTTTGAGTTTGAACTTGTGAAGTTTGATGTCCAAATAGTGATCTTCAAACTGAACTTGAATTTTAGAATGATAGACATTTCTCTATAACTATTTGCCCACAAAGATAAATTACAAATACCGTATATATGTTAGTATTTTGGTTTCTGGACTTTTTGTTTGTCTAAAACATGAAATATAAATATTTGTTTTGGTTGGCAGCAAATATCATGTTTTGTAGTGCCAGCCCTTTGAGCCCAAAATGTGGTTTTCAGTGAGTCACAAAAGTAATCATATTTATAGATACAGTGTTCACATATATCATGTACATGTATATGATCTACATATATTCATCATTTGGATATCAAGAAAGAGTAAACAATAAGAGGGCTTTATGAAACGAAATAGAATTTGATGTTGTAAACCATACATATATATCAAACATTTTATCAAGTATTATGAACTTCAGGGAGGCCAAATCTGGGTTACAATTACCTGCTTCATAGTACATATAAATTTTGCATTGGAAATCTCTCATGATGTCGATGATAATAATTTAGTCAAAATACATACCCATTGCTGTTTAAGAAAGCAAACATTTAAATGTTTATATTCCAAATATGTATGAGAAAATTGTAAAAGAAAATTCTTAAGCAGGATTTGGCAATCGTGAACATTGTGTAGGATTCCTAACAAATGGCCATGAAAAGGTTAACAACTCTGAAAGTGTTTTTCATTTCCCATGGGTTTGATTCTCATGATATCTGAAGCAATCATCCAAGACCACCAAGGTCATACCAAGATATCCCTGATTGCTCGTCTTTTATCATATGATTTTTCAAAATCAATATGAAATCATCTGAAGCAATCAGTTACAATCAACTAAACTTGTCAGTTAAGACCCACTTTTAAAGCAAATAATAAAAAAAAGGATAATATCATCTGTTTTCATGTTTATCTATCATTAAAGTTGCGTTCTGGTTGTGTGTTTGCATGCAAAAAGAAAATTTTCATATCAATGGTTGCTAAAGCAATTTTGACTCTGTTTACGAAGCGAATAGGCATTTGTTTCTGATGTAAAAGTTACTCCATTGGGGCAGGGGTAATGTTCTGAACTCACAGCATATTAAATTGCGCAAACGTTAGCATCTTTGTGCAAGAAAAGCGTTTTATTTCAGATGTAAAAGTCACTCCATTCGGGCAGGGGTAATGTTCTGAACTCGCATAATATTATTATAATTGCGCAAACGTGGGCATCTTTGTGGAAGAATTAGTACAGAGTTATTCCATCAGATAGGTCTAATGCTCAGTTGCCATGGTGATAAAGTATTCATCCAGTTAAATTAGAAATTTCACCTACATGTGTATCAACGTTTTTGCTACTTCTGATTTTTTAGAAAATTTGCATTGTTTTATCCACCTTGGATTTTGATAGAAAAGAGGAATACAATTTCACATATTGTTGTACAGTCAAACCTGCTTTAGTGACCACCTGTCTGCAGAGACCACCTGTCTACAAAGACCACATTTTTTGTTCCCCTTGAAAATGGTTTCTCATTGAAACATGTACTAAAGGAACCTGTCTACAAAGACCACCTGTCTACAAAGACCACTTTTTGTGTTTCCCTTGGGCGGTCGCTATAGACAGGTTTGACTGTATTTCACAGTCCTGTTGTGGTTGAATTTTTTTCAAGCTATATATTTTTGTTCTCCTGTAATTGTGACAGACTTCATCAAAGATGTGGCAAAATAGATACATTTTTTAAAGGATTATAACATGTACTAGCAATCATTTATTTTTTGTATAGTATCTGCCTTATCCAGAAACTACAGAAAATTTCATGCATTATGTTCACGAAAAAAAATGGTGTAAATGTTTAGCACTTCAGAAATGCTTGAAGAGAATGAAATAATCCGGTTAAGATAATAATTCAAGGCTTAAGAGATTAAATTAATATCATTCGTGATCGTAAATGCAATGAACCATATGAGAAGTGTCCTTGGCTTTAGAATCAGGACACAAGAAAATTTTCAAAGGAGATTATTCATAATAAAGCAAACTAGAAAAGGAGTTATTGTTGGTCTTTTGTAGAAGAGGCGCAGCCCCCACCCAGTCATGCATGGATTGATGCTCCGACCCCCACTAAGATTTTCCCTTTTAATAGTAGAACCTCCTCCCCCACACCCAACTCCAGCCCCTTTGGGTTATTTTAGATAGCTAACAAAAATTGGATAGGAGGATGCATGAATGGATGCTAAATGAGTTGCCTATAGATGGAGAGAGATTCTTTTTTTCTTTTTTCTTTTTTTTTGAGTCAATTGTTGACAGGGTATGATGAAAACTAATTGTGTGTTTTACCCCCAGCAGACTAACAGACTATCGATTCCCTTGACTGTGAATTGTGAAGTGTTAATTTCCCCGCCTTTTTTCTCCATCAGTCATCACTCTCTTGTGCTCAGTTCATATAGATGTATCTCTTCACATTGCCATTAGAATAATTCCACATTAGACACAGTGAATACTGCTCTTTGTAATTAAAAAAATTATATTGAAATCAATCATTTAGTGTTTAAAACAAAAATACAAAGTATAATGTTTCCCTGCAAGGTAGGATACAAGTGCTTTTTTCATGCTTTCTGATGACTCCTCTATTTCTACTAGATGTTACCTGGGGGTGTTTCACAAAGACTAAGATCGACTTTAAGTTGGACTTAACTATGACAGGCCGTTCATGCCACTGTTTGCTCTCACCATTTACTGGCATTGGTCTCTCAAGGGATGCACAAAATGCATGGTCACAAATCTACAGAATTTACATTTTTTTAAAGTTCATTATATCATAATGGTGAGAGCAAACAGTGGCATGAATGGCCTGCCATAGTTAAGTCCAACTTAACGTTGATCTTAGTCTTTATGAAACACCCCCCTGCTTTGATACACTCTTTACAAGTTAAAATACTTGAAAACATGTTTCTGAAATCTGTTTAGGAATGGAAAAATACACATGAGAAGAGAGAAATTCAACTCTTAAAAAAGTTAAAATAGCTCTGTTTAAAAGAAAAGAATAAAAGAACAATGCTGTACATAAAAATCACCAAAAGCAAACTCACATTTACAACAGGAAAGATAAAGAGAGCTCCCATGACAAAAACGTTTTTGAGAAAATACATCTATGAGACATATATTACAATTCAATTTTTCAATTTTTTTATCAATATATTATTATTTCATATATTGAGATATATATCTCTGCATGAGGAATTTTAAAAGTTTGTATTCAGTTACATTCAGTGAAAAAAGCAAAAAGAATCTTACGGAAAACGTTCAAGATTCATGCCTATGGTAATATGGACAAGGTACTGTCTCAAAATTATAATAAAATTTTTTTCAGTTATTACTCGGAAACACTTTACCTTAAATAAAATAATTGATGTACTCAAATATGCTTAAATATACTTGTCTCCAGAATCATATACATATTTTTATATATATTGTGTAATTAATTATGCATAATCTTCTGAAGATTTGAATGTATTTGCACACAATCTGCGAGACAAGGCTCGATGTAAACTACGGTGTATTGTAACAAAATTAAGTGCGTCAATTCTGACTGATACTCTGCCTGTACAGGTGTAAATATATAAATTACGTTGAGCTAAATGATTCAATGACAAGATAAAATTAAACAAATCTCCAAAAGTCATAAGTTCTGAGCCAAGAAGTGTTAACACATGTGTTTATTAGAACTTTTTTTTAAACAAGATCAATTATACACCCTTTCAAAAATCATAAAGAGTTGGCAAGAAAGCTTCTATGTTTTTGCTTAAAGCATTATGGAACCTTTTTACACCATTAAACAAAAAAGGTTCTAATCTCAAGCCGTGAAGCCTCAATGTATTATATATCTACCAGATACTTTCTGGGGGATCTCAAACATATATGCATGATAGAACTCTGCTCTCAACTATTAGAACTAATTTTTTGAATAAATTTTGAAATATCAATTACACAATTACAAAGTGTTTGAAATACAGGTTCAATATTTTTGCTTGGCTTAATTAAATTCTTGTACAGCAGTTGTAGTATCTAATCTCAAGCATAAAGATATAAAACCATTTCTAGTTTGGCTCGTTCATACTTACCCCAACGTTGTTTCTTTTACTTGTGCATGCTTGAACTAGAAGCCTATATTGAATACCATCACACCATTCATGAAGTGAGCTCATGGAAGAGCCTGTGTAACATCAGCCTTAGAACGCTCAACAAAACGGTGAAATAGCGAAGACTGAACACATTTCCTCACAAAGTTGTGGATAGAGGTGATAGATGAGCCCTTGTCGATGTACTTTGGTAGAATGGCTGCTAATCGATTCTGGGGCACAGTTTTAAAACTTTGCTCCAAACGGTGAGAAGCCAAACAAATTTAGGAGTCATGAATAGGCCCACTCATCTGTGAGAAGCTTTTTGATTTCATATCTCTTTACTCTCGTGGTTGGGTTCCTATTGAAATTAGTGGTTTGATGGGCATGAAAGGCAGGATTTGGATTTAAAGAGAAGGTAATTGAGTTCTGGGAAGAGGTGAAAAATAATTTGTGAGCGTTATCATTATTATGCAAGTGTGGAAGAACATCAGATAAAGATTAAAAAATGTTCCCTAAAAAGCATGGTTCTTCAAATGCCTTAATATTCTAAATATGGCATGTAACATCATAAAAGTCAGGACAGATTTTTATGCCACATGTTTGTGTAGTCCCATATACATCTTTCTGTGTACAGTGCTTGTTACTTTACCAAGACTGGGCCAATCTTCTTATCACTTTGATGATTCCAGAACCTTGCCGTACACACCAATACTTATATGCTAGATGATCAACCTTTTCTGATCGATTCCACAACGTCTCTTTCACAATGCACTCGCATGACCAGAACTCAACTTTATCTTTAAAGGTTGTCCACTGCAAGTAATTGCAGCAGAACTACAAGTCGAGACTAGAGTAAAAAGTACTTTTATGTTGATGGATGTTCTTTGGGGCTGACTTCTCACAGCAATAGGCTCCATTCGTCAATGATATATATTTATATTCTAAATATTAAAATATTTGTCATTAAAAAAAAAATCATGATAATGTTAATGGTAAAGACCAGTTTTGGAAACGCCCTTATCTCAAAAATTGAAATGGAAGCTGTTATTACCAATCATGTGAAAGAATATGTTTTGACTATTATACGTGATGATACAAATTTTTCCAGGAAACCGCCTACTAATTGATATATTTGGTAAATTATTATATCTATCCGGGTCGGATAGATATCACGCACATGTCACATAGTCCCATATACATCTTTCTGTGTTCAGTGCTTGTAACTTTACCAAGACTGGGCCAAATTTCTTATCATTTTGATGATTCCAGAACCTTGCAGTTCACACCAATACTTATATGCTAGATGATCAACCTTTTCTGATAATCGCATGACCAGAACTGGTCTTTATCTTTAACATAACTCTGTCCACCTTTAATGTATTGCGATGAGTAGAGCTGGTCCATTGGATCATAGGGAACAGGAGGGGTACAGATGAACCCCTGCTTGTATAGTCTCGAATCATTCATTCATTCATTCATTTATTCATTCATTCATTCATTCATTCATTCATTCATTCGTTCGTTCGTTCGTTCGTTCATTCATTCATTCATTCGTTCGTTCGTTCGTTCGTTCGTTCGTTCGTTCGTTCGTTCGTTCGTTCGTTCGTTCATTCGTTTGTTTGTTTGTTCATTCATTCATTCATTCGTTCATTCATTCATTCACTCATTCATTCATTTATTCATTCATTCATTCACTCATTCATTCATTCATTCATTCATTCATTCATTCTTTCATTCATTCATTCATTCATTCATTCATTCATTCATTCATTCTTTCATTCTTTCATTCATTCATTCATTCATTCATTCATTCATTGTATTTATTTGTCCGATGTATGTTCAAAATGGATATTTGTTTTCACTCACATGTAAAATAAATGCTCAGACATAGTTTACAAAGAGCATAAATAGGATTCAAATTATTGATACATTTTGGTGATGACAAACTAATCCTTTGCTTGGATAAGATTTATATATTTTGTCCTCAATGGGATTTTATTTCCATGAAATTGATTCTTGCTTTGTGCAACTCTATCAAAATATGGCTATCAAACTGATGGGCCAGCTAGTACTCTATATGGATTTTTCATTCATATGAAGTAATTCCAATCCCAACTCCCTGGTAATACTTTAGAGAAGTGCATGTTAACAAATCTATCCTCATACCAGTGTTCAAACTTCTCTTTAATAAATCAAACACGCGGCCTTGGTTAACACCGTTCCAAAAAACCTAATGTCTGCTAAACTCCAAATCTCATGGCTTCTTTCACATACCAAAAGCCTGCATGTCATGGTCATATCCCATGCACAAAAGATCCCACAGAGCAGAGAATTTTTCAATCTCTTACAATCAATTGAATCTCTCGGCTGTACTTTGTTAAGAATATGTTTTTCAACAAGCCATCTTCAAAATCAGGTATAGGGTGTCTCATAAAGATAGTTTCTTTAGCATGTCATAGGCATAATGCATGTACTAAAAGTCATGCAGAGCAAAGAATTTTTCAGTCAATTGAATCTTTCTGTGTACTGTATTGAGAAAATGTTTTTCAACAACTCATCATCAAAACCAGGTATAGGGTGTTTCATGAAAAAATGATGGTCACAAATGGTTTCTTTAGCTTGTCATGATCATATTATTGCATGAACTAAAAATCATGCAGAGCAAACATTTTTTCAAACTCTCTGTCAATCAAGTGAATCTCTTGCTGTACTGTATTGAGAATATGTTTTTCAACAACCCATCATCAAAGTCAGGTATAGGGTGTCTCTTAAAAAAATGATGGTCACAAATAGTTTCTTAAGCATGTCGTGGTCATATTGCATGAGTAACATAGCTTTCACTATAGGTCCCTCCAAATTTCACTCTTTTTTTAGTTCAGTCTTTTAATTTAATGCATTCAAACAAATTGCTATGAGGCACTTGCTTTCTGTTTTTTTTTTTCCTTCTTTTCTTTCTTTTTCTGTTAATAGAATCTATGTTTATTTGTGCAATTTGCTTTGCAAAATCATTGCAAAATGTTTAAAATATGTAAAATATGAAACGTTAAACTCGAACTGAACTTTCAAGTACAATGGTCTTTGGTTCTTTATAGGGCCTGTTTTATGGAAGCATGCAGGGGTGCATCAATTATTCTTTTCACAAGTTGTTTTTGTGGTACTATAATTGAGAGTGTTTTTGATTAAATTTGCAATATCTCTTCATAGTAGTACCATTTGAAGCTCAAATTTCATTAAAGCGACATAGAACTTGTAACATGCAGCACAAAATATGTTTTGGTGAATGGTAGACTGAACGTCTAAAATGACGTTGAAGAAACGTTAATGGCTTATTTCAAATTTAGGGAAGCAAGAGCTAAATATATAACTTCATACATACACTCTGTGTCCAAAATATATATTTTTGGAATACAAAGCTGCTATCTTTTCCTTATCATAACAGAACTAACAGACAATTAGATCCATATCAAAAGAAGAATTATGTTTTGGGGGACAAGTTCAGTTGCCACGTCAGAGCTCACAACCCTAGATATTGTTTCAGGATGGCTGGCTACAAAAGTGCAAGTTAACCTGGTTGGTTGACCCTCAGAATGCAATGGAGTGTGACCGCATTGCAAAACACAATAGTGGGCTGGTCCATTATGCCCTGCGGGGGAGGTATCAATCAGTTTTACTTGGATGTGCATGGTTACCATGATGCAATATTTGTTTTAAAGCTCATATTCTAGGACAATAAATGTCCATTAATTTGGTAACTACGGCAAGCCTATGCTATTTCGAAGTTGTTCATTTTCATTGCATATCACAAAAATCTTCTAGCTACTGGATATCCTCAATTGAAATGTCGAAAAATAGCTTCCTCTCTTTGCCTAGAAAGTCAGTCACGGAGCTGGTCCACTATTTGTGACGTCACGCCCGGGACGAGTATATTCACGTCCCGGATGTTCCATAGAAAAACATGGGCAGAGAGATACAAATTTCTGCTATTTAGTTTCAAAGTTTAGTTTCATAACTCTATGTAGAATTCTTCACCTTCCCTAATATTTCATAATACTAATATCAATTCCCTTTTTCAGAATTATGACATAAACAAGCCAACGATGCGCTATTAGTCGATATTTTCACCATGTAATTTTGTTTGAGTGTGTTGAATTTGGTGAGATTGTTTTCGTGTGCTCGGTAAAGTAGATCCGGTCGTTTGGCTTCGTTCGAGTCTTTCTCGCGTTCGGTCTAGCTCGCTTTATACATATACACTTTCGATGCACGTACGGTACATATTATATAATTATATCAATTGTTAATGGCTGGAAAGTTTGACGAGAACGATCTTTTTATGGATTTTGAAGAGTTTATGGAGAAAGTTGATGAAAGTAATGAAGGAAAAAGGGACGATAGTGCAGACGAGGATGATGGAAGTTGGGAGGACTCAAGTACAAGTGGGGGAGAAGACGATAGAGAAGTCGGAGAGCAAGGAGATGTCGACGTTCCTGCAGCCGGGGCCGGGGAGTAGCGGCAGTAGCATTTCTGTCCCTTTCGTTCGTTAGCCTCTGATTTGGGTAGGGTCGGCTCCTCTCTTTAGAGACAGAAGCCGACCATAGTGACTGCATATATTGCAAACTACTGCTCGCGTCCGAGCATTAAACTAATGCCCAAAATACTACATTTTACCCGATGCATATCCGATGCATTTATTATTGTAAATTAGGCCTAGGCTAAACTACATCGGTTCCACTTACCAGATTGACTGTATGATGCGTTTAAGGGTCTTTTTCCAGATTTTCATCGCCGAAATTGAGCTCCAGGCCATGTTGAAATTCTTGAAGCCGTATTTTAAACTGACTACGCATGGAGGAAGATGACGTCATCCATTGACAGTAACAGTTTAAAATACGGCTGCAAGAATTTCAACACGGAGCTCAATTTCGGCGATGTACGTTTAACAAGCCGCCTAGAGCAGCGGCCTGGTCTTACCTGCCGATTCCGCTCGCTTCACGAACGTTCGTGCAAGAGTCGTATCACTTGCGGATGAATATCGTTCATAGACGTCGTCCGCTAAATAGAGGAAGCTTGATCTCGTTCAAGTGTGATATATATATTTAAAACAAATATTTAACTGGTTCTGTATCCTTTTTGAGGCAGTCAAACACATCCATGATAATTACAGTCACAGTTCTAGGCCTATTCGTTTCACAAAACTGCTCCTGTACCTTATCTGATGACAAGATAATGTATATGTACACCCGCCTATTCATACCTGCATATGATTTAACCTTATTTTCCAAGCAGTAAACCCGTCTTAAAACTCTACCAAAAAGGATAATGTGAGGATATAAAAAGAAATCAGCGACTGGAAAACGTTGCTTAGTTATTCTTCATTCAAATAAAAACAGAAAATCTATCACATAAACTCGTTAACAAGAAAAATTCTAAGCTCTAACAGGATAGCATTTACGTGGGCATATCATTAGCATTCACTCTCACTCAGCCCATGATCCCGGTCGTGACGTCAAGAATAGAGGACCCGGCAATTCCGTGCATTTCCGGGTTTCCGACTTCGAGATTTTGGTGGAGTTTACTCGCATAAATTTACTATTCTGAATTTGTTTTGTCGGTTGAACGCCATTTAGTGTTATTCTGGGGGTTAAAAACTTTCTATTGATGTGATTATCTCAATATTTGGGATTACCCTAGAATTTCACCTTTAAAGTTATTTCCAACTTTAATAGAGCCATTTGCAATCAAGTAATCAAAGGTTAGGATATTTTTATTATGGATATAGTTTGTGCTGATTTTAGGTTACTAACTATGTATTGCAAAGAGGCCTTTCACCTAGAATATATGACATGTACTTTGGGGTCAGTTGCTCTGTGATAAAACGCTACATCTAACCCTAACCGTGACCCTAAACCTAGCCTAAAACCCAATTGTACCTCTACCCCTAACACTATATTCTGATGAAATAAAGGCCAGTGCAATTGTCGACAGAGCACCCTAATACTCATTTTCTAGTAATTTTGAAATTGTTTTTGAAATATTTGAAATATTTTGAATTGGACAATGAAGTAGACCCATGATCGCCCAATGATACACAAGAATTGCATTTAAAGTCTTATTGAATTATGGCATTAAAATTCAAAATTTTAAAATGTTCTGTTATTTCTGTAAAGACATTTTAATTCAGGAATACTTAAAAAGCTAGATATATGTTTGAATAAACAAATTACATTACAAATACATTTTCACAGGGTGAATCACTTGAAAAGTGTTTACATATCGTTTCCTTGTTCCAATTTTGTATATTTGATTAAGGAAGGACAAGGAAATACAATTTGCAAACATAGTTAATGCTCTTCATATTCATCATGCAGTGTAAACAAAAGTCTGCCCAATTTTCCCTCATGTCCTGAAATATCTATACATGTATTTAACACTGGCCTCATGCTAACGAGCGAATTGCAATCACAGTTAAAGCTAATCTTGAGCTCTGGTATGGGAATCGTATGTCAAGAGAACTTCGGTATAATTCATTCTGGATTGCTTATCCTGCTGTAGATTGATTGTTTGAACCAGTAAAATAAAAACAACCTCACAAAAACTTGCTGGAAATCATCTTCAATAAAACCACAACTCTCATTTGCACTGAGTGACCTGTGTTAAGCACATGGTGTCGGGCCTACTTACCTTGATTTACTTAATATCTTTCTATACTCATTACTCAGCCCCTACACAATTTCTACCAAAATCATTTGGCACATGTCATTTATTTGTTATCTTAAACATTCAGTGTAAGTTTTGTTGGATTAATTCTGTGAGAATTTATTTTATATCATTACCAGAACTCAAATTATCTTTAAAGCCTATCTGCGCTAGTTTAGCCAGGAGGGATTAGACCTCCCTGCGTGGTCACTGACAGGCGGTTATCTCATCAAGTCAGCTCTCAATTAACATAAGAAAAAGTGGATCATGGGGGACCAACAGGTAGCGCTTAGGCATTGTTTGCTATATAGAGGTCGCAAGTAGCTACAAGTAGTGCAGATGGGCTTTAATATCTGACGCCACTATCCGCATACAATGGTACTGTTCAAGGATACTGTCAAGGCTTTACTGACATTACACACAAAAAGTGTGTACCCTATTGTGACCTCAGATATTTGCATATATCTATTGTTTTGAGGAACATTCATTTGATATTTGTGCAATTTCATCACTTCTCGAAAAGGTGCAGTGCTGTAGCTTACTCTTGTTTCATCAGGTCTTTGGTTTAATTTACCTTTAGAATGTAAATAGAGGGTCAGCTTCGAGTCCTTCAACTTTTCTAATCAGAATTTTCTTTGACCTATGGCTTAGAATATACAAAGGACATCAATTATGGTGTTCCCATTATCTTATAATAGTCAGATTATAGTGCTAAAATGGAATAAAATCAAATATTGAATTATTCAATAAAGGGACTTTGTTTGAGCTAACATGTAAATAGGAAACCAACTTCAAGACATCGATTTTGTATAATCACAAATTTTCATTACCCTATCATAGTAATTCTCCAAAAACAAGGTCTCATTAAAGTTACATTAGATGATATTAAATTAGTTATTAAATCAGTTTTGGTTGGGATCTGTTTGTTTGTAAATAAAAGGAGGAGTTTCTCTGGATTCAAACAATTCCATGCCCTTCATGTATTACTGAAACAGATTTCCAGAGCATTAATTATTGCAACACGCCTAAATACTTTTATTTAGGCCTAATTTAAGTTATAATTGATGCTATCATATTTAGATGTTGAGTAAAACCGTAGGAAATTAACTTCCTGTCCTTGAGATTTCCAAATTAGAACCTTCTATGACCTATTACTGAGACAGACTCTCCCAAAACATTTATTTATCAAGGTCAGTTATAGTAATTAATGCTATTGAATTAGACATTCAATTATCAAATAATGCTTGTTTATTTGACTTTGGTTAATCTGGGATAGGGGGTTTTGTATAGAGAGTTGTTTTGAAGCATTCCAGTCCCTCTCTGCTTAGGTGACCAAGTGGGAAGCTATTTCCCCCACCCACAATAAAGTGCACTGGTCCGTGGTTGATGCCTTTGTCCTGTGTCAAGGATAGCTGTGGGTGGAAGGTTCCATTGTACAATACAGGGTCATGGATGAGGGATTATTTATAATTTATCTGATGGGTTGGTCTTTTGTCAAGAAAAGACAACATGATGAAAAGATAAAGAACACTGGATGATCTGCTTGTTGCAAGTGCATTAAATTGGAACCATATTAGCCTACATACAGGCATTAATGGGACTGTATCGCTTTTCAGGCCTTAAACATAGAATGTCATGCCTTGTATGATATACATGTACTACTAGAGGGTAACATTATATTTTAATTGAACTTTTAAAGAGAAGATTGAGTTCTGGGGAGAGGTGAAACATAATTTATGAGCATTTTCATTGTTATATTATGCAAGTGTAGAAGAACATAGAGAAAAAATGTTCCCTGAAAAGCATGGCTCTTCAAATGCCTTCATATTCTAAGTATGACATGTAACGCACGGCTTAAAATGAGGACCACATGTTCGTGTAGTCCCATATATATACATCTTTCTAGTGCTTGTTACTTTAACCAAGGCTGGGCCAAATTTCGTATCATTTTGATGATTCCAGAATCTTGCAGTACAAACCAATACTTACATGCTACACGATCAACTTTTTCTGATCGATTCCACACCTTTTCTTTCGCAATGCAATCGCATGACCAGAACTCAACTTTATGTTTAATTTGACTAAGAAGTGCAAAGTGTATATTCAACACCTGTGTTTTGTAACAAGTCAGTCTCACCACCACATTGATATCATCCCTCACATGATGTAGGACCGATTTGATCCATGAAAGCGATCGGTCATATTGACATATATTTACAGTATCGGTACTTTAAAGATACTATGTCCCTTTTGCAGCCAACATCAATTCTGTAGAACTTTGCAGGAATTATGAATATGTCATGTATGTCCTATCTGTGAAATTTAAACGTTAGCAGTGTCCTAATATTCAAATTATGCAAGGAAACCCGTTTACTTGCTAGACTTCACTGTCAGACACTATTGAGTGACTGACTGGCTTTTTTCATCTTTGGTAATAACATACATAAAATGAGCTGTAAAGGGTACATGAGCATTTGTCTACATCAATAACCCACTTCTTGTAATGGCCAAAATTAAACTGATTGAATCTTTGCGCAGCATAAACGTACGACCATTCGGTACAATGGTCTGAAAAATCAGACTATTACTTACTGGCTCTATAGCTCCTAAGTCGATTCGACAACTAATAGTCGTTATTTTCCCACTTAAAGACATTTTCAAGCCCCTTTTTTAGGGAAGTTCTAAATTAGTATTGTCTTTCAAATGCCGTTGGAATTTCACCTTTTCATTTTTTGGGCCTGCAAATGGGACATAGTACCTTTAAATAATTCTTAGGTTTGATACCTGGCTCGATCCCCGTAATTTGTAACATCACTTTTTTTGTTTATTTTTGTTTTCAATTTTCCATAACAATACACCTGGAATGCAGATGTAGAAATTGTGGCTATAGGGTTGCATACATGTTGTTGTTCTGGTGCCATGCTGATATACATATGGAGGAGCTTTTAGAACTTGTCACTCTCGAAGAGTTGAAACTGTAGAGGGAGACATATAATATCCTTCTTTGAGCTCTTTGAGTGGCTCTTATCGAGTATGTCTACTACATGTAAATACTAATACACTAGAATTTTCATGGGACTTCTCACTTGAAGAATATTCATTTTATTTATTTATTTATTTATTCATTTATTCACTTATTCATTTATTCATATATTCATTTATTCATTTATTCATTTATTCAATTTTACATTTCTACATGGTATGATCGACATGAGATTTTACAAACAATAGCAGTTGACTTCAAACAGGTAGTTAAATCATATTTACAGTAATACTGCATGGAGAAACACACAGAGGTTTGGTAAGGCTTGAATTTCATTCTTTTCTTTTCATCCCTGATCTTTTTCACACAGATATGCAACACTCAAGTGGCATTGCTGTTCCCAAAGTCTCAACCTAACCTTAAGGTGTAGTCCTAGTTGCAATCATTCCAATCTCACAGTTAGTGATGTAGGCCTAAATGAAAGCCTAATCCAGTGCCTAATCCAGTGCCTATTTAAATCCAGTGCCTAACCAGTATGTAAAGCATACAGTGATTCAGATCATTTCAATATTTTTTGTCCTATTTTCTAATTACAGAAAGAGAAATACCACACTCATCTAGCAGTGCTGTATCTGGACCAGGTCCTAAAGATGAAGGCCACCACTGAGACAGTCCCTCGGTTAGACCTGGACCTGGCCCGGTCCAAGCTACGTCACCTGCTTCAAGACTCCTCCATCTATCGGGTCCAGCTCATATTAGGGAAGGTGAAAGAGACGGACATGTATGCTGAATGTGCAATACTGTATGGAAAGGTATGGTCACTGCACTTACCATAGCCCCGCCGCAGAAAACTTACCATTGATGGTAACTTTGCCTTGATTTGATTGGCTGTTGAGTAATGTTGCCATGGTCATTAATATTGATGGCAAAGTAACCATCAGTGGTAGGTTTTTTTTGCATCAGCATCCCAGGGGTGATATTCTGAAAACTATGTCATACTTCATGTTAGGAGAAATCATATTAATTACCATAACAAACTGATATTGCACATAATGAAGACTTGTTGTTGCTGCTTGGGCAGATACCTTCTTATCCTAATTTTGATTTGTTTTGACAACTAACGTCGTTTCACAAACATCAGAGATAACATAGTTTTCAGAATACCACCCCAGGGTTCTTACTAGTGCCTAACACCCTTGGAGCCAAAACCAAATGCAGGGGATTGCAGAAAAATAATACCAGTGGTAAATCCTCCCGACAAGGGTAATGACAGTTGTAACGAATATGTCAAATCAACCTGCAAAATAGCTTTGGCTACCCTAATCACCCCCTCTGATGATGCAAAACCAGGTTTTGTTCGATTTTGAACAAGGTTGAACAGGTTTCTGCCGAAAAGCATTATACATGTATCTCCTGTGCACTCTGTGTGTCGCATCGTGTGACCAACATGGCCACTGAACACCTTGCAACTCAACTACAAGTGGATTTTGGTGGATTTGGAAAGAAATGTGAAAGCTTAAGACACTGAATTCAAATATTTTAATTTGTATGGGACTGAGGTAGATAGTAACATCATCATCATCATCATCATCTCCACCATCACCTCATCATCACTTTCTTTATTATCATCATCACCTTCATTATTATCTTTATTATCACTCTCATCATCATCCTCATCATCATCTTCATCTTTGTCATCATCATTGCCATCATAGTCACCATCATTATCATCACCTTCATTATTTTTGTTATCACCCTCATTATTATCATCATCATCATCATCATCATCATCACCACCACCACCACCACCACCACCACCACCACCACCACCATCATCATCACCACCACCACCACCATCTTCAGCATCATCGCTTTGCAATAAATTGTTTCTTTCCTATTCCTACCCCTCAGCTGGAGGAGCACGACAAAGCTCTTCGGATCCTGGTCCACAAACTCCAGGACTACGGAGCCGCAGAGAACTACTGCATGGTCAACTCCAAGGACCAGGACCAGGCCTATAGAAGAAGACTGTTCCAGCTCCTGCTCACGGTGTACCTGGACCCGATGGAAGGGTAAGTCTTACCTGCATTAAGGGGCCACTCTTACATCACTGATAATACAGTGAAACCTGTATATGAAGGCCGCTCAAGGGAAACATGAAAAGTAGTCTTCTTAGGCAGGTGGTCTTTATGTACAGGTTCCTTTAGTACAGGTTTCATTGAGAACCCATATTCAAGGGAAATGAAAAATGTGGTCTTTATAGACAGGTGGTCTGTAATAACTATGAATTGTGTGTCTGGAAGTTATGTGTAATTTATTGGATATTGATGTTGCTCACTGATTAATGCTGATGAGCCTTCAATGACAATTTTCTTGGATTCTCCTTTTGTCATTGTACATAGTTGTCTCTTTGTGTCATTCTTTCTTTCTTTCTTCATTTATTTTTATTTGTTATTTTTTCTCCCTCTCCTTTTTCCCTTTTTCTTTTCCTTCTTGACATTTACCTGGCATTTGCCATCAGTATTTTTAGCCTTAAAATTGCATTTATCTCTTTCTTTGGTACAGTAAAAAGGATTCCCTTCTCGGCCCTGCTATGAATCTACTCAACAGTCCAGAGGCAGACTTTGATACTGTCAGAGTAAGTTCATTTATCTGTTTTTTGTTCCATTTATTTCCACATCAAGATAAAAACAATTATAGTCTTCAAAATACAAACATACATAATGAATTATCTGAAGTGGGAGGATCAGGAAAAGCACATAAATGACTTGTTAAAAATGATCCTCACAAAATAACAATAACTTTGGTACATAATTTACATAAAATCTAGATTTAAAAAAAATGGGAAAATAAAGAAAATAGAAAAAAGAAGGAGGAAACGTTGCATAAACATTGACATAATAAGTTATGAGAATTTTTTCTAAGTTTACTTTGTTGTTTTGAGCAGCATAGCCAAGAGGGTGGGGGCACATTCCTCCCACAAATTTAGGAAAAGTGCAATGAAGCAATAATAATTATGATACTATATGTAGTACCTCTGTAATACATTAGAATGTCAAGTTTAAATTCTTTTAATTTCTACCCTTTCATTTATATTTTTGCCAATTAATATGTACCGGTAGGCGCATTTGATTTATCACTTGAGCACAATTTATTTTTTGATGCCCCCTGCAGAAAGCAATGACCCACTTAGACCTCCTCTCCCCCATCCCGATAGATGAGAATAAATAGGTTATCAAATGAATTTTACAAAAACTCTATGATTATCTTGCATAAGGACCTCTTCATTTGCAGTACCAGTAGATGAAAAGTTATTAATACGTTTCCCTTAATTCTTTTGACAGGTTCTTCAGCTCCTTCCTGAGACCTGGTCTGTCGGCCTCATCTCGCGCTTCCTCTCTGAAGCAGTCCGGTCCAGCACCCATGGGAGCCGCATGTCCCGTGTACAACACACCCTGACCCGCAGCGAGAACCTGCACCTACGCGGCGAAATCGTTGACAATAGCCGCTGCCTCATCTCCTTGACCGAGGACCGGATGTGTCAGGTCTGTCAAGGACCGTTCAGCGAGCCGACATTTGTCCGATATCCAAACGGGGTCATCACACATACGCAGTGCGCAAGGAATAAAGCGGTTTGTCCGGTAACGGGACGGTTGTTCAGTACGCGCAAGGAGTCGACGTGATAGAGGATTTTTAGTGATTTTGCGATGCTTGACCTGATCAAAGCACTTTCTATTGCTGTGAACTCTGCACTCTGAACTGTAGACTCTGAACTCTAAACTCTGCACTCTCATCTGTAGACTCTGAACTCTCATCTTTAGACTCTGAACTCTGAACTCTGAACTCTGCACTCTCATCTGTAGACTCTGAACTCTGAACTCTGCACTCTTAACTGTAGACTCTGAACTCTGAACTCTGCACTCTTAACTGTAGACTGTGAACTCTGAACTCTGCACTCTCATCTGTAGACTGTGAACTCTGAACTCTGAAATACATTCAGAAGAGACAGGCTCCAATACAGAACTTTGTTAAATCTTAGTCCAAAGTGAGCAAATCTAGGATGGGCTTTTGTCCAAAAGCGGTTTTGCCCAGCAGGAATGTGTAGAATTAAAAGTGATTGACATGAGAGAAAATTCTGGAAAATGAGTATTCTTTTTCCCCTCCAGCAAAAAATCAGGAAATTAGAAGAAAAAAAGACATCCCTCAAATCTAGGAAAATGCAGGGATTTGTATTGGCCCCCAAATAAAATAGCAAATCTCTGACACTGGCCCTCAAGTGTTTTAACACTTTGGTTGCTTTATTCGCCTCTATGCAGTCGCTCATTTGCCACACGTGCAAATTTGCACAAAATGGTAGGCACCAATTCACAGAAGGATTGCTTTGTGCAACACAATGGCTTTGCAAAATTTCCCATTTCTGTGCTTGATTAGCTCCATGACAACCCTTTCAACACTGCCATAGATTAATCATGCACTGGAAACAGTTACACAAAATCCTGAAGCCTTTGGTACAGTAAAACCTGTATATAAAGACCACTCTAGGGAGTCAAGAAAAGTGGTCCTTATAGGTAGGGGGTCTGTATATTCAGATTCCTTCAGTACATTTTTCAATGAGAAACCATTTTAGATGGAAATGAAAAATGTGATCTTTATAGACAGGTAGTCTTTCAATACAGGTGGTCGCTAAAGCAGGTTTGACTGTTTGTCTATCCCATGATAAAAAACAATGTGGCACAGGGAGATTATTTGTGCGGCATTCAAAGAGTTAAAAGGCACATCTGGTGTAAGGTGGACATCACCTCATCCTTACATTTCTCACTCACAGGCATGTACGTGTAGCCATGAAAAAGAGTGCATTTCGCCTTTCATGATGCAATACAGAGGTGTACATGTGTATATGCTTTTAGATTTTGTTCAAATACAGATGCATAATTCTATTCAAATTCATGAAACTGCATTGAAAGCATTGCCTAATCCATAAAGAAAAGGCCTTTTATGTTGAAGTTCTTTGGGATAAAATTGCTGAAAGGCATCAGCTTGTCTGTCTTGTGTTCTGCCTACTAGATCATGTGCTGGATGGCAATGTTTTAAGATGCTGAGTTTAAGAAGAAGAGCTACAGCCTTCCTTGTATTGGTTGAAGAGCATTCTATTTTTAAGAAATATGAAGGATTACAATTTTCTTTGTTATCTCTGTGGAAGAGATTAAACCTTCTTACATATACATGTGTACCATATATTACTATTACTATAATTGTTTCTGTCGATCAATGACCCTAAATGACATATACATTAGTACACACATACCTGTATGGATGATGCCTTTGCTTTCAATGTAGAGTAGAACTCATCATTGAGATACTTTCCAAGTGCCAGGTCAGTCAAATTTGACATAGAATACAGTGCTTCTGCAAGGTGATGTGATGAGAATTTTCCCAGTGCAAGTTTAACCACTCGCGAAATAGCATTAAGTCCTTTTGCGTAAATTTAATATGTGGTGTAAACGGTAATCTTATATTAAAGTGCAATTTAAGCAAGCATTCAACCAGCATTGCATGTGTTTGCAAATATATTCTTGACCAAATTATTATTCACATAGTAACCTTTGATTATTTTATATTATTGTTTGAATTACCATCAAAAAATTTGTGTTTTTGGTACAGGAATTTTGTGTGCTTTATCTGTGCCATGTTCTCTTTGCAGTCACGTTCAAACTTCATAAACAAGGGAAATTAACGCTCTCGGCGGTCTCGCCTGCATTACGCAATTCGTTATGATGAAAAACTGAGGTGGGGACATTATTTATAGGCAGGGTGGCCCATTAGCAGGCCCCCCAAAAATGAAATTCTTTGAATATAATCATCATTTTAAGTGAATATTGACAAAGAATCATCAGAATAATTATTTACTATTATTTGTACCAAGATTGATAATTTTCATGAAATATGAACAAATAACAAAAATTGATTTATTAATTCTCATATTTAGTTGTGAAAACATAATCCAAGTCTACTGACCTAAAATGACCGTTGACCTTGACTTTGTGACCTGGAATTTGTGTTAATTATTTGTGATATTTGATGACCCTTGGGTACAAGTTTCATGGAATAGGAATGTATACTTTCAAAATTATGATAACAATTCAAAATCTTAGCCTGATGCCACAACATAGGCTAAGTTTGTTGACCTTAAATGACCTTAAATGACCTTTGACCTTGACTTTGAGACCTGAAATTCTCCTCACATGATTGGGGATACTTGATAACCCTCTAGTCCAAGTTTCATTGAATAGGACCTTATACTTTCAAAATTATATTACCGGGTAACAATTCAAAAACTTAACCTTAGGTTAAGTTTTTGATGTTGACGCCGCCTCCGCCACCGGAAAAGCGGCACCTATGTCTCGCTTTTTGCTACGCAGGCGAGACAAAAACGTTTTACAAAAACATAAAGAATTTTAAAAATGTGGAGCATCTACATGTTAACACATCCCAACCCCAAAAAAAAATGATTTGATTTAGAATAGTTTTTAATTAATTTTGGTAAGAATGTCAGAAATTCCATATTAGGTTGATAAGATTATTTACAAGTAATGTTTTTCGGTCAACACCATGCAAGGTTCGTTCAGATATGAGTTGATAAACTGCAGCATTTCTTTTTAACCCTAATGAGGCCGGGCTGGGGGGCATAATGCCCCGGCCTTATTAAGGTTAAGCATGGAAATTAATATTTGCTGCTTGTGTATTCACTAAGAACGATGCTTTACTCTTTTTAAATGAACCATAATGACAACATTTGCTAGTTTTCAATATTGTGTTTAAAAGTCCAGATCAATGCATGTTGCTTGACAAATTGTAGTGAGGAGGGCTTTTGTTGTTGGTCTTCTTCAAATATTACAGATATATACACCGTTTTTCGATGCAAAAGTAATTTTTTTTAAGTACATGAAAAGTTTGTTTGTCCCAACTTATTTTTCTTGAGAATGTGACATAAAGGCCCTAATTCAACTATTCCACCTTTCATTCTTGAGTTACAAAAAGGGGAATTTTTTTTTTTAAATCAAATTTACCAGCATGGAAATTAATGGTAACTGCTTGCATCAAAGGTCCTACCTGTATTCACTGAGCTCTGTGTTATAAGATACAGAAAAGTAAAACTTATTATCCTTACAGTTCACAACTAAATTATTGATACCCCTTGTAAATTGGATTATTTTTGTGTTTTTCATAACTCAAGAATGAAATGTGGACTGGTTGGATTAGGGCCTTTGTTGAATACTTTTAGTGTAAACTTTAATATGTCACATTCTCAAGCAATACAAATCAGGACATACCAATTTTTTACATGCTTAAAAAATTACAAAACTAGGTAAGGGTATGAATAATTTAGTTAACTGTATCTTCATGTATCATAAATTCATACGCTAACGGCGTAAGTCTTATCTTCATTTTATCGTTTTTTTTCATGCAACTCAATTTGTAGGAATGTACACTGTAATATATGATATATTTATAATGCTTGGAAATTATAGGATTTCAGGATATATAGAGATATGTACAAATAAAGATTTCTGTACATATTACTTGGGTAGGGTATATTTTTGTTTGTAACTGTCTGCGTTATATACGGTATGTGTTTCTAGTTGCTAATTCCATGTCTTGGGCGGTCCCATGCCATTAGTCCTATAGCAGTCCCATACATTAATATATATGTTTATTTCATCCATGAATGAAAAGTGTCTTGATATGAGTATGACTAAGGCGTTACAAAAAAAGATGTTGTATTGCCTTTGCGACCGACCAAAAAAATATTGAAATCTACGGTCGGCTTTAAAAAAAAAAAAAAATTACCGTTTTTTTGAGAAAAAAATGTTGAATGAATAAAAAAAAGTATGTGTTAAGCATTCAAAACTGAGAAATATCAGCCCAAAGAGGGAGAGAAGGGAAGAAAGAAAAAAAAGACCCATGTTTTGGCACCTAAAGGGCAATGCAACATCTTTTTTGGTTAGGCCTAATGGTAGTGATAGTAGAAAGTGCTGCGAATCAATGGTCATATCCAGAGATTCTTCATTTTTTGGATGCAATGTGTGGAAAAAGGACTTGTACAGGATAGATTCTATAGCTGAACCACCTTACTTCTTCTAAAATTCAAACAATCTTCTTAGTCACACACAGATTGAGTAATGGAGTGGGCCTTGGGGGCACAGTTAAATTCAATGTACTGATTGAAATCTAAACACGATCGATCATTAATTTGCAATTCATAATTTAAACAAAATGTACATATTGTCTGTGTGAAGGGCATCGACCCTATATAGTTACATGTAATATGAGGAGCTTACTCTCCTCTTGCTCTGAGTAGACAATATATCTGCCCAATGTTCATTTCTACAATGTACAAACCACACAATGATCAAATCTTTTGATTCATATCTTATTTTATTATCATAGCGATGAAAAGGAAGCAATTAAAAAACCTAATAATAGATGAAATATCAGAGAAAATGAGAGAATTATTAAAAGGTCTTGGTAACGTTCACATATTTCATGATTTTTCTCTATCCTGTACAACTACAGTACATTCGATGTGCAATAAAAAGTTCCAAGAAAAACAGCAAAATTACAATCGTCAGCAAATACAAAAATTAGCTTTTATAAACAAAGAGAGAACGTAGGATCAAAAGGTGCAAGGTTAATTGTACAAGCTCTTTATCTTTCGATATAATAACAAAATAAATGCATTTATAAGATATTTAGAAGTTTATTTACAGCCATAATTTCTGCTTATCAAACTAATCACTATACACATGTGGAAAATTTACTTAAATTTTTTTGACAAATATATCTGACATATCTATGCATGTTAATGCACCAATTTTGAAGATTTTTCTATATATATATGACTCTACCTAAATCTAAACGCTAGCACTACACGCACATTCAGTGTATAGTACCAATGCGTTAATCTGAGTATGCAGTTATATGCAAATATGAAATGTGTATTTTTAATGGCTATTTTAGAACTAAAGTACATATGTGAACAAAATGATACTTTTTGATTGATTTCATACATCTAGCAGCTATTTGAACATGCTTTCTAGATAGTTTGGTCATTCCAACAAAAATGCATTTACACTAAAATGAAATACAGGTACTGGATTTGCGTAAAGATGTTTGGTTAAATTAATTGTCACCCTTCCTAATAGAGAAAAAAATCAAATCCCATGTTCTGGTTTAACAAATTTATTTCCGCAAAAAGAAGAAATGTAGAAGAAGAAAAACATTTAGATGCTGACTTATTTCAAGCAATGACCATACGGTAAAATACAAAGTTTGGTCCAAAAAGATACAAGTGTGAACATGCCCTTTCAATCATCTCACACTGAAGCTACATGTAGTGAATAATAATTACAACGTAAATCGCTTAGAAACATAGTATCAAGCCCTGTACAAGTATGACTATTATTGTTATTATCATTATTATTATCATCATCAATTTTATTATCATCATTATCATTTTTCAACTTTTTCGCCCACATTCTCGCCTATGTTTATAATCTTCAGAGACATTACTTTTTTTTTCTCAACAATCTAGCAATAGGCCCTGACATAAAAATATTTTTGTTGCCAATTTAAAGAACAACATGTGATTAATTTAGCCCTTAAAATAAATCCAGTCCTGAAAGGTTTAATTTATCAAAGTCAAATTACACCATAGCTACAAGGATACACACTGATATAATAAAAAATAAGGGCCCTGTTTCAACAAACTTGTTATCAATAATAAATGCTGAATTTCTATGACAAATTTGCTCTCAGCCAATCAAATACCACGATTTTCAGTAGCTTATAACAGTTATTGTAACTTGTTATGATAACAAGTTTTATGAAACAGGGCCAAGGTGATGATGAATAGTACACACAATAAGACACTATTATATAACAGCATTAAACCTTTCACGAGTCACACACAATTAATCATGCATAATTCCAAGGCATTTTAATGTGATTTCAAGTTTTAAAAGACATCGTAATCGAGAGAGCTGCATGTCATGGTGAAACACTGACAGTATGTATGCACGGTCATATGTTATATCATGGAGCTCCAAATATGTTGTCTCCTCCCACGTTCAATCTCTATGTGAGGGACTACATGCATTTGAAGCCCATAAAATGACTGATCAATTGGAAGCAACTTCCTGTCGCATAACTGTCTCTCTCAACAAGCTATGTTTAAATTTATATACTACCCTCAGCCATCCCAACTCGTGTAATGTTGACTTAGACAATTATATACAGCAGGTTTAATGATCCAGTAAACAAGCTTGAATTTTTATAAACAGCATTGCCATTTTGAGACCTTGAATCTAGATCTTTGCACAATTTAAATTACAATTTACATGTACTCTAATAATTTGCGGACATTAAAATGTCTGTACATCACGCGTTAAAAACATTTCCAGAATTCTCATATTCCTAGCCTCTCTTCATTGAAGCATATACTTTTCATATAAACCATTTTTATGCACCGTAAACATCAACACTGCCAATTTGATAAGTAAATTTTTTGTTTAACCACTTTCAACAATAAACAACAATTTTTTATAGGTTGAACTTATCATTGTTTTAACTTCTTTTCAAATCTGATTCATCTGAATATACAGTACGACAAATTGTCAGCATTTAATCATAGTACTAAATTTCAAACATTTAAAAAAAAATTGTTATAAACTAGTTTATACAACACTAATAAAAAGATAAGGTAATAAAAATGAGAAACAAATGTAGTACTTTTACAAGATTCATTTAAGTTTCAATTCGTAGAAAAATATCTATAATTATAATCTTGCATTATCATATTAAAACAGTTACGTTTGTAATCAAGACATGCATTAAACAATCACACTTAACTTGATTAGCAGTTTCACACGTATATATTTCAAGAATTTCTTTATACAATTACAAAGTCAGTATAGATTATCCTGTTCTATTCCTTCCTATGTGCTCTATGCTTTCATATACATGAAGATTAATATTCTGTATGAAAATACTATTGCTTTTTTACTACTGTACTAGTTTAACTATTGTAAGAATGGTGAACATAATTAGACATCGAGCTACACGTACATTTTATACCGTACAAGAAGTACTGAAATTGGTACAAAATATTTCTCCTGTTACCCTAAAAAGGGCTGGGGGGCAGAATCCACCTCCCCCCACATGCTCGTCGTGACATGTTCAAGGGTGATTTTGTTTTGCAAATCTTTCATGAATCTGTGACCTAGAGTCTTACGTACCTTTTGAATTTACGCAATATCTAAATAAGGGTATACTTCATGTGGTTGAAGTTTCTTGTGAACTTTGCACAATTTTTGCGAGTGGTTCAAGGCCCCAATTTCATGCCGCCAAATGAACTGATTAAAACACTTTTGGAGTTTGTGAAAGCTTGTTTCGTAAAAAATGACTGTTGTTTATAATTCGTGAAAGTTCTGGTTCTACAGAGAGGGAGAGTACTTCAGGTAATGAGGTATGGAGTGTACATGTAGATACACAGAGATATACTTCAACCATATACACTATACAGTACGTGGAGGACATAAAGAACCATAGCCTCTTGAGAGAGATAGTTTTGTCATGCATATCATGCGTACGCAAGCATGGTTATAGGTTAACTCACAAAGCTCCAGATAGTTCCCTTTCACAACTAATATCAACAGGACGCACCATGAAATAACTGACCAATCAGAAGCAACTTCCAGTGACATAACTATCTCTTTCAACTAGCTATGGAAAAAAAATGGAACAGCGCCCTCTATTAGCTGAAACTAACTTCTCATTACATCTACGTAAACATGTGTGTGGCTACAGCAAGTATAAACATTACGTTATCATATCAACACAGAGATTTGTGAATAAATGATGCGGAAAGACTAAGCAAACTATAATTTCAAACAAAACTTGAGGTGAAATCGAAAGGAATGATATTTTGACACAGAATCTTGCTTATTTCATCGCTTCTTATCCAAGGTACATATACGTTTTTACATAATAGAAATTGGAAGTCGTAGAAAGTTATAAGACTACTTCAAAAAGTTCAAGTGCCGAGTCACGAAATTCAAGTATATTGAGATAAAGGCTAAAAGCTGCAAAATGCAAATTGCAATATGAAAACAAGTTTTGAAAATGTCTGCTAGCGGACAATAACCCACTCATGGAATATCATACGACTATCTAATCACAAGCTACCTGGTAGTATGCAAAACAATGTAACTTTGTATACAATAAGCTTGCGGTTGCACCTAGGCCTGAGTCGAAACGGTTCCCCGCCCGGTCCCCGACCGTCACGCCGAAACCCGGGTTTGAATATTCGAGTTTCGGGTTTTTCAAAATTAAATTTCACACTGATATTCTGAAATAACGAACTAAAAATATGCAATTCACAAACTTATATTTCAATTTAATTAAATAAATATGCTTTAGAAATAAATAGATACCGTTTCAGTTGACGGTAGGCCTTTTTATCGTTCTAAAATTGAGGCTGCAAGGAAGGAATCACCACACTCCGCGGTACCGAGTGCGTTCAGAAACTGAAGTCAAAATATGATGCACTGTATGAAGACTGAGCAAGTTACGAAAGTAAAAACACAAGACCAAAATGTTGATCAGAATATTAAAATTAAATCGTAATACTAAATCCTAATACTAATAGGCATTGATTTAATTGTCAAAATATATCCGCAACATAATGGTTTACCCTTGATATTATGATGAAGGAAAATAAATTAAAGCTCTTGAAATAACATCGAAGTGCCTTTCGTTCGTTCTAAAAATGCGTGTAATTAACGGCAAGCTGAAGTTAGGAGTCAAGTTTTTCAAGCCCGTACCGTCATGAATGCAGACGGAAGTACGAACTGATCTGAACAATAAGCACTAAACCAATTAAAAAACATCACATAACTCATTTTAAGAGACTAACGCTCAACAAATTACCGTAAAATAATAATTTCCTTTGACAAATAATACTATAGATATTCATGATATCTCACAGAAATAACGATATTTCATGAGCTACGAGTTCAGCTAAATGAGACGTAATTGTCATGCAGCGCAGTAGACTGTAGAGGGCAGCATGCAGCAGAGAGGAAAAAATCGCGGGCCTTATAGATCACGTGATATTTTCCTCTCTGCTGCATGCTGCTACAGTCTACTGCGCTGCATGACAATTCCGTCTCATCAAAATGATGGCTAGCTGAACTCGATATCGAGTACGTAGCTCATGAAATATCATTATTTATGTAAGATATTATGAATATCTATAGTATTGTAACTATTGTTTGTCAAAGCAAATTATTATTTAACGGTAATTTGTCGTGCTGTAGTCCCTTAAAGTGAGTTAAGTGATGTTTTTTAATTGGTTTAATGCTTATTGTTCAGATCAGTTCGTACTTCCGTCTGCATTCATGACGGTACGCTTGAAAACTTGACTCTAACTTCAGCTTGCCGTTATACACGCATTTTTAGAACGAACGAAAGGCACTTCGATGTTATTTCAAGAGCTTTAATTTATTTTCCTTCATCATAATATCAAGGGTAAACCATTATTTTGTGGATATTTTGAAAATTAAATTAATGCCTACCGGTATTACGATTTAATTTTAATATTCTGATCTGCATTTTGGTCTTGTGTGTGGTTACTATCGTAACTTGCTCAGTCTTCAGTGGGTCATATTTTGACTTCCGTTTGTGAACGCGCTCGGTACCGAGAAGCATGATTCCTTCCATAATTTTGCAGCCTCAATTTTAGAGCGATAAAAAGACCTACCGTCAACTGAAACGATATCCATTTATTTTTAAAAGCATATTTATTTAATTAAATTGATTATTTAATTGTTTTGAAAGCAGTAACTGTCTTTTCCCGTAGCATTATTTAGAACGGCAACTTGATCTTAACTCCCGCCGCTGCATGCACGCGATTTTTAGTATTGTGAAAATTCCTGTTCGGGTACCCGGTCCCCGCCCGAAATTTTCAAGTCAAACCCGGGTTCGGCAAAACCCGTGATGACTCAGGCCTAGTTGCACCATGTGAGAGAGAGGGAAGATTGGAGAGTCCTGCAACCGCAAGCCTACTGTATATCTACATCACCATACAAGCCGATACTTCTTTTTCTTTCACATCTAAATCTGTTATACGCTTTCAAGATCAAGTTTTAGCTGACAATCTGTTTAAAATACTGTATACATGTTGTGTAAACATGTTATCGTGAAATGGCATGCACACATATACTTAAAATATATACAGCGTATGAAATAGATCATACTATTCTCAATACATAACTAAAATTGTAAAAGTTCTAGAGGACATCTGGAGTTATCGCATGTGGATTTAATTTCTATATCGTACATGCACATCAAGAAAAGTGCCATTTTGAGCGTATTGTGATCCTCTGATTAATGATTACTTATCAATAAACAGACCGTTTAATGATGCATTAAATCTTTTATAATGGCCTTGCAAGGAGAGATTAAAACTTGCCAATGTAGACAGGCAACCTCAATTAAAAAAGGTGGCCAGATTAACGGTTGCGGATTACAATTAGAATTAATGCACATTTCTTCTTGAAATATATATCCTATAGAACAAAATTATTCCATTTAGCTGTTCATACAGCCACTATTCTTGGTCAATATTTGTTGTTATGCATTAGTTGTTGCTTGGTCAGTCAAGCCTTGGATAAGCTTTCAAAGATGTCATGAACAAGATCTGACCAATGTCCGAGTCATTTCAACAATGATCAGTTCAGTAGCTATAGGTATCTATTACATATCTTTGGATAAAATATACCATAAAATATCTATCAACTATACATATGTTTATAATCACTCTAGAGTACATCATGTATTAATAAGTACTGAGAAATATTGATATAGTATGTACTGGTTTGTAATCATACATGTCGTGTGCCCATACCATTATACACTGGTTTGCTGACAATAGTTGGCGCTCTTCTCAAAGCTGATCCATTATATCCATGCTGGTCAAGCAGTGATCAGATGTGATCAGGTGACTAGCAGTGACCGTGTGACCAGCGATGATCATGTGATCGGTGGTAGTAATCAGGTGACTTGGGATGATCATGTGACAAGCTCTGATCACCTGACTAATCGGGAGACGCAGGCAGAGTCGGTGGTGAGCACATACTGAAGAATTGGAAGCATGAAGAAATACATGTATATACTGTCAAGAAAAGGAGAAAAATCAGAAAAAAGGGGGAAATAAGTTTATTAAAATAATGCATAAATGAAAAGCAATGAGAAAGAAATTAATTCAATTTCATTTAATTTAAAAAAGGGTCATAGGATATCTGTTTGAACCCTCCTCAAATGATGGCAGAGAACCTGTCACATCTTGCCCTGTTACAGTCGAACATGTCTTTAATAGTGGCCACCTATTTATAGTGACTGGTCACCCATCGTGCCTCCCTCTAGAAGGAAATGTGTGTTGAAGAACCTGTCTAGAAAGGCCACCTGTATACAGTGGTCACTTTTTTGTGTATCCCTTGGGTGGCCTTAATAAACAGGTTTGACTGTATTTTTTCTGTACAGCCACGAGGTTAACAATGTACACCCATAATGGAGATGCGCACTTCACCAAGATAGATAAACTGTCCTACCATAATCAATACAATTTGAACAGGATAATTCGGGAAGGTATCCCTTTGAGAATCCACACATGGGATACAATAAATAAAACAGATATTGACCACTTATTTTTCAGGTCCCAGTCAAAGACGCATAGTACAGTCAAACCTGTCTATAGCGACCGCCCAAGGGAAACACAAAAAGTGGTCTTTGTAGACAGGTGGTCTTTGTAGACAGGTTCCTTAGTACATGTTTCAATGAGAAACCATTTTCAAGGGAAACAAAAAATGTGGTCTTTGTAGACAGGTGGTCTTTGTAGACAGGTGGTCACTAAAGCAGGTTTGACTGTAGTAGGCTCTCATGGGGAATATGACACCAATCGGGTGTTTATCCAATAACAGTTTTATGACAAATATGCCTTATGTAATGCTCTGCATTTTCCACCAATTACACCACATGGAAAAATCATTATCTTACATTTCCCTCACCCAAAGACTCTTGGAGAGACTAAGGGGTATTTCTTGATGGGACTACGGGTTCGCTGTGTGTGAGACTTGTACACCCATTAATGGTATTTCCACCCAGTCTGGTGTCAGCAAATTATGACCTACTGCACATGGAAACTGATGACTCTCTCCCTTTAAGACTATATAGCTCATTGGTGATCTTGAGACTGCACTCTGCAGTAGCTTCACGATCGCTTGAGCAATAGTTTTAACTATGCCCCTCAAAGCATCTAGAATTCTTTTGCTTTTATTTCATGGTGTTCATGGCTCTGCTCCACAGTACAATATTACTTTGACATTCCTTCCAGATCTTTACGCTGTCAAACCTCTGGATTTCTTGTTCTTCCTGAGCTCAATACTTAAAGTGGAGGGAAAGAACCTTTGCTCATGCAGGGCCTTCGCTGTGGAATGCTCCCCCTCCCCCCTTCACCCAAGAGATTCATAATAGCAGATCAGTTGAAGTGTTTTAAAATAAAGACGTATCTGTTTAATTCATCATATAATTAATTGCTCTGTCACTTTTGTAAGTTCTATCTGTATCCTCCCTTCCTTTGTTTATTATGCAGATGCTTTTATGTGATCTCTTCTTTTGGTTTCACAAGTGCGCCTTGAGCACTTGATTTCAAGTGGACTCTGCGCCTCACAAATCTCATATAATATTGTCATATCGCGAAACTATCAAATACCTACCTGTTACAACGCACAATTGAAACCACTCCCCAGCACCTTCCTATAGCTGATTAAACGCTGCGTATTTATCCTCCCAATTCTTAGAGGAGGCCTGCTTCTTCTTCTTCCTCGGCGGCCAATATCCGGGCCTGGTCCATAGAAGCCAGGTTCAAGCCCGACTTGTTGCTGTCGACGTTTAGACTAGCTTGCCTCGACGTAGGCGGGGCAGTGGGTCTCGAGGGAGGTACTGATTCAGTCTATATTGAAAGAAAAATGGAATAAAATAAATAAGAATTAGGCTGCTGTCCATTTTTAGACTAGATGGTGGTGCTACATTCATATGTAGCAGGATATATCTGTGAACAAAAGTATAACTGTAGAGATATTATGGTCTGCAGAGATCTACGGTAGACGAATATTAACACATGTATTAAATCTACAAAGAACTGAAGTCTTTAAAATTGAGATAAACACTATATTTTAAAATTATGCCAAATTAATTCCCATCTCCTCAAGTTGTTTTTTATAATTCTTGTTCTTTTCTTCTTTTAATGACATTCTTTGTTATGCCTCCTCATTATGTTTTCGGGTTGTCCGTTCGTCCTTACGTCCCGTTCTCGCGATCAAACTCAAGACATGTATGTATCTTGCTGAGCCAATGAACTGATTCGATTTTGGAGTCACAAGGTCAAAGGTCAAAGGTCAGAGGTCACAGGGCCCATTATGTATATGAAAATAGCTTGTGATCGCATTATCATTAGAACCGATAGACAGATTACCATCAAACTCAAGACATGTATGTATCTTGCAGAGCCAATGAACTGATTAGTTTTTAGGGTCATGAGGTCAAAGATCAAAGGGTCATACATGTATATGAAAAATAGCTTGTAATCATGATATTCTGAGAACCTGTTAATGGATTACAATCAAACTTGAATTCTTAAAATTGCTTCTGTTTTGGTTTGTAAAATCGCTCTATGGCGGAGGCATCACTTTCGACTGCGTGTCGACTGCGTGCAGTCGAAGATCCATCTAGTTTCTTATTATTTTAAATTTTTTTATTACCGGTATGTCTTTTTTCAGGGAGGAGGGGAGCTTACAAACTTACCTGTACCTCTCATCCATTGTTGCAGGCTCTCAAGGAAAGCATTTTATAATTCCAGAAAACCTTACCCCACAAATCATTGCCCCAAACCACCACCAATCTATGAACCACCTGATGACTTTATGGAGGGGATGGGGGTGTGGGGGTTCTCTTGTTCCATACCCCCTTCTACATTGTATATGTATACCCTCAACCAAACAAACTTTACTTACAAATACATCCCAACGGTAATATACACCGCATCTTTGTCATGCATACACAAACATCGATGTACAATCCGAAAACCTGTTTCTCTTTACATTAAAGATACATGTATGAATTTCTTACTGACAGTCTGACACTATAGGAGAGCCTTAGAACATAAAAATTAAACTAAATATCAAATAAATAAATGGATTTATCTCCTCGAAATCCAGGCTGGATTCATCCACTAGCCTAATTACAGTACAAAAAAAGTTTTGTCTATCCAGGAGAGAGAAAAAAATCATTGCAGAATTTTTGAATAAAATATGGATTCTGGAGGTTTTGCATTTATCATGTATAAACAAAAATCAGACTTTTAAACTCATCTTTTCACTTATTAACACAGGTAAAATAAAACAAGAAAAAGATAAAGAAGCCCATGGTTATTAATCAGAAAAAATTATATGACCTTGTCTAATTTGCAGTTTACATTTAGTGTAAATGTATACTTGTAAGTTTGAATGACGTCGAAGTTAAAGATAAAGCTGAGTTCTGGTCATGCAATTGCATTGTGAAAGAAATGGTGTGGAATCAATCAGAAAAAGTTGAAAATGTAGCATATAAATATTGGTGTGTACTGCAAGGTTCTGGAATCATCAAAATGATAAGAAAATTGGCCCTCTTGGTAAAAGTAACAAGCACCGTACACAGAAAGATGTATATGGTCTACACAAACATGTGGCATAAAATGAGGTCCTCATTTTTAAGCTGTTACATGCCATATTTAGAATATGAAGGCAATTGAAGAGCCATGCTTTTCAGGGAACATTTTTTCTCTGATGTACTTCCGCACTAGCATAATAACAATGAAAACGCTCACAAATTATTTTTCACCTCTCCCCAGAACTCAACCTACTCTTTAAAACCTGCTTTACCTAAATCCACTGATCTATAGAGCATTAAATGTCAAGGTCGTTATTCTGAATCACTGAATGTAACTCTACAACAAAATGAAAAGTCATGAAATGAAAATGAAAACAAATGATTTCATGTTGGTATTTGTTCATTTAGTTAAAGAACTTTGGCACTTGAAGGAATAGATTGAAACTTGGTGCTCCATAAATCATCAGACCATGTCTCCCAACTTAAACCTGGACTAAAGTTCATCCACTTTTCTCGATACTGGCCATGGTCTTTAAACAAATACTGTACAAGTCCTGTGAACATTTAAAGACAATGGAATATTTCTACCCATGCAAAATAAAAGATTTAAAGATGTCCCTCAGTAACGTTCGTGTGCACCTTAGCAGTTCAAGGCCATCTGGTTCATCACCACACGCAATGCCTGGAGTTACTGGTATTGTGCATCTACAGTAAATACATGATCAGCTGACCCTGCAGAGCTCAGGTGCGCACGATCATTTACAGAACCTCCTTAAAAGGTCAAATGGATGTATGAAATGATAACTCATGTTTCTAATCAAATCAATGGAAAATTGAATACGCAAATATGATAATAAAATAATTCCAACAGCATCATACAGGCATTAAAATGAGATTTTCCCATAAGGACAAGTCAAATTCTCTCTATCACAAAATATGGAGGAATATTGCATCTTTCACTACAGAAAACTTGCTTGTTTTCATAAACTATGGCTGCTTTATTATGCAGTGTACATGTAGTTCTCTATTTGAACCTTTTATTTCATATTACATGTACTTGTATTTCAAAGTATTCTTTATATATTATCTAAGATAATAACAGCTGTATTAAAGACAGCACTTATAATGTGCCATTGACCTAGTAAACTCTTTGAGGTGAAGAGTGATATTAAGAGGAATATTGAGAGGAATGATTTACATAAGTGAATAAGAAAGAGAGAGAGAAAAATAAAATACATTTTTTAATATTATCTCCTCACCATGAAAACCTCCAAAGAATACTTTTAAAACTTACAATTTAAATATGTTCTCAGACTTCAAAATGCAATCTTTAGAATTAAGTTTTATTTGATATTCATCAATTTGATAAAGAAGAGATTTATAATACAAATTATTAATGTAAGCCAGTACAGCTTTGATTTTAATTGAAGTTGTGATTTAAGCTACAACTAGCTGAAATTTTGAACCGGAAAACAACATGGGTAAAATATAGTGAGACACCTAACAACGTTCTTCCTACTATTCATTAATCTAGAAACTGATGGCATCCGGACATTCTGAATTGTATCAAATAAAAGAAAATTAGATAAGGAGAAAAGGGAAAAGAAGATGACAAAAGTGGTCTGTTAGCTCAAGACAGCATAGAATAAAGATAAGGATATCAAGGCAGATTGAAAATGAGATACATATACAGTTAACAGCTAAATTGTTCATACCTCTTGTAAATTGGATGTTTTTTTTTCTCCAATTTCCTATGTAACCCAAGAATGAGAGGTGGACTGGTTGAAGTAGGGCCTTCGTTGGATTCTTGTTTTACAAGCTCTATGCTTTGATATGCCACATTCTCAAGAAACAAACATCGGGACAAATCGACTTTTTACGTACTTAAAAATTACAAAACTTGGTAAGGGTATGAATAATTCAGTTGCTAATTGTACATGTAGAAACAAGAAGATAGCAGTTAAAGTGTGCTCATATTTTGAATATAGTATACAAATATACAATACCTTTCGAGGGTCTAGCAAAAACTATGAGTTAATGAAGAGGCATAAATAGTAACTTTCTCGAGGGCAAATTTATATCAAATTTACTATACCCGAGGCTTGTAAATTTGATATAAATTTCCTTGAGGAAAGTTACATGTTATGCCTCTGAATTAACTCATAGTTTGCTAGAGCCAAGAAAGACATTGTATATCTGTTTTATATCCCTCATGAGACACGAGCATCTCACTATTACAAAGAAACATGAACTGTGAGCATTCAGCAGCATAGGCATAAATTAAATAAAAAGAAAAGGTAAATGACTTAATACCAGATTAAAATTCCTTCTCCTTAATTAGTTCCCCCCCCCCCTAAAAATAGCAAAATTCAGTCAGCGTACGGGATTCAAAATGCCTCATAGCGGGCAACTCCCGCGGTGCACTCACGGCTCTCAGGCCGTGCAATTTACGCAGTGCATGCAGTAACTGCACTAGCACAACACTACTGCAGTACCGTACAGTGCCAGCTAAACATTGCATCCTTCAATGTTTCATTTGAGCCGTGCAATTTTCTTGTATTCCTTCTTTTAATGTGATGTGAATGTGAGTAAGGTACATGTTATAACAAGTGTCCAAGGAATGATAGAGGTGAAAGGGATATAATAATAAAACAAATATACAATGACTAATTCTCATAAACTAATCGCACTTGTACTCAAGATCAAGAACATCAATTTCGATATCGATCGCAGAAATATCGGTGATCGGTGGAAAAAGTGGAATCCGGAATTTACTATACAACGCCAAATAGTAAATGTTCTCACTCTCTCAAATTTAATAGTAAAAATATCCCTATTTCGTACTCTGTACAATCGCAATGCAAAAAACTATACATGAGGGATATAATATTATTTACTACATGGAACAACAAACATACAAAACACAATATTCCTTTTTTTGGTGATTGGTACACATTAAATGAAAATTACAGTCAAGATTTGCCACGTAAAGTAAAATATAAGATACATGCCTATGACCATTGCCTACATGTACATGTATTAATAATAGCATCTTGGCAAAATGTTAATTCTTCAACTTCTCCAAGGGGAATATATATTATAAAATGGGTTCAAGAATGTAGCCAATGAGAAGCGTCAAAATGGATCACGTGTGCGTGCATTAATTTTAACCATACGCGCACGGGGAGCGCATTTTGGTGATATCAGCCGTGCAAAAAGTGCGCAACACAAAAGCATAATGCACGGCTGCGTGTAAATCAATGGATGTTTTACCATGCATTGAACAGTTTGTTTACGAGGTCACTGCTCCCGCGATCGTTATTTCTTATGAAGGTTGCAGGTTTACAGTGTTTAATATCGCCTTGACAAGTAAGATTGTCGACCCATTTTATAAAACAAATAATACACATGTTTTCGTTTGTGACGTTATGCGATGCAGCGCTATTCGGGTATTGACAATGGCACAAAATACACTCGGCTACGCCTCGGGAATTTTATTGCACCGTAGTGAATACCCTCATGCGCTGCATCGACCATAACGCACTCACACCTGTGTATTATTTGTACACAAATGAGATGTCTGAAGCAAGCTATTAGCAGGCAGACAAACTTCTTTCTATATGATGTTACATCGCATTGACCTTAAAGTGACTCGTGACATTGCCTCAGATTCTGAAACAAAATTCTGGATTTAGCTCATGCTGCAATCATAATTATAAACCTTTAGGTCAGTCAGGAATCCCATGACTTTTACAAGCCGATGCCTGTCTGATTATTGAGATATTTATGATTGGAAATCGAAATTTTATATTTCATTTTCCTTACGGTTTTTATAACACTACAGTCTATCGGGGAAAATGAGTATAGTAAAACTGGTCACTCAAAGATTTTTACTTTTTTGAGGCACTTCATGGTCATTTTGAGGCGCAATTTTTTTAGGGCTTCAATATGTATACATGTATATCACAGACGCTGATAACACGAAGGGCCATGCATCTCAGATTTAACATTGTTAAACGATGCCTTTAATGGACGAGAATTGGTTGGTTTCCATTTGATGTAGGGTCGGTTTGGCAGTGTGGCTAAAGTTTTTGGGTGAACTGTTTGCCCTTTACAAGACCAGACACTATGTAAAGCAAAAACTGGTAAGTGGATTAATGAAGAAAAAAGGTAATAAAACCCTGATATACCTACCCTGGTAGGTTTATGAACAGGCTTGGGCTCTGGTTCTGGAGTTGGTTCTCTAACCGGTTCTGGTGTCGGCTCCCGTACCGGTTCCGGCGTCGGCTCCCGCACCGGTTCCGGCGTTGGTTCTCTCACTGGTTCCGGTGTTGGCTCTCGCACCGGTTCCGGTTCTCGTTCTTCCGTGTAATCTGTCTCTGTGTCTCCTACGGGTGGGGCAGATTCCACAACTGGAACGGTGGCTGCCTCTAGGAGTGGTTCTGGTTCGGGCTCAGGAAGGCTCACATCTGAATCTTCATCTCTATCTATAGGTGGACCCTGATTGTAAAGGTTATAAAAATATATCAAAAAGCAAAAGTTTTAAGAGTCATCATCACTGGCACATAATTTATGACAAACTTTGCCTTGGTATAGACCAGGTTTGAAAACGCCCCCCTCTCAACAAATGAAATGGAAGCTCTTATTACCAATCATGTGAAAGAATATGTTTTGACTAATACGTGATGATACAAATTTTGCTGGGAAACTGCCTACTAATTGATATATTTGGTAAATTATCACATTGCTCCGGCCTGAGTAGATAGATACTGGGCCAAATTTCTTATAAGTTTGATGATTCCAGAACCTTGCAGTACACACCAATACTTATATATGCTAGATGATCAACCTTTTCTGATCGATTCCACAACGTTTCTTTCACAATGCAATCGCATGACCAGAACTGGTCTATACCTTTAAGAATGATAATAGTGAGTATTTACACGTATAAACCGCCAGCTCAACATGACTAATGTTTTAAAGATGCAAAAGAAAAGTATTAACATGAAAATACAAAAGAAATGCGACTACTAGGAAATATACAAGTACCGGTAGATCTACTAGAAAGCGATTTTGAAAAGATGAATTTTTTGTGTGTTTTTAATGCAGCATACACTTCTCAAACATCATAATTCTTCTAGTACCTGTAGCCGCTAAACATGTACATTGAAGAAAAGACAGTTGGTGATCCAAAGAAAATTAATACCACTCTATTAATTTGAGATGGCTGTTACCAAGAACTTGGCTACATGTAGGTATTCGTTAGTAAATTTATGGCCCTGTTTCAGTCTTCTTTCTTTTTATTAAGTAGCAAGTTACATTGCACAAGTACAAGGTGCTGTGGTCTAGTGGATAAGTCACCTGACTGCAGATCACAAGGTACAGGGTTCAAGTCCCGCCTCGGCACTAATGTCCTTTGGCAAGATGTTAATCTACATTTGCCACTCTCCACCCAGGTGTAAATGGGTACCTATATGCTTGAGCGCTAGTTACTTTGGCAGCTCGGCTCCAACCAGGGTAATATGTGTACAGCACCATGAGCGTCAGAGCCTGGCGGATACCGGCGCTATATAAATATCCATATTATCATTATTATTATTATAATTGATGTCAGCAGATGCAAGACGGTGGTATGTAATTTTCATTTTTTATTGCAATTTTTATTGCACTGCACCAGGATGTGAGACCCTAAACTTATCCCTAACCCCAACCTTAACCCTAACCCTAATCCTAGCCCAAACCCTAAAGAGTTGCTCAGATATGAAGCAGTAAAATGCGTTTTTTTTTAAAGGATGCATTAGTGTAATACACTTTACATTTCTGTATGTTATACACAGAGCTTAAAAAAATGTGTGCGCATAGAACCTTTGTTATGCACAGTTGCTCTTCATTTACTTTTAAAACACAGCAGCCTTTTTTTCTCCTGTAGTCCATTGCGTCAAATCTGAACAACCCTTAAGCCTAACCATGATCCTGACACATCGTTTGATGCATGTTGGGGTGTTCTGCAGTTAAACTTAGAGACGTTTTGCAGCAATGTTCATGTGCACCTTTGCTGTACAGGGCCAGCTGATCATGTATTTACTATGGACAATACCAGGAATATATTAAGGCATTGTGCATGGTGAATACATCACCAGCTGGCCCTGCGTAGCTAAGGGGTGCAAGAACGCCATTACTGCGGAACGTCCTTAAGCCAACGTTACTTCACTCACCGGAACGCTTTCTTCCATAGTAACCTCCTCTGCCTGGACGACATCATCCTCCTCTACTTCTCTCCTCTCTACATCTTCTATCTCGGCACCCGCCAACACTGCTGCAAACTGCTCATCCACCTCATCTTCCTCCTCTCTCTCCTCCCTTCTCTCTACCTCTGAGTACTGATGCTCCTCTTCCTCTTCCTCTTCTTGCCTTTCTGGGGCCGATTCCTGGTGCTCTTCTATGCTCGCCTCGATCACCTCATGACCGCCCATACCCTTGGCGTCCCCGTTCATGGGTGCCATCGATTCCAGATGGTCGCCGTTTAGCCGCGGCGAATCCTCCTTCACGCCACCCTCCGCCATACTCGCTTTTATCGTGATGCTGTTCTTTCGGCAGTATGCATCAAGTTCTCTGTCAACTACAAGCAGGCTGGTGGCGTTGCCGCCGGCCTTGATGCGGGCAACCACCTGTGTGTGTGTTTCACGTTCGATGTTGGTGCCATTGACTTCGATGACTCTGTCCCCTGTACGTACGCCGGCTATTTGGGCCGCTGATCCTACAAGGCAGGAAGAAACAGAGGATAATATTTAGAAATTGGATGTGAGATGTGACATAACAAACTTGATTATTATCGATCTAGTGGTTACCTTCTGATAAACAAAAACGGATAATATTAGTTAGGAATCGGTGCGCGATGAGGTAACATATTAAATGTGCATTTATTCATCTAGTATGTGATCCTCATGCTCTGGCAACCATTGCTAGGAAGTCAATTTCTTAGCTCCTACACTATCCAATTTCCTAACTGCCACCCTGGACCCAACTCTATGCCGAACCCTAACCCTAACCCTAAACATTCATGCACATGGTCTTTATGTACAGGTGCCTATAGTACATGTTTCAATGAGAAAACGTTTTGAAGGGAAACAACAAATGTGGTCTTTGTAGACAGGTGGTCACTAAAGCAGGTTTGACTGTTTGTTGTGTGTTTTTTTAATCAATGAACACAATATTTGAGTGAGGGGGAATGTGATCTTTACAGACAAGCGGTCTTTCTATACAGGTAGTCGCTAAGGCTGGTTTGAATGTGTAATCAAAGTTTTCATAGAAAAAGTACTAATATTTTGTGTAAATACCACACAAAGGCCAGAAAAACAAACGGTTCTATTAAACGAGGTATTAAATATCACTTTTCATTTGTCAAAATACATCCCTCTCATATTTGTACGTGACCACTACATACACAATGTATGGAATGCCAACAGCTCATATCTCCCAAAGTAAACAGTTATCAGCAAAATGTCTGATTCATGTACGATTGTAGAACCCCAATTATTTGCCAGCCATTTATAACTTTTGCTAGGTACATGTAGGGCTAAGAATTATCGGGGCAAGTTATGCGGTGGCGAGGTCGTGCTGGGTGTATAATACACAGCATGCATTTAGTAATTTCTTGCTTTATAGTAGTGCAAAGTCAATAGGGAAACAGCTATCAACCAACGCATAGTAAATACCTAGAGGTCTAAAGGCATGGGTGCTAAATGGTATAAGGTGTCTCAAAAAAAAGGTTTTGAATTGAGCTGAATTGAGCTGACTTAAATAACCTTCGGAGGTACATCTACAGAGAGTACAAGACAATTAATTGATTGGTTTGTCTGATTTTTCTGCTTCTATTGAAAGTAAGTTGTTTTTGGAGTGGACTTGCCCTTTAAGGCCACCCTAGGGAAACAGGAAAATGGACCACTAGACAGGTTCTACCACATGTTTCTTCCTATTAAAGGTAATGCAAAGTTTTGGGAAAATTTGAAGATTGGAGATGGATAGGAATTCATTAAAATTTTGATATATTTGGATGCCCCTGTGGATGTATTATAAGCACTAGAAAATTTAGCCCTAAAACACTTCTGCTTTCAAGAAATTGAAAAATCAAAATTTACTGGTGCTCCAGGTAAATTTCAAATATTTCAAATAGCGCCTAAGGCCATTCCATGGTACATGTAGCTGCGACCATGAAAATCAAAGAGTATTAAGTTCTGATGTATAATTTCCAAACAGGAATAGCAAATCGCTCGATTGTAGTTAAGAAACATTGTTTTAAAGCTAAAGTAATATCAATCTTGAGAGGGAGCTATACAACATAAAGAGTTTGTTATTTAAAATGTCATCACTTTAGACTCGATTTCAACCGTGACAACGATCATTGGATATTGTAAAATCACATATATGCTTCCAATATGTTCATTTGAACCAAATTCATGACCCCATACCAAAACTTTGTATCACCTATAAAGGGAGACGGTAACATGGCCACTATAGAGAGTAGGCCGCTAAGGCAGATTAGACTGTATAAAGTCATTTTACAATACACAGAGTCGTTTTAGTTTCACACTATTGCTGGTTTCGCTTCTTAAGTTCTTTTCAATCAGGCCACAACAAGCGCTGACTAAATATAACTAACTGACTCATTTATGTTCCATCATCTATATCAATTAAGAATGATAAGACAAGCAATAAATTTTAATGACTATATAAGAAATTTCTTTTTGATAAATTCTAATAACTTTGTCAATGTTCATGCAATGTTTCCTCCTTCTTTTCTCTATTTTCTTTATCTTCCCCCTTTTTTTCTTGATTTTATTTAAATTATGCACCAAAGTTATTGTTATTTTGTATATTTTGTGAGGATAATTTTGAACAAGCCATTCATGTGCTTCTCATCACACTCCCACTTCAAATATCTTATTATTTATGTTTGCATGTTAAAGATCATATAATATTCTTTTTATCTTTGACATGGAAATAAATAAATGAAATGAAATGAAACTTTTGTAATTTTTTTCTGGACACCCTGTACGATTAGACTTTGCACTACATAAAGCATGTACAGGTACAAACATGTGGGCAGTCAAAATTCATGCAGGTTTTTTTTAACCCCTCTTTTGTGCCGTTTAGTGTGTGAAATTATCTGAATAAGATTTGCTGCAATGCACAAACATTTTATTCTCTTCAATCATTCATTTGACATAAAGACTTGAATATATTTGTCACATCAAAGTTCACGTCTAAAAAGCTGTGCCCACTTTTTGTGTCAAGGTTTCCTACATTGTACTGTATTTCTCTTGAACTATAGATAATGTAGCAATGTTTGCAGCATAACATCCCACACATGTAGTTTTTAACTTTAAGTTACAAAATGTACAGTATAGCTAAAGCTCAAAGTTTTAAACAATGACCCCCTAACAACAACTTGGGTTGACACGGGACCCAAACAACAAATTTTCAAAGTTGTAAACTACAAGCTCAGCAAGTATTTACCCCGGTAATTGTTACAAATTGTACAAGTTAGTGAAACCTCACAATAAGCGAGTTCATAAATAGCTTCGGAACGCATGACCCCAAAATATCCACAGATCTTTTACACGATGGATACGGCCCACTTGTGCATTTTAGAATAATCCCTGCCGAAGTGATGGAGGTGCTTAATGAATACCTTTTGTTTGCCTCTTGAGAAGAATACTTCCACCTGTGTATCAGATAAATGTACTGTCGGTGCATAAATGAATACTGATTACATATATCTGTAAAGCGCTTTGAGAGGGCCTTCGGTCCTGAAAAGCGCTATATACATGTACATGTAAGAACTAGCTATTATTATTATTATTACATAACTTTCATGAGCACGATACCAGTATTCGTCTTTATCTGCCCATGCGCAAACCCTAATTACGAACTCGCTTATTACTTGAGTCAGCAGTCAGTACGGAACAAAACTTCAAGTGAGGATCCCCTATAACGCATACGGTAGTTACGATGTCTCGTGGATCAAAAACTGAGTTTTAAAACCACAAGTGTATTCATAACGAAAGCATAATTAGATCCTTAATTGCAAGATAACTTCAAAGTTTAAAACCTCAAATGAAACCAATGCAAGAATACACCAGGGCTCAGTTGCATAACTTATGATACCATTGATAGTAACTTATGATACCATTGATGGTAACTTATGATACCACTGTTGGTAACTTATGATACCATCGAAGGTAACTTATACCATTTATGGTAACTTATGATACCATTGGTGGTAACTTAAGATACCATTGATGGTAACTTATGATACCATTGATGGTAACTTATGATGCCATTGATGGTAACTTATGATGCCATTGAACTACATGTACTTGATGTACATGTATATGATGCCATTGATGGTATCTTATGATACCACTAATGGTAACTTATGATACCATTGATGGTAACTTTGCCATTGATGGTAACTTCCATGGAAATCTGGATTTGAGTGGCTATTCAGTGATGTTGCCATGGTAAACTATTGATATTGATTGGAAAGTTACCAGGCATCAGTGGGAAGTTTTATATGCAACAGGCCCAGATGGTGGACTGTACAGTGTACAGTATAACTTGTTGTTTTGTTTGTTATACCTGACTGCTATTAAAGAAAGCATGTGGACACTTGTGAGTCAGCAGCCAGGGGACCCACGGCTTAAAAGTCCTCTCCGAGTGACTTGATAATGAGGATTAACGCCTTACCAAAGGGCACTAGCACATCAAGTTGGTTCGAACCCAGGACCTCCTGATTACGAGACCACTGCTCTACCGACTGCTACTGCTCACTGAGTGAACCTACATGTAGCTACTGACGGTACTGTCTGTTCTCTTTGCTCTCGTCAGTAATCAACAAAGTCTACCCTTTTCCAGTGAACTGTGGTGATGTGAGTGGGTCCATTGTAATAAAAATGTAATTTGACACCAATCCGAAGGTAACGAAGCAGTAATGACCAAGGCCTGAACTTCTCTTCAACAATATTCTATTGTAGTTAATCTCCAAGTGGGAACACAGCCCTTCCAGCATGCAATGAATATTGTTTGACTTGTATCATGTTGCACTGACTCTTGTCATGAATACCAGCCTCGCAATGGGCTGTTCCCACTCAAAATTAATTCATTCTGAAATCGTACTAATTACCTGTACTTTTCAACAACGTTCCATTGTAGTTTATATTCACCAGGTGAGAACAAAGCCCTTCCAGCATGCAATGAATACTGTTTGACTTGTATCATGTTGCACTGACTCTTGTCATGAATACAAGCTTTGCAATGGGCTGTTCACACTCAAAATTACTCAATCCCATTAAAGTCGTACTGATAATCTAACCTGCCTACACATACACTGTATAATGGCCACCCTGTAAATAGATAAAACAAATGGCCACTCTAGGTAGGTGGTCTTTGTAGACAGGTTGTGCTATAGGCCTGCATCTACATGTACAGTATATAGGGAGAATATGGGCAGGTGACCACTCTAGACAGTCGGCCTTTATAGAGAGGTGGCCACTGTAACAGTTTTGACTTTACTATTACATACATATCCCTCCATGACAAAAAACCATCAGGGACAGTCTGAACACAGTCCCTGTGTACATGTAACCTTGTTCAATTTGTGCAGGGCCCTCACTCAGGGATAGAGGCAACCCTGCTTTTAAAAATAAAAACTGTAAATAAATAAATAACAATAAATATCCTGTTTCGAGTCGTGAGAAGTGTCAATTTATGACATGACGAGTCATAAACTGAATGTAGGGGTGTGTTTAATATAGAATGCGTTTTTAATTTCACCACTTTGTCTATAGAGGGCCAAAAAGACGTTAACTCGTATACTTTAATACAGAGTTATTGCCTTTCTGGCTCTCAACAGACTTCATTCATTCATCCATTCCTAAAGTGCACAGTAGGCCTATACATTGTACATGTATGTATTACGGTGCAAATAAGTTGTGTGGTCTATTTTGGTCTAAACAAGTCCTTGGTCTAAATAAGTCTGTGGTCTAAATAAGTCTGTGGTCTAAATGGGATGTTGTATTAATGTATTTATGTAAATGTAAATTATTTGTGTAGCATACAATTTACAGTGTAGGCATATATCATACAGTATACATGTATGTATGTATGTATGTATGTACAGTATGTTGGCAATATAACCACAATCCCACTATTTTTGAAGGCCACATTATTTATTTGTCTTTTGTTTTCTTTTTTTACCAAGATCAAATAACCTGTCACCAAATACAGTGTACCTCGTTTTTATTTCCGGTAGCTTATTTTGTACATTTACACATACATGTATATGTATGCAACATGTAGCGCAAAGATTGACGAATGTAGGTGAATAAAAAAACTATCATGGATTGTTTGAAACATAAAATTGAAATGTCAGATGCATAAGACTAACTCTATGCTTACAATTCCTCTTTCTCTCTCTCTCATAATCACTTTACCCGGCCCCCCCCCCCTTCAAAGTGGGCTAAACCATGCTTATTTTATACATGTCGGCAATGAATATTGACTGCACCCTAATTCAATGCATTCACAAATGGCACAATGCAAATGATTACATCAATCATTTGAAAAAATGGTTACGTGGGCATTCCTCTTAATACCGGTATTTTTTTCAGATTCATGTGTATAATCTTGCACAAAAGAAGTCTAAATTTCAAGTCGAAGAGCAAATATACACACCTCTGTATAAACAAATCAAGTTCAAAGTTTAAGGGATTTCAAAAAAGGCTATTCATTTTATCTCTTGCAGTTGATCATCATCTTCAAGATACACAGGGACTTTTTTTAACCCTTACAGTGCAAGACCAACGTACATGTAGGCCCTCTATATACATACATGTACATGTACATTACCTACAGAAATTCACGGGGTTCAGGCGTTGAAAATTTGAATACTCATTTCCTTCTCTCTTCCTCTCTTCTCCTTCTCCTTCTCCTTCTTCTACTGCTTTTTACTATGCCTTTTCCTTCTTCTCTTTTCATTTTCTTTTCCTCCTTCTCTTCTCTTCTCTTCTCTTCTCTCCTCTCTTCTTCTTCTCCTTCCCCATCTTCTTCTCCTTCTCATTCTCCTTCTCCTTCTTCTCCTTCTTCTACTTGTTGTTGTTGTTGTTGTTGTTCTTCTTCTTCTTCTCCTCCTCCTCTATCTTTTCTTCCTCTTCCTCTTCCTCCTCCTCTTTCTCCTCCCCTCCCCCTCCTCCTCCTCCTCCTCCTCCTCCTATTCCTCTTCCTCTTCCTCTTCCTCTTCCTCTTCCTCTTCCTTTTCCTTTTCCCCTTCCTCCTCCTCCTCCTTCTCTTCTTCCTCTTCTTCCTTCATTCTTGATTTCATTATCATAACATATCAAAGTTCATCTACCATATCATGGTGGTAAAAAAATGCACCAAAAAAGGTGCTCCTTGCATCCCACTTGGCACCATGCTCATGTAGCACTTACAAATATATTAATTAACTTCAAGATTAAAAATTGAATGTTACCTACATGCAGGGATCATCTCCCTGCTACATATATGTATGCTATGGTACTGTACAAATAAGTTGGGCACAAAACACCTCCAAAGGGAATTATCATCAGATTACAAATATATATATTTTTTATGGGGTAATAAAATCAAGTTTTACTGACATTCTTTGACGTGATTGCTACCGACAGCATAGAAAGGATTAGGTCTATGGAACATGCCCTGTATATCTTATCACAAATCTACAGTAAATACAGACATCATCAAATGTTACAATCATGTTTTCAATGTACACAAAGCCATTTGAACAGTACATCTACATACAGTATATGCTCCAAATACATGTACTTCAAATACATGTACTTCTTATCAATTGATTTGTTTGCCTTTACACAACTCTGCGCTTGCAATTAATCGCGATAAGGAAATAATTACATGTACTGCGTATGTGTAGTTATAATACATGTACATCCCCCCAAATCAAAGATGGGAAATATTACAGGAACCATATTGTCAAGTGGGTCTTACCATCAAGTATCAAACTTCACCCCAAAAAAAAAAGTATCCAATTTCACGAGGAAGCAGTTGACAATTACAGTAGTGTCATCTTTCTTCTTTGTTCTGGTTTTGTTTTGTTTTTGTTATATTTTCATATTTTTCATCAAAATCTTGAACATTTCTGAAATTCACTGATACCCTGTATTAAATATTCATCAATTTTATCAATTTGATTGTCTATATATTTATTCATTTATTTAAGGGTGTATTAATGTAATAAGTTAATTAGTTATTTTAAGTTAATTAACTATTGAATCAATCACTTATGCACAGTATCTATTCTTTCAGTCATTCATTCTTTAACTATTTTTTAATTTCTTCATTTATTTATTCAATTATTCATTTATTGATTTACTGCATTTACAATTTTGTTTTTAACTTACTTACATGTACATGTTCATACTTACTTTAACTTCTTGTTTAGTATAAAATTATGTATTCATGTATTTATATATTTATATGGTTATATTTACAGTATACAGTTAATAACAGAATTATTCATACCCTTACAAAAACAAATAATTTCTTGCAGCATGTGAAAAATTAATTTGTCCCAATTCATGTTTTTTGAGAATGAGACATACTGTATTATAGCTTTAATCAAATAGTATTCAACAAAGGCCTCTATTCAACTACATTCTTGAGTTACAAACAACACAAAAACAAACAAATTTACAACGTGTATGAATGATTTAGTTGTAAACTGTATGCACACATATTTCTTCATCCATTCATTCATTGCATTTATAGCATAAATATCAAAATCATCAACATCATGTCTGGTTGGCCTTTCTCCTTTAAACTAACAAAACAACAACAATGTACTAGGGGTATGAATAACTTTGTTAACTGTATATTATACAATTTCTTCATCCATTCACATACATTCATTGCATTTGCATTTACAGTGTATATTAAAATCATCATCATGTCTGGTTGGCCTTTCCCCTTTAAACTAATTGCATGCTGGTCTTTGATTATGCCCAATATGATTAATTGGAATGCATATTAAAGCCTATTCATTACGAGCTTCAAGAGTTTCAAATGGCTTTCGGTAGAATGACGTCCCCATGGAATGTAATTTACAGTCATTACTGCTCATACCGTGATACTAATTTGAATGGAAGGGGGGGGGTAGACCCTACATGTAGGGTTTATTTATACAGATAAAGTTGAGTTCTGGTCATGCGATCGCATTGTGAAAGAAGCGGTGTGGAATTGATCAGCAAAAGTTGATCATGTATCATATATAAACTAGCATATATACATGTACATGTAAGTATTGGTGTATACTGCAAGGTTCTGGAATCATGAAAATGATAAGAAATCTGGCCCAGTCTTGGTAAAAGTAACAAGCACTGTACACAGAAAGATGTATATGGGACTACACAAACATGTGGCATAAAATTGTGGTTCTCATTATTAATTAAGCTGATACATGTTATATTTAGAATATTAAGGCATTTGAAGAGCCATGCTTTTCAGGGAACCTTTTTTTTTCTCTGATGTTCTTCCACACTTGCATAATAACAATGAAAACGTTCACAAATTATTTTTCACCTCTCCCCAGAACTCAACCATATACATGTAGACCAGTTTTGGAAACGCCCCCCTCTCAAAAAATGAAATGGAAGCTCTCATTACCAATCATGTGAAAGAATATGTTTTGACTATTAAATACGTGATGATACAAATTTTGCCGGGAAACCGCCTATTAATTGATATACTTGGTAAATTATCATATCTATCCGGACGGGATTATAGGGTAGTCCCATATACATCTTTCTGTGTACAGTGCTTGTAACTTTACCAAGACTGGGCCAAATTTCTTATCATTTTGATGATTCCAGAACCTACAGTACACACCAATACTTACATGTACAGTATATGCTAGATGATCAACCTTTTCTGATCGATTCCACAACGTTTCTTTCACAATTATTCAATCGCATGACCAGAACTGGTCTATACCTTTAAATAGAGGTCATTCACTACATAATACACAGATAGGCATACAGTGTACAAAGACCGCTATTGTGTCCCGCCCTAAAACAAACAAGGAATTACCACCTCCACAATGCATCCAGGGCCAGAAGAGTGTTAACTCTGTGTTAAAGGCACATTGTTTAACAATGTTTCCAGTTTTACAAATCTGAGGGTGCGTTTATCATCCAATTTTTTGCCTAGAATCAGCGTTTCCAAACGTCTTTCAGGCAAATTTTTAAGGTGATAAAGGTAAAGCCTTTTTCAAACGTCTTTAGATATGGGCATATTGTAACGCCGAAAAAGGTGCGTTTTGAATGTGACATACAGCCAGAATCACGTTTCTGAGACATGATAAACGCAAGACTGTTTTGAACCCCACATACAAATCGGACATTCCCAGGCTAATCTGCTTCCCGGGTCAAACGGCGCAAAGCAGCTGCGCAGAGACAAGGCCTTGATTTTGAATCGTGAAGAGACGATAAACGCGACATCCTGAAAATCACGTTCGTATAGTGGGGTTTGATATGTACATATAGAAACGCTGATTCTGAGTGGCAAGGCACGGTAAACGCACCCATAGATGCATGGCCCTACGTGTTATCAGTGTCTGTGATATGGTGTGATATTGAAGCCCCAAAAAAAATGCACTTCAAAATGATCATGAAGCGCTTCAAAAAAGTAAAAATCTTTGAGTGACCGGTTTTAGCATACTCATTTTCCCCAATAGACTGTAGTGTTATAAAAAAAAAGCTGTTCAAAACCACGGTTTCTGAACTTTCAAATTCCAATCATAAATATCTTGATAATCAGACAGGCGATCGGCTAGTAAAAGTCATGGGATTCCTGACTGACCTAAAGGTTTATAGTTATGATTGCATCATGAGCTAAATCCAGGATTTTGTTTAGAATCTGAGGCAAAGATACCCAATCCCTTTAAGGTATATGAGTTAATGCCCTTCTGGCTCCAAACGGAAGATTTGCAAGTACCGGTACACCCTGGCACAAGTAGACATCATGCAGAAGCAGAGCGTTACTTACCACGATTTTACAGTAGCCCTACTTCATCATGATAGACACCCTGTGTTTACACTGATAAGATTTCAGGGTGTATCAAAATTGCAGAATAAAATACAAAGTCTATTTTATATTCTATCCTGACCTCCCACTATTGTATTGACAAAACCCTATTTGTTTTTGATAATATCCTCTTGACTAGGAAACACACAGTTGTTATGAAGTGGGACACATGTACTAAAATCCCCTACTGAGGAAATTAGTTTACATAGTGGAAATGAAAAAATGTGAAGGAACTCTGGATAAAAATGAAGGCCAGCTACCGGTATACTACATGTAGTACTATACTATCCCCATATTAGGCACATTTACACAGCCATAAAAACGTTTCGAAATACCATATTTTGGGGAGGATCACCATTGAGAACGTGACATATTAAAGTAAGTATTCAACAAAGGCCCTAATTCAACCAGTCCACCTTTCATTCTTGAGTTACCAAAAAAAGAATCCCAAAAACATGAAATTTACAAGGGGTTTGAATAATGAAGCTGTATACAGTAGCTGGTCTAATCATTTTTAGGCATGCAATGTAATAAATAAAATTACAGAAGACCAGTTAGGCCCTAATATAAATCGATGGTGTTCTGTAATTAATTTACCGAATCTGTGAAGTTTAATACCATTAAAAGTCTTTTGACCCCACAGAAAAGGTGAATATGTACAGAATGCATGGTACTGTATGAGCTTCTGGTATCCTAAGGGTTAAATACTGAATCCTCTTCCAGTTGATGGGCTGGGACTCCAACCATGATCAAACTATAATCAGCCCATAACCAGATTGGATTTCCTGGCTTGATTTCCTGTTCATTTTCGGCCCGCCCTTCTTCCCATCTCCGCAGACGGGTTCTAAAATCTAAAATGACAAAGGGCCTGTCCTCATCAGCTCAAGATTGCCAAATAACCCGGCTATTTTTACTACTGTATGTCCCGATCACAGATTATCCAGCTAATCTGCGTCTTCATCAGCCCGCAGTTGCAATTAGCGGGATATTTGGTCAAGATGATCATCCCAAGATATCTTGGGCTAGTTTGCAAAATATCCCGCTATTTGTCCGGTGCGTCTTCACCAGTCCGAAGACTCGCACTATGCGCGAACGCTGAGCAAAATATCTCGAGCTAATTTCTCGAGCTGATGAAGACGCAATTTGTAACTTCAGGCTTATTTCCCAAGTCAGAAATAGCGGGCTATTTGGCAATCTCGAGCTGATGAAGACATACCTAGAGAACGCATCTCCGTAGGCAGACGATTGTAATAAAGATATAGTGTTAGTTTCGGGCTTCTGGCCACGTAAAAGTACACCCAGACGTGGAGTGTCTGGACAGGTTATGTATCCAGACAGTTGAATTAATTTTTAAACTGCAATTTGAAGAAGCTTACAAGCAATATTTCATAAATCTTCTAAGACTTATGTTGGAATAAATTATAAAGGACAAATATTCATGATGGTTAATGATAATTGATGAATATTTTACATGTATGTTCAATCTGGAAGCAAAAAGTGTTTATGTTTGTTCATGCAGTGTCCGGACATCCAACCACCCATCATACTGAGAGAAACTGTCTGGACTTGAAAAGCTTGATCATGTACACATACACAGTGAACATACAGCAGGAATTACTATACATGTATACAGGCGCAGCGGAGCACCCCAATTACCGAGCGATCGACTCTCGTCCAGTAAACATCATTTGCATAAAATAAACAATTGTGTACCGATTGATGCGAAAAAAAGTAAACAAATTTCGAAGGCAAATTCTTCATTAATGTGATGAATATCAGCAATCAAAGCTACTAAATCGATTATTTAAAAATTGGCAAGACACTCATGTGTATAACAAAAGTTATTGATGCACCGAAAATGTGAAATTTAAGGGATAATTTTGACGAACAAAACGAAAAAATGAGATACGAAATCACCGTAAAATTCACCATTTTTCGAGACCGCCAAGAATTGCCTCATATGAACAGAAAAGAAATTTAATAATCTCAATCCTTCTGAAATATCTCTTTTATAGTTGCTGGATAGGGTAGAGTCAGAGAAAACATACCCCAACGTCCGAATCTCATCGAACAAAAACAAGCCTTCGTGTGCGCAAAATGTTATGACCAGTCCTATTCATTCAAATATGTGTTATGTCAGGGAAACCTCGCGTGTGCCTGGGTTATACATGTCTTGCCGGCCGAATGCACTGAGCCCGAAGACGCATGCGCAGAGATAGGGACTTTTAGATTTGCACGACGAGCGCACCTTCTGCGTGGACATCCTTTTAAGGCAATGTTACGTCCTTTTAAGGCACTGCCGGGCAGACTGTCAGTCCCGCCAGTGCCTTAAAAGGACGTCACATTGCCTTAAAAGGATGTCCACGCAGCAGTCCACGTCTCGTCGTGCAAATCTAAAAGTCCCTGAAGCCCCATGAAACAGGACTTATAACTATAAAAATACTCCATCGGCCAAGCGAAAATTTCGCCCATATATGGATTCAACCCTCATGAACATTCATACTAAGTCTCTACTTCCTGCATTGCTGGATAGGGGAGAGTCAGAAAAAATAGACGGCGTGTTTATCGAGGGGTGAAGCTCATATATCGAGTTTTATTCCATGGAATTTCATATTTATTTCACTGATATCAAGTTCATAATAATTGTAGTTAGTATGGAAAGTTTCATAACGATATTGGCAGTAATAAAGGCGCAACGCGAATTTTAAGATTTTACATTCTAGCAAACACATGTTCGGATTCACGTAGATGTCCGTTGGTTATTCAAATAGAACGGGCCGCTAATGATATGCTAATTGGGGTGCTCCGCTGGGCCTGTATACTGTGAGGGTTTGGAGTCATCAAATTGACAAGAAGAAAACCCTTAAAAATTATTGATAAGAAGCACATACACTCAGGGCTTAAATTAATCCAAGGCCACCAAGGCCATGGCCTTGGATGCCCTTTTGATTGGCCTCAATGCCCCTCTCATTGGCCTTGGAGATTTTTGGTGCCCTTTCCAATTCTTCCTATTTGTGTTGTAATATAGGAATGTGCCCTACAGAAAAGTGGCCTTGCCCTAAAAATATTGAAATTTAAGGCCTGTACACTCCACACAGAAATATGTACATCATGTACTGTATCATATGTATGGGCTTGAATCATTGTTGCAACACTAATATATTTACAGTATGTCCTTTGGCAAGACATTTTAATCTGCATGTCCACTGCAGATTTGCCACACTCCACCCAGGTGAGGTAAACAGGTAGCTGGCAGGAATGAACATCTTTAAAATGCTAGAGTGCTGTAATGGCAGCTGTGCTAAACTCAGGGTAATAACAATAACGATGAATCACCTGGAGGGTGTTTCACAAAGACCAAGATTGACTTTAAGTTGGACTTAACTATGACAGGCCATTCATGCCAAGTGGTTGCTCTCACCATTGGTCTCTCAATTATGATCTTTAGATGATATTTTTTCCTTCAATAATGAACTATCAAAAAATGTAAATTCTGTAGATTTGTGACCACGATTTATGCGTCCCTTGAGAGACCAATGCCTGTAAATGGTGAGAGCAAACAGTGGCATGAACGGCCTGCCATAGTTAAGTCCAACTTAAAGTCGGTCTTAGACCCCGTTCTCATTCACTTCGTTGGAGCGGTCTAACTAAGACCCGTTCCTCAGGAGTGGTTCTTAGGTGAGTGAGAACGGTCAAAGTGGTCCAGGAAGTGGACTTCTGGACCGCTCCAGAAGACCACCTCGGGAGGTGGTCTTGAGGAACGGGTCTTATTAAGAGCGGTTTGGACCGCTCTAACGTGCAATGTGAACGGAAGCGTACTTTGAACGGAAGTGAGCTAGTGACGTTCCGCGAAACATGTAGTACGGTACATACGGTTTGTATTCCGCGCACGAACAAATTGACCCGCTGACCTGAGCTGCCATATCAACAAGACCACTTTGACTCGTGGAGCGGTTTGAGCCATAAAAAACTGCTCGGAGTGTGAACGCTCGCAAACCGTTCCTCAAGACCCGTTCCTCTGGAGCGGTCTAACTAAGACCACTTTCAAAGTGAGTGAGAACGGGGTCTTAGTCTTTGTGAAACACTCCCCAGGAGTGGCAATGTGCCAGATATGCACTAGACTGTATCATACAAGACTCCGCTATCATTATTATCATTCTCATTAATATGTAATCCTCTCAAGGTAGATTGAAGATATTGTTGCTGGTAATAGGATTAGCATGTACTGGAATGTCAGAGCTACCAAGTGTCACGCATCAAGGGTCTGAAAAACGCTATCACGCATGCTCACGCATGACGTGGCGCCCGATTTCGAAACGTACGCCATACGCTTTACGTACACTATACCCTCGCCCGCGCACTCGTGCACAAAATGTCATGCATACACATGTAGCTGATCTTTGAACTTGGCATCTCTGGAATGTGTGCATGACATGTACATTTACAGTACACTGTATGTACATTAATGAAAATTCTAATTCGAGAAGATACACGAATATAACATAGAAAACTGATGAGCTTGCTTTATTCTGTCAGTGTCGCTAGAATTATCCATGATCATTTCAAGGCATAAAACTTTCACGAATATGAACCACTCATCAAGATTGCGAACGTTTCACATATATCTGCATCGATACACTGCAGGCAAAAACGTTTTGTCTGAAGTTGCAAGGCATAAAAACAATGAAAAATCAAAATAGAAAAAATTAAACCCACATCTGGAGTGTCATTTTTGTTTAACACCGGCCGAAACTTCATGGCTTTAGCAGTGTAGATGCTCACGCTCGAAACATCGGTGAACTATTCCGGTTTTGGGACACATGACTTTCTTGCTTCTGTGCTACCGTGTATGCAGGGCAGCGACAAGTGGCACACACACAAAAAAAAAACAGAATAAGCAAACGCCAAAGGTTTTTAAGGATTTTTCACGTGGTGTTAATGAAGTTCAAAAAACTGATGGTTTTTCAAATTGTTTTTTCTTCAATGTGAATGGACCTTATGCAAACATTTTAAAACATGCAAAAGTTTCTAGTTATACAGTATGACTAGCAAGGGTTAGTTCTCATTGCAAACTTCTACAGACTGACTTTTCCCCCTGGGGCAACAACAGCATGCACAGACAGTGAATCAAAACCCTACTCGCTTGAGTGAGCAAAGAATTCAATATTGATTTCTACATAAATGTAAAACCAATTGATGAACGAGTCTGCGAGACCCTGCATACCCACTCTTAAAACCAATTGGAAAATACATGTTGAGAAATCAAGCAGCCTTCAACGTCTTACTAAATCAATGGGTAGCCCATTGTTCTATTATTCTGGTGAAGTGGAACGCAGACGAACGTTTGTTCAGGCCAGCTCACTATAGACAGTGACATTGTAAAAGAATGCTCAGACTACATGAAATTTATACAAAACTGTACGAAGAATCGTTGTATAAGGTAGTGAAAAGGAGCATACAAACTAGAACATTTGTAAATGTATAAAGAAAAACTGTGTAAAGGATCATATACATTGTAGTAAAAGGCGCGTACAAAATCAAAATCGTATTAAACCAGGCTGGGCTTATAGAAGCCCAGCCTGGTTTAATACGATTTTCATGAAACAATGATTAGACTAGAGTGAAAACCAGCTTTTTTCATCGAGTTTTCGTTTGAAACTATGCTCAAACATCCGTTCCAGTATATAACGTTCAGACTACACATGTAAAACATAAATTACTTATCATATAGCTTTACGATTCTGGTGTAAATTTTGGTAGTCTAAACACAGGGTTCATCGCTCTGCTTTGGGTACTATACAATCAAAACTTTACATGCAGCATGCATAGCAAGAAACATTTGTGAATTTCGCGAGTAGTTTACATATACGAAGTTTCATGCCACAAAATGAATGAATCACAATCGACACACTGCTGAATTTTTGCTATTCACAAAAAGTTTCTTGAGGTAAAAATGGCCATCGTTTACAAATTGCAAGAAATTCATGTGGCAAAACTGTGCAAGAATTTAATCTTTGTAGTCAGTCATGCACACACACCTACAATGTGCATGTACAGGTAGCTTTCCATGGCTTTTCACAGCTATTTATACAAATAATATTGGGAGTACGCCTACATTTTAAAAGTAATGGCCACAATTTTGAATAACACAGCAGTAATGGCATGCTTGAATCATTACACAATTATTATTGTCAAATTTAATATGCAAACATTCAAGGCCTTCACACATATCATTTGTTGTTATTGACTAATAAGGCAAATATGAAATTTATGAACTTAATAACCCACTCACTCTCTGGCCGAATATCTCAATACTGTAGCTACATGTACATGTACAGTATGTTCATATGAGAGTCTGTAAATTTGTATGTTTCACTTGTGGTTTTTAACTTCAATATTATCTTGTTAAAGGTATACTGTAGACCAGTTTTTGAAACGCCCCCCTCTCAAAAAATGAAATGGAAGCTCTTATTACCAATCATGTGAAAGTACCCGGTATATGTTTTGACTAATTAATACGTGATGATACAAATTTTGCCGGGAAACCGCCTACTAATTGATATATTTGGTAAATTATCATATCGATCCGGACTGGATAAATATCGCGTAGTCCATACATCTTTCTGTGTACACTGCTTGTAACTTTACCAAGACCGGGCCAAATTTCTTATCATTTTGATGATTCCAGAACCTTGCAGTACACACCAATACTTATATGCTAGATGATCAACCTTTTCTGATCGATTCCACAACGTTTCTTTCACAATGCAATCGCATGACCAGAACTGGTCTATACCTTTAAAGGCCACGTTCATATACACTGTATGTAGTGAAAGGAGAAGTCTGCTCTGATAATCATATGGTATTAATAAAAGCAGAATAACAAAAGAAACAAATAGGGAAGTTTGAGCATGATCAGACTAAACAGGAAAGTCATGAACTTTTGAAGTTGTCATCAGTAAAACACAAATTGGCAACATAAACTTTCACCGACCTGTTTCTCTCATGTTTCTGCTTCGACTTAAACCAACTTAGTATCAGGGTGGACTTCCCCTTCAAAGTTTTAAACCACAAGCGGTCATGTGGTTATCATAACTACAATTGGCAAAGGTCCTCACTCTATTAGTTATGTGTCATGTGGATGCAATTGATTTTGAGGTTTTGTCAGCTTTAAAGATATACATGTACACCGGTAGTGGCGGTTCAAGGGTTTTGAGCGCAAAATATCAATTCAATATAGTTTAAATATTGCCTTCAGAGGTTTAGATGGCAATACTTCAACCTAAATTCGCAAAAAAGCAGAAATATATGCCAAAATGTTCAATGTTGAAATGGCTTCGCGATATCTATCCAGGCCGGATCGATATGATAATTTACCAAATATATCAATTAGTAGGCGGTTTCCCGGCAAAATTTGTATCATCACGTATTAGTCAAAACATATTCTTTCACATGATTGGTAATGAGAGCTTCCATTTTCATTTTTTGAGAGAGGGGCGTTTCTAAAACTGGTCTTTACCTTTTAAAGTTATGTGTCATGTGGATGCAATTGATTTGGAGGTTTTGGCAGCTCATACATGTACATGTACACTGTAGTTTAATATAATCACTGTTTGCCCAGTTTGTAGAGGTGTTGTGGTCTAGGCCCTAGAGTACAAGTCACTGGACTTTAGATCACACGGTACGGGTTCAAATCCCAGGCCGGCACTAATGTCCTTCGGCAAGACGTTAATCTTAGACCCCATTCTCATTCACTTCCTGGACTGATCCAGGCTAGACCCATCCACTGGATTGCTCCAGAGGTACACTTCGTTTACAAGTATGTTCACACTCACGAGCTAGACCGCTCTTGTTGCTGGGGTAGCAAAGCTCAGCGGGTCAAATGTTTCACGCGGAATCGAAAACTGAATAGAGCGCCTCATCTATTCTAGATCACCTTCTCTTTCTATCCGTCCTTATGTTATTCTGTTTTTATCATTTACCCTAGGGTAACTTGCCTCCATCTGAACAAGACTGTTGATATGTCGGGTAAGCATCAGGCAAGCTTTCAGGTTGTAAAGAACAACCTTTGTTTAATTACACTGTAGTATGCATACAATTTGAATATGGTAGTATTAAACATTAGTCTGTTATGATGCAATACACATGGCAAAAGAGATGACCGCGTGGCCTCAAGTTTATAACAGTAACAGTGCCGCGCAACCATTGCTTGAACATCTACATGTAAGTGGGAACACCCCTTGCTGTGGATAATTCCCTTTCACACTTGAATGAGCCGAAGCTCTTTTGCTGGCTGGAAAAGGTCAAGGCAGTCGTCGGATAGTGCATCTTCTTATTGATGCATTGCTTATTCAGTTTTGAATTATTAACAGGGATCCATGCAGGTATTAAAAAAAGAAACCATCAGCGTGTTTCTACATGAATACATGTAGTACTATTTAGTAGACTCGGAAAGTAATGGTATTGTATACCCGAATGGACAGGGCAAGTAAACGCTAATGGAATTTAACCAGTCTGTTTCTAGATCGGATATATCTGGAAAGTGTGCGCTCTGAGTAGTAGGCTAATAGTATTGCACGGTGTCACGTGACCCGTTACTAAAATACAGATCAGTTTCTACAGACCTTAGAAGGCAAACGTAACCAAAAAAAAAATCCCCCTCTGGAGACAGGTATGCTTTTGAATAAATAAACAAATAATAAATCATTAATAAATTAATTTCTAAGAAAGCTTTGTAGGCCCTTCATATATACATGTACATGTATTCATACCATGTAATAAATTAATAACTAGTTCAATTAATCTCCCTCCACTTAAAATTTTAGTCTGATTCATAAAACACAAAATAAGTTAAAGTACTGAAAGTACATGCACTATTATACCTAGAACTTACAATAAATGAGGGATAAGTGTTCAGGCATTGAAGGGTGTCTTTTTCAGGTTTGGGTGTTTCTGATTTTACATGGACAGGGGCCTTTTGATGAGATAATTGAGCGATTTACAATCAGATTCTAATTAGAACTAGTATGGCCTAGGATACATGCACATATACATGTACATTAGTTTTACGTTGTGAACAGGTACCCTGAGGAGCTGTCTCCGATTTCATTGACCAGTGGGCAGGGGCAGAGGTTCTAGAGATCTTGGTGATTATTTTCAGTTATGAACAGGAATTCTCAAAGCACTTTGTGTCTTCGATTTCACGGTGCACTGGAAAAGGGGCCTTATGAGATAACCCAGGTATTAAATTAATCATCAGCTTCCAGGATCTTAAATAATGATAATTTTTCAGGTGTAGACAGGTATTCTCTAGCACTTTCAGGCTGGGGAATCTTCAATTTCACAGTGCACTGGACAGCGGCCTTATGAAATAACCATGCCAGGGTATAAAATTGATGATAAGCTTCCAGCATCTCTCAAAATGATCATTTTTCAGGTGTGGTAAGTATTCTCAAAGAAATTTCAGGCTGGGTGTCTTTGACTTCACAGTGGAATATTAGACAGGGGATTGTGATCAACTTCTAAAACCAATGGCAATGAATCCTTTTCTGGTGTGGACAGATATCCGCATCACTTTACAGCTGTAGTGTCTTCAATTTCATGTGATGGAAAGGGCCTTATAAAATAAACCAGGGTATTGAATTAATAACCAGCTCTGAGCTTCCATCATCTGTCTTTCACTGTAGAAATACATGTAGTTAGGTTCACACGACAAGTTAAGTTTGTAATTATAAACTTCAAAGTTATCATGTACTTTAAACACTGTACGGACACACTCATGGTTATGAACCTGTAAGTTGATGTGAAGTTACAAATCACAATAGATATTACGGTTTAATAGCGTGATAACTACGAGCAGAGCAGCAGGGGGGTCCTCACACGAAGTTATGTGCCGTGCGGACAAAATTAATTTTTGCCAGTTTTTAGTTAAAATGAATGTTTTCCTCAGCTCGTACAGTAGTTTGAATAATCATTGTTTCGGACCCATGTGGACCCTCTAGTTGTTAGTGGATCGTTTCTTTATAACTTCAAGGGTTCTCAAACTTAAAGGTTATAAACTACGACGATACCAGGTGAACCTACATGTACATTTGTAGCTAACTAGCTATTGATTAATTTTCAGGTGTGGGCAGGTACATGTACATGTACATGTATCCCCAAAGCACTTTAGGGCAGGGGGATCTTCGATTTCACAGAGCACTGGCAGCGGCCTTATCAAACAACTAGGCCAGGGTATGAAATGATATAGCTTCCAGTGCTCTCAAAATGATAATTTTTCAGGTGTGAGCAGGTACCCTCAATGCACTTTAAGTCAGGGGTGTCTTCGATTTCACAGGGCTATGGACAGAGAGTCTTATGAGATAGCCAGGGTATAAAGATCAGCTTCCAGTGTCTCTGGTAAAAACATTGAAATCAGATAACGCAGTATTAAACCTGATAGGATCCAAAGCGACTGACTGTGAGAGCTGTCTGGCCGACCACGTTCAGACTATTGAAATTCACTGTATAGCTATACTATTCAGTGACAGGTTAAAATTCATTCTCCAATATACTTATTGCACAGAATAACAATTACACAGTGTAGTTGCTTAAAAAAATATTTTGAGATGTTTCATACTGAAGAAGAAAGATTCAAGACCAGATTTTCCCTGAGAAATTTTTCTGAGATTACGAGAGCTTTTGCCAGTTTCCACAGCTACATCCCTCCACTTTCCTGGAGGGTTGCTGACCAGCAAATAATGACATACATTATACTTATACATGTATGTATTTCTTCCAGAAAATTAAAGCAGATAATTTACTTTATTTTCTATACAGTATCAGATTAAATATGTCATACTAATGCATAGCGCAGTCCACTTTATAACGCACAAAGCAGAGAAATGCGTACATTATACAGTGTAGCTGAAATAATAACATGTACTTGCGCAGCTAACAAAGGATATTCATTGTCCTCCAAAACCATCCTTCCTCCCCAACTGTAGACATAACATCCACACAAAGTACATGTGGATGTTCTTCTTCTTTTTTATCTTCTTATTTTTTACCCCTATCTAAAGCCCCTCAGCCTCAGGTGTCTTTAAATTTTAATTACATTTGCTGACGTCTCGTCTGCTATCTGTGTACACATGTATGAGGTTAAATAGAGAGTGGATACAATGTACTGCCCTAGTGGTATGATACATGTAGCATTATTCCGTTAGCCACTGGATCATTAATTTTCTATTTTTACTGTTGTCCATACAGTTGTTTTTTTAATTTCCCTCACATGAATAATAAATCCAATCACTAATCTTGTCCGACCGAGGAGTTAGCCTGTACGTGTGACGGTGTGCATATTGAACTCCTTGTCAGACCATAAATTTGCAATGCTGGTTTACTGGACAGTGCTTTAAAGGGAAATCCAACCTTGATAGAAAACTACTTTATAATTTATATACAATATACATGTACATAATTATAGAAGAAAGCAGAAAATTCAGAGAAGAATACTGGTGAAAGTTTGAATGAAAAAATTGGACAAGATATGAGAATTGTTTAACAGTTGCACTCACTGTATGGGCTCTTCAAATTGGCTGAATCGGTAATGTCTCTGTGATGTACATGTAGCTTTGGACAACTTTCCCATAATTTGTTCCATCACACAAAATGACTAAAATTTCAATTTTTCAAAAATATATGACTCCGGACTTGTAATAATATACTCTCCATAATATACTTTGAGAAGTGCCCCAAGGGTGAAGGCACTTGGGAGAAAAACAGAAATTAGGGGTATTAATGAACTCGACAAACGGGAGAGTTACATGTAATCCATCACTACGTCACAATCCACTGACAAAGTTGCCAACTTGAGATTTGCATAGCTGTAGTGATCTCACATTTCAAACATTCATACGTTTATTTACTTTTGCCACTCTGTTTATATTATTTTTTTGCTTTCATACTAATGAAATTATTACAAGGGTTGGATTGCTCTTTATGCCTATGGTACCAGTAATAATTCAAAACTACATGATACATGTACAGTACACGACCCTGACACAATATTAAAATCTTGCTGACAAGTGACATTTCTTTTGTCCCTTCTTTTTTTTGTGCTGGTATTATAAACTGTTACTTGTTATGAAATAAGAGATTGAAACAATATAATTTGCACGCAATACTGATAAGTTTAAAAGCCAATCTGTTATTTGATATGGATAGGATTTTTGTTACGGGTATGATACTCAATAACGCCTATTAATAGGTCAAGGCTCATTGTGTAGAAACATGTACCGGTATAGAAATATGTGCAATACATGTACAGTACATGTAAATATAACGTTTATGATCAAAGCCATTAATTAACCCTTTCAGAACAGGATTTATTTTTAGAGCTACATGTACATGTACATGTTAATTGATCACATATCATTCTTGAAATTGGCAACAAAAACATTTGTTGTTTATTGCTACTTTGTGAAAATAAAATGAAATATCTCTGAAGAAAAAAAATTGTCAACTGTCAAGTATGTTTTAACTTTTCAAGTATGCTGTCAAAAAGTTGAGATATACCAAACTGATTTTTTTTCAATTTGATGTTCTCCATAAAATAAAGATTTGTAGCAAAGTAAAAAAAAAACTTTAAAAATCTCTTTGAATCTAGTAAACCCATACCATGGCAAACAGTAGACCCTGAAGCAGGTTGCTGTTTGAACAATAGCTGGCAGAAGGCCTGTCCTCAACAGCTCGTTCATCAGCTTGAGATTGCCAAATAGCCTGCTAATTCTGACTTGGAAAATACAGTAAGCCAGAAGTTACAAATATTTGCCAAATAGCGGGATAGTTTGCAAACTAGCCCGAGATATCTTGGGATGATTATCTCGACCAAATATCCCACTACATGTAATTGCAACCGCGGGCTGATGAAGACGCAAACTAGCTGGATAATTTGCGATCGGGATAGTTAAAATAGCGGGTTATTTGGCAATCTCGAGCTGATGAAGACAGGCCTACTGTAGAGTAGAGTGACAGGGAACCTTATACAAGAACGCTTGAATGAGCAGGGTATTATCTTCGTAGAAGAAAAGGGTGTGCTTTGAAGTAGAACAATAGTGGACTGTCACCGCTTCAATGAGAGAGAGTGTGGGTTCCGAATCAGTCATGAATAATGCAGGAAAAGTTAGCTCCATGTAGGCTGATATCAAGTGGTACGCTGGCACAAATCCTAGTCAGTTGTTCTGAAACTTCAATACCGGTAATACTACAGTGAAACCTGTCTAGTATAAAGTCTTTAAAGACCGCCCAAGGGAGACAAGAAAAGTGGTCTTTACAGGCAGGTGGTCTTTGTGTACAGGTTTCTGTAATATATGTTTCAATGAGAAACCTTTTCAAGGGAAACAAAAAATGTGGTCTTTGTAGACAGGTGGTCACTAAAAGAAGGTTTCAGTGTACTTTGAAGGCACCTTGATCGTCTCTGGGATGAGTACATGCATACACAATATACACTGTACATGCAGGGAGGTGATAGAGAAGGAGTGGAATCAAGCTGCTCTCCTTTGACCCCATGTTCCAAGCGGCCGAAAAGTTATGCGCTACTCTACAACTGGTTGACCAGGTGGTGAGATAAAAGAGCGCATGAAATATCAGGATTTAGAATTCCTACATCAGAAAATGGTATCTCAGCAAATGTTCGCTGTCCCTTTCAATGATTCTCATCAGTTGTTGAATGTGTAATGAATTGAACAGCGAACACAAACTTTTGTAATTTCATACTTTTTTCCAACTGCAAAAAATACAAAAAGCATGCGAAACCACGCATTAGCAAACTTTAAGTTATTGAAGATTGTAAATCATGGATTAAATGACGGGACATTAAAACATGCGAAAATAATCGGATTATCCTAAAATATTGAGTTTTTGTCAGGATCTAATTTTTCATTTACCAACTCTGGCACACAAATTACAGGAAGGGCTGAGTACTAAATTTGAAAAATTGTTTGATGCACTATTCACAATACAATCCCCATACATTGTATAAAGTTTATAATTTACAAGGAAATTTTGCCGGTAATTTAATAAATGTGAAACAGGTGCCTGGCCTCCGAAATTCCCCGCAGTGGAAGAGCGGCTCGGAGCATGGAACTTCAAAGCCAAGTGGAATGTTACGCATCCGATTGTTACGCTTTAGAACTGACGCATGCATTTGAATAAATTACAAGAGTTTCCACTCCTTCTCTATCACCTCCCTGGTAAATGTATCTACAATGTACATTACATGTATGTGGAACAGGACCTCAGTTTAACATCCTATCAGAGGGACGGTGTGCATCCACTGTAACCTCACCTGTGTGTATACAAAAGGGGAGGGGGAGGTTAACTGGTTAACACATACAAACATGTACATGTAGCCAAGGCTTTCAACAGTCACCCTCCTGGGTTGAATTTGAACCCAAAAGGCAACAATCTTCGGTTTGATTACAGGAAGACGATGATTTTACAGACTGTCTGATATTCCTCAAACTCAAACATAATCTCTTGTGGTTTTTTCCTGATATTTTCTCCATACTGTTACCACTCAGACCCACTTTCTCACACTGTACAAGAATGATGAAATTTTATTTTAGAACTGATTAATTTAAACAATAGTCAGGACTACTCAAATTAGGGGTGTTGTGGTCTAGTGGATAACTCCCCAGATTGTGAACCACAGGGTACGGGGTTCGAATCCCTCCTTGAGCACTAGGTCCTTTGGCAAGTGATTAATTTAGATTTGTCACACTCGACCAAGATAAGGTACATGTGTGTTGTAAATAGGTAGCTCGCAGGAATAATTCCTCAAAATGCTCGAGCGCTGTAAAATGGCACTACAGCCATGCTCAAGTCAGGAAATAATTATGGAGCACCAGGACTGTCAAGTCTGACAGACATGAGTGGTATAAAGAACCCACTATTATTATCATTAAAAATCACTTGAGGTACTTAAGGTACACTGTACAAGTGTCTATTCTATACTACATACTGTACATGTACATACATGTACAATAGATTGTACAGCACAGGGGAAAACTTGACGAAGTGATTATTTTGGAACCATGCAAAGTTCAACCTTCAATGTAACAATAGATGGATACTCATCAATGCTGCTGTATTCTCTATTGTTAAAAGCCCATTCATTCCTACAGTGTAGCTTGCAAGTACAGACTCTAATTTGCCACTTAAAGGGCCATCCAACCCTCATAATAAGTTCATTTTGTATGAAAGCAGAAAAATGAGATTAACAGAATTGAAAAAGTTCATAAACATTTATTTTCTTGGTTATTGACGACGATATACATGTAGATTTGTTTCATACAGGGGTTGTATCAATTGGTATAGAAACAATATTTGCAAGTATTACAACTACAACTGTAGGTGATACATGTACTGAAAATTATTAACGTTTTTTAGCACAGGGTAAATGGGAGGGGAGCTCGCAAGATATGTCACTGAGTTGCCAATTTGTGTTTGATTAATAGCACGCTCAAAATTTCAGAACTGATTTTTAATCTGTTTTTTGCTCAAACTTTCCCTGGCCTGACTTGTTTCTCTCATATTTCTACTTCTATTAAAACCAACTTATAAACTGCAATATCAATTCCCCCTTAAGATTTCTTTGACTGCATTGTTTCATACCAGAACTTCACTTTAATTTGAAAAACGCAGTTATAATTACTTCAATGAAAATGGTATGGTACTGGTAATGATGTCAAGTTACAGGTACATACCATAACTTCACTTTAATTTAAAAAACGCAGCTATAATTACTTCAATGCAATGGGATACCGGAATGATGTCAAGTTACAAAAACAATGTACTGTACAACAGTCACACAGCCAGTAACAGATGTCTGCAGAGGTTGCTACATGTACATGTAGACCGAAGAAACATGACACTTGAAGAAACGTGGACACAATACCCTTGGTGGATAGTTTATATGTTGTACATGTACTGTACCTATGTAGTTGTAACCAGAGTTGAATTTCTAGAAATGGGCGGATCATGTATTGAACTTAACTTGAAAGGATTTGAGATAGCAAGGGGTGATTAAAAGATTAACAATTTACATTGTAGTGTAGTTGTAGTGTAGTGAACCTCTTCTTCTTCTTCTTCTTCTTCTTCTTCTTCTTCTTCTTCTTCTTCTTCTTCTTCTTCTTCTTCTTCTTCTTCTTCTTCTTCTTCTTCTTCTTCTTCTTCTTCTTCTTCTTCTTCTTCTTCTTCTTCTTCTTCTTCTTCTTCTTCTTCTTCTTCTTCTTCTTCTTCTTCTTCTTCTTCTTCTTCTTCTTCTTCTTCTTCTTCTTCTTCTTCTTCTTCTTCTTCTTCTTCTTCTTCTTCTTCTTCTTCTTCTTCTTCTTCTTCTTCTTCTTCTTCTTCTTCTTCTTCTTCTTCTTCTTCTTCTTCTTCTTCTTCTTCTTCTTCTTCTTCTTCTTCTTCTTCTTCTTCTTCTTCTTCTTCTTCTTCTTCTTCTTCTTCTACTTCTTCTTCTTCTTCTACTTCTTCTTCTTCTTCTACTTCTTCTTCTTCTTCTTCTTCTTCTTCTTCTTCTTCTTCCTTCTTCTTCTTCTTCTTCTTCCTTCTTCCTTCTTCTTCTTCCTTCTTCTTCTTCCTTCTTCTTCTTCTTCTTCTTCTTCTTGCTTGAATTTCCTCCCTCTCCCCCCCGCCCGTCTTTAGTTGTCGCTGGAAGGCTTCCACTGATGGAGCCAGGACAACCTCAAGAGGGAGAGCGTTCCACTGTTGAACAGTGCAAGGAAAGAAGGAGTGAATATGTTGCTCTGTTCGTGACTGCATTTGACTTCTTTTTTAATCAGGGCCATTTTTTTTTAAATCTAGCCCTTTAAACAATATCTCATAAGAGGTGTTACATTGTACTTGACCCTTGATTATTACTGTATTATTATAAGTTAAAGTATTACCATCATCATCTACACCCTCATCATTATTATTATTATTATTACTACAATCAAACCTCTCTACAGCGACCGCCCAAGGGAAACAAAAAATATGTTTGTTGTAGACAGGTGGTCTTTGTAGACAGGTTCCTTTTAATAGTACATGTTTCGATGAGAAACCATTTTCAAGGGAAACAAAAAATGTGCTTGTTGTAGACAGGTGGTCACTAAAGCAGGTTTGACTGTATTACTTTTATTTACATGTATATCACCATCATTTTTATTTTGTTTTATTACTACATGTATGTTTATTCTTAATAAATTACTTTTATTAATAACATTTTTTGTAGAAGTATTTATCAACTATTATCACTATGTGTGTATAATCATTCTCATTATTATCATTATTAATATTATAATTATTATCAATTTATTATTATTATCATTATCATTTATCATTACTACTACTAAATATAACTTTTATTTACATGTATACATGTATCGTCATCATTATAATTTTATTATTTTTTTGTTATATTATTTTTATAACTTATAATTATCATCATTATTAAGAGCACAGAGTATATCCAGGGCAACAGTCACAGGCATGTTCAAGTTTGCCTTCTTAGCAGATTGGGCTTAGAATAACAATCAAATTAACACTTAGTGATAGGTCATTGATTACCAAAGGCTATTAGCCTTTGGTAATCAATGACCTATCACAGTATAATGAGCATTAGACTTTGACATGGGAAAGCTTCAAAGCCATCTCTGCATCTCTGGATCTCTCCAGTATTTGCAGATAGTGCCAGCAGTGCACCATGAAATTAAAGGAAGTCCATCCAGATATTCAGGCGGTTTTAACCCTTCCTGAACACAATTTATTTTTAGGCCTAAAATGATCACATATTGTCCATCAAATTGGCAACAGTAATATTCTTCTTTTATAGCTAGATTGTTTTAATGAGTTGTAAAGTCTCTGAAAACAATACGTGGGCGGGAATGGTATCGAAAAGTTGCCAATTTTGATCGAAAAAGAACGATTTTAAATTTTCAACGTGTTGCCAATTTAAGGATTTTAAAGCACCTTTTCCTTTTTTAAATTCCTGACATAATGTGAGATAGTCATGAAACATTAAAAATGGATGCACTGATGCAGCATGTGTATTGTGTAGAAATATTTGCCCTTTCTACTCATGCATCTGGCATAATTTTTAGGGGTCTGAATCAAAAGTTATGGAGCCAAACCACAAAATGTGGAATGATATTATTTTTAAAAAATAAGATGTTTTTACATGATACTGTACACTACATACATGTACAGTGGTTACAAGCACATGTGGGACCTACAGAACATCAAAGTCTATACAGATCAGGGTGGTATTATAATTATTCTGAAAATATATTGTTTTGCATCTTTCTTGATGGTAAAACAATATCAATTATAATGAATTAGGAGTCTTTGGTTATTAATATGTTGACTTACATGTATATTGCAGAGTGTACATGTGAATGTCAATTGTGACAATTAATTATTTTATAGTATTGAATTTAATGCAGTGCAATTATTTTTCTTGGGGCAGCTTTAAGTCTTGTCTTCAAAGCTGTCCCCATTCATATTATAAGATACATGTAGTCATTCTAATGTTACATGTATGTTTTACATCTTTTATACACTGTTTTTTTCTTTCCTGATAGTGATACTGAGTGTTTAGTTTATCATCTGTCTTTTATTGCAAATTTTAGAACTTTTCAAAACTCAAATCAATGCTCTTTCTCGGCTAATAATAACCCTCTCATTTCAGTTTCAGTTTCCCATGCACTGTACATTGTACATTGTGATTGTGTTTCACAATGGCATGATGTATTTTAGAGGCTGCATCAATTAATTACATGTCCATAATTATGACACTCAAATCATTTCCTTTTGCAATATCAGTATACAATGTATGAAGAAATACATAGTTAAGTTTACAAAATTACAGTAGTGCGCGTTGTATACCTGTACAGTTGTACATGTACATGTGTACATGTGTTCATTGTATGCAGTACAGTGTGTGTTGTCTTGTTTGTTGAAAATGTTTGGCCCAAATTCACAAAGGAGGTTTAACTTAACCCATGGTTTAAACCCTCATTTCCATAACCCATAGTTTAAAATTTAGCGCAAAATAAGCGTACCTTGCCTTGCGCGCGTCTAATATTGGACCTCTGACTGTGTCGCGCTTATTTTGAGCTAATTTTAGACCATGGGAAATGTAAATGAAGATTTAAACCATGGTTAAATTTAAACCTCCTTTGTGAATTCGGGCCATTGTGTTTAGGGGGAGGGGGGCACATGAAGACACAGACTCTAATTTGATTTAATTTTTTGTTACTTTACCACAACCCCTAAAGTCTTTTGCAGAGCCTAGCTCTGTCAGTCTTTGGCTGTGCCAAATAAGAGCAGCTAGCTGTCAGCCTAGTCTCGCAGTGCAGACACCGTTATGCAGAGCAACTGAAATTGCAAAGGGTTTGTGCTTCCTAACTAAGTTTCAACAGAGTTACTGAGCTGAGTTTGGGTAAAATCCGTCATGAGGCATGGTAAAATTAATAAGTATATTTGTATCTTTCCTGACATGACATTCAAAATAATTCAGATTTGCTATGGTAACTTGAACCTTTGTGATAAAGTTTAGACTTATAATTATGTGAGAAAAAAAAAAGACAATTTTAGGGGTGGTTTTTAAAGAGGATATTCAACACATGCACGTATTGTAATTTTCTTGAAAGATTAATATGTTTACCTCCTTTTAACAAAACACTTTTGGTTTGGAATCGCATCGCTAACATGATTTTTGCTGGTACGTCTATATTAAACTTCAAGAATAAGACTCTTAAGGTCATGAATAAGTGATTTCAATTTTGACTGAAGAAGTTGCTAATAGTGACAATATAAGTCAATAGTTGGCAATTATAAATCGCAGGAAATGTAATCACTTAAACCTTGACTAAATTAAGTTGTACAATATATGCTTTTATAGGTCAATAATGACAATTGATATCTCTCTCTCACTTCCACCAAATTTCAATCAAACTTCAGGAAGTTTGACCGTAATGAGGATCTGAGACGGAAGATACCCGGTACATGTACATACATGTACATGTACATGTAGTACAGTCAAACCTGTCTATAGCGACCGCCCACGGGAAACACAAAAAGTGGTCTTTGTAGACAGGTTCCTTTAGTACATTTTTCAATGAGAAACCATTTTCGAGGGAAACAACAAATGTGGTCTTTGTAGACAGGTGGTCACTAAAGCAGGTTTGACTGTACAGTACATGTACATGTACTGTAGCTGTACAGTACATACACATGTACCCGTACATGTAAGTCTTAGATCCTCATTTTATGGTCGATAACGTCATGCAGGCGCACGCGCCCGCCTGAAACCCACCGTAGGTATGCACTTGTATTGTGCAGCGATTTGCAGTGAAACCTGTACGTGAGAAAGTGTATATTATAATGTCTTCGTTTTTAGGAGAAAATACTCCAAAAAAAGATAAGAAAATTGACACGAAACAGGTAAGAAAGATAACGACTTTTAAATCATGACCGTTATTTGAACAGTTGTTAAAGATTTACAGTAGTTGATTTTTGGTATATTATAGTAGGGTACCTCCACGCCAGTCAAGGGTCCAAAGTATGGTCAGAGTTCTAAACTAGCACAAACTTCTACTCTCTGCAGCCCCCGCCCCCCCCCCTTCTTCTTCTTCTTCTTCCTCTCTCTCTCTCTCTCTCTCTCTCTGTTTCTCACTATCTACTTTTGTTATATCTTTCCAACATCCGCCATCCTATTATCTAAACCATCTTTTTTGTCTTCTTCTTCTATTTATTCATAATAACATTGTATAACTAGAACTTACCGTCGTCTACTGCACGTATGTACTGCCCATGTTGGCCCTTCTCCCCATGTAGGTTGAAGCCGTATCCATCGGATCCGCGTACCAGCGAGCACAGCCTCGGTTTCCCGGGTGCATCCATTTTGGTTTTTCCTCTTCGCGTTCGAAACCCCCTCCTTTAAATCACCTTTTCAGCAAAATTCCCGAAATGACACCACCTATGCTCCACCTGGCAATAATCCTGTGGTATTTTTCTCAGACGGGGTACGCTTGGTCTCCGATTTTGCGAGAAATTAATGGCAGAAAAAGTGGTTGGAATGATGCAGATCGGTATTACTCCCTACGTTACGCAAAACACTCGCTAGCAGGTGTATCGGTCCCACATACACAAATTGCATGCAGCTATAGCGTTGCTGCCTAATCAATTATCATTGTACGTAACATAATGGTGCTCTGTGTATTGGAGGGCAATGTACACTTTTGGTCACATGACCTCGAAAAGCCAAAAACAAACTATTATGGGCGTACACGCTTTGGCATACCTATAGACTGGCGAATGCGTGGACGGACGGAGTGAGTGATAACTTTGTGAGGAACGCCCTATTTATAAGTTGATGAGCGAAAATAGAGCTGGACGAGAACTACACCTTGAATCATTTGATGAATAATTGAACAAACCTTTCACTATGACTAGACTCTCTCTCTCTCCCTCTCCCTCTCTCTCTCTCTCTCTCTCTGTCTATGTTTTGTCTTTTTGAAGATAAATATTATTCACGTTGCCCGGGGATTTTAATTCAGGCATGATATGTGAAAAATATGTTAGTTATCAACTATAATTAATAATATTTTTCTGTTCAAAGTGTCATCACTCTTATGATCAAATTGACGAACGTTTCATCAGTGCCGATGACTTAAAGATAATAATTAACACGGCCCATTCACTTTCCCCCACTAGTTATTTCTTTTTGTCCTTTTAATATTTCATTTTAAAATTTTTTATTCTTTTTTTCCACATTTCTACATTTTCACACTTCTTTCCATATATTTCTCCTTCTCTTCATGTTTATTCTTCATCTTCTGCCAGTTCCTTTCTTTAACTTCAATTTTTATTTTCATTTTCTTCCTCCTCTTCACCCTCCCTCCTCCTTCTCCTTAATTTTTTTCATCTTCCATCTCCTTTTTCATTATTCTTCAACACTACAGAATTAAGCCATTGTTATCACTTTTAGTTGCTTTTCTCGCCTCTCTACACGGTCGCTCATTAATTTGCCACACATACAATTTTGTACAAAACAATAGGCACCAAGTGAGGAGAGGATTGCCTCGTGCATGGCTCTTCTTTCAATATTTTTTCTTCTTTTTTTTTCTTAAGATTTATAATTCATTTTTATTATTTTCAAAATTATGTTAACTTTTTAACCCTTTATTTCAATCCTGATAGAGTCAGATAGAGAATATTTTAAGAAAGATAAACAGAACACTTGAGTGTCAGGGAGCGCGGAGCATTTTTTAAAGTGCAGGGGCTTAACAACGGCACTGTTATAAATTATTGGTGTCGTTGTTTTAGTGGTTGTTGTTGTTGTCGCTGCTGTTGCTACTGTTGTTGTTATTGTTGTTGATATTGTCCTGTATTTTGTAGTGCCTATTTCAAACAATCAAGAAGCTGTTCCTGTGTTTTGACCAAACATGTATTTACCTAATGAATCACTTGACCAAAAAAAATGCACTGCTTTACAGGTTGTTGTAATGTGTTCTGCATTGTGCGAGGGGGCGGAGCGACCGAGCAAGAAGATTTCAAATTATGGAATACTGAAATTGTGCATACTAAAGCATCCTACAGCCAAATTACCGCATGGCAAAAAATGTGGAATGCACTGAAAAAGGTGCGGGGTTGGGGGGAATACAGCCCCCGCCGCCCCCGGTTCCAAGCCGATGACGGTTTGTCTTTTTTTGTTTCCCCTCTAACCCGCGACCTATGTCTCTGGAGCACGCAGAGCAAGCGAAGCGTGATGCTCGCTACCTCCGCCTTCTCTGACTGACTGCTTGCTCTAAGAATATTACATCCGTGATGCGTTGCTATGGCGACGAGATGTAGGAGGGTGGCGAGAGCGATCGATCGATCATTATAATGTGTCAAGTCTGATTCGGGAAGACATCTGTTTGTCACGTGATAGAGTAGGTATCACGTGACGGGGTGGAGAGGGATATGGGGATGTATCTAATCTAGCAGTCTGAACGACATCAACGGTGATTTGTCGTCAAATAAAATGGTGACCCGCCTCCAAACGGAGATAATCCAAGTAAAATTAAATTTCTGACCGGTAAAATCAAAATTTGTGACCTTCTTCTTGTCTTATTTTCACTCCTTTTGTTTTACCCCCCCCCCCACACACACACCCCTCTCCCATTTTAAGATAGAAAAGTATAAGAAATCACCGAATCGAGTTGGGAAGTTTTACCCTAAATTAATAATTAATGGGCCCATAATATGTTCATAATGAATTTTGTTAAACAAAGCATGAAAGACTGAATTTCTGTTTTTATTATTAAACTTAAGTTAAATTTTTAAAGAAACAATTAAAATTTAGCCTTATGACAAAACGTGGTGTAGTGTCTTTGATATTTAAAAAAAAATATATAGGCCTATATAAAATATACTATTATAATGATTTATATCTATGTATATATATTTTACCATTCATTCATGATTTGCATACAACATTACAAAGAAGAAGACAGTTATCCCAAAAGTGACACTTGCGTTGGGGTGCCCTTCCCCACCCTTTCTCCCTTGGCTGCGCAACTAAGTGTCTGCATATTTCTGGTAAAAGGAAATGAGCGATTATTGTCGAAAATGGCAGATGGTTTTAAAATTTTAGATCGAAAGCTTCCTTCACGACATCCCTATATAGCTGCTTTGTGAAGGACAATATTCTGATAAACTCTCTCTCTCTCTCTCTCTCTCTCTCTTGCTCTCTCTCTCTCTCCTTCCCCCATTATCCTTCTCTTTTTCTTTCCTTTCTATCTCTCCCTCCATTGATGCATCGTCCTCTCTTTCTCTCATTTTCCCCCTTCTTCTTTTCCTCCTCCATTCTTCTACTTCTTGTGTTTCTTCTTCGTCTTCTTCTTCTTTTTCTCCATCTTCTTTTTCTGATCCTGCTGCTCCTCCTCCGTCTCCAATTCTTTTCCTTATTTCCTCTCTCACATTCTTCCTTTCTCACTACCTCTGATGCTTGCCCTCTTTTATTCCCAATTAATTCTTCTCTCTTTCTTTCTATCTTTGTCTCCCACCTCCCCTCTCTCTACCCCCTCTTCCATGAGTCATTTATCTTTTCATTGTTCAATTCTTTTTACCTATATTTCCTTCTTTTCTTCTTCTCCTCCCCACTCTTCTTCTTCTTCTCATTTCTCTTTGTCTACTCCTCCCTCTTTATCTATCTCTCTCTCCCTTTTCTCATTCACATTTTTTTTCTCTCTCTCTCTCTATCTTATACCTTGTATTCTCAAAGTGCCCCCCCCTCTCTCTCTCTCTCTCTCCCTCTCTCTCTCTCTATCTCTCTTTCTCTCTGTCTGTCTCTCTCTCTCTCCCCCCCTCTCTCTTTGTCTCTCTCACATTCTCTTTCTCATCCGCACGTTCATGTTGTTTGACAAAAAAGTAACTAATTTGTCAACTATAGGCTTACTTTTATAACTAAAGCGGCCAAATACAACTTGAAAATATTGAAAAGGGGTTTGTAAGCCATTGTAACACTTTCTATGAGGAACATCATCTTTTGTTCGGCGAAGAATGAGCTGCAATTACCCCTAAATCCCACCACTTTTAGGAGATTACACAGCTGATCCCAAATTCACAAAATCTTCATTGAAAATGGAAACCGCTTTTTTTGTTTGTTATAAGCCTAAGGCGGTCGAAATGTGGTGCTGGCGTAAACTACTAGGTGTGTCTTGGAGGGACAGAGTTTCGAACGAAGAGGTGTTGCATCGAGCTCAAGAAAAGCGGGTGCTGCTTGAAACGATAAGAAAGAGACAGAAGAAATGGCTTGGACACATCATGCGGCATGATGACGGCTTGATGATCAGAGTTCTAGAAGGTCGTCTACATGGAAAGAAGTTGAGGGGAGGACCTCGTAAAGGCTGGTAGTGAGCAAAAAAAAAAAAAATTTGGCACCCGAAAAAAAAATTTCCCTCCGGGAAGTGTAATTTTTTTCCACCACCACCCCTTGGGCGCCAGGGGTAGTGAGCACAAATTTTTTGGGGCACCCGAAAAAAATTTCCTACGGGAAGGGTAATTTTTCCACCGCCACCCCTTGGGCGCCAGGAGGGGCCCAACTTCTTTTTTCAAAAAAGGGTGTTTTTAACTGTTTTTTTCTAGGAGGGGGCCCCCCCCCCCCTGGATCCGCCACTGGGTCACTGAACCTGTCATAAACTGACAGATCACTATTGATGATGATAAGCCTAATCCGCACCAGTAGTGGAACTACCACAGCCTGGACTGTTTCCTTGTCAAGCAAAAATAACACACCCTCAACGCTGAACCGGAGACAGTCCTTTGCCTCGCATTCTCTAAGGCCATTAGTTATTAAAAAAAAACAAGTTTAGCGTCCTGCCTTTTTGAAAAATAGGAAGGAGGAGGCCCGTTTTTTATTTATTTTTTATTTTTTAATTGCCGCTCCGTACATTTTCCACGACTGGCTGAATAGCCAGTCGGGCTATTTTTTAAGATGGCCGCAAGCATTTATGCTTTTTTTCAGAAAAAGACCATTTTAGCAGTATGTTTTTTTCATTAAGATTTTTTTTTAATTAAAACAAATATATATAAAATTGAACAAAAAAAAATTGAAAAAAGGGCAGGCGGCCCCCAAAAAGGAAGCGGGCGGGGACGCTAAACATGATCATTTTTGTTAATGGCCTAAACACACGACGGGTTGTTTTGATTGGGAGATCGCGCGATGAGTAGAGACAAATCGCTGTGTGAGGGATGCTTGTAAGGGAGGAGGGCATAGATGATCAAAGAATTAAAAAAAAACATATAAAAACGGACAGAATCTGGACTAGGGAGAGGGCTATTAGGATATGTGAGTTGCAATACAGGTGGTACGTTCACTTGGCTAGTTCTCTGTCTTCGCCTACAAACTGGCTCGAGGCGGACCCCGGTTCTAGACCGAGAGATACGTCTTTCGGATGCTGACGACCTCCAGTTAAAACGTCATGTTGGAGTATTTAGGAGGAAAACGAACCAAGTACCAAGTTAAAGGTCGATCCCCAGAAGTAAATACACGCCTGTAAGACTGTAAAGACACTTACACACACATATTTAATCAATACAGTTGGTTGCAAGCAAAATGTGCATCCGGGCCCTGTTTCATAAAACTTGTTATCAATAACAAATGCTAAATTTCTGTGACATGTCTGGTCCCAGCCAATCAGATGCCACTATTTCAGTAGCTTATAACAGTTATTGTTACTTGTTATTGATAACATGTTTTATGAAACAGGGCCCTGATCCGGTTCCTAGCTCTGTTCACTATCACAATGTAGACCCCGAAATACAAACTGAAAACACAAGAACATGAATTTCTGTTTTTTCTCTTACTTTCTTTTCGTCATATTCCCCCAGAAATATATATATATATATATATATATATATATATATATATAAAGAGAGAGAGAGAGAGAGAGAAAGAGACTTAAGAGAGAGAGAGAGAGAGAGGGGGAAGAGAGAGAGAGAGAGAGAGAGAGAGAGAGAGAAAGAGGGAGAGACAAACAGACAAAGAGACTGAGAACAAATGTACAATTTAGTAACATCAAGTTAAGAGAATATTGGAAACATCGTACATCGTATAAAAGGAAGAAAGAAAAGAAAGAAAGAAGGAATCGAAGGAGCACATAAATAGGAAGGGGAGTAAAAAAAGAAGAAAAAAAAAGAAAGAAAGATAGTTATTAATAACGAAAGGAAGAAATAATAAAGAAGGACGAAAGAGATCAATTCAATCAAATGGAGTGCCCTACTTCCAAATACATTTATAGATGGCGCTATACAGTTATTTGCGAAATACACGTACACTGTCTCGCTGTGCTGATCTGAGCTGAAAACCTTTCTCGGCACGGTTTCGCTGATATAGCCCCTCTCTCTCTCTCTCTCTCTCTCAATATGCTCCGTTTAGCTCCTCCCCCTCTTTTTAACACACTCTATGTTCACTTTGTAGTCTCAATATAGAGCTGTCTACGTCAAGTTTAAACAAATAATTTTTTTTCGATATTTGCATTGCATCAGCAATTGAGAAAATCTGATCTTTTCTATATGGTGCTATGATATTTAACAACATTTCACTAATACATTTTACCATATCTTCATGAAATAGATACAAAAAGGTAAACCTATAATTGTAATAAAGAGCAACGATGTCTTCAAAAGACGATGCATTTATTGGAATAGGGGCCTATGCAAATTATCGATGAAACAATAACTCGTGACTTTAACATCATAAGTTAATTTATCATTAGATTACTATGTTCATTTATTTCCACACATCATCATCATCAAACCTCATCATCATCATCAACAACAACACAAACATCATCTATAAATATAAACGTGAAACGTGACAAATACATGTATATAGAAAAGAGGTCGTCATAATTATGCATGGCTTTAATTATTGACGTCATCGATATAATGTACAAAAAATAATGCATTATGGCGCCGATGTTCTTGTCATGAACCGGGGTTACATGTCATAGCCTAGCTAGTGGCCAAGCGGAGGTAAGCTGGGCGTGCCCCAGCACCCCCTCCCTTCACCTCCCACCCCACCCACCCGGTCCTTGATCTCGCCCTTGTTATATTCAATTCAATTCAACTCAATTCAAATTGTATTGTTTAAAATCCAACAAATAGGATTATTCTCAATTTCTTTTTTTGTATAACATTGGATAACAAATTTCAAAATCAGAGTGTAACATAGATAATTGAGTGCAAAGGTAAAGATTACGATAACCAGGAATGAAAAAAAGTTAACGTACTACTGCATATCTCTTCTAAAATATAATACAAGGAATTACTCGTAATACTTTTAACAATTTTTTTTCTTCAAATATAAAGGAAAAAGAAAAAGTATATACAACATGCTTTAGTAAAACAGTATATAATATGTGCTTTATGTTTACCAACCCCTCCCCCACGAGATGACCCTGACAATGCGATCTTATTCCAAATCCAACTTCCTGGGAGACAGTGAGCATTGGATGACACTACATAATGCAATTACAATTCAGAGAGATTAATAATCAGGTTTTAAAAAAATATATTAAAAAACTAAACAAAATCTAAACAATAAAACAATACAAACAATCAATGATCTACTAATATCGTATAGGGTCGTATCTCTATCTTATAACAGACTTGATATTGAAAAGTCAAAATATATGAATAGTATAAAGATAAACAGCAATGTACATGAGCAAAGTTAAGAAATTACGCGGTCAAACAACAAGACTTGAACTTTATAATATATATATATATATATATATATATATATATATATATATATATATATATATATATATAAGTGTCGTTTTAATAAAGAGGAAAAAAGCAATCCTAATCATGAGAGACTGGAAAAATCTTTAATAAGAAACAATATTATATTAATTTATAATGCGAGCGTGCGTAGCGAGCAAGCTTTGGGTAAAATTGAAGAAAAGGTTGCTCTTAGTCGCTTTAAATTAGGAACACATTTTCGGGTGAAAGGAAAGGGAGACACATATCCAAAGTTAAAAGGACTATTAGAAAAGAAAAGGAGCACTTGTCAAAGTAAAATCGGAATTATCAGAGGTGAAATTGGGACACTACTCGCATCTGATAAGGTAAGAGATGAAAAAGGCACTGATTACAAAGGAAAGGGGGCGATTATCAGAAGGAAAATGGCACTAATTAAAAAGGATAGAGGGCGTGTCAAAATAAAATGGGCACTTATCAGAGATGAAAGGAAGAACTTATTACAAAGTTAAAGAGGGCACCTCTCAAATCTTAATACGGGCACTCACCGGAGATGAAAAGAGGCACTTAAAACTGTCAAAATAAAAGGGACATCTCTCAGATTTGAAAAGAGGCAATTATAAGAGGTGAAGGGGCACTTATAAGAAGTGGTAAGGGGTATTTCCTGTACCTGAAAAAGGGCAACCACCTGAGATTAATAGAGGCACTTGTGAAAATGGAAAGGGGCACTTATTACAAAGGAAATTGGGCACCTATGAGATTTCAATAGAGGCATTTATCAGACGTGTGAAAAGGGGCATTTATGAGAAAGGGAAGTGGCTCTTATTTAAAGGAAAAGGGGCATTTATCAGTAGGAAAAGGGGCACTTATTGTAAAGACAAGGGGGCACGTGTCAAAATAAAAGAGGGCACTTATGACAGGTGAGAAGGGGCACTCATCAAAGATGAAAAGGGGCACTTATCTGAAGTAAAAGGGGGCACCTTTCCTATGTAAAAAGGGGCACTTTAGGGGTACTTGAAAATGTGGAGGGGGATGCAATGTGCCCCCTGGCTCTGCCGCCTCTGCCGCCTCTGCATACCAGAGCTCAAGATTAGCTTTAAAGATACCTCTTAATGACTTCCCGCTGGCGGCGGGTATTTTGGTAAGAAGAAGATCTTCTTTCCTATCCCTTGTTTGATAATCTGCGGGGTCTGCAGGGTTAGCTCTCGTCGCCCATCGCTGAATTTTATCTTTCTCCCCATTCCCTTCACTCTGTCTGTAACCTAAATGCATGAATGATTATGAGAAGAAATATATATATACATACATCAAATAGCTCTTACAGATACAAAGGTATGATTGGCTGTCGTATCACAGGAGAGAAATGTGGAATGGAGGCGGATCTAGAATTCTCTATCCAGTGGACACAAGAACCCCATCCCACTCCCTTCAGGGCCTTGGAAAGAACAACGGAAGAAACAAGAGGGAAAGGAAGAAGAAGAAGATGAACAAGAAGGAGAAGATGACGAAGAAGAAGAAGAAGAAGAAGAAGAAGAAGAAGAAGAAGAAGAAGATGACGATGATGATGATGATGATGATGATGATGGTGAAGAAGAAGAAGAAGAAACTGATGATGATGATGACGAAGAAAAAGGAAAAGATAGGGGAAGGAGGAAGAAAAGAAGAAAGAAAAGAAGAAACATGGACTGAAATTCATTTTCTTTTTTTTTGTAGGTAATTAATCCTCATTAGCACCATGATTGCTGTTCTTCCTGAGGGCCCTACAGTTGTAATTACATCCAGCAACTGCCATATATAGGTCTATACACCTGTAGAGAGTGGCAAATGTGGAGTAATGTTTTGCCCAAAGACGTTAGTGCCGGTCTGAGATTCGAACCCTCAACCCTTGGATCGAGAGTCCAGTGAATGAACCACGTACGACACCTCCTCTGAAAGGGCAACATAATCATTTGGGGAGGGGTGGGGGATCGGGATGTTAGAAACAAAATCAAATCAATTCATTATTCATTTATTCTCGATGGGGAATTTGCCCTGCGCCCCCCCCTGGAGCTACGCCACGGACTGTTCATCTAAAAAAAACTCGAAAAGAAAATGATATACTAAAAGAAGTGTAACCTTTGTCATGATGTCATCAAAATGGTGGACGTGGGCACTGGCGATCAGCTCTTCACAGAGGACCTGCATGAACCAAGATCCGTTTTGTCTGTCACGTAGTGAGAAATAGCCTGTCAATGAGAGTGTAATCATCGTAAGTGTAAAATACTAGAACAACAATTTCTTCATTTAACTGCTCTCTCCCTCTTCCCCTTCGTGACATTCAGTCCCCCCTCTCTCTCTCTCTCTCTTTTCCTATCCCTCTTCCCCTCTCTCTCTCTCTCTCTCTTTGCCCCCTGTCTCTCTCTCTCTCCCCCATATCCCTCTCTCTTCCTCTTTTCCTCGCTTCTCTCGCCCGTATCTCTTTCTCTCTCTCTCTCTCTCTCTCTCTCCCTTCCTCCTTCCTCTCTTCCTCTCCCCCCTCTCTCTCTCCCTCCCCATACCTTCCGACGTGGATTGAGCAATGTACATATCAGCATTGTCCGGTACATGACTGCTGTCAATTTCCACTTCTCCTCCTCCACATGCTTCATCTTCTGTTACCATGGTAACCCCTCCATCCCTTGCTCCCCCGTCAGTCCTGACAAAGTTTGAACATATTCCATTATCTACTACGGAGGTGGAGAGAGATGGAGCACTCGGCGTTGCTTTGTCTGAAAACAATAAGAAGAAAATAAATCTCAACTCCTTGGTATACACCTCTTTGACCTCTGCATTTGATGTCAATAGTGAACATTGTATTATAGTGGTGCAGTCAGTGACATGCAGTGATAAATAGTTTGCAGAGAAACATGCATAAATTGAAATGCATTAGTCATGTTATAGTAAACATGTACATTATTTCAAATTGTAATACAGCCTTTGTAATGAATTAAGTTCATTTGAATGAAAGCAGACACATTTGTTAAACAGAATGGTGAAAGTTTGAAATAAATTGGACAATAATAAGAAAGTTATGAATGTTTGCAACTATAATGTCACAAGGTCTATGCGAATCTCAAATTGGCAGTTAAAGAGAAGGTTGAGTTCTCGGAAGAGGTGAAAAATAATTTGTGAGCGTTATCATTGTTATTATGCAAGTGTGGAAGAACATCAGATAAAAAATGTTCTCTGAAAAGCATGGCTCTTCAAATGCCTTCATATTCTAAATATGGCATGTAACAGCATAAAAATCGGGATGGTTTTTTATGCCACATGTTTGTGTACTCCCATATACATCTTTCTGTGTAAAGTGATTGTTACTTTACCAAGCTTTTATGCTTATGATAGTTGGCCTCTGCATTTATTTTAATTCTTTGATTATATATGCATTTTTGTGTGTGTATTTCAGTTGTCACTTGATTTAAATCAATTATATTATATACTATTATTGTTATTTAAATTTTTTGTATTTGATTTATTAATAAATGCAGAAACATCTGCTAAAAAAAAAAAAAAAAAAGACTAGGCCAAATTTCTTATCATTTTGATGATTCCAGAACCTTGCAGTACACACCAATACTTATATATGCTAGATGATCAACCTTTTCTGATCGATTCCACACCGTTTCTTTCACAATGCAATCGCATCACCAGAACTTAACTTTATCTTTTATTTGGTCAGTGGATTGTGACGTAGTTGCGAATTACTCTCCCGTTTGTCATGTACAAAAATATCTCTTTTTTCTTCTAAGTACCTTCTCCCTTGGGGCACTACTCTATGGATAGCATATTATTATAGGTCCTCTAAAAAGAATAGATCCTCCTGTGTCATACATTGTCATTTTAGTCATTTTGTGTATTAGACGGATAATCACAGAGACATTACCGATTCAGCCAATTCGAAGAGCCCATACATTCCAATAAATTTGCCATTTTTTGTCCGATTTCATTCATACTTTTACCAGTCTACTTCATTTCTGATTTTTCTGCTTTTCTCTAGAGTTGGATTTCCCTCTAATAGGTTGTTTAGTGTTTTTTTTTTTCGAAAATATTTGCAGTCGTGTTTTACCTCCACGGCAAGCCTGGAAGATCAGGATTTTCGGTTTCCCAATCAAGGCTGGACAGTTCTTTCCAGAGAACATATCCTTGATTTCCGCAACGGTCACAACTTCCCCGTAGTAACCAACAATACCTTCCTGGACCCCGTGACTCATGAAGACCAGGACCACCGAAGTATGAGAGGGTAAGATATTCCGTGTTAAGCTCTTCAGCTTCAGTCTGATCCCCTACAGTGTGAGCAATGGATAAGAGGGAACAATATAAATGCTTTATTAAAGAATTCATGGAGATATGGCTCTGTGTGTGCGCGAGTGCAATGTGTCAGTGTGGGTACGGATGTGTGAGTGTGCGGGTGTAGTGGTGTGTTTGTGTATGGGGATAGCAGGTACAGCCTCCGAGAATGATGGTCCACGAGGTCGACAGCCCACTATACCGACAATGTTAGTCTCGTGGGCATTCTGACAAGTTTTTGAAGGTTCCCTATAGGGCTGACGGCCTATGAGACCGGTAATGTCGGTCTCGTGTGCCTTCTAAGTTCTGACAATTTTTTTTTAAATAAAACAGTCTATGTAACCGACAACCCACTAGACTCGGACAATATACATTATCCGTCTAATCACTTCTCTTAGGGTTCACTATCACGACGTCCGAAGAGACCAACATCCCACGGACCGACAGTTTCCTTCCCTTATTTCCCCTTATGTATTTTTTTGTGTCGTTGTTAGTTCTTCAAGCCCCCAACGACATGGTGTAGATATGTTGTGGCCTAAGCTAATGGATAAGTCACCGGACTGCAGATCACAAGGTACGTCTGAATGTGATGACCGGGGTAATAATATGTATGTAACGCGCTCAGAGACATCGTCTATTTATCAAACGCTGTACAAATTGTATAAGCACGGAATATTATTATTATTATTATTCCGCATACGTATACCAACAATCCTACCTGAGCACTGAGATTTTGAGCTTCGTCTGACGTATAGCCAATCTCGGTGAAGACATGTTTCACATTGGCTAAGTCAACTTCAGACCCTTTTCTTTCCTTCATTCGATCAAGACTGAAGCGGTAGTTGTTCAAGATGAAGACCAGTCCCTTATTGCGTTGATCCATCGCGTAACACTGAAATAAATGATAGTTATAATATTCATTACCCAAATACGCTAGTGAGCCAGGAGCGATTACAAAAATATGTATATATTTTTTTTTCATTCAATAATTAGTACGGGAGCCAGGGGGGTCAACCTAGCTGGAAAGGAAACCAGTTTTCATGTCCAATGTAAAGATTACATAGCTCCGCATAACAAATTGACCGTCTGGCATGTTCTAAGTGGTGAGTGTGGCCAGGGGGACGCCCCCCGCCAAGAAAGAGGCCCTTTTGACGAAAAAATAGTATTTTGTAAATAATATTTTAATGAAACCTTGAACCACCATGAGTTAGGTGTCATATGAAAGAGAATTAGGGCAGCCAACCTCTAGGATGACTACCCCCTAGGACAACTACCCCCGGAAAAATCCATCCCAGAGAACTACCCCCTAGGACAACCACCCTCTAGGACAACTTACCCGGACAATTACCCCCGGACAACTTCCCCCACACAACTACCCCCTAGGATAACCATCCTCCAGGACAAGTACCCCAGACAACTAACCCTAGGGCAACTGCCCTCTAAGACATATACCTCCTTGACATCTACCACCTATGGTAACTACCACCCAACTACCCCCGGACAATAACCACTTAGAGTAATTATCAATCGGGGTTAGTTGTCCTAGAGGGTGATTGTCCTAGGGGGTAGTTGTCTGAGGGTAGTTGTCCGGGAGGTAGTTGTCCTAGGGGGTAGTTAGCTGGGGGTAATCATCCTAGAGGGTAATGGTCCCGGGGGTAGTCATCCAAGAGGGTGGTGGCCCTAAGGGGTAGTTGTCCTAGGGGTTAGCTGTCCAAGAGGGTGGTTACCCTAGGGGTGGTTATATGGAGGGTGGTTTTTCAGGGGGTGGGTGTCCTAGAACCCTCCAAAGCATCCGACTCCCCCAACGAAAAAATAGAACCAATTCTGTAGTGGACTAACCTCTTCCCGGTTCAGTTCTACATCGGTTGGGATGGCTGGGTAGATGTGCCTGTCTACATAAAATCCATCTACGTCAGGAGGAACATCTGTATGAAATGAGAGAGAGAGAGTATATTTTTGAATGTCAGTAAAAGAGGAAATTTCAAAATAGGTGGAAACTATAATGTTGAACCTGTTCTTTCAGACCGATGAAATAATTATGGCTAATAAATAGATGAAATACGAATGTTGTGTAAGAAATTAAAGAACATTATTCAAATCAGGAAAACAAGATGCAAGTTACAAAGTACTAATTCGAATTAATGTACCTTGTACCAGTAACCATTTTTTCCAATACGTTAATGGTACCTTATATGATGCCATATTAATAACAGAAATGAAATGCTAATAAGGGCCCCGTCTTTAATATAAAGAGTTGCGATTGATCCGAATCGATCGCAAGTCCTGTGATCAATTGCAAGTTTGCAGTCTCCTATCTCTGATGTACTTAGTTGCGATTGCTATCAATGGCAAATAAGTAGCGATTTATCGCAACTGTTTATAAGACGGGGCCCAGAAGAAACCACTACATACCAACAATATCGTCTTCCGCTGTATTTTCATCAAGAACACGGTACTGTAAGAAAGTGAAAAGTGCATTAATGGAGAAACTTTTACGTATACTTCTTAGAAATGCAAATATAACATTGACAAAATCGTAAATCGAACAAGAGAATGATTGAAATAAATTAATACACAGATTTTTTAGAAAGTCAATCAAACCAGAAGTCCCGAACGTAAAGTTTTGAGAAAATATTTCAATTCATTGAGTATTTCTTGGCGATTTCTAAAGAGAAAGAAATGAATCTAATTCCCTTTTTTTTCAGGTCAGTATTTTTGATCTTACTAGAATAGAAATTCAACTACTGGTATTGGATGACCCGGCTTAATTTCTTCAGAGGTATACCATGTGTACTGGTTAGGGTTGGGATTGTAATTGGGTCTGTGGTAAGGTTTATGGTTAGAGTTAGGGTTATAGTTAGGTATACATGTAGTTTTAGGTATAGTGTTCGGTTCAGGGCTGAAGTTAAGAATTCCATTAATGTAGTTATTTTTGACGCTGTGAAAGTTTTGTAGATTAAAACAAAACAAAGCAAAAGAAATAAAAACATAAACAGAAATTCTCTCTGCCTCTCTTTCTCTCTCTCTCTCTCTCTCTATATATAGGCCTTTATACGAATACCTTTTGTTTGTCATGTCTGTGACGTAATTTATAAATGATGTAAATTACTGGCAGAAGGAGTAGGGGAATGCCTAAGAAGCCAATAAATCCAAACTTCCTGAATGCTGTAAAATAAAAAAATTATTATTAATATATCAGGACTGATATTAATACATATTGTACTATTGATACAGCCATCAGCTGCTCACAATGTACGTCCTGGTATGTCGTCAGCCATGTCCCAGAATGCATCATCAACTGATGAAGTGCGCCTGATTAAGCTTGGGTACTGGAACCGGAAATCGCTCTATGTACGCCTTCATCGAAAGATGGCGAAATTGAAAATGCATTACAGCAGTGGTAGCGTTGGTAAAATACACTGCCTTTAATAATAATAATAAATAGTTGGATCTTGTATAGCGTATCCACCAGATCACTACACCCCCACTTTAACCTGAGAGTGTATGTCGCCTTCAGAAATAACAACAACATTTTTTTTTATGATCATGGTTGATATCCAGTTGTTCGAACAATCTGAATGAAAAGAAGTCTTGATTTCATTCATGCCTCTAAAATAATACAAATCACCGCTTATAATAAAAAAACATCATCAAAGCGGTTATATGACATAAAATCAAGTAATGAATAAGATAACTTGACTAAATACGAAAAAATGTTAATTCTTACATGGTACTTTGATCAATATCATTAATAGTCAAAGACAATATTACTGCAAAAAAATGCAAAACATATGAATTTCGATGTGACAACAAATATTTACTTCCAAATGAAAATAAATATAATCCTAATCGAGCTGCCAGTGTTGGGGCACGTATATAGAGGGCGCCTGTTTGGACTAACCCACATGTTCTGTAAAATAAGTATTTTACAGTTCTGTGGACTAACCGCGCTATAGTTGTGACACGCGGTCACAGGTTAACTCATGAAGCTCCAAAGACTTCCCTCTCATGCATGTATCATCTGGGAGGAAGCCATTTGGAGCTCCATGAAATTACTGACCAATCAGGAGCGACTTCAACTGTCTCGACTCCTTCCATGCACAAACTAATAGGCTGTGGGACTTACTACGTGATGTTTGAGGAAGAGCAGAAGTATAAGGTACTGTCTTCGGAGTGGAATGACTCTGTTTCGTAGGTCTCCTAGTTGTGATAGGACTCTTAGTGGTCCAAGAACCCTCCTTTGTCGATGAACCCTCCGGTGTCAAGGGATTCTTTGTCTTTGGAGGACTTTGCGCTGTCGTCGGATCTCCCGTTGTGGAAGGACTTTTCTTTGTTGTCGAGGGTGGTGAACTAGTCGTCGTATGAGGCACATGGTTCGTCGAAGAAGATGTTAAAGTAGTCGTGGTGATGTCTGTGGTTGGTTGTTCCTTTGCTACGTAATAAGACAATCAAAGACAATTAAATCACTTAAAACCCACCAAAATGAAATGAATCAATGTGACCTTAATAGTTTCTAAAGAATTATAATTCGCAGAAAACGATAATAATAACGATAATAATAAGATTTGTAAGGCGTTAAATCCAATTGAAATCAAAATATGTCGAAAGGCTCAATGATGCAAAAGAAGATATCACATAAAAGCACTTTACCACAAGAGTACAACATGTATAGGATAATTATGAAATTCTCATGTGGTGAAGTTCATTGGTCAGCTTTGTAACGGCTCAAATCAACAAAATCAAGAAACCAAATATTTTCGTATTTCATCAGAAGACATTGGTTTAAATAGACTGCGTGAATTAGAGTTGCTTTTTGGTTTGATGGTTTATTCACCTGGCTATTATAGAGCTTGTGTAAGAATCCAGGGGACCAACGGTTTCAGGTCATCGCAAAGGGACTTGGTAATGGGGATTAGTGCCTTCTCATAGAACAATAGATCATTCTCTTGGTTTTTAATCTGGATCCTCCAAGCTACTACTACCACATATCGCCATCTTGCCTCATTCAAGACAGGCATATATAGGCCCTGTATCTTTCGGCTTACTTCGTATCATCGGGTCATCGCGTCGGGTCGGGTGGTCGAGTTACCCGGACTTTTGTGAAAACATGCCCCTTTGTATTCACGAAATGTTTGGGGAGGGGTGCTAATGTGTGCGAATTAAACCCCTCTCATCTACAAATAGTCAGGTCCAATTACCCCGACACTAACCCTACGGTAAATCTAGGAAGGGTCGTGTCCTCAACGTGCATCTTCCCATGATATTCCGCTCTCGTTTCACGAAAAGTCGTGTAACCCGACCATCCGACCGAACGCGAAGACCGACGATTCGAAGTAAGCCGTATCATCATGACAAGCTTGTAACCTACCTTGGCAACGAGGGAACACATCGGAGAGAGTCGTATTTGGCTTGCATTTAATGGTAGGAATTCCAACCAGGGTATAGCCAGCACCACTGCAGGCAAACTCACATACGGTATCACACTTGATGCCTTCTCCTGGTGGACAACTACCTTGGATTAGTACGAGTGGGGAGGAATAAGCTGGCACCAAACAGGAAGTGGATTCTGAAGAGGAACAGGAGAAAAAAAAAGAACTGCAGCTTATCAAATTATACGTTCTTTGTCGTTTTATAAATATGATGGGGGTTGGATATCCGGACACATAAAGGCATTGTATAACAATGTTTCCAGTTGAGATGCATGACCCTACGTGTTATTAGTGTAATATTGAAGCCCTAAAAAATTGCGCTTCGAAATGATCATGAAGTGCCTCAAAAAAGTAAAAATCTTTGAGTGACCGGTTTTACCATACTCATTTTTCCCAATAGACTGTAGCGTTATAAAGACCGTTGGGAAAACGGTTTTTGAAATTTCGAATTCCAATCATAAATATCTTGATAATCAGACAGGCGATCGGCTTGTAAAAGTCATGGGATTCCTGACCGACCTAATTATGATTGCAGCATGAGCTAAAGCCAGAATCTGAGGCAAAGATACCCAATCCCTTTAACAAATATAAAAACTAATCTTTTGCCTTCGGATTTAACGGAGATAATCATCAAATAGCACTAATCATCATGAATGTTTGTCCTTAATGACATTGTCCAACATGTGTCTTAGAAGATTTATATATGAAATATTGCTTGTAAACTTCTTCAAATTGCTATTTTAATCAATTGCTATTTTAATCAACTGCCCGGATACACGACCTGTCCGGACTCTCAACGTCTGGGTATACTATATATCATATCTATTATTATAACATTCGAATGTGTTATGTTTTAATATATTTCACGTTTTATATACCATCTCATTTAGAATATATTTTTACTGCAGTTTTGCTTTCTTCCAACCTTAATCATCATACTTATACTATACATCAGTTTCTATGCTCTAGATACTGTGTCCCTTTTGCAGCCAAGATCAAATTCTGTAGAACTTTGCAGGAATTATTAATATGTCATGTATGTCCTATCTGTGAAATTTAAACATTAGCAGTGTCCTAGTATTCAAATTATGCAAGGAAACCCGTTTAATTTCTAATCTTCCATGTCAGACACTATTGAGTGACTGACTGACATTTTTTTCTTTGGTAATAACATACATAAAAAGAGCTGTATTAACAGGTACATGACCAGTCTACATCAATAACCCACTACTTGTAATGGCCAAAATTAAAGTGATTGAATCTTTGTGCAGCACAAAACGTACGACCATTCTTTACAAGGGTCTTAAAAACCAGACTGTTACTTAGGTGATTGCAATCACTCATGTCCAGGGGTGTCGATTTGTATCCGTGGTTGGGGGTGATAGGTGCCAAAATATTTTCGGCAATGGATCAAAGCAACCAAGAGGTAGAAGCGTGTGGCAGGTTGCACCCCTCCCTTCCAAGTTATTAACTTTTTCAAGTCACCCTCAATAAAGATAACATTTCAGAGAATATAAGAGTGGTAATAAAATTAATAACATGCTAAATGTTAGTCCTGACTCTTGCCTGCAGTGTAGGCCTACCAGACTGATATCATCTATTTTTAAACGAAATTTAGACATTACCAAAAAAAAATCCAATGGTGAGGGATATCAACTTGTGAAAGTATTATGTTACCAGTGGGCAAATGCATTAATAAGCAACCAGGAAAGGTTCATGTAGACAGAAAATTCTTTATTTCCTGGTGATAGAAACATACATTTTATGAATATTGATGTCTCCAAACAACATTCATCGTGAAAAACCCATTCCAATATTCTGTGTAAGGAGATCTAAAAAACATAGTTCTCATTAGTAAATGAAAAACATATTGCTTTTGGTTCTTCATTTGACTCTCTTCCTTCTTTAATTAAACCAACTGAATCCTCTCTGCGGGAAACTCAATTCAATGAAACAGAATATCACTGATGCAAAATTTGGTTCTCAAAATGACAGAAAATTTCCACTCCTGATCTCATACAAACTGTCTGTTTCTTAAAAACATAATATAAAACTTACGTTCCAACTACCAAACAACAAACTTCCATTATCTCCTTCTTCACCCAGATATACTTATCATACCAGATACGCTCTAAAATATAAGCATAATATTCCCTAAGGCCCTGACCAGAGCACTATTTAAAAAACTATAACCAGTCTTAGAAGGTGCATTATTATTGGAAGGGTGTTATAAACAAAAAGTCCCAAATTTCATTCAATCCTTTTTGTTTCTTGTTTTTCTTTTCACTTTCCTTTTAAGCCCTGTCAATAATGTGACATTGATTATTTACTCGTTTTTAATTAGTTTTTGAAGAACTCCTAGGTGAAAAAAATCATAACAGACTATTCTTGAATATTATTACTTGTTTTAGAACATGTTGGGCCTGTCTCACATTGCCTTCCATCATTCCATGGCAATTTTCCATGTTTCTTTCAGCTTATTTCTCACTTCTTTTCCATCCACTCAACTAATTCCTGATCATGCATTAACCTCATACCTACCATCACCCATGCCTAAGCTTTTTAGGGAGGGGATCCCGTAAAGTAATTTTGACATTGTAAGAAATAAACATGAGCAATATTTCATTGTAGGTTACTTTAAAGTCAACCTCTTTTTCATTGCCCATTCACATCAGTTCCCTGAAGGAAATGCTGGAATATATATGTCCCTCTTTCTCTTGTCTTTCTTCCTTTTCCCTTCCCCCTTCCTTTTTTCTTCTGCCCGTTTCTTCCCCTTTTCCCCTTTTCCCAGGTAGCAAGCCCATATGGGGCCCATATGGGGATGATCTGGGTCACTTGCGCCATCTGGGCTATAAAATGGAACCCATAAAATGTATCCCATATAGGGCCAATTTTTAGTAACCCATATGGGATCTATCTGGGCCAGCCCTTATGGGTTCCAGATGGGAATGAGCTGGGCGTACACATATGGGTAGAATATGAATATGCCCATATGGGTAACACATGGGGAAAATCTGGGTTAACCCACATGGGATATATCTGGGTAAACCAATATGGGTACCAGATGGGATTAAGCTGGGCATACCCATTTGGGCCCAGTTTGGTATGGGTCCCATCTGGGTCCCATCTGTCTTATATGGGTTTACCCATATGGGTCCCATATGCTTCTTGGGTGCAGATGCCTTAGGGCCCCAGATGGTTTTCCATATGGGGCCCATGTTTCAGAGAATATGGGACCCATGTGGGTCCCACATGGCTTGCTACCTGGGTTATTATCCTCTCTGTCTCTCATTATCTCTCTCCCACTCTCTACTTCTTTTTTTGCACTTTTGCGCTTCACGCTTAACATTTAGCTCGTTGCTTTTTTAATCCTAACTGGACCAGTTATAATTTTACCAGTTGAAGAATTGTAGAATTCAACTGGTCAAGCACAACTGGACCAGTTAACCCATTTCAACTTCCAGGGTTACAATTTGAATTTAACTGGTCTAACTGGACCAGTAAAACCATTTGGCAAAGATTTTCAACCAGTTGAAAACTCCAGCTGAAAGACCTAATTAGTAAGTTAAGCTATAAGTAGCACTTTACTAATTAATTTTGCTAAAGGCAACAACACTGCAGTAACACTGGTCCGTCTGCATTTTCCAATGTAATGGCATTGCTTATAAGTAGACTTGGTAAATTTAATGTGCCAAATCATTTTCCATTTACTTGTACGTTATTAAATTTATTTTAGTTCATAGCTAATGTTTCCCTAATTCATGTTTAATTGAATGTAATTTATACAAAATGGTGAAATGTCCTAAAATTGGTAATCTATATCTTGTAGTATTTTCGAAATGAATTGCATATAACTAAATCATCAGTAATTAAGAAATATGCTGTAAATTCAGATGAATTAAATAAAAACATAGATCTGCACGCACCCCATATTCATTATGCAAATCAATTGGTGTCAACTGGTTCAACTGTAAATATGCACACGGACCAGTTTTCAACTGGTGCAACTGGAAATATGCCCACAGTCAGTTATCAACTGGTGCAACTGGAAAATGCCCACAGACCAGTTATCAACTGGTGCAACTGGAAATATGCCCACAGACCAGTTTTCAACTGGTGTAACTGGTCATGAAGGACTGGTGCAGTCGCACCAAATATCCGCTTGATGTGCATCATGGACCAGTTAGAATCAACTGGAACCAGTTGCCGTCAACTAGGAACCAGTTGAATTTAACTGGTTCCGGTTGAATTTAACTGGTTCCAGTTGAAGTTAACTGAAACCAGTTGGAGGTTTGAACTGGTGGTAACTGGATTTTCCTTCTGGGTGCCTCCATCGCCTATTTAAATGTGGGAACACAAACCTGATGTATTTTGTAATCCGAACATGATTTTTATTTTATTTTTTTTTTTTGGGAGATAATCCATGGGACATATTTAAAGGCTCTTCAGAGGATTTCTCCAATTGGGAAGGCTTTCAATCGTGTAAGAAGTATTACAAATTAATGATAAATAAAGGATTGTTATGATATAATAATAATGGCTTCTTATATAGCGCACATGTCCGCCACGTCGTGACTGGCGCTGCCGATTATTACTCTGGCTTTAGCAAGGCGGCCGATTTGCGGACCTTGTGATCGACAGTCCGGTGACGTATCCACTGGACCACGACACTGTATACCACCGATACAAATAACAGCGGTTTTTGTATACAAGAAAGAAATGGGATTTTTACCTGTCATCTTTCCTTTAGATATCAGCATGTCAATCAATGCTTTGGTGGCTTCTTGTAAAGCATATTCCCTGGTCAAACCATCTCGCACCATGACTTTCATTCCACTCTTTTCATCAGTCACAAAAGCATCATAACAATAGCGCTCCACGAAAACTTTATAGAACCGCTTTCGTGTCATATTCGTGAGACTGCGACACGATACTTGGGCCTGAAGATTGAGAAAAACAAGAACCTCTATATAATTTGAGCATTGGTATTGGACTCACCTACATATAGCATCAAACTTTTGTTTAAAACAATCGCAACTGTACTAAGCAATAAAAAAAGACTCTTTATTGTTCAGAATTTTCATATAAAGCGTCAAGGAAATATAATAGAATATGTACCAAATTGAAGGAAAGGTTATACTCTATTAACATTAATAAAGTCAAAATTTTGAACTTTCACGCTTGGATGGGTAGATTCATTTAACTGGTAGAAGGTCGGATTTAAAGAAAATGCAAAAGAGGGCAAGTAGCCATTCAAATGTCAATGAACATGTGCATCTGTAAGATAATCTGTAAGACCATTTGTAGATGAGAGGAATTTATTTTACAAACATTACCCCGACATTTCGTGAATAAAGGATAATGTTTTCACAAACTGAGGTCGGGTAACGTAAGCGACCCCCCGATCCGACGCGATGATCCAATGATCCGAGGTAAGCCCCATTGAATAATGATGACTGTTGAGTATGGTTGATTCCAATTCTTTGTCACAAAAGGTATTAATCATTTTAAGACTTTGTTAGACCCACGATGAAAACAAATTTTACATTTGTTTCAATTGCATGGCACTACCTCCAATCAGTGCCTGCCTCCAATATGGCTGAATAAACATGCAGTCAGGCAAAACTTTGGCACACTATTGGGGCGTTGCAAGAAAGTTGCAATCAATTGCAAATCTCCAAAATCAAGCGCAAGTCTTGCGATTAATTGCAAATTTGCAATTGATCGCAACTCAACTTTCTTGCATCGCCCCATTAGTAAGAGAGAGAGAAAGAGAGGGGGGAGAATAAAAGCTAGATCTAGTTAACTTCATTGAATTGTCAAAAACTTAAATCCTAACAAAATCCAAGGAAATTTAGGAGACTATTTGGGCGTTGCAAGAAAGTTGAGTTGCAATCGATTGCAAATATCAGTTGCAAATTTTGCAAATTGCAATCAATCGCAACTTGCAATCAATTGCAACTTTCTTGCAACGCCCCATAGGTATCACCGTTTGAGATGTTATTAGTTATGACTTCCTCATTTCATATTGCAATCAAATAACACATGGTTGCAGCGATGAATAGGATTTTGTAATTGATACAAAAATATAGTGATTAAATATAATATTACCGAACCCGTCTCCACATCCAAAAAAAAGCACCAAGGAAACTTGCAACTATACCACAGTCTTTCTCCATCTGTGTATGATTTAGAAGTGATAGAAATAAATACAAGAGCGTTGCCTTTTATGTTATTACTTTGCAATCACTTAGATCTCCATTCATCTCCTTGTACACGTCTCTGCGACCTATATTCTAGTTAAAGGTCGGGTGAAATCCAAATATAAGTTGATTCCTGTTGATGTGCAGGGCTGCATACAACTTATATTTCATTATTCAAACATCTAAATATATTTCATAGAGTTTTAAATATTTTTAAAAATAATTTTCTCAGACCTGCTAAGCTCCACCCTTAAGAAAATGCTCCAGATCTCATTCCCCTAATGACATCATCTGTCAATCATTAATGAGCTAACAAGAGACAGTACTTGGTATGTAGCTTCACCACAGCTGACCACCTGTTTACAATAGACCATACAATTCCAACATAGGAGTTGCTATGTCAGACGTGATACAGCATCACCAGGAAAAGAAAGGTAATGTGGAGGTATTGTATGAAAGAATGCAATTCTTTTGTGAGCATGTGCTGAGCTTAGGGAGGTTACGTACAACTGTCTCTTGTTAGCTCACTAATGATTGACATATGTCATTAGGGGAATGAGATCTCATGCCTATCATATTTGTGTACAGGACAAATGGAGAGTTCTCCTTTACTATACGTCACAATCCAATGACCAAATTTGTAATTGACATTCAAATAGATTTAATGATCTTATATTTCAAACATTCATAACTGTGTTATTGTTGGCCCGATTTATTTACAACTTTCTACTTTCTGTTTCTTTTACTTTGTTGCTTTCATGAAAATGAATTTGATACAAAGTTTGGATTATCCTTTCGGCGTTTGTTCAAATTCGGGGTTTAACCATTATTGAGATTACTGTGTGAGGTCTAAGTTCTCAATTTGTTAAGCCCATGGTCGGGTTTAAATTAATTTGATTCCATGAAAACAGGCCCTGTACAAATTAGTAGTACGAACGTTTGTTTTTATGGCTAAACTGCTGCATTTATTCCTCTCTGTACTATGGCCAATGGACAGGTCATGAACATGATCATAAACGGTAATATAGATTGAAATTTACACCCCGATCGGTACCAGGTTCCACCAATGAGGATGCACATTTTAAACTCAGCATTCTCTTTTAAAACTCTAACATCTATCATCATAACTATACATCAATTAATGCTCTAGCTGTAATATTCAATAAGTTATAAGGTTTGTTTGTATTGTTTTGAGGTTTTTTGTATTTGCATTTGATATATATTGTGTTCGTTTCACGGCCATTTTGTAAGCCAGCCTAGTTGCTGAACATTTGTTGTATTGTTCTTTTTTTAAATCGTGTTCTAAATAAATGAATCTATCAATCAATCAACTAAATTTGTAACCTATATACACGAGAAAACTGAAACATTGACTGCAGGGTCTTCCCCCCTTGTTATGCATGTAAACTTGTTTTCAAAAGCGGTTAACTAGAATCAAACATAGCCTACCTTCGTTAAAAAATGGGGTGGGTGCGAAGTCCATTGGGAGGCCATCATCCAGTAACTGCTTTGTTGTGGCGTTTGTTGTAGCGTTTGTTGTAGCGTTTGTTGTAGCGACTCGTGGCACAAGATCACTCTCTATGCCATCCGCGTGATTAGGCCTAGCGTGTACACAACCTTGTTTAAAGTTATAAAAATAATTTTTAAAAGATATACAAATATTGGGATAGAATATTCTAAGGGGGTCACAACCAACAATACCCGCTCTTAGCCCCAATCTAAATCTAGACGTACGACGCGAGGGGGGAGGGGGTGCCTGCAGCCCCCGAGGATTTGCAACCACCATAACATCGGGGCACCTCGAATTAATATGTAAGCTCAAGTGCTTTTCATTTCGTGTAAAAAATTGATGTTGTACTTCTTCTTCTTCTTTTTTCCTATTCTTCTTTCTTCTTTTTTCTTTCTTCTTTTTTCTTTCTTCTTCTCCTTCTTCTTCTTCTTCTTCTTATTCTTCTTCTTCTTCCTCCTCCTCCTCCCCTCCTCCTCTTCTTCTTCTTCTTCTTCTTCTTCTTCTTCTTCTCTTCTTCTCTTCTTCTTCTTCTTTCTTTCTTTCTCTCTTTCTTTTTTGTTGTTGTTGTATGTTTGTTGTACTTACCAAGCATAGAACTGAGCATCGTTAAGATGAAGACCACCAGATTATAGTTCACAGTTGTCATAATCATCTTCATGGCAGAGAGAAAATAAATCAAGTAATGATATAATAATAAAAGCGACATTTTATATCATGTATATTACACACGTATACATTCCATGGGGATGCTCAAGGCGCCTATACAGCAAAAGTATTATACCTGGTTTTAGCCCAGCTGCCCTATAAGGTTTAGGTCTTGTCATGCGATTGCATTGTGAAAGAAACGGTGTGGAGTCAATCAGAAAAAGCTGATCATGTGGCATATAAGTATTTGTGTGTACTGCAAGGTTCTGGAATCATCAAAATGATAAGAAATTCGGCCCAGTCTTGGTAAAAGTAACAATCACTATACACAGAAAGATGTATATGGGACTCCACAAACATGTGGCATAAAAATGAGGCGCCCACATTTTTAAGCTGTTACGTGTCATATTTATAATTTGAAGGCATTTGAAGAGACATGCTTTTCAGGGAACATTTTTTTCTCTGATGTTCTTCCACACTTGCATCAAAACAATGAAAAAGCTCACAAAATTTATTGTTCACCTCTCCCCAGAAGTCTACCTTTCAGTCTTTAAAGCATTCAAGGATAAGGCGCTAAAAGGAGTCAAGGAATAGATTCCTCCCAGGTACCCATTTACTACACCTGGGTGGAGGGAGGAAAATGTACATTCCTATCTTGCCCAAGAACATTAGTGCCGTGGCGGGACTGGAACCGCGAACCATGCATGGTGATCCACAGTCCGGTGATGTATCCACTAGACACCTCTACAAATATAGATAGGTGTCTATACTTTGAAGCACAAAACCGTTCTAGGGTTAAAATAATTATTTTACAAAAGAGATGTAATCAAACTGGCCAACTGGGTGGGTATTTTCAGATGGGCAAAATGTCCATAATTCACATCAATATTGATTCAGTATATTTATCATTCATCGATTACTCTCAATGGGTGATTTATTGTAAAGCGCTTTGAGAGGGCCTGAAATGCGCTATAAAAGAACGAACTATTATTATTATCATTATTGTCACAAGTGGTGTATTGAAAGGGCCCAACCTTGAATTGATGTTGCTAAAATTTATTAACTCCATTCATCCATTTTTGGGGGGATAATTCTTGTTATGCTGAAATACCTTTTTTTGGGGGGGGGGAATAAATGAAATGAAATAATAACATACACCACCCATTTCTCATCTTTTTGTTTATATATTAATATATTCAAGATTCAAGATAATTTATTGTCATGTAAAAAATACATAAAAATTGTTTTCAGACATTTGAAGTGCATACATGTAAATAAAAATATAAATACATACAAAATAATTACATATTTATTCATTTATTCTTTTGTTTATTATTTTGTTATCTATTTGTTTATTCTGTATTCTTTATACAAGGTAGTATGTTCAGTACATAAAACTGTTTTGCAAGAGAGCCCTGTATTACAATGACAATGTAAAGCAATAAACAAATTAATAAATAGTAAAATATTACAACACATGAAACAAAGCAAATGCGAAAACATAGACCGATTATGGAAAAAAGGTATAATACTTTTGATCACGATACATACTTCAGCTAAAATATACTTTTATTAATACAGATAAAACACCACAATGGGTGAGTAGTTCGTGATCCGTTTACATTCCCCACTCCCATCCCCATCAGTATTTTACAATATATAAATGACTATAAGTCGCCCCCCTCTCCCCATCCTATGCACAATCCATTCATCAGAGTAATTAAGAAACTACTTATTTCGATACTTAAGTTTGTGATACAATGTACCATGGTTCTTAGTAGGTCCATGCTGATATAATTATGTACACTAAATTCATTAATTATGATTTATAGCTAGCAACATTGTTTATCATTCTATTTTCTTCTTTCTATAAAATCGGTATTTTGGAAGAAGAAATTGTATTTTCTTCGGTTTAGTTAGGTGCTGCTGTGGTGCTTCTCGTGTATGCGTATATATGGATAAGGAAAACATGGGGTTATATTTAAAGCTTACTTTTCACCTGTTTTCACGCAAAAAGGAGTAATATTTTGTGGAAAATATTCATGAAAGTATGCAACTAGGGGATCGGTTTCGACTCTGCCAAAGATCATGCCACGCCTTCCAATATGAAGTGACATGACTGGGAAATTATCATTATTTTTGTCAAAATAAACATAGCCAAATATTATACATGTACATCAGGGAATTTTTGAACTACTAGACTTGGCGTGACTATTTAGACATTCCCAATGACGTCATTCTTTGATAAGAAATTCGGCCCACTGTTGGTAAATGTAAAAAGCACTGTACTTACACAGAAAGATGTATATGGGAGTACAGATCCATGTGGCATAAAAATGAGGCCCACATTTTGAAGCTTTCACATGTGATATTCAGAATATGAAGGCATTTGAAGAGCCATGCTTTTCAGGGAACAATTTTTCTCTGATGTTCTTCCACACTTGCATAATAACAATGAAAACGCTCACAAATTATTTGTTCACCTCTCCCCAGAACTCAACCTTCTCTTTAATTCTTTAGTTTGATATTACTACAAATAAAAGTCCTTTTGATTTTCTTTAGACAACCACTTCATGTATGGTTGTACGTTGTTCTTGACATTTCGATTAGTAGAGAAACAAATTTCATTTCATGTACATCCTGAATACATTCTTACCGTCTTTTTTCTTTTCTCTCTTTTACAACATATCTGAATGCATGAATTTCATGGGGTTTTTTTACACTCTTAATCACAGATTCCAGTTTTACCATTTTACTTTACGGAGAAAGTGGTCTTATTTAGTAATTGATATAGGTTTCAATCTTATTATTTTCCAGAATGTTAACACTGTATTTTATCAGGCTGCATATCAAGCATTGTTGTTAGACAACATTTCTACCAACTTGTATTATTGCTATGTTATTTCATTCATAATGTAAGTTTTATCTTTTATATAGATGTGCAATTCAGTTTCTTGCGGTAAACTTGTTGTCTAATTCATCATTTTAAAATTGAATAAATTGAGTAAATCCCCCCCAAATCGTCTGATGAAAACAAGGTGGTGGTTATCCATTTACTGCAGAAATTGATCAAAATAAATTGAATTAAGAGATCTAGCGGATATCGATGAAATACTGAAAATTCACAAACTTACCTTATTAATTTCTCTCAAAACTTTCGAAGTGTTTCTCAAGTATATAGCCTATATGCCTATGAAGATGATACGAAGCTCCTGCCAAAAACAAACAAACAAGCGCATTGCCGTGTAATGGAAACAGCTACAATAATTATGATGGGCACAAAATGTGTGCATGAATATACTGTGTACATGTACATCCTAGCTTTATTCTCTCTTTCTATATATAGACTATCTTTGTCCCTCTCTGTCTCTCTCTATCTGCTTATGTACCTCTCTCTCTATATAATTGTGTGCGTGTGTGCGTGCGTGTGTGTGTGTGTCTCTCTCTCTTAATTTTGTATGTCTGTCTCTCTGTCTCTCTCTCTCTTTCTCTGTCTGTCTCTCTCCCTCTCTATCTGTTTGTGTATCTCTCTCCCTATATGTGTGCGTGAGTGTGTGTCTCTCTCTTTCTTTCTCTGTCTCTCTCTTTATGTGTGTGTGTGTGTGTGTCTCTCTCTCTCTCTTTCTCTGTCTGTCTCTCTCTTTCTCTGTCTGTCTATATGTTTGTCTCTCTCTTTGTCTATGTATCTCTCTCTCTATATATATATGTATATGTGTGTGTGTGTGTGTGTCTCTCTCTCTCTCTGTCTCTCTCTCTCTCTCTCCGTCTCTCTCTGGTTATGGTAGAATGGGCCTTTTGATCATGAATAGATGAATAGAAAATAGTTTTTTTTTCTTCACAAAAACAGGAGGGAAATCCCTAAGCCTTCATGCGAAACCTTCATATTTATTTTTCTTTTGTGCTCCTTATGGTCCTTTTCTCTCGACCTTGACGTAATACGTTTAGTTGTGTTTATTCTTTGAGGTCTTACACTATGTCAAGTTCAAAGTAAAAAGATTTCTGGCAAACCCAGGTCGAAAAACCAGTTGAAACCAGTAGGCAACTGGTCAACTGGTACCAGTTCAAACCAGTATATTCAACTGGTTTTTAATATGGAAATTGAGACAACGCTATCTGAGACCAGTTGACAAACCAGTTGAAAAACCAGTAGATTTACCAGTTGATATACCAGTTGATATTTCCAGTTGATTTAACTGCTGAAAACCAGTAGATATACCAGTTGATATTTCCAGTTGATTTACCAGTAATCAACAGATATTGTGATAATCAATAATCAATATTGCCATCTGGCCACCAACAGGACCATAATATATAAACTCTTGCAATTACCCCATCACAGAGATCATTTGAGGTCGATTACAGATAAGTCTTATTCCATTTTAGAAATTTAGAGCTCGTACCATAGATATATACAAAATTATACATTTTGTTTCCTGGTTAGTAATTACATGTATCAATATATCTATTTTTACGTCTTAAATTAGATGAAAAACATGATCAAACATATATAATATATTTGTCAATGATTGACTAAGAAATTAACAATCACAAAACTAATGTGCATTGTCACATTAGCTTGATAGATCATGATAATTATATTTTCTGTGAAAATATGCAAATTAATCATGAATATGCACAAGATACAATGAACTGGTTTTTGAACTGGTAAAGCAACTGGTATTCTACTGGTCAACTGGTAAATCAACTGGTAATCATCTACTGGTTTTCAACTGGTAAATCAACTGGTATATCATCTAACAGTTTATTTGATTTGATTTGATTTATTGGTTTCTGTATCTTTTTTTTTCTTCATCATACATTTTCGTGAACATAGTATGGTTTGATACAATATTTCATATAATTTTATACAGAAAACATACGAAATTAAACAAAAATATACAATGCATAATTAACATACATTAGATGCAGGAGGGCTACAACATAAGCAAAGTAGCTTGACGTGCCCGCAGCCCTCAACTTAGATACAAGAATATAAATAAAAAGCAGAGGAGTGACTTGCAGAGAAGAAAAGGAAAGGGGAGAGAAGGAGCGTTGGTTTTCTTTTAATACAATAAAACTACTACATCTGCTAATTGAATGCAGGTTCATTCATGGATGGATAAACGATGCTAGGTCATGGACGATTACACATTATTGGTACACACAAACGTTAATATAATAGAATTACACACGACAGGGTCAATATTTAGACAACAACATAGTTTTAACCGCCTTCTTAAAAGAATACAATGTCCTAAGGTTTCTTATTACAATGGGCAGAGAGTTCCAGATGTCTGGGCCGGTGTGTCTAATGGATTTGAGAGCCAATGCGGTTTTCGGATTTCTTAAATGGAATTTTTCAGTTTGCCTTGTAGGATAAGCGTGTATGGTTTTATTCAAATTAAACAATGGGGGGAAGTATGAAGGTAGTAGACCATTTTGTAAGCGAAACATGAAAAGTGCTATTTGTAGAATATTTATATCTTCAGCTTTTAGAGTTTTTAGTTTTGAAAACAAGGGATTGGTGTGGTCGCGATGGGAAGAATCAGTACATATACGCATGGCTTTCTTTGTAACAGTAAAATGGCGTCAACATTGGTTTTTGAATTTGCCCATATAATGTTACAATATGAAATATAAGGCAGTATTAATGAATTATATAACATAAACAAGATATTTGAAGGGACATAATATTTCAACTTACAGAGAATACCAATATTACGTGAAATAGTATTGGAAATATATTGCACATGATTATTCCACCTCAGATTTTCATTAATAAAAACACCAAGGAATTTTGTACTATCCTTTCTTTCCAATAGTTCACCATCCAAAATAATTTCAATGTAAGGAATATCGTTGTTTTTCCTGTTCTGAAAGTATATATAGTTTGTTTTCTTTAAATTAAGGGACAGTTTATTACTTCTAAACCATTTTGATAATTTTGGTAATTCAGCGTTAATATTTCTTAAAAGGATGTGAAAATCTGAATTAGAACAAAATACATTAGTGTCATCAGCGAATAAAATATACTGCAGTGCATTTGATGAATTATAAATATCATTTACATATTTCAAAAATAACAAAGGGCCAAGGATTGACCCTTGTGGCACTCCACACGTTATAGATAATAATTCTGATTCATTTGAATCATAACATACATATTGTTTTCTATTTGTTAAATAATTTTAAACCATTGTGTAGCAACGCCCCTAACTCCATAGTATTCCAATTTACGTATTAGTATTGTATGGTCAAGAGTGTCAAATGCCTTGCTCAGATCCATGAATACTCCAATAACATGCTTATGATCAGCTAAGGCATTTGACACTCTATCAAATAGTTGTAACAATGCTAACTCCGTTGAATGATATTTTCTAAAACCATATTGATTTGCATACAACAGTTCATTTTTTGTTAGAAAATCATACAGTCTATTATAAACCAGTCTTTCTAAGACTTTAGAAAAACTTGGTTAGATAGAAACAGGTCGGTAATTTGAAACTAGAGAAGAGTCGTCTTTTTTGTATATTGGAATTACTTTTGCTATTTTCAATGAGTCCGGAAAGACTGCTGTTGTAAGTGATAAATTACAAATATGTACTAGAGGCGTTACAATACTTCCTGCTATTTGTTTTAAAAGTGCGTACTCATCTCATCATGACTACAAGAATAACTTATTTTCAATGAATTGACAATATTTAAAATTTCAACATAGTTTGTAGGCATAAAGAAAAATGATTTATCACATGGATTTGAAAGGAATTGTAAATAATCTGAACCATTGGAATTTATTTTCGATGCCTGAATAGGGCCTACATTTACACAATAGTTATTAAAACAATCTGCTATCTCTGTAGGGTCTGAAATTGTCTGACCATCACTGTTAATATTACTTTTTGACTTGGACTTTTGCTTTCGAAGAGTTTCTTTTATGACTTTCCAAGTAGATGCCATATTGCCGTTAGCATTTTCAAATTCTTTTACATAGTACATTTTACGAGATAGTCTAATTATTGTTGTTAATTTATTCCTATAACATTTATATTCGTATTTATTCTCGTTACTTGGATGTCGGAGACTACGTTTGTACAATATATTTCTTTTCTTAAGCGAACGAAAAATTCCCTTCGTTATCCATGGATTTTGTGGTTTTCTTTTATTTATATTTTGTTTAGTCTTTGGAATACATCTATTAAAGTGGGTTGAAAATATATTCCAAAATAGTTCATATGCAGTATCAGTTTCGCTACACGATAGTACATCATTCCATGTTTCCATCATTAAATCATTTTTTAAAGATAATACATTTTCTGTTTTAAATTTACGAGACATTGATATTTCCTTTTGTTTTGTACGAGACATAAGATCAACTGGTAAATCAACTGGTAATCATCTCATGGTTTTCAATTGGTAAATCAACTGGTTTTCAACTGGTAATCATCTACTGGTTTTCAACTGGTAAATCAACTGGTAAATCAACTGGTAATATCAACTGGTCTCAGATGTTAATTGGTATTTCTACTGGTTTTCAACTGGTAAATCAACTGGTAATCATCAACTGGTAAATCAACTGGTACATCAACTGGTAATATCTACTGGTCTCAGATGTCAACTGGTATTTCTACTGGTTTTCAACTGATAAATCAACTGGTAATCATCTACTGGTTTTCAACTGGTAAATCAACTGGTAATATCAACTGGTCTCAGATGTCAACTGGTATTTCTATTGCTTTTCAACTGGTAAATCAACTGGTAATATCAACTGGTCTCAGATGTCAACTGGTATTTCTACTGGTTTCCAAATTGTATCAACTGGTATTAACTGGTACCAGTTGAGACCAGTTGAGACCAGTTCAAACCAGTAGATACCAGTTGGAAATCCTTACTGGTTTCAACTGGTATCAACTGGAATTTCGACCTGGGAAACAAATATGAACATACATATTGTTGATGTCGTGGGGTAGGTTGTACTGAGATACCCGGGTTGGACCGTGATAGGGAGCAGAGTGAAAGCTCAGGGACACCAGATCTTTACTTCAAGTCTTTATTGAAGTTTGTCTTTAAAAAAAGCCAAAGTCAAAAGCCTACTGGTGGTCACCAACCACCGACACGTCCAGAACCCGCAGGAAACCACGGTCATCTTGACTCAAGACGCCTTACACAGGTCATGATGGACTTTTTTCTTGGCCGACTGTGATTACATGCCCGACTTGCACCAGAATCAGAGCATGCAATGACCTAACTCCCCACGCTGCCGAAATTCATTGAAACCATGTACCCAAGGCATATCTTATCAAAATAACCCACCGCCGTAGCAGAGCTACTACAACAAATCCAATTTCAAAGTAACTCCTTTTACATGGCGCAGAGACATCAAACACCCAAGATAATTGAATAAGTAATCAGGCCGATCATCTAAAAATTCCGATCACCTGTCTACAAAGAATATAGTATACAAATAATACACAGGTGTGAGTGCGCAGAGTGCGTTATGGTCGATGCAGCGCATGAGGGTATTCACTACGGTGCAATAAAATTCACGAGGAGTACGTAGCCGAGTGTATTTTGTGCCATTGTGAATACCCGAATAGCGCTGCATCGCTATAACGTCACGAACGAAAACCTGTGTATTATTTGTTTTATAAAATGGGTCGACAATCTTACTTACAAACACTGTAAACCTGCAACCTTCATAAGAAATAACGATCGCGAGGGCAGTGACCTCGTAAACAAACTGCGCAATGCATGGTAAACATCCATTGATTTACACGCAGCCGTGCATTATGCTTTTTTGTTGCGCACTTTTTGCACGCTGATATCACCAAAGTGCGCGTATGGTTAAAATTAATGTACGCACACGTGATCCATTTTGACGCTTCTCATTGGCTACATTCTTGAACCCATTTTATAATTCCTATTGTCTGAAAGGGAATTCTGTCTTCCGGCATTGACACAACGCAAAGCTGAAACTGACATTTAATTTAGCTAGGGGGCTGGGAAGGGTGGATGGGGTAGTTTTGGGGAATATATTGTTACGATGATTATTATAAATATGTATATACGTATTCTGTTTCATTGTTTTTAATTATGTTATTAATATTATTTATTAATTAACATTGTAGTTAGTTTGGGACCCCGAGGAAGAACAGATCAATTCTGTTGGTGGATCTGGAGCGTGTGATCCCCCGATCTTCATTTTAATTTGAGTCATTTTGTTTGTAGTTCATATTTTATGATCGTAAATAAAACCAATCAACCAACGCAAGGTAGATCCTGTATAGAGTACTGAAGTGTGACGTCATATTGGCCAAGTTGTCAAGGTTGCTGGTTCCAAACAATTTTGTCCTAAACAATGGCGTGGTGCTCACACCAGCGCCACACATTCAATTTGCTCTGCTCCAGCCCGTTGCTTAAATGATGTCATTTAGGGTGCTTTTCGTCAAATGACAAACGTAATATCCAATTCACACCAGCGAGACCGACACCAGACCGAAATAATGCTAACACTTTTATTGATTTGTGAGCGATTTTACCTGTCTGATATATAGCATATGGCTATTATAAAAGTAAGTAGGGCTATTATAATTATGAGCGAATTAATGCTTTTGAGATTAATTGTGAGACATCTTATGGATAGTTATAAGGAACACGATCACCTCATCACTATTGTGAAAAGAAGACAGCTGCCGTAGTTTGGGCGTGTAACTAAGCCGTGTTCACACGATGGCAATTTTGGTCGGCGATAGTCGGCGTAAATATGGGGAGGTCGGCGTAAATGTTGGCGTAGTGATCGTCTGAACGAGAGTCGTGTTAGCTATATGCCGACCTTTACGCCAACCGATTTACTCCTGGTAACGCGCTAACACGACAAGAGGGTAGCGTAAGTTGACCGCGTGGATGCCCATTGGCACGCCCCCCCCCCTTTACCTTTAAAAAACAACAACAACAAATCACATAAATGTTCAGTTTACTAATTCAGAAATCCCTCAGAATATACCATAGAGCTGCATCTTAAGGTTCAACATTCCCCCCTCCGGACCCCACACCGTGGTGCTCTAAGGAGCACTAATTTCTTTCTTCTTCCAATTCGTGAGAAAATATTTAGCAGCGAATCAACCATCCGGTGAATAAGCGGGGGTAGTGAGGACTTTTTTACTCAACACCCACCCCCTCTTGAGAGCAAAAAGCCAGGGGAGCCATCTTCTCCTTTTTTTTTTAAGTTAAAATTGTCCCCTAATACCTAATATAGGTCTTAATCTTACGCTATATTGGAGAAGAAATATCGTGTTCATGGAAAACACGGCGAATTTCTGAGTGCCCCATGCCGAAATAGATCGTTAGAGAGCAGAAATTCTCTCAGGCTTTTGTGGTGCTGTATGTTGAGGTCTATATCAGCGAAACCGTGCAGATAGGCTAAGAGCATTAGGTCAAAATAGGCTTAAAGCTCATATTCTAGGACAATATATAAATGTCCATTAATTTGGTACCTACGGCAAGCCTATGTTATTTCGAAGTTGTTTATTTTCATTGCATATCACAAAAATCTTCTAGCTACTGGATATCCTCAATTGAAATGTCGAAAAATAGCCTCCTCTCTTTGCCTAGAAAGTCAGTCACGGAGCTGGTCCACTATTTGTGACGTCACGCCCGGGGACGAGTATATTCACGTACCCGGATGTTCCATAGAAAACATGGGCAGAGAGATACGAATTTCTGCTATTTAGTTTCAAAGTTTAGTTTCATAACTCTGTGTAGAATTCTTCACCTTCCCTAATATTTCATAGTACTAATATCAATTCCCTTTTTCAGAATTATGACATAAACAAGCCAACGATGCGCTATTAGTCGATATTTTCACCATGTGATTTTGTTTGAGTGTGTTGAATTTGGTGAGATTGTTTTCGTGTGCTCGGTAAAGTAGATACGGTCGTTTGGCTTCTTTCGAGTCTTTCTCGCGTTCGGTCTAGCTCGCTTTATACATATACACTTTCGATTCACGTACGGTACCTAATTATATCAATTGATAATGGCTGGAGAGTTTGACCAGAACGATCTTTTTATGGATTTTGAAGAGTTTATGGAGAAAGATGATGAAAGTAATGAAGGAAAAAGGGACGATAGTGCAGACGAGGATGATGGAAGTTGGGAGGACGCAAGTACAAGTGGGGGAGAAGACGATAGAGAAGTCGGAGAGCAAGGAGATGTCGACGTTCCTGCAGCCGGGGCCGGGAGTAGCGGCAGTAGCACCTAGCGCTCTAGACCGAAGATTTCTGTCTCTTTCGTTCGTTAGCCTCTGATTTGGGTAGGGTCAGCTCCTCTCTTTAGAGACAGAAGCCGACCATAGTGACTGCATTGCAAACTACTGCTCGCGTCCGAGCAGTAAACTTATGCCCAAAATAATACATTTTACCCGATGCATATCCGATGCATTTATTATTGTAAATTAGGCCTAGGCTAAACTACATCGGTTCCACTTACCAGATTGACTGTATGATGCGTTTAAGGGTCTTTTTTACTGTTACTGCGCATGGAGGAAGATGACGTACGTCATCCATAGTAACAGTATTAAACAGTAACAGTTTAAAATACGGCTGCAAGAATTTCAACACGGAGCTCAATTTCGGCGATGTACGTTCAACAAGCCGCCTAGAGCAGCGGCCTGGTCTTACCTGCCGATTCCGCTCGCTTCACGAACGTTCGTGCAAGAGCCGTATCACTTGCGGATGAATATCGTTCATAGACGTCGTCCGCTAAATAGAGGAAGCTTGATCTCGTTCAAGTGTGATATATATATTTAAAACAAATATTTAACTGGTTCTGTATCCTTTTTTGAGGCAGTCAAACACACCCATGATAACTACAGTCACAGTTCTAGGCCTATTCGTTTCACAAAACTGCTCCTGTACCTTATCTGATGACAAGATAATGTATATGTACACCCGCCTAGGTCACGTAAGACGGTAAGATATAAGCACATACCTGACGAGGATAGAGAGTGACTGATAGAAGCTTTCGAGGGTCACCAAGCTGACTATCTAGAGCTGGCCGATACACTGGGCATTAAGCGGTCTACTGCCAGATCTATCGTTGCGACTTGTCTACGGACCGGTACGCGACATAAGCTGGCAATTAGGGGAGGTGCAAACATACACAAAACAGACGATGAGATATGAGAGCTCGTCTTCAAAATATTCTTCACATCAACCCTCTGGCCACGTTAGAACAAATGAAGAAAGACATGGAGGCGGCATTGCCGCATAAGCCAGCAGTTTCCATTTCGACCATATCTCGAGCTCTAGATGGTATGTTTATTACCCTCAAATTGGCTGAAGATGTGCCAGAGGGGAGAAATTCACAAGCAACTCTTGATCGTCGGGTGGAGTATGCTCAGTGGTTTTGGGCAGAAGGCGTTGTCGCCCACACAGTTCTCATTGACGAAACCGGCTATAACATCTGGACTCGTCGATGCTTCGGCAGGGCACAGCGCGGTCAACCGTTTCGAAGAGTTGTTCATGGGCAACGTGGCAAGAGGTACAACGTTACGTTTGCTGTCTCATGAGAGGTACGCCAGGTGCACCACGATGTTTCATGCGAGACGACTACTAGAGCCAACTTCGAGGACGCCAGTGTTCCATCATATTCCGTCCAGGGAAACCAGTCGTTTCGATCTTCGACAACGCCAGACCACACGTGAGGGCTCAGCTTCCGCCTGACGTTGAACCACTCATCCAGGTTAAGCTAGCTCTAGCTGCCTCTCTACTCTCCGTTCCTCAACTTCACCGAGAACGCCCATTCTGCTTTTAAATCAACAGTTAAGAGGGATTTGGCACGTCCTGATATGCAGCAGGCAATAGGCGATCGGAAAGCTGCGGAACAGGCAGGAATGACGATGGAGAGGTGGCGAGTAGACATCGTTTGTCGTATAGCCAGGAGAAACGTTGACGCCATCACACAGGAGAAATGCATGGGAAAGTGTCGCAGAATGCAGACCTAAATCCCCCGATGCCTTACCCACCAGCAGATCGATGGCTAAAGACTTGGCTAAATAATGAATCATGCTTAAATTGTGTGACTCTAGTCCCTACCCCAGTCACAATATTGTAACCTTCCTCCATAATGAAATTATGATGAAATTATGATAAATTTATGAGGAAACACAAGACAAACAACTTCCTTACATGAAAATTTACAAACATATTGAGACCATCAAGTCCGTAGATGCAAGTCGTTTTTTTTTCTTCTTAACAATCAAACTTAAATGCTGATGAATATCAGATAAATCTAATAAGTATAAGTGTATAAATGCAAGAAAATAAAACATGATGAAATACACATGAAAAAAAACAATCTTGAAAGAAAAAGAATGAGCTATAAAACGTGTGTAAACGAGAAATGTATATTGAACATCTATTAAAGTGCACAAAGTGCTAATTTGAATGCTATAAATGAATTAGAATGCTAGAAGTACACCGTCGCGATGTCAGAAAATCGTGTTGCGCCAAATCGAATTACCAAATAGCGAAAGAAGCATGCACATTGTTCATTAATTTGAATGAAACATACATAGATTCTAAGGAGAACTTCCTAGATTTGAAAACTAGAAAAAAAGGAATATAAACCCGAGATATACATGACAGCACTAAAACCGTCAAATTTAAACGCAAGACAAATTAATTTTAATGACAATCGCGAATTTGGCCGGAAAATCCTATACTTTCGAGAGAAAAAACACCAAACAACCTCTTAAAGGAAAATCCAACTCTAGAGAAAAGTAGAAAAATCAGAAATGAAGTAGACTGGTAAAAGTATGAATGAAATCGGAAAAAATGGGAAATTTATTGGAATGTATGGGCTCTTCGAATTGGTTGAATCGGTAATGTCTCAGTGATGTATTGGCGGACAACTTGATCTAATACATAAAATGACCCAAATGACATTGTATACACACAGGAGGCTCTATTCTTTATAGAGGACCTATAATAATGTGCTATCCATAATATATTTAGAGTAGTGCCCCATGGGAGAAGGTACCTAGAAGGAAAAAAAATGATATTTTTGTACATAACAAACGGGAGAGTAATTCGCAACTACGTACGTCACAATCCACTGACCATGCTGCCAATTTGAGATTCGCATAGTAGACTATACCTTGTGATATCATATTTCAAACATTCATAACTTTCTTATTATTGTCCAATTTATTTCAAACTTTCACCATTCTGTTTAACAAATTTGTCTGCTTTCATTCAAATGAACTTAATTCATTACAAAGGCTGGATTGCAATTTAAAATAATGTACATGTTTACTATAACATGACTAATGTATTTCAAAGTATGCGTGTTTCTCTACGAACTCTTCGTTACCAACTATTTGAATCACCTGTTATGCACAATACCAGGTCTTTAGATGGAATTCATTTTGCAAACATTAGCGCTATGTCGGGCACATCTCTTGAATGCAATTTCTTGAGTATTAGCTTTTCATAATTATGCCACATAATAATCTCCATATGCCACGTTGTGTTAATCATGGGATAGATATGCGAAAGATATACTTCAAGATTATTCGACTGTGTCCAGTGCAAGATTAATCTTATTATAATTTTATTCACATACTCTGCAAAATAATTAATTCATCCCAACTTTTATAACTTTTATAACCTCTATAACTTTTATAACTTTATTCCTATAATGCCACTATGACTTTCTAACTGTTTATCAGTACAACCTTAGGTATTTTATTAGGCTGGGGACTGCCTCGACAGAAACTTTTATTGTGTTTATGTTATAGCCAATTTTCCTTGCCTCATTGCCCCGTAAAATGTGTTTATTTTGGTCCGCCGTGTCCACGCGCCGTAATAATCATGATTTAGCCGCGGACCAAAATAAACACATTTATCGGGGCAATGTGGCAAGGAAAATCGGCTCTAACATAATAATCGGCCGAAGGGGGCAGCCAAATCTGGTATCAACTTAAAGCTTAGACATCAGAAAAAATGGTGGTATTAAATCTAAACATTTCCTCTGGATGTATAAAAAAACATGGATAATTAGTCCATTTTTCAGTGAATTACCTTATAATATAATATGGAGATTGCGTTTCTATCCATTGTTAACCTAGTGAAATGAACTATCAGGAATATGTGAGAGCAATTTCATATCAATAACTTAAAAACTTCATGTTAAATTGAAAGATTTATAAAATAAGTCACTTTTGCACTAGAACTGTGAATATGTAGGATTTAGCTCTTTGAATGAGTAAATTTATACCCTTATTGTGCATACCGGAATTAAATATTTTACTGAGGTATTCTTCAATGTATCATCTTTCAACTGGGCAAGAAAAATATATATTTGTTTAAATCACCAAAAATGACTTTTGGCGCACTTTAATTGGTTCCTCCCTGGCCCACTGTGCGGCGTACCGTCACGTCACCAGCCGGCTGGGCGGTGCGAAGGCGAAGCTCATGCACGCCACTATAGCTATAAACCCTTCTATGGAAGCTATGACGTGGCTATATAACATACCAATCAAACTTTCACAGTTCAAGACAAAAGAGTTTTAATGCGAATAGAGATAAGGGTATACCACAAAACTTGCCTCAGTTTCGTGAAAACTGTTGTTGCTCAAAGCCAAAATTATATCCCTGACTTTTTCGTCATTCATTCTTGAGGCTTCAGATGACGTCACATATGTGAAAACAAGTGACGGCGTTCGAGATTTAGGACGACGGGAAAATCAAAGTGGACGCGATCTCGATTCTGATAGTCGACGACGGAGACGACGTGACGCATGCGCAGTGCCTTAAAATGACGTCATCACGTAGCAGTCCACTATGTCGACGTGCAAATCTAATGCCTGAGTCACACCTTTGCGTATTTGGCTTGCGTATTGCTGCGTATTTATAGCAAGCCGTTTTAACATTTATTCCTATGTGTTGATATCAAGAAATGAATTCTTGATATCAAGAAATGATTTTCTGTTGTAAAGTAATGGTAATTCTTGATATCAAGAATTCGATTTCTTAATATCAAGAATTCGATTTCTTGATATCAAAAATTCATTTCTTGATATATCAACACATAGGAATAAATGTTAAAACGGCTTGCTATAAATACGCAGCAATACGCAAGCCAAATACGCAAAGGTGTGACTCAGGCATAAAAGTCCCTAATGTCGGAAGACAGAATTCCCTTTCAGACAATAGGAACTATATTTTTGTAGACAGGTGATCGGAATTGTTAGTTGATCGGCCTGATTACTTATTCAATTATCTCAGGTGTTTGATGTCACTACGCCATGTAAAAGGAGTACTTTGAAAATTGGATTTGTTGTAGTAGCTCTGCTACGGTGGAGGGTTATTTTGATAAAATATGGGTACATGGTTTCAATGAATTTCGGCAGCGTGGTGAGTTATTAGGTCATTGCATGCTCTAATTCTGGTGCAAGTCGGGCATGTAATCATAGCCGGCCAAGAGAAAAGTCCATCTTGACCTGTGTAATAAGGCGTCGCTCAAGATGACCTGGTTTCCTGCGGGTTCTGGACGTGTCGGTGGTTGGTGACCACCAGTAGGCTTTTGACTTTGGTTTTTTGTTCATACATGCAAACTTCAATAAAGACTTGAAGTAAAGATCTGGATGGTGTTTCACAAAGACTAAGATCGACTTTAAGTTGGACTTAACTATGGCAGGCCGTTCATGCCACTGTTTGCTCTCACCATTTACTGGCATTGGTCTCTCAAGGGACGTTCAAATCGTGGTCACAAATCTACAGAATTTACCTTTTTTGATACATTATCTAAAGATCATAATTGAGAAACCAATGGTGAGAGCAACCAGTGGCATGAATGGCCTGTCATATTTAAGTCCAACTTAAAGTCGATCTTAGTCTTTGTGAAACACCCCCTGGTGTCCCTAAGCTTTCACTCTGCTCCCTAACACGGTCCACCCCGGGTATCTCAGTACAACCACAACCTACCTAGCTACCCCACGACATCAACAAGGATGTATTTGCCAGAAATCTTTTTACTTTGAAACTTTAAATCCCTTCTGCACTAGTTTGGCCAGGAGGGATTAGAGGGATTAGCTTGGTCACTGACACGTGGTTATTCATCAACTCAGCTCTCAATTAACATAAGAAAAAGATGATCATAGAGGGAGCAAGTAGCTACAAGTAGTACAGTGGAGCATTAACATAGTATAAATCTCTAAATTAAACTCAACTTGGAGATACTACGTCAAGGTCGAGAGAAAAGGACCAAAAGAGGCACAAAAAAGAAAAATGAATATGAGAGTTTCGCATGAAGGCTTTGGGTTTTCCCTCCTATTTTTGTGAGGAAAAAAAAATCAACAATGTAATCGCAATGTACTTGATTGGTGCTATTCATGATCAAAAGGCCCATTCTACCATATCCTGAGAGAGACGAAGAAAGACAGAGACAGAGGCAGAAGCAGTCTATAGAAAGAGAGCATAAAGCTAGGATCTACATGTACACTGTATGTTCATGCATAAGCCCATCATAATTGTTGCAGCCGTTTCCATTACACGGCAATGCGCTTGTGTTTTTTTTGCAGGAGCTTCGTATCATATTCGTAAGCATAAAGGATATATACTTGAGAAAAACTTCGAACGTTTTGAGAGAAATTAATAAGGTAAGTTTGTGAATTTTCAGTAATTCATCGATATCCGCTAGATCTCTCAATTCAATTTATTTTTTATCAATATCTGCAGTAAATGGATAACCACTTTCTTGTTATCAAAATACGATTTGGGGGATTTACTCAATTTGTTCAATTAACAAAAGATGAATTAAACAACAAGTTTTACCGCAAGAAGCTGAATTGCATATCTATATAAAAGATAGAACTTACATTATGAATGAAATTACATAGCAATAATACGAGTTGGTAAAAATGTTGTCTAACAACAATTCTTGATATGCAGCCTGATAAAATACGGTGTTAAAATTCTGGAAAATAATAAGATTGAAACCCATATCAATTAATAAATAAGACCACTTATTCCGTAAAGTAAAATGGTAAAACTGGTATCTGTGATTTAGAGTTTAAAAAAACCCATGAAATTAATGCATTCAGATATGTTGTAAAAGAGAGAAAAGAAAAAAGACAGTAAGAATGTATTCAGGATATACATGAAATAAAATTTGTTTCTCTACAAATCGATATGTCAAGAACAACAATGATACATGAAGTGGTTGTCTAAAGAAAATCAAAATGACTTGTATTTGTAGTAATATCAAACTAAAGAATTAAAGAGAAGGTTGAGTTCTGGGGAGAGGTAAACAAATAATTTGTGAGCGTTTTCATTGTTATTATGCAAGTGTGGAAGAACATCAGAGAAAAATTGTTCCCTGAAAAGCATGGCTCTTGAAATGCCTTCATATTCTGAATATCACATGTGAAAGCTTCAAAATGTGTGCCTCATTTTTATGCCACATGGTTGTGTACTCCTATATACATCTTTCTGTGTAAATACAGTGCTTTTTACATTTACCAAGACTGGGCCAAATTTCTTATCAAAGAATGACGTCATAGGGAATGTCTAAATAGTCACGCCAAGTCTTGACTAGTAGTTCAAAAATACCCTGATGTACATGGACAATATTTGGCTTTGTTTATTTTGACAGAAATAATGATAATTTCCCAGTCATGTCACTTCATATCATTTGTCATTGTATAGTTCTTCTTAAATGATATATTGTAAGCGTTGTTTATCCCTTTACTCTTCTCCGGCTGACTGAGCTTTTTATTGTTAATTATATTATGACGCGCTCAGGGTGCGCCCATTCATCGAGCACCTGTGGCTTTTACGGATGCACCTTTTTCCATCCTAGATTTAATCATGCCTTCTTTTTCTTTTTTTTTCTTTTTCAATGTATATATATCTATATTTCAATGTATTTTTTCTTTGCCTATGTATTACAACAATGTATAATGTCATTTTTACTGTGATTGGAATCAAATAAAGTTCAATTCAATTTAATTCAATTCATATTGGAAGGCGTGGCATGATCGTTGGCAGAGTCGAAACCGATCCCCTATTGGCATACTTTCATGAATATTTTCCACAAAATATTACTCCTTTTTGCGTGAAAACAGGTGAAAAGTAAGCTTTAAATATAAGCCCCATGTTTTCCTTATCCATATATACGCATACACGAGAAGCACCACACTAGCACCTAACTTTCTGCATATATGAATTTACATGTTTGTGAACATCGTCATAATAATGACCCTTTTACTGAAATTTCTTGCTTTCGAAAGAAAAAGGCATATATTTTCTAATCTTTTTTCTTCTTCCAAAAGTAACAATAAATAATACTATCACCTCCTTGGCAGACATTGATAAACTAGGTTAGTGTTTTGATAATATAATCCATTCTATTTAAATGCTATATGCTTGATAGTACAATGAAATGTTTTTTGCTAGTTAATCTCCACTCTGAATTTGTTTTTGTTTTTGTTCTTGTGTATCTGTGTTTAAATCTTACAGTACATACCTATAGGCCTAACGAAGTTCGAACTAATCTTGTACAAAATACCCTCTTGCATTGAGTTATCTTATTTACCCTTATTTTGCTCCCCTCTGGTTCACTCATCGCTGTGTGCTTTAATATTCGTATTTTATGACCAGTTTAACCGTTATAAATGGTGATCCATTTTCCATGTGCTTGTTGTGAAAGGGCAGTAAGGAGCAATCAACGTGCTCTACTCTGTACGCACTGTAACAAGTGGGTTCATATTTCATGTACAAACATATCTAAACATATTTATGATTCTGGTATACCTTTTATAAATTGGCAATGCCGACGCTGCCTGATGGAACAGCTACCATTTTATGGACAAGAAGATTTATCATGTGATCCAGTTTTAAATGTAAATAATTGTGTACTACCTGAAGAGGTGTCGCATGCCAGCGAACATATTTTTGATTTTCCTTCTAAAAAGGGTTTGAAATTAAGCCACCTTAATATAAGAAGTTTGAAAAACAAGAAAGAAGGTATTGAAATATTTTTACAAAAGTACCCTTATGATATTTTGTCACTATCAGAGACTTGGCTAGATGATTTTTCTTCTTTACAGTCACTTAGTATTCCAAATTTTGTTCTTGAAAGAAAAGATAGGAAATCTGCAGGTGGCGGAGTGGCATGTTACATTAAAGAAGGCTTAACTTATAAAAGACGATTTGATTTAGAAAGTGAATATATTGAATGTATGTGGATTGAACTAATACAACCGAATCATTCTTCCAATTTTCTTGGTGTATTTTACAGAAAACCTGATAGTGGTATGGATTTTTTCAGACCTTTGAAGAACGTCTAGACAATGTTTTTCTCTATCAAATAATGTTATAATCATGGGGATTTTAACTGCAATATGCTTACTCGAAATACTTATTCTATTAAAATTGAAGAAATTTGTCATCTTTACCAACTTTCTCAGGTAATAGCTTATCCTACACGTGTAACCCCCCACAGTAGTACTTTAATTGATTTGATTCTTGTTTCTGGAGGATTCGGAGAGTTACCCTCCGGAGTACAATCTGTAGGACTTAGTGATCATTCTTTGATATATGTTATTTTAAAATGAGTGTTGCTAAAGCTACCCCAAGGATAAGTACTTTTAGGTCTTTTAAGTCATTTGAACATGATAAATTTATTGATGATTTGCATAATATTGAATGGAATCAGCTTTATGATTACGGCGTTGAGCAAATGTGGACCAAATTTAAAAGTTTATTTCTTACTATATGTGATAAACATGCTCCCTTTGTAAACGTTAGGAAAAAAGTTAAAGGTGCTCTATGGATAACAGATGAATATCTTACTCTGGCTAGGGAACGAGATTTTAATAAAAAACAGTTTGATAAGATAAACATTACACGAAAAGTAAAGGAATTAACATTTTCTGAACAAGCCCGAAGATTAGAATATTGGGATAAGTATAACAATTATCGAAATAGAGCAAATAACTTGAATAAAAGTTAAAGAAAAGCATTATAATGATACTTTTAATAAATCGAATAATGATATGAAAAAACATGGAAGACAATGAATGAATTACTACAAGATGGTAAAAAATGTGATAATTATGGTGTTTTAATTGATGGTGTTATATATAAAAATGACAAAGATTTAGCAAACGCTTTTAATAAATCATTTAACGAAGTATGTGATAAATATGACAATCTGGATACCACCGATACAATGAATAATACGACTATAAAAGTCCCTCATGTGTGTAAATTTACAGATATAGTAATTGATTATGTGAAAAAAGAATTAAGGAATATTGATTGTGGTAAATCTACTGGTATTGTGAATATGCATCCTAAACTTTTAAAATTAGCTGCAGATGTCATTTCTGAACCATTGACTAAACTGTATAATAAATCACTTCATACATCTGAAATACCTGCTGACTTTAAACTTGCCAAGATTATACCAATCTATAAAAGTAATGGAAAGAATGATTTAAATAACTATAGACCTATATCAGTTTTGCCTATTTTATCAAAAATATTTGAAAAAGCTGTTCATACTCAATTATATTCATATTTTACACAGTTTTCATTATTAGATCAATGCCAGTCTGGTTTCAGAAAATTTCATTCAACATCCACTAGTTTATGTGACATACATGAATATTTATTGGAAAATAGAAACTCTGGATTTTGTACTGGAAGTATATTTTTAGACCTACGCAAGGCATTTGATCTTATTCCTCATAAATTGATTGTTAAAAAACTAAAATATTACGGGGTCTCTTCAGTAGAATTAAAATGGTTTTTAGAATATTTGCTTAATAGACAACAATGTGTAGCAATAAATGGTTGTATCAGTGATTTATTAACAGTTAAGTGCGGAGTACCTCAAGGTTCAATTTTGGGGCCTCTATTATTCTGTATATACATTAATGATTTGTGCAATATTGAAATGTCTGATAATGTTAAAATGTCATTGTATGCTGATGATACCGTATTATTCTGTAAAAGTAGAAATGTTAATGATCTTAGAATTAAAATGCAATATCAATTTGACATAGTATGTAAATGGTTGAGTATCAATAAGCTCATTCTGAATGTAGACAAGACAAGGGTAATGATGTTTGGTCCAAAGAAAAGAATACGAAAACAAAAACTTGAAATTGAATTTAATGGCATAAAAATTGACTTTGTTGAAGAATTTAAATATTTAGGAGTTATTTTGGATCCAGGTTTAAATTGGTCTAAACATGTAAGAAGTGTATTTTGTAAAATATCTCGTGCTATTGGGGTTGTCCGGAGAATTAAGCCTTATTTAACTCGTAAAACAATTATCAGTCTTTATTTCTCACTGATCTTGCCACACATTAATTATTGTTGTACTGTTTGGGAATTTACTCAAAAACTAATCTCATTAGATTACAAAGAATTAAAAATAAGTACGTTCGAATGATTTTTAATGTAGATTCATTTACTTCTGTCTCTCAATTTTACAACATTCTTAAATGGCAAACTCTAGAGGTAAGGGTAAAATATCAATTTTGTGTTCTTGTTTTTAAAATTTTGCATAAACAAGCCCCAAGTTATTTAAACCGTCTCGTTACTCGACGATCAGTCTTTTATATAACACGGTACGCAGTTAACAGTCCTTTGTTTGTCCCACAGGCACTCACTGAATATAGGAAACGTAGCTTTGCCTACTATGGTCCGCGCTTGTTTAACAAACTCCCACTTTCTGTTCAGTCATGCACATCACTACAGTTGTTCAAAAAGCAATGCCGTCTTTCTATGCATTTACTGTGACCCTTTTACATTTTAGGCAAACTCTCAAAAGTGCAATAGGCCTTCTGCACTCTATTCCTTCTGTAATTATGTTAGTATTTCTATTTTATTTATTGTGGGTTTTGGGTTTGTTGTTGTTGTTGTTGTTGTTGTTTTAGGCATGGTTTTGTTATTGTAATAATTCAGTTTTTTTTTTAAATAAATAATTGATAATAAATATTGTATGATTCAAATAGTGTTATTTTAAAAAAGATTTATGTTTAATTTGATATTCCACATGTATGTACAAGTTTTAATTATTGCATTATTATACTTATGTTTTTATACTGTTATTATATATTGTGCAGGGCTTTCTTGAAAAGCAGATCCATTGGCTTCCAATGGAACTGAATGAAACTACCTGTTGAAAGAAATCATGAATAAATAAATAAATAAATAATACTATCTGACATTTACGGGCGCTAAAAGTATCAAGTACCGATTTTAGAGAAAGAAAATAGTAACATGATAAACAATGTTGCTAGCTATAAATCATAATTAATGACTTTAGTTCCCATATATCACCATGGACCTACTAAGAACCATGATATCACCAAGGAGTTTGTAATAACTCCTTGATATCACAAAAGTATCGAAAGTAGTAGTTTCTGAATTACTCTGATGAATGGATTGTACATAGGATGGGGGAGGAGAGGGGGTGAACGACTTATAGTAAGCAAATATTAACCGACTACGAGGGTAATGGTACAAACTATCATCGAGGCGATGATAGTTTGTATCCATTGCCCGAGTAAAGGAGGTTAATATTTGTTTTATATTCAACATCGGCAATAAGGTCTATTTAAAGTGAAGTTTACATAATTAAAGGTTAATATTTGTTTTATATCCCACATCGGCAATAAGCTCTATTTAAAGTGAATTTTACGCAATTAAAAGAACTAGGTTTTCGCTCGCGGCGTTCTGAGATCACCGAGGGGATGATAGTTTGTACTGTACAACAGTACTATCACACCCCTAGCTCACGGCTCAAGTGATGGTAAATCTATCATTGCTCATGTGACCTCGTTTAGACCAATCAGATTGCAAGATTCTTAGTATCTTGTAAAATACTAATGAGGAAGGAATTTGGGAATAATAATAATAATAATAACCTAGGCTTCTATAGCGCATTTCATCTTCAGAGAAAATAACAATGCGCTTTACAATATTTAAACAACAAAATTACACATAACTACTAATTCATGAACTAAAAAAATATCAAAATAAGGACAAGATTAACAATATCAATCATTATAAACATCAATTACAGAGAAATGAAAGCAAATTATGGAAAAGTACAGTAATCTGAATGTAAATGGATCACGAAATACTCACCCATTGTGTTGTTTTATCTGTCTTAATAAAAGTATATTTTAGCTGAACTATGTATCGTGATCAAAAGTCTAATATTTTCCCCTATAGTATCGGTCCATGTTTTGCATTTGCTTTGTTTCATGTGTTGTAATATTTTATTATTTATTAATTTGTTTATTGCTTTACATTGTCATTTGTTTGTCAAATGTAATACAGGGCTCTCTTGCAAAACAGTTGTTATGTACTGAAGATAATACCCTGTATAAAGAGCACAGAATAAACAAATATATAACAAAAGAACGAGAGAGGGGAGAGGTTTATACAGTTTTGTGAACAGCATAGACTGATGGTAGCCAACACATGGTTCAAGCTCCCCAAGCGCAAACTATATTGGAAGAAACCAGGATATACTGCACGGAGACAGATAGACTATATTGCGGTCAGCAAACGCTTCCGAAGGAGTATAAAGATGGCCAAAACCTATCCTGGTGCAGATATAGGCTCAGACCACAACCCAGTCGTGGTCAAGGTCAACATTGCACTAAAGGTGATAAAGAAGGCCCCTTCCAAGAAAGCTAGATTGGATGTAGATCTGCTGAGGCAGAGAGATTTCCGTGAGAAGTATTCTACATCAGTACACAACAGATATGAAGGACTGAGAATAGAAGAGGTGGAACAGACCCCAGAGGAAATGTGGTCAAACCTAAAGGAGTGTATGCAGGATGCAGCTGAGGAATGCCTCCCTAAGAAAAAGCGTGTAGCAAAACAAGTTTGGATGACAGATGACATTCTGAATCTTATGGAAGAGAGAAGAAAGCACAAAAGGAAAGATGCAGAATACAGAGAACTTGACAAACAAATCCGATTGAAGTGTACAGAGGCTAAAGAACAATGGCTCGTTAAGGGATGCAAAGAGATAGAGCAACTGGACCGTCTGCATCACACAAGGAATATGCATCAGAAGATCGAGGAGGTTACACAAAAGAATAAAAAGGGGATAACTAATGGTGTAATTCAAGATAAAGAGGGAAATGTGCTGTTTGAAGGGCAACAAATACAAAGTAGATGGATAGAGTATATTAAGGAGCTTTATGAAGATGACAGAAATGAACAAGTGAAAGAAGGAAATGAGCAAGGACCAGAGATACTAGTGGCAGAAGTTGAGGCTGCTCTTGAAAAACTAAGGACAGGTCAAGCATGTGGAGTAGATCGATGGAGTCTCTACAGAGATGCTAGCGAGTCTAGGAGAGCCAAAGGTCAAAGAGTTAACCAAACTATGCAATGTTATCTACACGACAGGCAAATGGCCGGAAGACTTTGTGGTATCAGAGTTTGTTATGATCCCAAAGAAAGCCAAAAGTACAAAATGCACAGACTTCAGGACCATAAGCCTCATAAGCCATGCATCTAAGATCTTGCTGCTTATTCTCACCAGCAGAATACAGTCAACTATCCTGAAAGAAATTAGTGACTCACAAAGTGGGTTTGTTCCAGGCAAAGGTACAAGAGAAGGAATATTCAATTTGCGAATGACTATGGAGCGTTACCTGGAGAAAAAGAAGGATATGTACATGTGCTTCCTGGACTATAAGAAAGCATTTGACCGAGTTAATCATGAGAAATTGATTAGCTGTCTGAACTCTCTGGGCCTAGATGGGAAGGATGTACGTCTGATTGCAAGTCTGTACTGGCACCAGAAGGCAGTAATTCGAAGCAGGGAAGGGTTATCACCAGAAGTTGAAATACAGAAAGGTGTTCGACAAGGCTGTATGATCTCTCCGTTGTTGTTCAACATCTATTCAGAGATGATTTTCAGAGTACTGAATGATGAGGAGGGGATCAAAATAGGAGGTTTGAACATTAACAACCTGAGGTACGCGGATGATTCTGTAATATTAGCCGAATCGGAGGAGGCTTTGCAGAGACTTGTAGGAAAAGTGAATGATGAAGGGGAACGATTTGGTATGGCAATTAAAGGTATTACAAAGTTTTGGTATGGGGTCATGAATTGGTTCAAATGAACATATAGGAACATATGCGATTTTACAATATTCAATGATCGTTGTCGCGGTTGAAATCGATTCTAATGTGATGAAATTGTAAACAATAAACTCTTTATGTTGTATAGCGCCCTCTCAAGACTGATATTACTTTAGCTTTAAAACAATGTTTCTTGACTACAATCGACCGATTTGCTATTTCCGTTTGGAAATTATAAATCAGAACTGCATATTCTGAGATTTTCATGGTCGCAGCTACCATGGAATGGCCTTAGGCGCTATTTGAAATATTTGAAATTTACCGGAAGCACCGGTAAATTTTGATTATTCAATTTGCTCGAGAGCAGAAGTGTTTTAGGGGCTAATTTTTTTAGTGCTTATAATACATCCACAGAAAGCATTACTATCCATCCAATTTCAAAATTTCCCAAAACTTTGCATTACTTTTAATGTCTCCAAGACTAAGACCATGGTGGTGTCGCGGAAGAAGGAAGTCCCCCGTGTTAGCATCCAAATCAATGATATATTAATAGAACAAGTAAGTAAGTTTGTTTATCTTGGGCAGACAGTCACAGAGGATGGAAAATGTAACAATGCAATAAAACAGAGGATTGAAATTGCAAGATCAGCCTTCATGAAAATGGAAAAGATATTATGTTGTAGGAAAATAAACTTTGAGCTGAGATGCAGAATCTGTAAATGCTACATCTGGAGTACTCTATTGTACGGAGTCGAAACATGGACTTTATGCAAAGAACGGAACGGAAGTTGGAAGCTTTTGAAATGTGGTGTTTCCTCAGAATGCTAAAAATCAGCTGGGTGATGAAAGTTAGTAACAAAGAAGTCCTGAACAGAGCAAACAAAGAGAGAGAACTGATTAACGCAGTGCAGAAGAGAAAACTAGTGTATGTTGGTCATGTGATGAGAGGAGGAGGATTGCAGAAGATCTTGCAGGAAGGAATGGTAGAGGGTAAACGAGAAAGGGGTAGACAGCGCATCACTTGGTTTGATGATGTCAAGAAATGGACTGGTCTTAACTATGGAGAGGGTAGAGCAAGGGTACATGACAGAAAGAGATGGAGGTGCATAGCCGCCAACCCCTTCCGAAGGGACGGCACTAGATGATGATGATGATGATAAAAAAATCATTAACAATTGAATAAATGAATAAATGTATTAATATATAAACAAATATATTAGGAATGGGTGGTGTATGTTATTAATTTTGATGTGGATTGTGGACATTTTGCCCATCTGAAAATACACACCCAGTTGGCCAGTTTGTTACATCTCTTTTGTAAAGGAATTATTTTAACCCTAGAACGGTTTTGTGCTTCAAAGTATAAGCGCCTATTTTTATTTTGTAGAGGTGTCTAGTGGATACGTCACCGGACTGTGAATCACAAATATGGTTCGCGGTTCCAGTCCCGCCTCGGCACTAATGTTCTTGGGCAAGATAGGAATGTACATTTACCTCCCTCCACCCAGGTGTAGTAAATGGGTACCTGGGAGGAATCTATTCCTTGAATGCTTTTAGCGCCTTATCCTTGAATGCTTTTAGCACCTTATCCTTGAATGCTCTTAAGGGCCTTATCCTTGAATGTTTTAAGGGCCTGAGGGTAGCTGGGCTAAAGCCAGGTATAATACTTCTGCTTTATAGGCGCCTTGAGCATCCCCATAGGATGTATACGTGTAATATACATGATATCAAATGCCGCTAGTATTTATATCATTTATTTATTTTATTAATTAATTTATTTAATTTCCAGGTACATGTATAAACAAAATAGAAATGGCAACACAGAACATATTACATGAAAGAGTTACAAGACAGTGAAAAATGCCACCAGCGGACGCCCGAGGATTACCTAACAGAATTTTCATTCTGTCATGAGGTTCTCCACGCCCGGCTGGTGTTACATGTGAATAGATTTAAGAACTAACGGTAAAATAACATAACATAAATGAATTCAAGTACATCCATCAAGCATAATAACTTATAGAAAGATTGTATGTATGTTGAACTTTGTGGCATGAACAAATAACGATCATGTACGGCATGTGAAAAAACACAAAGCGCAACAACAATATTCATAGATTTTTTAAATGACCTAAATAATATGAGATAATTAAATCAAATCAATTTCTTACACTTATCTGCTTAGCCTATATAAAAAGAAGAAGATATATTTAATTTAAGGACAATGTACGATGCTCAGTTGAGTCTTTCATTTTAGAATTAACATATATCTCGGTGAACAAAGTTACATATTTTCATTGTAATTTTACAGGTAAATTGAGAGTAGAAGTAAAATAGAATATGTTTATGCAAGTATACAGGTTCAATACAGTTCAATTCCATATAGATTACATTTTGTTGATTTGATAATGAAATGAGGCCAATAACAATCATATACGGCATGAGAAGACAATAAATAAATCCAGGGAGCTGACACCTCAACAGTACATCAGATTATTGCGACAAAAATATCAATATATAATATTAAGTAAATTAGTTAAATTGAATTGAATTGAATTGAATTAAATTCTAACACTTATATCATAATGCCTTTTCAATGGTAGACTGTTCGAAGAGTACACTTCTTAGTGCATTCAAACAGGGTGATATAGAGGTCTCTACACACATATCTCTGATCCCTTCAGGTAAAGTATCCCAGAACCTAGGAAAGGCATAAAAGCATGAAAATTTCAGAGCATTTGATCTTGCAAGTTGATGATTGAATAAAAGACTATGGGAGCGTCTTGAACTGGGAATGGGAAGAACATAATCCGGTACATCATGACAACTACGAATGCATTTTACAACAAATGACACTGTCAAATAAATGAGACGGTTATACAAGGGTGGTAAATCTAGCTTCTCCAGACGTTAGAAATGTGGTATGGAAAACGAGAACGAGTAAATTGTCTTTGAATAGCCTCAAGAGCTAAGATTCTTTTGGTGTGGCAGCCAAACTGGGATGTTGTATTCAATTACAGGTCTACATATGGTACAATATAATCGTTTAAGGACGGTTGTATTTCTGGAGTTTACAATCCGACGCACAAAGCCACATAACCGTGCACATCGGGATATCACAGATTTGATATGTTTACTCCAAGAAAGATCACTCCAGAATATTAATCCAAGATGTTTGTGTGAGGTAACCACATCAAGTTGACGACCCCCCAGATTGTACTCTATATCCAGTTGTTCCTCTTCTCTATATCGATTTCTCATTACTTGATTTATTTTCTCTCTGCCATGAAGATGATTATGACAACTGTGAACTATAATCTGGTGGTTTTCATCTTGACGATGCTCAATTCTATGCTTGGTAAGTATAACAAAAATACAACAAGAAAAAAAGAAAGAGAGAAAAAAAAGAAGAAGATGAAGAACCAAAAAAGAAGAACAAGAACAAGAAGAAGAAGAAGAACCAACAATAAGAAGGAAAGGAGAAGAAGGAGAAGAAGAAGACGAAGAAGAACAAGAAGAAGAGGAGGAGGAAGAGTAGGAGGAGAAGAAGAACTTAGGAAGAAGAAGAAAATAAAAATGAAAAAGAAGAATAAGAAGAAAAAGAAGAATAGGAAAAAGAAGAGGAACAACTGAAAATTTGTTTACACTAAATGAAAAGCCCTGAGATTACATATTCGGGCACATCGCTGCCCGAATTGGAGGTGCCACAATGCTATGGTGGTTACAAATCCTCGGGGCTGCAGCCCCTAGCCCCCAGGGCCCCCATCCCCCCTCTCGCATCGTACGTCTATTCAGATTGGAGTTAAGAGCAGGTATTGTTGGTTGTGACGGTTGTGACCCCCTTAGCATATTCTATCCCGTTATTTATCTATTTTTTATTTTATAAACTTTACACAAGGTTGTGTACATGCTAGGAATTATGACGTGGATGACCAAGAGAGTGATCTAGAGCCACGAGTTGCTACAATGAAGAAGTTACTGGACGCTCCAGCCATCTACACATCTTTTGACGAAGGTATGCTTGATTTGCTCTTGCTAAACGCTTTTGAAACCAAAGTTTACATGACAAGGGATGGAAGACAAAGATGTCAATGTTTCAGTCTTCTCATCTGTATATAGGTTACAAATTTAGTTGATTGATTGATAGATTCATTTAGTTAGACCACGATTTTGAAGGGAAAAAAACGTTCAGCAACTAGGCTGGTTTACAAAAGGGCCGTGAAACAAATACATGTGTACAATTACATATCAAATGCAAATACAAATAATATTAAAAAATACAAACAAACCATATAAAGTATTGAATATTACAGCTAGAGCATACATTGATGTATAGGAATGATGACAGATGATAGAGTTTTAAAAGAAATGATGAGTTTAAAATGTGCATCCTCATTGGTAGAACCTGGTACCGATCGGGGTGCAAATTTCAATCTATATTACCGTTTATGATCATGTTCATGACATGTTCATGACCTGTCCATTGGTCGTAGTACAGAGAGGAATAAATGCAGCAGTTTAGCCATAAAAACAAACGTTCGTACTACTAATTTATACAGTGCCGGTTTTCATCGAATCAAATTTATTTAATCCCGACCATGGGCTTAACGAATTGAGACCTCAGACCTCAGAGAGTAATCTCAATAATTGGTATACCCCGAATTTGAACAAACGCCTAAAGGACAATCCAAACTTTGTATCAAATTCATTTGCATGAAAGCAGAAAAGTGAAAGAAACAGAAAGAAGAAAGTTTGATATAAATCGGGCCAACAATAAGATAGTTATGAATGTTTGAAATATAAGATCATTAAATCTATTTGAATGTCAATTACAAATTTGGTCATTGGATTGTGACGTATAGTAACGGACAACTCTCCCGTTTGTCCTGTACAAACATATGATTGATTTTTGTGTTTCTCCTAAGTGCGTTCTTATGGGAATGAGATCTCATACCCTAATGACATATGTCAATCATTAGTGAGCTAACAAGAGACAGTGGTGCGTAACTTCCCCAAGCTCAGCACATGCTCACAAAAGTATTGTATTCTTTCATACAATATCTCCACATTACCTTTCTTTTCCTGGTGATGCTGCATCAGTCTGACATAGCAACCCCTATGTTAGTATTGTATGATCTATGGTAAACAGGTGGTCAGCTGTGGTGAAGCTACATACCAAGTACTGTCTCTTGCTAGCTCATTAATGATTGACAGATGATGTCATTAGGGGAATGAAATCTGGAGCATTTCCTTAAGGGTGGAGCTTAGCAGGTCTGAGAAAATTATTTTTAAAAATCTTTGAAAATCTATGAAATATATTGAGATGTTTGAATAATCAAAGATAAATTGTATGCAGCCCTGCACATCAACAGAAATCAACTTATATTTGGATTTCACCCGACCTTTACCTGGAACATGGGCCGCAGAGACTTGTACAAGGAGATGGATGGAGATCTAAGTGATTGCAAAGTAATGACATAAAAAGCAACGCCCTTCTATTTATTTCTATCACTCTAAATCATACACAAGACGATCACTTGACGATAAGATCTCCAAAGTTAGACAATCTCTCGATTCCACAACACCAGTAAGTGCTGTGCCTCTGGTCACCGCTCCTGTTATGCCAATCTCGCAAGGTATCCCGGAGGGTAGGCCATCACTAACTGAGTTTGAGCCTGTGAGCGATAGCGAGATCAAGAAGATTGTCCGACGAGCTACTACAAATCTTGTAATCTCGACCCACTGCCTACATGGCTTCTGAAAGACTGCGTCGAAATATTTGTACCTGTTATGAGCCAGATTGTGAATTCGTCCATCAGTTCTGGTGTATTTCCAGATAAGTTGAAGGAGGCTATCGTCTTCCCTCTGCTGAAGAAGTCATCGCTTGACCACGAAGTCATGAAGAACTATCGTCCGGTATCGAATATCGCCTTCATGTCTAAAGTTCTTGAGCTTGCAGTGTCTACCAGACTATCGTCGTATCTTCGTGATCATGATCTTCTTGAGCATTTCCAGTCAGCATACAAGCTCTTCCACAGCACGGAAACTGCCCTGCTTCGTGTAAAGCAAGACATTCTTCAAGAGATTGACCAGACGAGGGCAGTACTTCTTGTGCTACTATATCTGAGCGCTGCCTTTGACACCATAGATCATTCTATTCTGTTGTCAAGACTTCAGACTGAGTATGGTTTGAAGGATACAGCCCTTCAGTGGTTTACATCGTATCTCACTGGACGTTCCTCACGTGTCTCTGTGAAGGGGAAATATTCTGAAACTCATTACACTAGATATGGCGTTCCGCAGGGCTCAGTGCTCGGGCCTCAGCTCTTCACGATGTACATCCGACCTGTTGGAGATATCATCAAACGCCATGGTCTCCAGTATCATCTTTACGCAGACGATACTCAGATTTATTGTAGTTTTGATCCACGCAATCAGGCTAGTCTCGATGAAGCCTGCAGTAAACTGGAAAAATGTATAGGCGAGTTGAGTCGATGGATGACAAGCAATATGCTGAAACTTAATGAAGACAAATCAGAAATCATCCTTCTGTCATCCAACAGACTACGGCCTTCAGGTGATTTGAGCCTGCAGAAACACCACTGTTGATCAATCAGCAACTGTTAAAAATCTTGGTGTTTATTTTGACCAGACTTTGTCAATGTCGGAACATGTTCGTAGAGTGTGCCAGGTGGCCAATTTCCATCTGAGAAACATTTGTCATGTGAGAAAGTACCTTACAGTTGAAGCCTGCAGTCATGCAGTACGTTCTCTAGTTTTGAGCAGGCTCGACTACGGAAATTCCCTTTTGGCAAATGTGAATGCCGGGGATCTAAAAAGACTGCAAAAAATCGAGCGGCTCGTCTGGTGCTTGGTGCGAGGAAAAGAGAGCCAAGTGCTCCTTTATTGAAACAACTACACTGGCTCCCCATCAAAAAACGAATTGAATTCAAACTAGCACTTTTAGTGTACAAGTGCATGATGCATACTGCCCCACACTATCTGTATAATACGTACGCTAACCACTCCTCCAGCTTCCAGATACCATCTGCGTTCACGGAACGATCATACACTTTTACAGATCCCACGCATCAACACCAAGGCAGCCGAACGCTCATTCTCTTTTGCTGGATCATCCATCTGGAACACTCTACCACAACACCTCCGCCTATGTAGTACAGAAGACACTTTCAAAAAGAAACTTAAAACCCAACTCTTTCCATCTTGAATCCATAATGTATGTTTTGAGTATCTAAATTTCATTTCATTCGTAATATCTTAATTACTGTTCCTTATTGTATTGTTATGATTTGTATGTTTCCTTTCTGTTGTAATAGCGCTCTGATCAGTTTTTCTGTAATAGCGTTCAATAAGAATTAATTATTATTATTATTAATTATTATTACACAGATGCACAAAATACATGGAAGAAGATGTCGATGTTTCCTCGGTTCGTTACTATGGATGTGGAGACGGGTTCGGTAATATTTTATTTAATCACTATATTTTTATATCTAATTACAAAATCCTATTCAATGGTTCATCGCTGCCATCATGTGTCATTAATATTTTGATTGCTATATGAAGTGAGGAAGTCATAAATAATAACATCTCAAACGGTGATATAATTATAGTGTGCCAAACTTTTTCCTGACTGTATGTTTATTCAGCCATATTGGAGTCAGGCACTGATTGGAGGCAGTGCCATTGATTAGAGAGTTTGGCCAACCCGGTTCGAGTTGGACACAATATGGCGACTACTGCTTTGTTGGGCAATCACAAAACAAAAGAATATACGCCACGTTGTGACAGAGTGAAACCAAGTTGGCCAAACTCTGTGTATAGATGGCTCTGATTGGAGGGGTTTTCTAGCACCCTCTCTCAGTATAAACATTGTCTCAACTTGTAGATCACATAAACAGAATGTTGTCACACATAATAATGATACATTTATCAAAGGCAATTTGGACATATATAAAATCTGTTTTACATCGTGGGTCTAACAAGGTCTAAATATGATTAATACCTTTCGTAACAAAGAATGGCAATCAACCATTATACTCCAGTCATCATTATTCAATGGAGCTTACCTCGGATCATTGGATCATCGCGTCGGATCGGGTGGTCGCGTACGTTATCCGACCTCAGTTTGTGAAAACATGACCCTTTATTCATGAAATGTCGGGGTAATGTTTGTGAAATAAACTCCTCTTATCTACAAATGGTCGGGTCTAATTTACCCGCCACTTTAAAACCCTATGGCAAATCTACGAAAGGTCGCGTCCTTAACGTGCATCTTTATATGATCTTCCGTTTCCGTTTCACAAAAGGTTGTGTAACGCGACCACCCGACCGGACGCGATGATCCGAAGACTCGAAGTAAGCCATTCAATGTATACTAATGAAAATAATCGATAAAACAAAGAGGGAATTACAGAGAAAGTATTGGAGATTAGACAATGAAATAAATAACATCATTACAAAATATATTATTGTGCATTACTATTTTTAATTGGGAGGGTCCAAAAATGGCGATGCATAATACTCGTGCTTGACATACATGTATAGCAAATTTAAATGTATCCGGGGAGTAGGGTTATTTTCAGTTTCAATGTGTTATCGTCCGTAAATGAACAATAAGAATAAAAACGTGAACACTATTTATGATTAAGATTTATAAATTAATATTTGATATAAACCTGTCATGAAAATAAACATAATCTAATCCTCCGTAAGAAGATATGCGATTGGAATCACACCATTTGCGAATTGGTTAGCATACCCATTTAATAAATTAGTCTCTGAGTGAAAATTCCACAAATGGGGCATCTACGCGACCATTCAAATGTTGATGAGCATTCCCAACTTGTAGAGTAATATTAAAGATACTATGTCCCTTTTGCAGTTAACATCAAATTCTGTAGAACTTTGCAGGAATTATGAATACGGTATGTCATGTATGTCCTATCTGTGAAATTAAACGTTAGCAGTGTCCTAACATTTTAATTATGCAAGGAAACCCGTTTACTTGCTAGACTTCACTGTCAGACACTATTGAGTGACTGACTTGCGTTTTTTCTTCTTTGGTAATAACATACATAAAATGAGCTGTAAAGGGTACATGAGCATTTGTCTACATCAACAACCCACTTCTTGTAATGGCCAAAATTAAACTGATTGAATCTTTGCGCAGCACAAAACGTACGACGATTCGGAACAATTAAGGGCGGTAAGAACCCCCAACGATTTTTTTCTAATGGGGACATGATATCAAATGTCCCCCCATGTTTTTTTTTATAGTGCTCTCTACCCCCGCCACTTATTCACCGGCTGGCTGATTCACCGCTAAATATTTTCTCACGACTTGGACCAAAAAAAAAAATTAGTGCTCACTACCCAAGCTCCCCCCCCCCCCGCTTATTCACCGGCTGGCTGATTCGCCGCTAAATATTTTCTCACGTTGCCGCCGGCTGTATCTGCCCCTGTGTAATTGTGTCTCCCCCGTGCGGAAGCTCGGATCGACGCCCTTGGGTACAATGGTCTGAAAATCAGACTATTACTTACTGTATTGCGTAAAAATTCATAATTGAATGAAACACGCCAGTAAAACTAAAACAACAAAAACGCTATCACTTAAGTCGATTTGACAACTAATAGTCGTTATTTTCCCACTAACAGACATTGTCAAGCCCCCTTTTTTTTAAGGGAAGTTCTAAATTAGTATTATCTTTCAAATGCCGTTGGAATTTTTTTGGCCTGCAAATGGGACATAGTACCTTTCAATCAATGAAAAAAAAATCACGAGAAACGCGAATGAATAGGCATCTTGACCATGCTTGTCAAAACCATACAATCCTAAGAATTCAGTTGGAATCCAGAGCCCAATCCTCCTCATCGTTTCTCATTTATTCTTTGTTTTCCTTGTTGAACAAGAATATCTTACTGATGCTTTTTGGACTGTAGGTCATGCAGTCTAATACCAATGCTCAAATTATATAGAGGCTCTTGTTTTTCTCAATCTTCAGGCCCGAGTATCGTGTCGCAGTCTCACGAATATTACACAAAAGCGGATCTATAAAGTTTTCGTGGAGCCCTATTGTTATGATGCTCTTGTGACTGATGTAAACAGTGGGTCGAAAGCCATGGTGCGAGATGGTTTTACCAGGGAAGATGCTCTACAGGGAGCCATCGATGCATTGATTGACAGGCTGAAATCTACTGGGCAGATGACAGGTAAAAAGCCCATTTCTTTCTTGTTAAAAAACTCGCAGTTATTAGTATCGGTGGTATACAGCTCATAACAATCCTTTATTTATCATTTTAATACTTCTTACACGATTGAAAGCTTTTCCAATTGGAGAAATCCTCTGAAGAGTCTTTCAATATATCCCATGGATTATCTATTAAAACAAGTGAAACGCTCTCGGCGGTCTCGCCTGCATTCCGCAATTCGGCATTACGCAATTCGATATGATGAAAAATTGAGGTTGGGACATTATTTTTATAGGCAGGGTGGCCCATTTGCAGACCCCCGAAAATGAAATCCTCTGAATATAATAAGCATTTTGAAGTGAATATTGATTATGAATCATCAGAATAATTATTTACTGTATCATAAGAATACAATATAATGAGATTTAGTGTATGGGTAAGACTATAAATGTTTCAATGCTTGTCAGTAATTTACAAATAAAGTTATCTAATAAACTTTTTAAGAAAAGAGGATTTTTCAGCACTTTGTGTAAAAACAATTGGAAGGTAGAGCCCATCTACATCACATCACGTCTCATTAGCATAATGAGAACATTATTATGAGATATACTCCAATATATATTAGTTAAACATCAATATTGTCACCTAGCTGTAACTGATCATGTACATACTAGGCCTGGGATCGAATACTAAAATTACTATTAGAATATTCATGGGAAAGTACTCGAATGATTCGAATATTTACTTTCATGAAATATGAACAAATAACAACAATTTATTTATTAATTCTCATATTAAATTTTGAGAACATAATCCAAGTCTACTGACCTAAAATGACCTTTGACCTTGACTTTGTGACCTGGAATTTGTGTCACATGATTTGTGATACTTGATAGCCCTTGGGTACAAGTTTCATGGAATTTGAACAAACACTTTTGAAATTATGCTAAAATTTCAAAATCTTGATGTTGATGCCACAACAAAGTCTAAGTTTCCAGACCTGAAATGACATTTGACCTTTACTTTGTCACCTAAAAGACTAATAACATGATTGGTGATACTTGATAACCCTTATGTTCAAGTTTCATGGAATAGGAATGTATACTTTCAAAATTATGATAACAATTAAAAAATCTTAGCCTGATGCCACAACATAGTTAAGTTTGTTGACCTGAAATGACCTTTGACCTTGACCTAGTGGGCTGAAATTCTACTCACATGATTGGGGATACTTGATAACCCTTTAGTCTAAGTTTCATTGAATAAGAACTTATACTTTCAAAATTATATTACAAATTCAAAACTTAACCTCAGGTTAAGTTTTTGATGATGATGCCACAACATAGTCTAAGTTTGTTGACCTGAAATGACCTTTGACCTTGACTTTGTGACCTGAAACTTTCCTCACATGATTGGGGATACTTGATAACCCTTTAGTCCAAGTTTCATTTAATAGGACCTTATACTTTCAAAATTATATTAACAATTCAAAACTTAACCTTAGGTTAAGTTTTGATGTTGACGCCGCCGCCGCCGCCGCCACCGGAAAAGCGGCGCCTATGTCTCGCTTTTTGCTACGCAGGCGAGACAAAAATCATGTTCGGATTACAAAATACATCATGATTTGTGTTCCCACCTTTAAATAGGTGATGGAGGAATTTCCAGAAGGAGGAAAAAAATAACAGTTACCACTTACCACCAGTTGAATTTTCCAACTGGTTCCAGTTAACTTCAACTGGTTCCTTGTTGACGGCAACTAGTTCCAGTTGATTCTAACTGGTCCATGATGCACATCAAGCTGATATTTGATGCGACTGCATCAGTCCTTCATGACCAGTTACACCAGTTTAAAACTAGTCTGTTGCATATTTCCAGTTGCACCAGTTAATAACTGGTGTGTGGGCATATTTCTAGTTCAACCAGTTGAAAACTGGTCTGTTGACATAACCCCAGTCGTATCAGGACAATTACCCCCTGGGCAATCACCCCCCGGAAAATTACCCCCCGGAAAACTACCCCCCAAGGACAATTACCCCCTGGAAAATTACCCCGGAGAATTACCCCCGAGGACAATTACCCCCATGGACAATTACCCCCGGAAAATTACCCCGGAGAATTACCCCCGAGGACAATTACCCCCAAGGACAATTACCCCGGAAATTTACCCCCGGAAAACTACCCCCGGACAACTACCCCCTAGGACAATTACCCCCGAGGACAACTACCCCCGGAAAACTACCCCCGGACAACTACCCCCTAGGACAACTACCCCCTAGGACAACTACCCCCTAGGACAACTACCCCCGAGGACAACTACCCCCAGGACAATTACCCCCATGGACAACTACCCCGAGGACAATTACCCCCGAGGACAACTACCCCCGGAAAACTACCCCCGAGGACAACTACCCCCGAGGACAATTACCCCCTCGAAACACCATTACCTCCGAGGACAATCACACCCAGGAATTTGCAACACTGTGACGTATAATGCGAGCTCCGCTTCAAATTGCTATTTAGAGAAAATGTCATGAACTTTCATTTTCTTAGTTATTTATGACGGCATAGATTTGTTTCGTACAGGGTTGTGTATAAACATATTTGCAATAATTATATTTAATTATATTTTGGGTGAATGTATGTGGAAAATTTGTTAAGGAAGAATACAGATTTTTAAAGTTTTCTAGCACAGGGCAAATAGGCGGGAGCTCACAAGACACGTCACGGAGTTGCATATTTGTGTTTGCACCTTCAACAAATCATAATTTTCTAATTTTTAATTGGTGAAACTTTTTCAAACTCTAGGCCATATGAAAGATAGAAACATCCACTACCTCCATCTCAGAAAAGGTTAAAGCAGGCATTTTTACTTTATTTTCCCCCTGAAACGTGGTCATGGTAATTCTATGAACCATATGAAATTGACAAGCTTTTGTTCTTAACGAGTTTAACAGAGATTAAAAATCGAAGGGACGCTTAAGCATTAGTGACGATGTTCGCTTCTCGCCAGCTTTGTTTGACGTTATTCAGTGTGGCCTCCAAGTCTCCTAAAACTTTGACTTTTCATGAATTCTGGAAGCAAAGGAATATGTCTACTTAGACTGTGCTTAAAATTTATTTTTTGTTTAGCTGTTTATGGTTCTCTAGTGTACGAGTTAATGTGGTGAAAATCCTATTCTTGTTTTGTCATCATTCTTTATATAAAAGAAAAGGTATTGAACTTAAAATGTTGCGGAGGTAAATTGACATACAAGATGCAATATTTTAACTATTTACATTCTCTATCACAAGTGAATAACTTTAATAGCATTTCAAACAGTGTTTCAATTTTCAGTTTTATTTTCACTTCCAACAGAACTATCAATATAAACAATTATGACAAGAAATCAATTACATAAATCATTTTGAAAATCATTAATTAAATTACAAAAGAATGTATACATGTGCTGTAAGTGATGTTTCGTTTGTTTAAAAGTAAAAAACTGTGAAAATGGAGGGATCTACTGAGAAGCGGGATTTGTAGAATGTGGATCCCTCAAAAGACGGTAGTAATAAACATATGGAATAAATACATATACATTTGGAGACAAAACAGATTAATCTGAAATTGTGAAATGAGAACTTATGAATTATAAATTCATAATTTAAAAATGTATAACAACATGCTTTTCCTACGTCTGGGTGAACATGATCCAACAGAGACATAGGACGAAGACTGACATTATATGAAAGGTCACAAACGCAATCTGTGGGGGAGTAAAACACGAGTTGACTACGCGAAGATTTAATATGTTTTATAAGATTGTAAAAGAAACGAGTTCGCTTTTCGCTTAAAAGAATGGAGTGATGGGGCAAGTTTAGTACAAATACGTGAAAAGTTCCAAAATTTGAGACCGGCATAGATAAATGTATTTAGAAGAGGTAAATGAAAGTCACCACAATGTAATTTTTTGTAGGGGTGGGGAGGAACACATCATGAATAAAATTGAGAGCATGTCATTACTGTTAGTTTACAAAAACTGGCCTAACTGGAAGAGATAGAGGTCATTAATTATTAACATGCTATTTTCAAAGAATATAGGATTTGTAAGGGAACGCGACTGAGAGTTGCGATTAATACGAAGAGCTTTTTCTGCAACGATAAAACTTCTGTCCAGCAAATTTTGGCGCGTATTGCCCAAAACCATATTTGAAGAGGATAAACATGATAAATATTAATGATACATTAACACAAATAAAACACCTTCCTGCTGTCTTGAAGGAAGCCAAAGGAGGAGACTTATCAAAGTCATGTACTAAAAACAGAGTTCTGACATCCCAAAGTAAAACTCAGAGGCAAAGATCATCACAATCATGCTTATCATATAAACATGAAACAGTAAAAAAAGAGAATTAAAAAAACTAGAAACTTTTATCCTGAAAACAATCAAATGCATAAAAAGAAGATATCAAATGATATCATTCTGTATTCAACAATGTATATACGTAACACATCTCTTAATGTAAAACAAAAATCCCATATAATGTAATGCCAAGTAAATGGGAGGTCCTGCATGTTAAAACAATTCACCTGGACTGATCAAAAACTGTACAATAGCATAGGTGACTGATCGTTAGTGAAGATTATGGGACACGCCCTTAAAAATCTACAATGTCTCTCCCATGGTAATTAGTAACGAGCCTGATGAGCCGGAGATTGGTATCTTGGTACACTCTCCTACGTGCGGGAGGCGCCATTCCAGCTTGCGCTTGCCCGATGCTAATCATGCTTATCATATAAACATGAAACAGTAAAAAAGAGAATTAAAAAAAATAGAAACTTTTATCCTGAAAACGATCAAATGCATACAAAAAGAAGATATCAAATGATATCATTCTGTATTCAACAATGTATATACGCATCTCTTAATGTAAAACAAAACATCCCATATAATGTAATGCCAAGTAAATGGGAGGTCCTGCATGTTAAAACAATTCAACTGGACTGATCAAAAACTGTACAATAGCATAGGTGACTGATCGTTAGTGAAGATTATGGGACACGCCCCTCAAAAATCTACAATGTCTCTCCCATGGTAATTAGTAACGAGCCTGATGAGCCGGAGATTGGTATCTTGGTACACTCTCCTACGTGCGGGAGGCGCCATTCCAGCTTGCGCTTGTCCGATCGTTACTTCGTTCATGGCATGTTCCCGTTTTAGGCAGGTCAAAAACTGCCAAAACGAGGGGTGGTCGGCACCGACGCCGATCTGGAACCTTCGGTGCCAGCCCTCCACATGATTGTTCGTGCGAAATTCCCCTGCAGTGTCGCATTGAACATGTTCCACATTATGGGCGGGAACCTCGCTGCCTGGCGACCATGTCCCGCGGCTCTTTGAGGTCGACCCACATAAGTATCCTCAAAATAATTGAGGACAGGTTGCAGCTCTGCCCTTGCAATGCCTGCCAAGGCTTCAAACGCCTCCACGGTGTCTTCCACTGGCACAAATGCAATCGCTCCTATCATTCTCGCCTGTGTCCGGATCTCCTCATCCTCGTTGTAGAGCACCTGCAGCCCTTCTTGCTTGATCTAAAAATAATAATATAAAACTCATAACAGTACATGTACCAGCCCTTTCACACTTCAGAAATATTGTTTGTTGTCTACCCATTGAGCAAAATGCATAGATATTGGTAACTGTTCATTTAGTGTGGGGAGGGGAGGAACAAACCGCTGTCCCCTATTTTTCGCCCGAATCCGCCAGGGCTGCCCGAAATTTTCTCCCTTGCCTGACTATACGCAATGAGCGTTTCCTATAGGAGAAAATAACATGCTTGTATCCTACTCAGCTTCCTTGTGGCCTACCAATTTTCAGTATAACTATCGATTATATTCCCCCTCCCCTCCTGGCGATTAGAGGTCCGTGTTTTTCCAGGTCAGTTTTAGGCACAATCGAAAGAGATATAGCCCCTAGCCCCTACCCTCTAATCATCATATAAAGCTTTTGTTACTGGGCTTGAAAGGATGATTAAAAGAAAAATATTTATTAGAGTCCTCCCCCCTCTCTCCTCAGCATTTATCATGGCTTGCAAGTCCACTTACTCAAATTTCAAACTCTACCTAATATTTGTATCACTATTTTTTTTTTTTTAGCCATGAGCCTTGAATGTACTATTTGATCAATAAATGGCGGGTAAAAAAAAGGGATCAACTGTCAATATATAAATATCACCATACCCGTTCATGTATCCTCTGACAGAGATGAAAAAGACATCCTTGAACGTGAGCATTTGGAAATGCCTGGGAAAATGCGTTCTTCGCTGCAAATTCGTAGTCGATCATGATTCTGGTTGGGTAGAACGCCCTTCCCTCCTGTAGTGCTGCTAGTACCCTTGCATATGACGCCTGGTCCTTATTTAGCATGAGGCAATAAACCAAAGGCACCACATGTCCCTCATATGTGGCGTGGATTGTCCACAACTGGAAGAAGATGGTCGGCACTACCTTGAACGTGCCATCAGCGAACCAACTTTCAGACGTTGACAGCAACTAGTAGCAAAACAGAATGAATACATTTGCATCGAATATTATATATTTCAAACAAACAAACTGTTTCACTTGCAAAATTGTATGTATTATTTCCAAGCTATTTTATTTACTTACTTACTGTTTTTAAATTATCATAGCATGATAATTAAAAAACATAATCGAAATAGGAGATCATGTCGTATCAGAACAATACCCCTCAGAATTGTTCTAGAACCGATCCTGTACTTTGTCGAGAATAATAACCAATTTTAATTTAATTTCAATTTCAATTTTATAGGAAGTATTTGGATATCTTTATGATGACCTCACAATTTCAATTCATTCTAATGAATCCTGAAATCTTTTTACTCAATACGTATGCTTTTGCAGCACTTCCTAAAATTGCGGAACCGTAGAAGGCCAAATGGCAATGAACCCCAACACTTGTTCTTACCTGAAGGTTCCTTTCCGTAGTAAACACTAAAATCCGGCGAGGGTCGTTTCTTCCAGAGTCGTGATAAAGGAAAAGCTCTCCACCCAGCGTCAATCGTTGATCTACAGGGATTTCCAGATCTTCCACAGTCATGGGAATGGGGAGGGCGTTTGGGTTCTCTTGGCGCTGTCTCCGGATATTCCTCCTCATGTTGTTTAGTGATGGTAGCGCTGCCCGCCCTTCCTCTGTTACCTCGCATAGTGTCGCCATAAGCACCTGTTGTGGTCTTTCATTGGACTCAGTGGCCCTTCTCTTCGTTGCTGCTTTAACCTTCGTAGCATTGCTTCTACCATGGTTAGGCGGATGGTTATGCTCCGTTCTATCGCGGAATTGGTTATCACCCATGACCTATTAGAGAAAAAGAAAAGAGAGAGAGAGGAAGTGTGGGGGAGAGAGAGAGAGAGATTGAGAGAGATAAAACATTATTCCCATATATATAGGCTATTAATCATCCACTAATTATTAGGCATTATGGATGGTAGACGAAATGGGCATTTAGAAAACTAGGAATCAGACAAAATGAATAATAGACCAAATGGTAATAGATTAATTGGGGATTAGACCGAATGACTGTCGTCCTAGATGGCCGCTAGATCTAACGATAAGTAGACGAAACTATTATGGGACAAAGTGGATAGTAGACTGGCTGGTTGTTAACCAAACGGCAATTCACCCTAAATAGCTACATGTACGTTGATCTCAACACAACGAATTAAGTTTCCTAAAAAGCAACTCCTTGTGATTTTTTTGTTAACGGGGAGTCCAACATTGATAGTTAACTTCTCAAGACTAAACCTGAAAAATTAGTGAAGCGTTTGAATTTTTGAAAGTTAGAATCACTTTCATCCCGTAGATACAAACTTAATTGTTTATTTGATTGTTTTGTGTTTGTTTTGGGTTTTCCCTTTGTCACTATGATTTGATTTTGTAGTTAAATTTCTGTAAATATGTTCATTTATTATAACTTTCATATTTGTTTGTGAATTATATTTTCATTGTTTTAAATTTTATTCGAATTTTATGTAATCACTGCCTCGCTGAAAAAACAGCTTTTGCTGAATGCGGGCACAAGTTGTATTTGTTTTTAACCATGAATAAATAAAAAAAAATATATATATATAGGTAGGGCTCTTCGAATTAGCCGAATCGGTATTTTCTGTATAAAGTAGCGGCAGACAACTTTATAATATAATAATATAATAAATTTAATTTATATAGCGCTAAATACAAATGTCTCTAAGCGCTTTACAAATATATTATTACCCCGGTCATTGGATTCAGTGCTTACCCGCACACAATGTGTGCACAATCTCCACTCCCTGGGGAGCATTCCAGCCAGGCGTTACATGACGCTCAAAAACTGTTTGACCAACAATGACGGTCGCATCCTACCGGGTACCCATTTAACACCTGGGTGGAGAGTAGCAAGTGCAGGTTAATATCTTGCCAAAGGATATTAGTGCCGTGTCGGGATTCGAACCCTCGACCTTCGAATCTCCAAGTCAAGCGCCTTAAACCACTCGACCACGACACTCCCTTTCCCGTTTGTTCCTACACACAAAAATTATTTCTAGAGAACCTGTAATAATATACTCTCCATATTATATTTTAAGTAGTGCCCCAAGGGTGAAGGCGCTTGGGAGAAGAAAAAAATCTTCATATTTGTGTACAAGACAAACGAAGGGTTATTTGTCACTACGGCACAATCCAATGAGAGAATTGCCAATTTGAGATTTGCATGGATGTATATAGTGATCTCATATATCAAACATTCATTATTTTCTTATCATTGGTCCGATTTATTCCAAACTTTTGCCATTCTGTTTCTCTGATGTATCTGCTTTCATTCCTTAAAAGCAATGGAATTGTTACAAGGGTTGGATTTCCTTTGAACCGTAAAGATACTATGTCCCTTTTGCAGCAAACATCTAATGCTGTCGAACTTTGTAGGAATTATGAATATGTCATGTATGTCCTATCTGTGAAATATAAACGTTAGCAGTGTCCTAATATTCAAATTATGCAAGGAAACCCGTTTACTTGCTAGACTTCACCGTCAGACACTATTGAGTGACTGACTGGCCTTTTCTTCTTTGGTAATAACATATATAAAATGAGCTGTAAAGGGTACATAAGCATTTGCCTACATCAATAACCCACTTCTTGTAATGGCCAAATTAAACTGATTGAATCACTGCGCAGCTTAAAACGTTCGGACCATTCGGTACAATGGTCTGAAAATCAGACTGTTACTTACTGGCTCTATAGCTCTTAAGTCGATTCGACAACTAATATTTGTTATTTTCCCACTTAAAGACATTTTCAAACCCCGTTTTTAGGAGAGTTCTAAATTAGTATTATCTTTCAAATGCCGTTGGAATTTAACCTTTTCATTTTTGGCCTGCAAATGGGAATAGTACTTTTAACAGGATTGTATCTGTGCTTTTACAGAAATATTTGTGTGGAAACCAGAAGTAGCCAGTCATACTTAATCAAGCAGGTAAATGAGAGGAATGGGTCGGTGAAAGTTTAAATGAATTCCGATTAAAGATAAGATTTTATTTTGTTTAAGTTGCAAACTCCCTCCCTTCTACTCTGTACTAAAAATCAGAAATCTTTATTTTCCTTAGACAAAATTTTCAGTTATACATGCACCCTAAATATACTATTTCAAATGTGTTTTCCTATCCAATCCTTGTATGGAAGAAATCTATTCCGTCATCAACAACGAAGAGAATTAAGTTGATTACATTTTCTGAGCAAATTGGAGAGGAGTGCGGATACGCCACAATGTTATCGATAATGTAATGTCATTATTATTACTGAAAATATTATTAATGACAATTTTAATATTTTCCTTCTTAAAGCGTCTGGTAGACGCCGTAATAGAAAATGAGGAAAATAAAAGAAAATAATTGATTACATTTTTGTTTCCTACTTCATAACTGGAAGGGGTTGAGCTCTAAATCTTTCAGAGTATTGTTCAAAAATTGTATTGCATATCACAAGCCATCTGCAGAAAAAATCTCATCGAGATTTTGAGGGCTTGCAAATGTGTGATACTATCTTTAAAGACAAAATTTGGAAAATTAGCTACATTAATGCCTTTGCTTAATTGTAGTGAGACTGTCAAATTGATGATTTGTCAGCTCTGAATGCGAACACCATGCACACCCATCGATGACCTCCTGTTACCCTGCTTAACATCCGTTAGTTCATGTATGACTGATCACAAGTTAAAGAACAAAATAATCACAATTCTAACTTCAGGTCAGCGAAAATGAACAAAAATAACATTAACAACAAAAACAAATCTTAATATCTCTATTTCATTTAATATTGACAGAAATTAAACTTGGTATATCTTGTCAGTTACTTTTATCATATTGGACCTATATGTCATGTTTGACTGTGCACAAATTAAAGACAAAATAACCATGTTTATTCCTAAAATGTATGTCATTGCTTCCTTTATTGTAGAACAATGTTTTTCAGAAGGTCGTTGACCTCCATCCATTACTTCATAATAATATAGGTTTTCCCGGCCAATTTCGTCAAAGCAGCGATCAATTTCACTAACGTGCATTCATGTTCGACCTCCACTCGTTGCTCCCTGTTTCATTAAACTTTTGCATTCAATTTCGTTAGTCATTTTCATGTTCAAATGAAGCTATCAATTGCGTAAGCGTCATTCAATTTCGCCAATGGACAAATTGCATGTCTATGGGCAAATCGGGTCATTCAAATTCTAGACCTCATAATGTATGCTCATGTTTATTCGATATTCAATGTTCATTCATTTATTCACTATGATACATTATTTCACATTATACAGTCTTATACATCTATATTGCATAATGTTTTCTCTTTCTTTCGATCTTTATGTTGAAACATTTCTTTATACATGTCTTCATATTTTTCATTATGAATGAGTTATTTTTAAATGGTATCAATCTTGATTGAGTAGGTAATCTGCCTCTCTTTTCATTTTACATCTTAAATTCATTGCATTTTGTTTCCATTATGTCCATATCTATTAAGTCATCTATTCAGGATCTGTGTATATATAGCTTGTGTTAATTGTCACAAATTGTGCACCTTAGTTACTGTAATGACAGATATCTGCTGACGAATACGCATGTCATTCCTACAAATAAACTGCATTAAATTATTCAAACATGACAAATTAACATCAAATGAAAAGCAATGCACAAATGTCATGTATGCTAATCACGAAATTGAACGAATACATGTCTGTCAATTTGAATGCTCAAATTGAATGCTCGTTACTTCTCCGTGACATATGAAATCGCATGCTAAATGAAATCTCTAATGTTGATCTACATAGTCATTCAATTTCGAATGAACGTAACATTAATTCATGCTAAGTTTACATATTAATAATGGTGGCTTCTTATAGCGGACATGTCTGTCACGTTGTGACGCTCCTGGCGCTGCCCCGATTATTACCCTTGCTTTAGCAAGGCGGCCACTGCGGCGCTCTAGCATTTCAACGAATTAATTCCTACCAGGTACTCATTTACATCACCTTTAAAATGTGACTATTCCTCTCTTGTTTGTGTGTTTGTGTGATTGTATGTTTTCCTTAATAAACATGCTGGCTCAGTGTAACCTCACTAGTCATAAGGACCGCGATTTATTACGTGGAACTTCCGATACGTGAAGAACCGCTATTCATAAAACGGAAAGGGGCCACTATTCACAAAAGCGTGAGGACTGTTATTCTTGAGGACCGCTATTCATAAAGTGAGATAAGGGTCGCTATTCATAATTCATATCTAGGGGTCATTACTCTTAAGGACCGCTATTCATAATACGAAATCAGGGTCGCTATTCATAAACAAATTGATGTCCTTTATTGTTTAATATGACATTGCATTTTTGTATTCTATCTTTAATTTGTGCTCACTCAAGCATAACCTAATAAATACGATGTGGGGGAAAGTAACTGACTAGCTTGCCGTCTTTAGTTTCTTTCAACAACAAGAAGTAAAGAAATACCTTTATGACTTAATAATTTTTTCCTCTGTTTGTGCTCAGTCAACCATGAAATGATGGAAACATCGTCACTGAAAAGTGGGGTGGCAACGCATATTACGGAAAATGTTTGCGTTTTAGGCCGGTCTCCAAATTTTAAGTAATATTTTAATGTGGTTATTTGTTTAATCTTGTGCTCAGCTATAACCGTTAAGTAATTGATTACGATCTCAGTAGATCATTAATAAGCTTACGGTTCCTCTATGAACTGAAGCAACGACACTAATTTCATGAAGTTTAAACTGTGATTCTTATTTTATCCCCTTTACCTTGTGCTTATGGTAGGCAATGCCAGCCCCCCCCTCCTCCTCTGAAAATACCACTGCAAGGAGGTCCTCTCCGAGTGTGATGTTTGCATATAGTGCGGAAAATCATCAATTTGGCTGTCCTTAGCTACAGCAATGACATTGATCTTGCGAATCATTTATTTTTCGGTCTTTAAAGGGACTTGGTAACATTGTTTATATGAGAGAAAATGGTGCTAAGGCAGTGACTTCATTGCTAGATGTACAATTAAAGATAATCTGAAAGTTTGAGTGAAAACGGACCATTATTAATGATAACCATTGGGAAAACTGATCTCACTGATCGATTCCTTAATTCTCCCAACTATATTATCACAATTTAATTACATTTCAGGTGAAAGTACATCGTCTTGTGACGATTGCAACAAACTGGCTCTTCATAACATTCCAGACATTTTAGTGTTGAAAGATTTTAAAAGCCTGTCTTATGTCTTATTTTCATGGAAAACGGTTTGGAAAATTCAAAAATGGTTGGGAGAATTTACTGTTAATCACTGTTAAAGGGTGTTACTCAGTGTCCGCTTCAAAGAAAACCGTGCATTTATTTGTGGTTTAAGAATTTTCTCAGGATTTTTTGCCTGTAAGTACAGTAAAAGGAATATAATAAGTAAGATTTCATACAAAAATTACACCGTTTTTTAATCAACCTTCAACAATGTTACCGAATCACTTTTTGAGTTCTTAATACGGCCGGGGTGATTATGCCCCCTTAAGATCGCTGCCGTGAAACGGCCGATCTCCGCGTAAATTTGCACGCATGTCAAGTGAAGTGTATTATACAATACTATGATAATTTCAATTTTTGAAAAATTCACTTATTTGCATATTTATGGTAATTTATGCAAATAAGGTCATAAATCACATTTTACCCATAAATCATATATTATTCATATTTAAGCATCCGATTTTCAAAAACATTCTTTTAAAGATGCGCAAGACTCGAAAGAAAAAGGTCAGCGAGCGTCGGGGCGCCATCCATATGCGTTCCCGAACAATTAGAAAATCGTGGAGGGGGCATAATGCCCAGGGGCGGATCCAGGAATTTCTTCCCGGGTGCGTATATGGGGGCACACGGGGGTAAGAGAACATATAAATATTTTTGTTTTAGTCCCCAAAACGCAACGGCTCAGCCAGCCGCTGAATAAACGGGGGAGGGGGTAAGCGGAGATAACTTTTTTGGGTCCCATAAAATTGCTGAATAAGCGGGGTGGTAAGCGGACCCCACTTTTTTGGTCCCATAAAAATCGCAGAAAAAGCGGGGGTTTGGTAAGCGGACACTTTTTTTTGGTCACGAAAATTGTAAATTTGACATTTTGTTTCGTTGAGTCAACTTTTAGGTCAGGCATTTGTATATATATATATATATATATATATATATATATTTTTTTTAATTTATATTTTTTTATTACAAACAATTATTGAATTTTGGGGCCGTGGGGCACGTCCCTGTTTTTCAGTACATTTTGGCGAATTTAGGGCTGATTTTAACATATTTGAGCGGCCGGGGGACGTGCCCTCTGCCCCGGCCTTATTAGGGTTAAGGTGTGTTGAGTCAATTATGACTCAATGGCGACCTCTGATTTTTATGGAAACGTTACGTAAGAAAAACGGACACAGTTGTGTCTCGGTGAATTCGTTTAAAAGTTTGCAGTTAAGAATTTATAAGGAGCTGTTTAGGGGAACAACCCTTTGAGCCGACTGTCCATTAATTATATTGACCAAAGAGATCACTGGTCCTAGGAAGCCGTGCGTCTAAAGTTTTAACTTAAATTTATGCTATGCTAGTGTCCATTTAAAAAATTTGAAATTATTATATGAATTGTTAGGCTCTGTTCAACCTTAATCATTTTCATATTGGTAATATATTAGACAATGGGCTGTGGCGTAGAACCAATAGGCTCTGGGACTTATGTATTGTAATAAACGGTTGGTACAAGTCATTCACTCCACAATATGTTGGTACGTTTGATGCTTACCTTAATTTTTGCTCTGCATTGTCGTGTGTTCCTTCGTAGCTCACATTCAAAGCCCTCGTACCCATCTGCCAAATCTTTTGCTTGACGTACATGTATCCTCCCAGGAGGAGCTTTCGCCCACCCCTCTCGCTCTGTATCCATTCCATCTTTGTGAAGTTTGACTTAATATGCCACGAGTATTGAATCAAATTCAATTGCCAGAAGACGCATGTATCAAATCGAATTCAATTGCCAGAAGACGCATGTATCAAATCAAAGTACGGAATTTACATTTCTTAGAAATTTAACAATACATTGCGCGCAGATGAGTACGCGTTACAGCTAGTCTCCCCAAAATGGCCCAACAAAGAAATTAGGATGTAAGATTTCATTATTTATGCATCCTCTGTAACTTTTCTAATCAGCTGATAGTATATTTGTCTTTGTATGCATAATAGGCCCTCATCCACGATCTATTCCAAACTAAAGGTTCTCTTCATGTTTATAAATGTAATGTAATATATATATTTATATATATATATATATTTCTGTTGTCATGGTGAACTCAAATATGTTTTCTTGTACTGTAATTTATTTTGAAATAAAAATTGCCTTCAAGTTAAATATATGGTATGTACGGTGCCATATTAAAAGAAAATAAGTATGTCTTGTCCTTTTTTTCTTGCTCGTTCACTAAATCAAGAAACAAATGTGCCCATACGTATGTACATAGCTCTTGACGAATGCCAGAGTGATGCAAAATAAATAGTTTGTGAAGAATTTAAGATTGGGCGAAACTTTTCATTTCTTAAGAGGGCACTGTGTCTAACAAAAATTTGAAATAACGCTGCTCAAGAGAAATCCTTCGTAGAAAACAGCAACCACAGTGGTGTTGCATACATTATAGTTAAAGAAAAATGTGTAGTAATGAGAGGAACATCACGCGCAAGTATTTGAACGAATGTGGGTTCATGCACGGGATTTTATGGGCTCGTAGCCTTCACAACATCTCTCAATGTGTCAAATCGTCTTTGCTATTGAATCCTGATTGTCTTCGGGGTAGTTGTCCTCAGGCGTAGTTATCCATGGGGGCGGGTAATTGTCCTCGGGGGTAATTCCTCAGGGGTAGTTTTCCGGGGTAATTGTCCTCGGGGGTTGTTTTCCGGGGTAATTGTCCTTGGGGGTAATTGTCCTCGGGGGTAATTGTCCTCGGGGGTAGTTGTCCTCGGGGGTAGTTTTCCGGGGTAATTGTCCTTGGGGGTAATTGTCCTCGGGGGTAATTGTCCTCGGGGGTAATTGTCCTCGGGGTAATTGTCCTCGGGGGTAGTTGTCCTCGGGGGTAGTTTTCCGGGGTAAATTTCCGGGGTAATTGTCCTTGGGGGTAATTGTCCTCGGGGGTAATTCTCCGGGGTAAATTTCCGGGGTAATTGTCCTTAGGGGTTATTGTCCTCGGGGGTAATTCTCCGGGGTAATTTTCCGGGGGTAATTGTCCTTGGGGGTAGCTTTCCGGGGGGTAATTTTCCGGGGGGTGATTGCCCAGGGGGTAATTGTCCTAGAACCATTTCCAGTTGCTTCAGTTGATAACTGGTCTGTGGGCATATTTCCAGTTGCACCAGTTGAAAACTGGTCCGTGGGCATATTTCCAGTTGCACCAGTTAATAACTGGTCTGTGGGCATATTTCCAGTTGCACCAGTTCAAAACAGGTCCGTGGGCATATTTCCAGTTGCACCAGTTAATAACTGGTCCGTGGGCATGTTTCCAGTTCAACCAGTTGATAACTGGTCTGTGGGCATATTTCCAGTTGAACCAGTTGACACCAATTAATTTGCATAATGAATATGGGGTGCGTGCAGATCCATGTTTTTATACAATTTATCTGAATTTACAGCATATTTCTTAATTACTGATGATTTAGTTATATGCAATTCATTTCGAAAATACTACAAAATATAGATTGCCATTTATTAGGACATTTCACTATTTTGTATAAATTACATTTAATTAAACATGAATTAGGGATAATTAGCAAAATAGCAAAATTAATTAGTTAAAGTGCTACTTACTACCTTAACTTACTAATCAAGTCTTTCAACTGGAGGTTTCAACTGGTTGAAAGTTTTGCCAAATGGTTTAAATGGTCCAGTTAGACCAGTTAAATCCAACTGGTAACCGTGGAAATTGAAATCGGTTAACTGGTCCAGTTGTGCTTGACCAGTTGAATTCTACAACTGGTCCAGCTAGAATTCAACTGGGTCAAATTATAACTGGTCTAGTTGGAAATCAACTGGTCAAATTATAACTGGTCCACTTAGAATTCAACTTGTCTGGGTCAACTGGCCTGGTTCAACTGGACCAGTTATCACATTTCAATTTCCAGGGTTCATCAGTTTGCTATAACTGGTCTAACTGGACCATTTGTTACTGTTTTTCCTCTTGGGAAGGATATTCAAATGGCCTGATAGCGTGAAAGTTCAAAAATTTGACTTCATTGATGTTAATAGAGTATAATTTTTCCTTCGATTTGATACATATTCTATTATATTTCATTGACGGTTTATATGAGAATTCTGAACAATACAGAGTGTCTTTTTTATTGCTGAGTGCAGTTGCGATTGTTTTAAACAAAAGTTTGATGCGTTCTGTAGGTTTCGAATTGGTAGTTCAGTCAGTAGATTGTGACGTAGGACTCGGATAACTCTCCCATTTGCCGTGTACAAAAATATCATAGATTTCTGTTTTTCTCCTAAGTTCCTTCTCCCTTGGGGCACTACTCAAAATATATTATAGATAGCATATTATTATAGGTCCTCTAAAAAGAATAGACCCTCCTGAGCAATGAACTTTTGAAATAAAATTGTTAGTCATTACATATGTTGGAGCAGATGGCAAAGTAGTCCGGCACTTACACATCACATTGACATAACCGCTTCAGCCAATTCGAAATTCTCATACGTATAGTGATTACAACTTTCAAAAATTCATAACTTTCTAATATTTTAGTCAGATTTATTTGAAAATTTCACCAGATTGCTTCTCTGATTTTTCTGCTTTCTTTAGAGTAGTTGTCTATTTGGGCATAGAAACTGATGTATAGTATAAGTATGATGATTAGGATTGGAAGAAAGCAAAACTGCAATAAAAATATACTCTGAATGAGATCGTATATAAAACGTGAAATATATTAAAACATAACACATTTGAATGTTCTAATAAAATATATGATATATAGTATACCCAGACGTTGAGAGTCCGGACAGGTTGTGTATCCGGGCAGTTGATTTAAAACCGCAATTCGAAGAAGTTTACAAGCAATGTGACATTAATCTTCTAAAACACATGTTGGACAATATCATAAAGGACCCGAAGGCAAAAGATCAGTGTTTATGTTTGTTAAGTGTCCGGATATCCAATCCCCCATCATATTTATAAAACGACAAAGAACGTTTTGATAAGCTGCAATTCTTCTTTTTTCCTGATCCTCTTCAGATTCCACTTCCTGTTTGGTGCCAGATTATTCACCCCCACTCGTGCTCATCCAAGGTAGTTGTCCACCAGGAGAAGGCATCAAGTGTGATACCGTATGTGAGTTTGCCTGCAGTGGTGCTAGCTATACCCTGGTTGGAAATCCTACCATTGAATGCAAGCCAAATACGATTCTCTCCGATGTGTTCCCTCGTTGCCAAGGTAGGTTTACAAGCATGTCATGATGATACGGCTTACTTCGAAATATCGGATCATCGCGTTCGGTCGGATGGTCGGGTTACACGACCTTTCATGCAACGAGAGCGGAATATCATGGGAAGATGCACGTTGAGGACACGACCCTTCCTAGATTTACCGTAGGGTTAGTGTCGGGGTAATTGGACCTGACTCTGTGTAGATGAGAGGGGTTTAATTCGCACACATTAGCCCCCCGACATTTGGTGAACACAAAGAGGCATGTTTTCACAAAAGGTCGGGTAACTCGACCACCCGACCCGACGCGATGACCCGATGATTCGAAGTAAGCCGAAAGATACAGGGCCTATATGGCTGTCTTGAATGAGGCAAGATGGCTCTGTGGTAGAGTAATGGTCTAGTAGCTTGGAGGATCCGGATTCGAAACCAAGAGAATAATCTATTGTTCTATGAGAAGGCACTAATCCTCATTACCAAGTTCCTTCGAGAGGACCTGAAACCGTCGGTCCCCTGGTTGCTGACAAGCTGCACAAGTTCTATAGCAGCCAGGAGGGATAAACCATCAAACCAAAAAGCAACTTTAATTCACGCAGTCTATTTAAACCAATGTCTTCTGATGAAATACGAAAATATTTGGTTTCTTGATTTTGTTGATTTGAGCCGTTACAAAGCTGACCAATGAACTTCATCACATGAGAATTTCATAATTATCCTGTTCATGTTGTACTCTTGTGGAAAAGTGCTTTTATGTGATATCTTCTTTTGCATCATTGAGCCTTTCGACATATTTTGATTTCAAGCGGATTTAGCGCCTTAGGAATCTTGTATTATTATCGTTATCATTATTGTTTTCTGCGAATTATAATTTTTAGTTAAACTATCGCTGGGGATGAAAGTCGTATATCTTACATTACCAATGATGGATTACTTGATAGTTCACGGCTAGTTAATAAGTTTTTTTTCTTCTAGACTTTGTTTTTATAAACATAAACGACGCGATAAGCCGAAGGTCACATTGATTCATTTCATTTTGGTGGGTTTTAACTGATTTAATTGTCTTCGATTATCGTATTACACAGCAAAGGAACAACCAACCACACACATCCCCACGACTACTATAACAGCATCTTCGACGAACCATGTGCCTAATTATGCGACCACTGGTTCACCACCCTCGACAACAAAGAAAAGTCCTTCCACTAAGGGGATTTTTACCACGCAGGGGAGTTCTTCCACAACGGACAATGCTCTCACAACGGGAAATCTGACGACAGCGCAAAGTCTGCCAACGACAAAGAATTCTTTGACACCGGAGGGTTCATCGACAAAGAAGGGTTCTTGGACCAAGGAGAATCCTACCAGAAAGATAAGTCCTACCACAACTAGGAGACCTACAACAGTGAGTCATTCCACTCAGAAGACAGTGCCTTCTACATCTGCTCTTCCTCAAACATCACGTAGTAAGTCCCACAGCCAATTAGTTTGTACATGGAAGGAGTCGAGACAGCGAAAGTCGCTCCTGATTGGTCAGTCATATTCATGGAGCTCCAAATGGCTCCCTCCCAGATGATACATGCATGAGAGGGAACTCTTTGGAGCGTCACGAGTTAAACTGTGACCGCGTGAGCGTGTCACAACTCCAAACAGGCGCTCTTTAAAGGTTTTTCGTACTTAGCCCAAATTCCTTATTTTATTACTTGATTTTATGTTATATATACCGCTTTGATGCTGTATACGTAAATCCGAAATAATGTCAGTAGTATATAATGCCTTTAACATCAGTATCAATAGTACAATATGCATTGCTATCACTCATTGGATAATAATTTATTATTATTTTTTATGTTACAGCATTCAGGAAGTTTGGATTTATTGGCTTCTTAGGCGTTCCCCTACTCCTTCTGCCAGTAATTTACATCATTTATAAATTACGTCACAGACATGACAAACAAAAGGTATTCGTATAAAGGCCTATATAGAGAGAGAGAGATAGAGGGCAGAGAGAAGTTCTGTTTGTTTTTATTTATTTTGTTTTGTTTTGTTTCAATCTACAAAACTTGCTCAGCGTCAAAAATAACTACAGCAATGGAATTCTTAACTTCAGCCCTGGACCAAACACTATACCTAACTACATGTAAACCTTACATTAACCCTAAACCTTACCACAGACCCAATTGCAATCCTAACCAGTATACATGGTATACCTTTGAAGAATTTAAGCCGGGTGCACATTTCGCGTAATCCAATACCAGTAGTTGAATTTCTTTTCTGGAAAGATAAAATATAGTGACATAAAAAAGGGGAATTAGACTCATTTTTCCCTTTAGAAATCGCCAAAAATACTCAATGAATTGAAATACTTTCTGATACCTTTAAGTTTGAAACTTCTGGTTTGATTGACTTTCTAAAAAATGTGTGTATTAATTTATTTCAATCATTCTTGTTCGACTTACGATTTTGTCAATGTTATATTTGCATTTCTAAGAAGTATACGTAAAAGTTTCTCCATTAATGCACTTTTCACTTTCTTACAGTACCGTGTTCTTGATGAAAATACAGTGGAAGACGATATTGTTGGTATGTAGTGGTTTCTTCTGGGCCCCGTCTTATAAACAGTTGCGATTAATCGCAATTTATTTGCGATTGATAGCAATCGCAACTAAGTACATCAGAGATAGGAGACTGCAAACTTGCAATTGATTGGAGGACTTGCGATCGATTCGGATCAATCGGAACTCTTTATATTAAAGACGAAAAAATGGTTACTGGTACAAGGTACATTAATTCGAATTAGTACTTTGTAACTTGCATCTTGTTTTCCTGATTTGAATAATGTTCTTTAATTTCTTACACAACATTCGTATTTCATCTATTTATTTGCCATAATTATTTCATCGGTCGGAAAGAACAGGTTCAACATTATAGTTTCCACCTATTTTGAAATATCCTCTTTTACTGACATGCAAAAATATACTCTCTCTCTCTCTCATTTCATACAGATGTTCCTCCTGATGTTGATGGATTGTATAAAGACAGGCACATCTACCCAGCCCTCCCAACCGCTGTAGAACTGAACCGGGAAGAGGTTAGTCCACTACAGAATTGGTTCTATTTTTATTTTTCGTGGGAGGGGGTGGAGGAGTCGGATGCTTTGGAGGGTTCTAGGACACCCACCCCCTGGAAAACCGCCCTCCGGATAACCACCCCTAGGATAACCACCCTCTAGGACAACTAACCCCTAGATCAACTAGCCCCTAGGGCAACCACCCTCTTGGATGACTGCCCCCGGGACAATTACCCTCTAGAATTATTACCCCAGCTAACCACCCCCTAGGACAACTACCTCCCGGACAACTTCCCCAAGACAACTACACCCTAGGGCAACCACCCTCTAGGACAACTACCCCCGATTGATAATTACTCTAAGTGGTTATTGTCCGGGGTAGTTGGGTGGTAGTTACCATAGGTGGTAGATGTCAATGAGGTATATGTCCTACAGGGCAGTTGCCCTAGGGTTAGTTGTCTGGGGGTTCTTGTCCTGGAGGATGGTTATCCTAGGTGGTAGTTGTATGGGGTAGTTGTCCGGGGTAGTTGTCCGGGTAAGTTGTCCTAGAGGGTGGTTGTCCTAGGGGGTAATTGTCTGGGATGGAGTTGTCCGGAGGTAGTTGTCCTAGAGGGTGTTCATCCTAGAGGGTGGTTGCCCTAGGGGGTAGTTGTCCTAGAGGGTGGTTATCTTAGGGGTGGTTAACCGGGGGTGGTTGTCCAGGGGGTAGGTGTCCGGATACGGCTTTGAAGGGTTGGGTGTTTATGCATTCATTTTATTAACGTGCATCAAGAATATTTTGATTTGGCTGAAGGCTCCCCCCTTCCCTCGAAAAAAGAGAAAAATAATTAATATATGTTTAATAAATTATTGAATTAAAAAAAACACAATAATAATACATATTTTTTGCAATCGCTCCTGGTTCACTAGCGTATTCGGGTAATGAATATTATAACTATCATTTCTTTCAGTGTTACACAATGGATAAACGCAATAAGGGTCTGGTCTTCATCTTGAACAACTACCTCTTCGGTCCTGATCGAACGCATGAAAGAAAAGGGTCTGAAGTTGACTTAGACAATGTAAAACATGTCTTCACCGAGATTGGCTATACGTCAGACGAAGCTCAGAATCTCACTGCCGAGGTAGGAAGTTACGGAATAATAATATTCCGTGTCATTATTATAGCGCTTTATACACCGACGATGTCTCTGAGCGCTTTTTAAGCATACTATTATTCCAGTCATCTGATTCAGGCACACAACGTATGTACATTCTCCACTCTCTGGGGAGTAATCCAGTCAGGCGCCATTTTACAGACGCTCACATTGCAAAGCAAACTCCATTAACATTCGCACGTGTCACTGGGTGAATAGTGGCAAATGTAGATTAACGTCTTGCCAAAGCACGTTGGTGCCGGGCTGGGAATATGAACCCCGTTCCTTCTGATCTATATACAGTCGGTGACTTATCCACTAGCTAGACCACAACATAATATGTTTTGGGGCTTGAAGAACTAACAAAATGTCGGACTCGTGTGCTGTCGGTCTCTTCGGCCGTCGGTTTCGTGAACCCTCTGAAAAGTGGTTAGACGGATAATGTCGGTTGTCCCAGTCTAGTGGTTTGTTTGTCGGTCTTATGGGTATTTTACAAAACGTTGTCAGAGGGCACACGAGACCGACATTGTCGGTCTAGTAGTCTGTCGACCTCGTGAGCCATCAGTCTCGTGGGTTGTAGCTGCTTTCCCCGTACACAAACACACACAGACACATGCAAACACGCACACACAGTGCACGCACACACACAGAGCCATCTCCATCCATTCTCAAAGCATTAATATTGTTTACTCTTATCCATTTCTCGCACTCCAGGGGATCAGACAAAAGCTGAAGAGCTTAACATGGAAGATCTCAACCTCTCATACTTCGGTGGTCCTGGTCTTCATGAGTCACGGAAAGGAGGAAGGTATTCTTGGTACCGACCTGAACGTTGTGACCGTTAAGGAAATCAAGGATATGTTCTCTGGAAAGAACTGTCCAGCCTTGATTGGGAAACCGAAGATCATGATCTTCCAGGCTTGCCGTGGAGGTAAAACACGACTGCAAATACTACCGAGAAAAACACCAAACAACCTATTAAATAGTCCAACCTCTGTACCGTTTCCGTGTCGCGCGCCCAATCAGCTGATAAAATAACACACCCTCAGCGTTGAAAGTAGACCTAGCCATTCCTCTCATTCTGTACCCCGATAACGTTCGTGTGGACGGAAATTTGGGGGATCGCGCGATCAGTGGAGAGACCACGCTGTATGTGTGGTTGATGCGTGTGATAGAAGAATAAAAACAAAGAACGGACTGAATCTGGACTACCTGGTGAAAGTATGAATAAAATCGGACACAAAATTGGAAATTTATGAATATATACGGGCTCTTCGAATTGGCTGAATCGGTAATGTCTCTGTGATGTAGTGGCGGACGTACAACTTGTTATAATACACAAGATGACTAAAATGACAATGTATGACACAGGAGCATCTATTTTTTTAGAGGACCTATAATAATATGCTATCCATAAGATATTTAAAGTAGTGCCCCAAGGTCCCAAGGTAATTCGCAACTATACGTCACAGTCCACTGACCGTACTGCCAATTTGAGATTTGCATAGCTCTTGTTGTACTATTTCAAACATTCATAACTTTCTTATTATTGTCCAATTCATTTCAAACTTTCACCATTCTGTTTAACAAATTTTGCTGCTTTCATTCAAATGAACTTAATTCATTACAAAGGCTGGATTGCAATTTGAAGTAATGTTTACTAACATGCATGTATTTCAATTTATGCATGTTTCTCTGCAAACTATTTATCACTATCACTGCCTGCACCACTCGAATACAAAGTTCAACAATGGCATCAAATGCAGAGGTTACAGAGTTGTTTGCCAGGAAGTTGGGATTTTTTTTTCTTCTTATTGTTTTCAGACAAAGCAACGCCGAGTGCTCCATCTCTCTCCACATCCTTAGTGGATAATGGAATATGTTCAAACTTCGTCAGGACTGACGGGGGAGCAAGGGATGGAGAGGTTACCATGGTAACAGAAGATGAAGCATGTGGAGGAGGAGAAGTGGAAATTGACTGCAGCCATGTACCGGACAATGCTGATATGTACATTGCTCAATCCACGTCGGAAGGTATGGGGAGGAATAATGATGGAGGAGAGAGAGAGAGAGAGAGAGAGAGAGGGAGGGAGAGAGAAGGAGGAAGGGACAGAGAGAGAGAGAGATACGGGCGAGGGAAGCGAGGAAAGGAGGAAGAGAGAGGGATAGGGAGAGAGAGAGAGAGAGAGAGAGGAGAGAGAAAGAGAGAGAGAGAGAGAGAGAGAGAGAGAGAGGGGAGGGCTGAACGTCACGAAGGGGAAGAGGGAGAGAGCAATGAAATGAAGAAATTATTGTTCTAGTAATTTACACTTACGATGATTACACTCTCATTGACAGGCTATTTCTCACTACGTGACAGACAAAACGGATCTTGGTTCATGCAGGTCCTATGTGAAGAGCTGATCAAAAGTGCCCACGTCCACCATTTTGATGACATCATGACAAAGGTTACACTTCTTTTAGTATATCATTTTCTTTTCGAGTTTTTTTAGATGAACAATAGGTGGCATGGGTGCAGGGGGGCACAGGGGTAAATTCCCCATCGAGAATCAATGAATAATGAATTGATTTGGTTTCTGTTCGAACATCCCGATGCACCCCCTCCCAAATGATTATGTTGCCCTTTCAGAGGAGGTGTCGTACGTGGTTCATTCACTGGCCTCTCGATCCAAGGGTTGAGGGTTCGAATCTCAGACCTGCACTAACGTCTTTGGGCAAAACAGTACTCCACGTTTGCCACTCTCTACAGGTGTATAGACCTATATATGGCAGTTGCTGGATGTAATAACAACTGTAGGGCCCTCAGGAAGAACAGCATTGGTGCTAATGAGGATTAATTGCTCACCTAGAAAAAGAAAGAAAAAAAACATAACAGAAGAAAGAAAATGAATTTCAGTCCATGTTTCTTCTTTTCTTTCTTCTTTTCTTCCTCCTTTCTCTATCTTCTCCTTCTTCTTCGTCATCATCATCATCATCATCATTTTCTTCTTCTTCACCATCATCATCATCATTTTCTTCTTCTTCTTCACCATCATCATCATCATCATCATCATTTTCTTCTTCTTCTTCACCATCATCATCATTTTCTTCTTCTTCTTCTTCTTCTTCTTCTTCTTCTTCTTCTTCACCATCATCATCATCATCATCATCATTTTCTTCTTCTTCTTCTTCATCATCATTATCATCATCATTTTCTTCTTCTTCTTCTTCACCATCATCATCACCATCATCATCATTTTCTTTTTCTTCTTCGTCATCATCATCATCATCATTTTCTTCTTCTTCTTTTTCACCATCATCATCATCATCATCATCATCATCATCATCCAGGGGCGGATCCAGCCGGCGGCAAGGGAGGGGGCCTACAAAGGGGCCCACTTCATGCGAAAATTTGAAAATCGCGCCGGTCGATTTTTCGCTCAGTGGGGGTAATGAGCACAATTTTTTTTGGGGGGCACGAAAAAAATTTCCAACACCCCTCCCTTGGGCGCCAGGGGTAGTGAGCACAAATTTTTTTTTGGGCACCCGAAAAATCTTTTCCCCTACGGGAAAGGTAATTTTTCACCGCCCCCCTGGGCGCTAGGGAGGGCCCATCTTCTTTTTCAAAAAAGGCGGTTTTTACCTGTTTTCCTAGGGAGGGCCCCCTGATCCGCCACTGTCATCATCATCATCTTCTTCTTCTTCATCATCATCTTCTCCTTCTTGTTCATCTTCTTCTTCTTCTTCCTTTTCCTCTTGTTTCTTCCTTCGTTCTTTCCAAGGCCCTGAAGGGAGTGGGATGGGGTTCTTGTGTCCACTGGATAGAGAATTCCACATCCGCCTCCATTCCACATTTCTCTCCTGTGATACGACCGCCAATCATACCTTTGTATCTGCAGGGAGATGAAAGGAGCTATTTGATGTATATATATTTTTCTCATAATCATTCATGCATTTAGGTTACAGACAGAGTGAAGGGACTAAAGACGAGGATATTCCGCGATGGGCGACGGCAGCTAACCCTGCAGACCCCGCAGATTATCAAACAAGGGATAGGAAAGAAGATCTTCTTCTTACCAAAATACCCGTCGCCAGCGGGAAGTCGTTAAAGAGGCATCTTTAAAGCTAATCTTGAGCTCTGGTATGCAGAGGCGGCGGAGCCGGGGGGTACATCGCCCCCACTTTTCAAGTACCCCTAAAGTGCCCCTTTCTACATAGGAAAGGCGCCCCCTTTTATTTCTGATAAGTGCCCCTTTTTATCTTTGATGAGTGCCCTTCTCACCTTTCATAAGTGTCCTCTTTTATTTTGACACGTCCCCCCTTGTCTTTATAATAAGTGCCCTTTTTCCTTCTGATAAATGCCCCCTTTCCTTTTAAATAAGAGCCACTTTCCTTTCTCATAAATGCCCCTTTTCACACGTCTGAGAAATGCCTCTATTAAAATCTCATAGGTGCCCAATTTCCTTTGTAATAGGTGCCCCTTTCCATTTTCACAAGTGCACCTATTAATCTCAGGTGATTGCCCCTTTTCTGGTACAAGAAATACCCCTTAACACCTCTTGTAAGTGCCCCTTCACCTCTTATAATTGCCTCTTTTCAAATCTGAGAGATGTCCCTTTTATTTTGACAGTTTTAAGTGCCTCTTTTCATCTCCGGTGGGTGAGTGCACTTATTAAAATGTGAGAGGTGCCCTCTTTAACTTTGTAATAAGTGCCCCCTTCTTATCTCTGATAAGTACCCCTTTTATTTTGACACGTACCTCTATCCTTTCTTATCAGTGCCATGTTCCTTCTGATAATCGCCCCCTTTCCTTTGTAATAAGTGCCCTTTTTCATCTCTCACCTTATCAGATGCGAGTAGTGTCCCAATTTCACTTCTGATAATTCCGATTTTTACTTTGACACGTTCTCCTCTTCTTTTCTAATAAGTGTCCTTTTAGCTTTGGATATGTGCCCCCTTTTCCTTTCACCATAAAATTTGCATCTAATTTAAAGCGACTAAGAGCAACTTAATTTTCTTCAATTTCACCTAAAGCTTGCTCGCTACGCACGCTCGCATTTTAAATTAATATAATATCGTTTCTTATTAAAGATCTTTTCAGTCTCTCATGATTGGGATTGCTTTTTCCTCTTTATAAGATGCAATTTTTCGCACTGCGACCTCACAAATCTTTAAATGTTTACCCGCTCGCAAATAAATTTGAAGACCATTACTCCCAACTGCCAAGGATGATGCTTAAGAAGTATTTTTGACCATGTAAAGAGAGACACAAACAATGAAATCATCCCTGATAATCTTATCACAATGTAGGGGTATAAAGGGCCTACCAATGTCTAAAAATTGTATATTTTCGCTTAGAAGTTTTCCTTTGTAGGTGCCCCTTTTTTTCCAGAAAGCGCCCTTTTTTAATTGGTGCCCCCGCTCCCCCCAAACTTTTGAACCAGTGAAATAAAAATACACGCACAAAAACGTACTGGGCATCATCTTCGATAAAAACCACAACTCCCATTTGCACATGTGACCTGGTGGTGTCGGGCCTACTTACCCGGATTTCCTTATCTTTCTATGCTCATTTTTCAGCCACTATACATTTTCTACCAAAATTGTTTGGCACATGTCATTTATTTGCAATCTTGAACATTCAGTGTAAGTTTCGTTGAATTCTGTGACAATTCATTTTATATATTTACCAGAACTCAAGCTTATCTTTAACAGGCATCTTTAACTAAGAACTGATGAATGCAAGGGTCGAAGTATATTAATCTGAAAGTTAGATAATTATTAAACCAAGGGTGTATTGTAATAGGTTGGTGAATTGTTCTAAGATGGTTATATAATACAGTTTGCGTCAAAATGATTGCTTCGCGGTAATTCTGAATTAACTGAATTCCATTGATTTTTACACACCAAAATACATATTTCGTTCTTTTGAAGCTTTTAAATACGTCGATAAACTGTTCTCCTACTGATTGTGCAGAAGAACTAATTTTCACTATCAATCAGATAAGCCTCTTCAGCGATTTGTAATATTGTAATAGACCATTTTCGTAAGTGAATCAAATTTAATGCATAAATCTTTGTGTAGTGTCATGTTACAAACTATTTCATTCACCTGTTACGAATAATTTCATTTCAGTAGTCAGAATGCGGATTGCATTCATTAATTCGCATATTGACTATTGAAATACAATTATTCGTTACAGGTGAATGAAATAATTTGTAACGAGGCACTTAACAAAGATTTGTGCATTAAATTTGATTACATTACGAAAATGGCCTATTGACATCATCATTACATATGTAAGTATGTTTCCCGAAAAGCGATGTTAATAAGGAAAAGAGTGTCACTTTGCTTTTGTTTTAGGCAATTAAAGTATGTCGATAATCATCAGGGGGGGGGGCGTCATATGGATATGACGGCTAAGGAATTATACATGTATATATATATATGAAGTTCAAGTCTTGTTGTTTGACTTCGTAATTTCTTACCTTTGCTCATGTACATTGCTGTTTATCTTTATACTATTCATATATTTTGACTTTCAATATCAAGTCTGTTATAAGATAGAGATACGACCATATGCGATATTAGTAGAGCATTGAATGTTTTCCTTGTATTATTGTTTCGTTTGTGTTTAGTTTTAGTGTTTGTTACCTTATTATTAATCACTCTGAAATGTAATATTGTAAAAAGCATTATGTATTGTCATCCAATGCTCACTGTCTCACACGAGGTTGGATTTGGAATAGGATCGTATTGTCGGGCTCATCTCGTGGGGGAGGGGTTGTTAAACATAAAACACATACAATATAATACTGTTTTACTAGCATGTTGTATATAATTTTTTTCTTCCTTTATATTTGAAGAAAAAAATTGTAAAAAGTATTATTAGTAATTTCCTGTATTATATTCCAGAAGAGACATGCAGTAGTACGTTAATTTTTTTTCATTCCTGGTTATTGTAATCTTTACTTTTGCACTCAATTATCAGTGTTACGCTATAACTTAGAAATTTGTTATCCAATGTTATAACAAAAAAATGAGAATAATCCTATTTGTTTGGATTTTAATCATGAAAATTTGAATTGAATTGAATTGAATATAACAAGGGCGAGATCCAGGACCGAGTGAGTGGGTGGGTGGGAGGGTGCTGGGGCACGCCCAGCTTACCTCCGCTTGGCCACTAGCTAGGCTATGACATTTAAACCCGGTTCATGACAAGAAAATCGGCGCTATAATGCATTATTGTTTGTACATTATATCGATGACGTCAATAATTAAAGCCACGCATAATTATGACGACCTCTTTTCTATCTATAATAATATTATACTTGTATTTTTTAACGCGACGTTGTGAACTTAATATGATCATGGAGATTGTGTTGTTGTTGATGATGATGATGATGATGATGATGAGGTTTGATAGTGATAATGATGAGTGGAATTTAATGAACATATTAATCTAAAAATAAATTTACTTATGATGATGTAGTTACGACTCATCGATTGTTTGTATAGGCCCCTACTCCAACAAATGCATTGTCATTTGAAGACAAAAATTGTTGCTCTTTATTACAATTATAGGTGTAACTTTTGTATCTATTTCATGAAAATATGGTAAAATGTATTAGTAAAATGTCTTTAAATATCATAGCATATATAGAAAAGATAAAATGTGCTCAATATCAGATGAAATGCAAATATCGACAAATAATTATTTGTTTCAACTTGACGTAGACAGCCCTATGGAGACTACAAAGTGAACATAGAGTGTGTTAAAAAGAGGGGGAGGAGCTTAACGGAGCACATTGAAGTTCAGAGAGAGAGAGAGAGAGGGGAGACTAGAGGAAAAGGGGGAGGGAAGTGATACGTGAAGAGAGAGAAGGAGAAAGAGAGGGAGAGAGAGGAGGTGGAGGAAGTGGGGTAGGGAAGTGATAGATAGAGTCTAGAGAGAGATCATGAGAAAGAGAGAGAGAGAGAGAGAGAGAACCAGACATGGGGGAGAGAGAGAGAGAGAGAGGGGGGGGTACGTGGAATGGCCAACGAATGGGAACATACTTAGAAAGCTCTTAACAACACTTATAGGTTTATGTGTGTAGCTTTTCGCCGTCTGGTCATATATTTTTAAAACTATAGGCCTACGGCAATTAGTAGTTCGGCAATTTTGTCTCTATTCTAAACCAAGATAATACATATAGGGTCTATATGATTATTATATCTTTGAATATTACACGTACGGGCCAGATCGAGGCTCATTACTTTTATTATTATTAAGTTTCTGCGCTTTATATAGCATTTATTTATGCCTATTAATTCGTCAAAAGCTAGTGTCGGCCTTACTATAGCCATGTTCATTTATTTATTTATCTTTTAATTTTGATTTTTTTTTTGAAACTTTGGATATATATATATTGCCATATTTATAGGCCAAACAACATAACTCGTACGGTTCTGGAACGGAGTACGTGATTGAGTTTCTAAAATGGCAATTTCATATCGGCCTATATATTCCAATTATTGGACTGAAATGTAGTTCTATTATGGCTTGGAATTGAATGTCAGTCCAATAATTGGAATATATATATGCATATGAAATTGCCATTTTAGAAAAATAATCACTCAGTCCCAGAACCCATACGAGTTATGTTGTTTGGCCTATAAATATGGCTTAGGTAGAGGGGGGATGGGCAGAGGCCCTGTAATTATTTCCCCCCTCTTTCCCCGTCTCAAACTCAAAGTCGAGCTCTCTCTCTCTCTCTCCCCCTCTCCCTCTCTCTCTCCCGAGCTCTTTTCGGCAACCCCGTGGATTATAAAGTTCAATGTTGACTGGCCATTAATAATACGTGGCACGCTATTCGAGAAAACGAGATCGGAAAGACCTTGTCCAGAGGTCATATTTACTAGTCTAATTTCGGAAGTTTATCATAATTTATTATGAAATTCATCAATATGTTTTGTGAGTGTAATAGTTGTATGATTCAAACATATCCATTTCCCTCCTAAACTAATTCAATATTTACTGAAATAATATAAATAGTATCTATTAAACCGTGTGACATGTTTATTATGCCAAATATAAATTTTAACAGAGCTTATATAAAAAAGTGTTCTGAAATTAGACTACGTGTGCAAGGCTGAATTGTTATGATCTAGATCTACATTGCGTTTCTGTGCACATTGGATCAAAATTCATTACCCAGCCAGCGCGTAATATCACATAGCTTGTTTACACTGCGACTCTAATTTGTAACAGCTGTCGTTACTATTCCGACATTTGCAACTCACATTTTGCATCATTTCTGAACCATTTTTACGTCTCGAGACGTCTAACAAATAACAATGTCGGAAGATCATTTTGACGAGCTGGAGCATTACAACTACGACCCCATTCACAGCGGGGCCAGCGGCAAGGGGCTGTCGAAGAAGGAGAAAGCGACGAAGGAACACGACAACCCGCACACATTGAAAGAGGCCCGCATTGTCGAAGATCAGATTACGAATTCAGAGCAGAAGAAGAAGGATAAAATCAAGAAACAGAGCAGCAAAGAATAGATCTGAGGACAGGAACATTGGCTGTTTGTTGAATAAGGAACTGAATTGTAACTTTTAAGGTGAGACAGTCTGCATTCTTCTTTTTGAGCACAACATCATACAAATTAAAATGCAGCTAGTCTTTTTGGAAGATTATTTTATTTTCAACTCAAGACTGAAAATAGAAAAATCTTCCAAATAAGAGGGGGCTGATTGGACGAAAAACAAGCCCATGCTGATGAAGATCCATTCAGCTTGTCTACAGGCTCGCAATTTATGAAAATGCAAGCTCAATCTTGATATCAATTGATATTACAGAATATATATTGTAGCCTGTAGGGTCTACATCAGCATTAATGAGTCACACAAAACCATGAGCATGTGTAATATATCATTATTAAAGTGATTTGTTACCACAAGATGCTATAGTACATAGCATGATATGACTACAAATGAGGCGAAATGCCATTCTCATATGGATTTTACCCATACACTTAAGCGTCACCTCTTCAAACACACCGCGCACCGACGTGAAAAGCTTTAAAAATATGCCAAATTCCGGCCCTTTTCAACTACAGGTACATCTTTTGATACGATCGGCCTAGTTCACCAACGGAAAAAGCATTAGAAAATTTGACTTTTCTTCTTTACGGTGATGTAAAATCACGATATTTTGTTGTTCCATCGCACCGTCATTTTTTGATTATATTTCATCAATTTGGTCAAAATTTCTGTGGTATCCGACTTTTTGACTGAAAAATCCTGGCTATATCTGTCGGTTTCTTGCCGGGAGAGGGCTATTTTTTACCAACGGAAAAAGATTCATGTCATTCAGTTCATTCTGAACATTTTGATATATAAATGATTCTCATTGGATGAAAAAAACCACCGTCAAAAGACAAAACCAATCGGAACCTCCGTCTGATTTTGGGAACTCCATTTTTCTCCATTGATTAACGTGTGTGCCTCTTGATCGCTGAAATCTGTAGGTAGCCAGCGGACCGGTCGTACCATTCTTGCTCGGGAAATCAGGGGTTTTTAACGTGGATCATAATTGCGCTTACTCTCTCATGCATTGCATACGGAAAATAATGATCGAATTGAACTGTGTGTATGTGTGTATATTGGCCATATTACTGATTCATCATCTATAAGACCTCCATTACTAAGTGTTAGACTCCTTTTTATTCAATCACCCGTGCTCTAAATAGAACAGTCGCGAACCTAGAGTGATCCAATCAGAGCCAATCAGATTCAGCCGCACAGCTGCGCGGACATTGTACGCGTAGTCGGTTCTGTATGCGCACAGCTGACCCGGGCTGATTAAAAGCTTCAAACTAGGTGAAAGAAATCGGGGGTTACAAATTCATATGGAAGATTTAATTGACAAAGCACTTTTCATGATTATAAACTTGAACATTTGTGAAATGGACAATTCTTTTGTTTCTTGCTTCCTCGTTAATAGGTTTGGATTTGCCACAGAAGATCGGATACAGTGTTGCTATGTCGGGGACCAGAACATGAAGACAGAGGGTGCCAATCATGAATTACATTGAAGGAATCAAAAAGAAGTTGATAGCGGCCTCTATAGTTTGTCTCTGATCATGGGTCGATGCAGTCGAGATGGAGTTTCTACAGAAATAACTGAAATTGTTAAAATCAACTCGCGTTTATAAGCCCATATTTTTTATTATTTTTTTAAAATAAAAATGTTGATGTCCTTGTGTGGAAGCATTCTATAAGTATAATTCAACTGTTTGAAGCAAAGGGTTTGATAAGAATTTTATTTCATCACAAGTGCACATGTACATCATCATGTATGTAGGTGTTGGTAACTTGATATGCATTTTGCAGGTAACAAAAGATCCAGCAATTGTAAAGGTCCTGTTATTTTGCAGGAAATATAAACCAGTCAGAATCTACATTTTACCACTTTGTTACATCTTTGTTTTGTCACTTCATATGAACTCCTCAAAATGTAGGTGTTGGTAACTTGATATGCATTTTGCAGGTAACAAAAGATCCAGCAATTGTAAAGGTCCTGTTATTTTGCAGGAAATATAAACCAGTCAGAATCTACATTTTACCACTTTGTTACATCTTTGTTTTGTCACTTCATATGAACTCCTCAAAAAGTAATGCAACACAAGTTTTAGCTTGGAAATCTCTCTTGTTGATTATCATACTCGATGTTGGTATCATTGAAAAGCCTTTTTATTCCCCTTCACAGTGCCCCATTCTGAATGGTTATGTAATCATAGAATGTCCAGTACACCTGAATATGGGACCAAGTCAAAACGAAATGTTGCAAAATGCATTGATATTGTCAACAGTGAATTCTTCATTCATTTGGAGGATGTTTGTGTTTTTACATACCGGTATTATTGAAGCCTTTTGCAACATTTTGCTTTTGACTTGGCCCCATATTCAGGTATACAAGACATTTCATGATTACTTAACCATTACAAGTAGGGTAATATAGTAACGAGAGATATCAACGCTCAAACATGAATTGCAGAACTTTTTTTGAGGAGTTTAGAAGGGGTGTATGCATGATAGAAATTTCATGCAAAAAAGGGGTCATTTGAAAAAAGAGGAATTTGCGGCTCATAACACAAGGCAAATTTTGCCCAAAAGTGGGATCCGATACTCATTGTGAATTTGTACTTGATTTTGGGTTGAAGCTGAAAGGAATTTGACAAGAGATTAATAAATGGTTAAAAGGTTCCAGAGAGGTCTACTCCACTTTTTCTCATTCCAAATTGATAGAAAAGCCTTGATTCAAATATATATTAAGTATTCATTTATTGAGGTTGCCAGTTTTCAGTCTTTTGCTTGAATTCACGTCCTATCTCCTCTCTGCTCAGGATTTGTGTTAGGCTTCATAGTGTACAGAATGTATGGGGATCCCACATTTCATAGTCTTAGTTCAGGCTAATTGAGTCAAATCAACTGGTATCCTAGACAGAAAAATGTATCTGCTCGGAGGACTTTTAAAAGATATTTGTCTTTTGACTACGATGAAGCCAGACATACATGTATACCTGGACGAAATGGACTGATTTTTCTCACTACTGGTATCCCTGATTTAGCGATTATCAAATTTTCCTGTAATTTAGTAAGCACTAAATAAAAACCAGACATTTTCAATATTGTCATAGAGCCATAGTAAATAATGCACATGTACATGACTAGATGTACATGTGTATTATACATGTAGAAGATTAAAACATTTACAGTATGTTGGTGTATGAATTAAAGTGTTTATAGAAGATTACCTTAAAAAGGACATGTAATACAAATACACGTACCGGTATGTTGTTGTGCCACCATATGTGTTTGCTTTTTTGATTTGGCGTCATAATCCGATTACTTATTCAACTGCCCAGCAGTTTTTATTTTGTGCAATGTTCATTGACCCAATATCTTACATGTTAAAGGCAACTCATAACTGATTTTCATCTTCGTTCTTGTTTACGGCAACTCACAATTGATTTTCATCGTCATTCCTGTACATGTAGTCAACCTTGGCGAGGGAATACATGTAGTATTTAGGCAATACCACATCTTTTTTCTATGAAGTATTATACATGTAGATGTAACCTACAGAGTACAGGGTGTTGCAAGAAAAGAAAATATTTTGTTGGGGTGAGAGTACTTACATGTACATGACATGCCAGCCTTGCATTTCACTTTTGTTAAGTGCTAAAAGCACACCAAGGCCCCGTCTTATAAAGAGTTGATATTAATCACAACTTATTTGTGATTGATATCAATTGCAACTACGTACAAGAAAGATAGGAGACTGGAAAGTTGCGATTGTTTGGAGGACTTGCGATTGATTTGGATCAATCACAACTCTTTATAAGATGGGGCCCTGATATACACACAAATATTCAAAATCTCAAATAGCTACAATTTCCAAAACTTTGATTGAAAACCTCTGTTGCCCCTACCAGGAAAATGTGATTTTAATTTGCTACCCCACCAGACATGAGGGCAAATCATGTTGTAGCACACCTATTAAACATGTAGGCTGGCATGATATAATTGTATGTATGTACATTATACAGTATTCAATTCATTCATAGGTTGCATGGTAAAGGATTGTATTGAAGTATTATCCTTTAATAAACTTCTTGTCAGAATACTGAATTTTTCATAGAATAGAATTTAAGCTTTAAGAAAACGATACAAATTAGTATAGTCGTTGAACAAAGTTTAATTTTTTAACACTTCCTTTACATGGTATTTGAATGCCATTTTTGCAATGGTTTGCAATGTGTATTTTGTAGTAGGTCTCTGCATTAATTATTGCAATGAACGTCTCATAAAAATTCTCAGTAATAGACATTTCATGTACCGTACATGTAACACACCTACAAATGAAAATCAATGTTCAACTGCATTTATAGTATAGCTTCATTTGAAATATGTACTATGTGATCATAGTGAATTATTTCAGAAATATTTTCTTTAATTTGGTCTTGGACAGAAATGTAAATGACCAAATAAACTAAGATGTCATTATTAAATGCAAACCTGTGTAGAATATAAAAGCATCCAATGCAACAATGTAATCTTTGTATTTTGAATACTTGCAATGTGTTTAACAGAGGACCAATCATTTGAAAATATAGTTTGATGAGAGTTAGTATGTATTTTTATGAAATACTAATAAACAAAACAACTTTACCCATCATTCTAGTGATGTATGGTTAAGAATTATGGAAAAGAAAAAGAAAAGAAATAATACCTGGGTAATATTATCCAAACTCCTTTGGAAGCCCATAGAGACGTTATATCACAAGAACTTATATAATTAAAGATCTACTCAGTATTTTCCTTCAAGAAGAGGATATTTGAAGTTGCATTTTCTCCTTATAGAAGTAAAATATGAAGCTACTATTCTTCATATATGTATACTCCATGGAACCACACTGAAAATCAAAATATATTTTCTACTGATTGGTCCTATGTAAATTTGACATTTATGATGTAATGTTATCTGTGCCTCACTAGACGTGTGTAATATTGGTAAAGGTAGATGTAAGAATGTTTACTTCTGATCTAAATTTACTATTACCGGTATTTGTGGTCTAAATTTAAATTTTATTGTGTATTGTGTAGTTTTCTTTCAATCTACAAAGTAACAGCTAATATTTAGAAGTTGATTTCAGAACTGATAAATATAGGGTGTATGAAAATTAATCTTTGTAGTTAACAATATAAAAACAGAAATACAATGTATGGTCAATTGGTCACAAATACACATACTGTACTGTAACTGGTTGTGCTTGGGACAAAAATTTAGCCATGAAATGTTACTATAGTGTGAGAAAATCTGTGGCTAAAATTGCTCATTTAGATTATTACACGCAGTGATTTAGGACAGTGGCATAGCTACCGTAGGCTCCAACCATTGTGGGGCATCGGTTTCATGGGGGGTCTTGCATCTGGATGAAGTGTGAGAGGTGAAGGCCATGAAGTAGTCTGCACTCTGCAGGCACAATTTCTAATTTGACACTTTACCACAATTCCTAAAGACTTTAGCAGAGCCAAGCTCTGTAAGTAAGTCACTAGATTGGGGAGGGGAGGGATGTTCCTTCTGTAGCTAATCCATTGTTTATGGGAAGGTTTTCTGCCCATGCATGTCAAGGCAGTGACAGCACTTTGGTAAATTATTTGTTTAGATACTAGTATTAAGTGTAAAGTTATGATTGATCAATAAGTTAGGGATTTAATAGTTCTTATATAAACCTTTAAAGATTTCTACAGATTCAGTTCATTTAGATATACCAGGGAGGTCACAAAAGTTTTCATCATCTAGATTTAGCTAAGGTCCTTATGTTAATTTGATACATTTTAAATGTATTCCTTTTTTCTTTGACTGCTCTTAAATATGATGTAGCTGTAACAAATAATAAAATGAATCTATGAAAGAAAACAGATCATTACAATTATTGTATTGAAAAACTGGCTGGAGGAGACTGCGAATTAGGTTAAAAAGAAAATATGTGAGAATGAGAATGGCATAGGGAGAAGGGGGAGGAAAGGGTGTAGAGAGAGAGAGAGAGAGAGACATGGGGGGAGAGAGAGGGAAATGGGGAGAGGGAGAGAAAGAGAGAGAGAAAGGGAGAAAAGCGGTGGGGGGAGAACAATATACACGTATAGTGTATTATAATGGAGAGAAAGTTATAGAGGAAGGGGAAAAGGAGAGCGTGTAGCGGGGGTGAGGGTTTTTCATCGAGAAAGAGATGATCGAGATCGAGGTGGGGAGTGGGGGCATGGAGAAAGCAGGGAGTCGGAACTTCCTGGAGAACGGTAGGGCGAGGGAAGTGTAGGTCTACTCCAAGGTATGGTGAGAAATAGAGAACAAGTTATAGGGGGAAGGAGTCTGCAAACAAAGACTATACAGAGCTGGTTGTAGCGAGGTTGTAGTCTCATTTTGCAGACAAGTACGCACAACGACTGACAAGGGTTTGTGCCTATACAAACTAACTCAGGGACGAGATTCAGGAGCTGGCCCTAGTGTTGAAAAAGTAAACTGGAGGGAGGAAGAGAGAATTACAGAGGGATGGAGAGAGGAAGGAAATGGGGTGGTGGTGGGGGAGAAAGAATGAAAGAAGGAGAGAGAAAGAATGAAACCACACAAAACAATAACAACAACAAAACAGCAACAATATTTTATGAGGATCTTGATTAATTTTATTATACTTTTTAACACTATTCTTGAACCTTTACGACATAATCATTTTCCAAGCTAAACTATCCGTTTTTTAAATGTAAATGCAATACACGTGTGAAAAAAATGAAACATAATAGAAACATAAGAAATAGGATTATCGTCTATATAGCCTGAGAGCAAGACTACATTTGACGTAGCACGGCTTAGGCTCTGGCCTGAAAATCTTGGTAGAAGAAATTAACCGAACCTAACCCCAAAATAGGGTAAGTAAACAGTTTCAAATATAAAGATTGATACTTGTATATTGTGTAGCAAAAAAGAGCGAGAGAAACGTAAAAAAGAGGAAAAATGTAAGTCGTATCTTGTCGGCATTTGGTGTGCAGCACAGTTTGGGTAGATCTACGGACAGGGTTGAACGTCCCTCCCGCAGCTGTTGGGTAGGACGTGGTGACCACAGATCGAGCTCGCGGACGCGGACCGTGCAAGGCCGTGGGTACTGGGTGTGAAGAATGAAGCCTGGCCTGGCGCACACATTGCTCTGCATCGCTATCCTGGCTGTGTATTACAACCTGTTTTATTGATCTCAACATTTTAAACACCACTGTACAAAACTCAACTGATTTCACTCAAAATCGGTACTTTAGTGAACTTATTGATGACAACTAAATAGCAGTAAAATACAATTTTTTCAACTCACTGATGTTAAAAAGAATAATTTAAAAATTAAAATCGTAATTAAGTCCACTGTCAAACTTGCTTACAGTTACAGTTTCATCGGCATGATTGTGTGCATTTGTGTGTTATAAGTGTATTGACTATTCACGTGTGAAATTGCTGCCTATTAGCACCAGTGGCGGATCCAGGGGGCCCGGGGCCGGCCCCTCCCCTAGAAAAAAACAGGTAAAAACATACTTTTTAAAGAAAAAGAAGATGGGCCCCTCTGGCGCCCAAGGGGGTGGTGGTGGAAAAAATGACCCTTCCGTAGGAAAAAATGTTAGGGTACCAACAAAAAAAATTGTGCTCACTACCCCCACTGAGCGAAAAATCGACCGGCACGATTTTCAAATTTTCGCACGAAGTGGGCCCCTTTTTAGGCCCCCTCCCTTGCCGCCGGCTGGATCCGCCCCTGATTAGCACATGGTACAGCGCTAGATAGAGGTCCATACGCAGTATTGAGTCTCTATGCTTTGCTGGAGTGGCCTGGCGCTGGCCGCTGGCCCTGCAGGCTGCAGTATACTTTTTGTGTATTAAAAACTCTTTTTACCTCTATTGATTCTCAACATTACATTTCATTCAGTTTTGTTTTGGAATAGATATTTGCATTTGATAGTTCATAAAAATAGTAAAATACGCCCTTTAATTATTATTAGTAAAAATATCTCGATGTTATGAAAGTTTTGTCCAATGTTTTGGGCTTCAACAAAATATTTAAAATGACAAAAATTCAACATTCCAATCGTTAAAACACATGTATTAGACTATTCAGTTTACACATTTGGAAATTAATATGGGTCTGAAAACTAGAGAATATACTTCTGACTACCGGTATGGCTTGCCTGCCGTGGCAGATTACCCATCCCTTCAAGGATTTTACAATGTGGGAAATAAACGTATAGATCTAGATCTAGGTCTATAATCAGTTAAGGCGAGGAGGCGAGTTGGCTCAGTCGGTAAAGCGTCTGCCTGTCAAACGAAAGATCGTGGGTTCGAATCCAAGTATTCTTCTGGTAAAGGTCAAGGTAAAGATTAAGAATCAGAGATAAGCATGTCCTCTAATCTATCTCCATAATATTTTACACCTGTAAGTCAATACTCATTGTCCTGTTTATGATTTCATGCAGGTCTCTGATCCAGTAGTGCTTCCATCGGACTGACCTGGTGGATGTGAGTTTAGACGATGGAGAGCTCGAGTCTGGCAGGTATCGCCATCACTGTCAAACAAGAACCAGTGGAACCTCACGGTCAACAGGGTAAGACAAGATCTTGATCTAATTAAGTCTGTCAAATTGCTAACTAATAGTTAGACCGAAAGCTTCATTCTTTAATATCGATGCTTGTTCCGCTGAGACTACGTCTGGCTCCACTGACCACCTCTTTATGGGGAAGGTTGACAAATGTCAGTTACTTTTATTAAAGCCCCTCTGCACTAGTTTGGCCAGGAGGGATTAGAGGGATTAGCGTGGTCACTGACAAGTGGTTATCTCATCAACTCAGCTCTCAATTAACATAAAAAGTCATAAGAAAAAGAGGATCATGGGGGACCAACAGGCACCGCTTAGGCAATGTTTTCTTTAATTATAAATAGAGGGAGCAAGTAGCTACAAGTAGTGCAGTGGGGCTTTAAAGAATTCCCCATACCAGGCGATTATTTCTGTCTACCTAATACATGTACATGTGGTATGCCACACGTTATGGCAAAATTTGCTGACTTCAGACCAAAACCCTAAATGATAAACCTTAACCCTATCTTTAAAGCACTATCCTGAAAAGAAGTTGAGACCCAAACCCTACATCGCTACATCTTTGATGAAATAGAGTTTCAAGCAAAATTATGCCACTCATGGGTAGGTTACTTATTTACTTCCATGCAGATACACTTGCATCTTCTTCATGCACAGGTTAAAAAATGTATAGATTTATTTTTGATAATTATATTTTTTCCTTCAATGCAGAAGATGATAGAGGATGTCCGGTAGTTGCCAATCAACCTATGTCAAGCCCACCACCAGGTCAATCCTGTGCAGGTGTCCAGCATGTACCGGCTCCGAACCCTAGGAGGACTCCTCCAGACTGGATCCCTTGTGAGCCACCACATGGGGAAGCACCAGGTGCAAGCACTACAATGATCCAAGAATCACGGGTTGCTCTTCTGGACGTTGATGGTCCTTCCACACAAGAGAATATGGTTTCAAATACCTGTGAAAGGACGCCTGACCAAAAGCCATGGATAATTGGAAATAAGGGAGGACGTATTCCAATACCACAGGGTGAAAAGCATTCTGGTGAAATCAAGTCGATTTCCCACAAATCCAGGGTTTCCATTTCTTATCCAGAAGATCTTTTGAGCAGAGATGGGAAAGAGACAAGTGCTCTGGAAAGGAGATATTTCTATGGATCACAGGCTTGTAATACTAATCACCTGACGAAAGATGGTTTGGATGCAAGCCAAAGCCAACATAATCCTGATGCAAATGCAAGATCTCCAGGCAATGAAATAGTGCAAGCAAGTCACAGAGCGAGTTTGGATGATAAACCCTCTGCTAAGAGTGTGACTATGATTCATGAATCGGGAGTTGCTGTTCGCTGTCAAGAAGATCTTGTATCCCAAGAGGACAAAGGGACAAATGCATTGGAAGGAACATCATGCCAAAGGTCACAGAACCATTGCACAACAGCAATGGCGTCAATGGATGAAGAAGAACAACTCTCGCAGTGCAAGATATGCCTCAAATCTTTCATACATTTAAAATCACACATGAAGGTTCACACTTCAGAGCGGCCATTCAAATGCAGTGTCTGCGACAAGGGCTTTATTGAAAGACGCCACCTTGAAAACCACATGCGTAGCCATACGGGTGAGAAGCCATTCGAATGCTCCGTCTGCCAGAAAGCGTTCAGCCGCGCGACCCACCTAACTTATCACCTCCGCACCCACACCGGAATCAGGCCCTTTTCTTGCGAGACCTGCGGGAGAAGCTTCAGTCGCAAAGGAGACCTGACAGTTCACATGCGAATCCATACAGGTGAACGTCCCTTTGCCTGCAAGCTATGCGACAAAACCTGCAGTACACAGAGCAACCTGACTCTCCACATGCGTGGCCATACCGGGGAGAGACCTTACAGCTGCACCGCATGTCCCAAGACGTTCAAATCGAAGAGTGACCTTATCAAGCATGTACGCATGCATACAGGCGAGAAGCCGTACCAGTGTGGGGTATGTCACAAGGAGTTCCGCGCAAGCTCGGATCTGACACGGCACATGAGAGGCCACACCAATGAGAAGCCGTACAAGTGTGATGTATGTCTGAAAGAATTCAGCTCAGACTGTTATCTTCCTAAACATGTCTGTGCTCCAAAGACTACCAATATGACTACTGATTAGCCAGGACATTTGTCATTGTTGAGAACCGGAGGAGTGTAATAACCCTTTTAATTAAAAACAGAGTTCTTGGCTCTCAACAGGCAATATCCCGATTAGGGGTTAACAAAAAAACAATCTACATGTATGTTTGTAGAACCTCCTTCTTGGTGTGCTGTATGGAAATTAGGTACTCTTCTGCCAACTTGTTGTATTCTTTTTTGTTTGCTTGTTTGTAATTTGTCTGCTTCGTTATACCAGAGCTCCTATTTGGAATGACCAGAGCTACTTTGGAGCTTCGCAGAGTTGAATTGGTCATTGATCCTACATATTGTTTTCCTTTCCTGAGCAGTATTAGTATGTTGTCTATTTCAGAGTGCTCTAGAAGGGCATTCTGTTGCTCAATAGGTGATAAATGATTGCGCCTTTGCACCTACTTAAGGATGTGACAGGATGATAAGTGTTGAAGATTTAAAAAAAAGTTTGATAGCAGTATTACAAATATTGTTCCTTGATCCTATAACGTTTGATGCAATATGTGACAGAGTTTTCCTTCAAAGTTTCTAGTAAGCTAATCACTCAGAAACCCCACTTGAAAACCAGCGGAGTGAGTGATTCTGTCATCACAGGAAGATCCAATATTCTGAAAAGAGAAGATGGCACCCAAAAGATAAAGGATGAGAAAAGAAAAGTAGGAAGACCGAAAGAAAATGAAAGAAAAGAAAAGGAAATAAATAAATGAATGAATAAATAAATAAATAAATTCCATAGATGTCTAGATGAATAAAGAAAGGAACAAAGAAAGAAAAAGAAAGGAAGAAAGAAAGACAGACTGAAAATAGCAGTGTTCAGGCCTTCAGGGGACCTAAATTTGAAATAATATTAATAATAATAATACTAATGTAAACATGGTGGATGTACAGCTCTTAAGTTCTTCCACATTTGGTGTTTATAGAGGAAACTGGAGAATCTTTAATTTTTGCCATTTAATTCAAGTATTAAACTCAAATTATCAGGTATAGTGCAATATTGTGATTTGAGTAATATTCATTTGAAGGTCATTCACAACATTTGTAATTTGTATAGCTTTTTGTCAGTATATAGTTTCTCTTCTATACATGCTGAATTCAAGAATCTTGTAAGAGTAATTTTATTTTTGTAGTAGATTATGGTACAGTGTATTCTAAAATTATGCCCCACTCTGGAGGAAAATCTGTGATCATGAGACTTATTCAATTATAAAGATAAAGTCGAGTTCTGGTCATGTGATTGCATTGTGAAAGAAGCAATTGGTAAAGGTTTCAAGACTATGGAGCAAGTGAGAATTGGTGTAAACTGTGAGGGTTTGGAATCTAAATGATAAACATGATTTTTTTTTTTTAAATTGTCTCAGTCTTGCTAAAGGTTACATACAACGAACACAGAAATTTGAGAGTGCACAAACATGTGGCATGAAAATTTGGGTCAAACACTTGGCTTTTTCTTGTCATATTTCAAATATGAGGACATTTGAAGACCAATCCTTTTCAGGGGAAATGTATTCTACAATATTCTTCCACACTAACATCAAAATATGAAAATGTCCACAAATAATTTTCAATCTTTCCCAGAACTTGACCTTTTCATTAAATTGCAGTGGCGATAATATGATATTAGTCAATCATGATATTACAAAGTATATAGATCTATGTAAAAACATTTTTCTATTTTTTGGTCAATGAGACCTTCAGGGGTAGTGCCATGGAGGCATGGACCCTATCGAAATGCATGGTGGCTCAGGGCAATTTTATTCCAGGAACTACATGTATATGTACAACCATGGACCATGGAGGTATAACCAAGGAGGTAGGATTAGATCCTTGGTATTCACCTCTGTACTTGTATGCCTCTATGTAGCCTTAGTCTAAGTGAACAGACTCTATTGGACACTTAACAAGCCTGGAGCCTTTCCTGAATTTGAATTCAACAGTCTCTGCTAAGGCCATGGTTAGTTTGCAAGCAGAGTAATGCATTACAGAGGGTCTTAGCTAGGAGACTATACAGAGACTGCAGTCCATAGGCCCTGCACTGTGGCTGATCTTATTTAACACAGCCAGAGACTGACAGAGCTAGGCTCTGCTCAAGGCTTTAGGCATTGTGGTCAAGTGTCGGATTATAGTCTCCGCCTGTGGCCTGGCTGTTAGCGCTGTACAGTACATATACAGGGCTTATTGAATGCAGTATAGATAGTCTTTAAGCTGTGTTGTGCAGGTTTAACGACAGGTTGTACATCTATGACCAACACTAACTGTATTTTCAACAATGGACACTATCCCTGTTAAATGGTGCCAAAGTAAACTCAGCTTATCTCTGGGAACATATATTCTGTTAAAAACCCAGACAGAGGTGCTTTAATATTCAATGTTTTATTTAATTAATGAATGTTGGAAATTATATTATACATAAGATGAAATTATACAACAAATGATGCACTCTAGTGGAAACTTGTAATTGCTTAAATGTAAGTTACTTGGAGTGACAGAGAAATGGAGGAAACAGAGAGAGAGAGAGAGAGTAAGAGAGAGAGAAAGTAGAGGTAGGGAAGGAGAGGGGGAGAGAAAAGAGGACAGAGGGTGTGGGAAATAACGAAAGAAGAAAAAAATGAGAGAGGTAGATCGAGGGAGGGATGGATAAAGAAGGAGGAGAGAGAGAAAGGGTGTTGAGGGAGCTCGAGAAGATGGGAAAATAACGAAAGAAGAAATCAAATGAGAGAGCTATGTTGAGGGTGAGATAGATGAAGGAGGAAGCGAAGAGAGATAGAAGGTGTTGAGAGAGATAGAGGATATTTATTTGAAAGGGGTGGGAAAATAATGAAAGAAGAAATTTAAGGACAGAAAGAGGGGAGGGCAGGAATAGTAATAATTAACTTAATAAAGAAAGGTTTTGAAAGAAGAACGTATCAGATATTGAAAAAGGAACACATGCAGAAAGAGAGAGAGAGGGAGGGGAGTATAAGACTAGCTTGCAGATGAAACACGTCCCAGGTCGACGCTCAACTTTACAGGTTTCAAGTTTATTGATACAAATCCACAAGGTCGGATTATCATCAGACACGGACAACAATACATTAGGACAAAATATGTATACATGTAGGCCTAAATAAGAATATGATAACTAGCTAGATATAGATGGCATGGCCGGTATGGACATGGCGCGGGCTGAAACTTGAGAAAGACTATCTTTACATTTGAAAGCTAAAGTAAAGCTGATCGAGAACCTCGCCCATCGAAAAACTGGACGGTAAGAATTTCTGATTTTTCGCCCGAGTTAGTCATTTTTCCCCTTCGTAATTCGCCTTTATTGATATGTGGGTATTTATCATTTTAATGGGAGCTAGACATGTTCGTTGAATAAGTTGGAATCAGGTTACCAGCATGATGATCTGAAATCGATGTGTTTACATTGATTTTATTCAGTCCCATGTATTCATTTTGGTGTGTGATTCATATTGTTTTGAATGAATCATTTTGAGATAAAAATTAAAATGTTAAAGATGTGAAGTGTTGTATGAAATCAGGTGATCTAATATCACAATACTAATATCATGTTCAAAGAATTATGAATATTGTTCCTGCTAAATTTCAATGAACTTATGAAGAAGAAGATCAATCGAGGAAGAAGATGAAAACTGAACTTGATTGAAGTTGAAGCTAGTGAAGGAGGAGAAGGAGAAGGAGAAGGAGAAGGAGAAGGAGAAGAAGAAGAAGAAGAAGAAGAAGAAGAAGAAGAAGAAGAAGAAGAAGAAGAAGAAGAAGAAGAAGAAGAAGAAGAAGAAGAAGAAGAAGAAGAAGAAGAAGAAGAAGAAGAAGAAGAAGAAGAAGAAGAAGAAGAAGAAAAGAAAGAAGAATAGTTCAATAGGAACTAAGAAGAACAACAACACCAACAGCAATTTATTTTTACATGAAATGAAAAACACTGAGCTTACATATTCCGGCACCGCGCTGCCTGAATTAAAGGTGCCCCGATGCTATGGTGGTTCAAATCTTAAGGGGCTGCAGCCCCTAGCCCCCAACGCCCCTCTCTCGTCGTACGTCTAGATTCAGATTGGGGCTAAGAGTGGGAAGGAGGAGGAGAAGAAGATAAGAAGAAGGAGGAGGAGGAACAAGAAGAAGAAAAAAGAAAACTTAATTAAAAAGGAGGAGGAGGAAGAAGAAGGAGGAGAAGAAGGAGGAGAAGAAGGAAGAGGAGAAGGAAGAAGAAGAAGAAGGATTTACAGTTGTAGTTAATCTTTTGACACTTGAATCCCTATTCATTCTAGGTGATACAGAATTTAGACCTTTGCTGCTGAGGATTCCAGATACCAACTCATCATGAGCTACCCCCACCAGGCGGAGGAGGATACCCCTACCCACCCGATGGTGGTGGGGGTTACCCCCCTCAACAGCCCCCTAATCAGGCTTACCCACCTCCGGGACCAGGAGGGGGCTACCCCCCACCTCAGACAGGTGGAGCACCAGTGGCGTATCCACCCCAGCCTTACCCTGGCTACCCACCTCAGGGTGGAGCTGGTGGGGTAAGTACATTTTTTTGGGGGATGGGAGAGTTTTAAATTATATGTGTATTATTTTGCTCAGGAGTGTTCTGAAATATTGAAAAGTGACATTGTTATATGCATTACTAAGAGTAATACATGCCAGTAGTGAATACTGTATATCATATTTTATATAAGTTTGTATTGCTTTTTTTCAAATTATGTTGGCGCCAGGCCTTTCAACTTGGCGGGACATGGAGGAGGCTTCAATTTTGTTTATGAAGCACAAAACCCAGCCCCAGGCTAAGACAAGCTAAATGTTGCTATATCAGGCAATTTTCCTGCATCCTCAAGATATCAAGAAACCTCCTAGCTTCCTCCAAAATGCTGCTACACATTACATTTTCAAGAAAGAATATACTTCTTGAAAGTTCTTGCCTATTTCTTGTGTCTTGAAAGTCAAATTGAACACTGTGGAGGTGCCATGGTACAGTTGTTCGTTCACTTGATTCAATCCAAGGATTTAGGGTTCGAATCCCAGCCCGAATCCAACATCCTTTGGTAAAACATAAATTCACAATTGCCACTCTAGATCGAGGTGAAAATGGGTACCTGGCAATTCCTGGGGTAATATTGGCAGGGCCCTCAGGAAGAACAGCGTTGATTCACTGATGAGGATCTCCTATGTAAACAAACTTATTGTTCAGTTATTATTTACAGAAGTTATTCTACTTAAAAAAACATGTCAGTTATTGCTCATTTGTTTGTTGTGTGCAGGTGCTCCCACCACCAAATTACATCGCCCCACCCCCAGGAGCAATTCAACCCCAGGGATACCCAGGACAAGTGCCATCATACCCCAACCAGGGCCAAGCACAGGTATGTAGTCACACAATTGACACGAACGAGACCGACACCAAGGCACTGTTTCACGAAACTGTCATAAGTGTAGTACAAGTTCCCCAACAACCTATTGAAACGCGTTTATTAAATTTATAACTTGTTTCAGTGGGATGTCAGGTGAACTTGTACTTATGACTGTTTCCTGAAACGACGCCCAGACGGAGAACAAACCGAACAGAACAATCACATGTGCTTTACCCGGAATGGTAAACAGGCGGTCGGTTCGGAGTTAGGTTTGGCGATGTGACTGAGGTTCTACACTTGCCACAGCTGTCTCAGCTCACTGCGCCACTGTAGTTTGTAGATGCAAATCCTTGTCAGGCGCTGTACGTAACAGTGTCTGCATTGTAAGACTAGGCTGACAGCATCCTGCATAGGCTCTGAACTTTAGCACAGTCAGTAGACTGATAGAGCTAGGCTCTGCTCAAGGCTTTAGGAATTGTGGTAAAGTGTCAAATTAGAGTCTGTGGCTGCAGACCAGGGGGGTGTTTCACAAAGATCCTAAGTTGGACTTAAAAATTATGGAAAGCCGTTAACATCTTTGAAAATATTTTGTAAAAGTTATTTCAAAAGGCATAAAATGTTGATTCAAATCATTCATATTTTCTATTATCAAGGAGATTTCATGTTCTTGATGTGGAATTTATGAAAAGTCTAAAATACTTGAATTTTTGCTTTTGAATATATTTTATTTTAGGCCTACAAATGGCTCTCCATAATGTTTAAGTCCAACTTAGAGTTAAGTTCGACTTAGGATCTTTGTGAAACACCCCCAGCATTGTTGTGGGCTGTTCCCTGGCTTCGTCCATTAGCAGTACAGTGTCTTCTTTTAGTGACATATTTGCATTGTCTTTTGATTCAGAATGCTAGGAATTATACATTATCCATGAGCAGTAAGGCAGCAAAAACCACAGAAAAGATTTTGAGTGTATTTCCCATGCAGTATGTTGTGCCGTTCTCGAATGAGAACGATTTGACTTTAACTAATCATTGAAGTCTCTAAATTGGCAATGCGGTGCAAAATATAAAATCTCTATTTCCTTGTACAAATTGTAAATTTTTTGGTTAAATTTTGCAATTTTCTGTCACATTTCATTTAAGAAACATTTAAAATATTTTCAAACTATGAAGAAGTGGAAAATAAGATCAATTGTTGCCAACTTGAGGAGGGAAAACTGATTAATTCAGAAAATACGGAAATTTGTATTTCTAAACTGATGCGCATACTGATCTTCACTCTAAACAGACTCGATGCAGGGGCGGTAATTAGCATTGTGGTCTAGTGAATAAGTCTCTAGATGTGAGTCACAAGGTAAAGGATTCAAATCTCTGCCACAGTGCCAACATCTTTGGAAAGAAATGACCTAGTAGGGTTATATATATTCCTTAAAATGTACTTTAAATGTGCTGATAATGGTTTCCAGATTTAAAGCTGAGGTAATATTTTTCAAAAATAAGTCTGGCATCTTATAAAAGATTATGATTATTATCATAGAAGAAGTGTCGTAATCAAGTGGTTTAAGCACTTGACTTCAAATTCAAAGGTCGTGATTTAATCCCCGACACGGCACTAATGTCCTTTGGCAAGGCATTAATCTAAATTTGCAACACTCATTATCATTATCATTATTATAATTATCATTATCATTATCATTATCATAGTTATCATTATAATTTTCATTATCAATTCATTTTCATTATCATTATCATTATTATCATTATCATTATCATTATCATTATCATTATCATTATCATCATCATTATCATTATCATTATTATTATTGTTACTGTTATTGTTATTATTATTATTATTATTCACTCCTAGTACCCACAAGCTCCAGGTGGCTACCCTGGTGTGGCAGCACCTGGATACCCTGCTTCCGGTTTCGTGGGCGTGGGTGTGGTCGCTCACGGAAAGAAGAAAAAGCAGAAAAAGATGAAGAAACACAAGCATCGATCGTCATCGAGTTCATCCAGCTCTTCATCGTCGTCTTCGAGTTCGTCCAGCAGCGACTCGGACAGTAAAGGGCATGGTTATAAGGTGAAGGTGAAAAAACATAAGAAGAAGAAGCACAAAGATTACCGGTGAATAAGGTCCTGGTATAACCTGATCTTATGAAATGAAAATTGATCCAATACATTTATTTTTAACCAGTAATATTGGCGTAGATGGGGGATGTGGTATGCGTGAATATGTCAAATTGGGATTGAAATATCAGCAGATAAGGCTTCTTATGTCTTGCTAGTTTATTAACCTAGATTCTCTACTGGAAGCAAATTTTGTCTGTATTAAGCCTATTCGAATTAGACAACTCGGCAGTTAAAGGGTTAAGAATATTTCGTGCTAGATTTTTAACCTATTTTCTACTGTAACTAAGTTTTTGTCTGTATTTAACCTGTGGGAATAAGAAAATTCAGTAGTAGTCTAGTTTGTTAGAGTAATTTTCTGATGGACTCACTTTTGAGAAAAAGGCTGCCTTCCTGTACCTGTATCGTTGTGTTATTTCCATTTGTTTTCTGTGAATTAGAGGTTATGATTTAATGTTACAAGTCTAGCTTAGGATCCTGGCTAACTCAGGAATATGGACAACTAAGCGGAAGACCTTGGCAGAGTTATCCAAGGGAGCTGAATCAATCACAAATACTTGTGTGATTAAAAAAAAAATTGCATCAAATAAGTCTTTTAGAACACCATATTTAAAGAGAAGGTTTAGTTCTGGGAAAAGGTGAAAATTAATTTGTGAGCATTATCATTGTTATTATGCAAGTGTGGAAGAACATCAGATAAAAAATGTTCCCTGAAAAGCATGGCTCTTCAAATGCCTTAATATTCTAAATATGGCATGTAACATTATAAAAATCGGGACAGATTTTTATGCCACATGTTCGTGTAGTCCCATATACATCTTTCTGTGTACAGTGCTTGTATCTTTACCAAGACTGGGCCAAGTTACTTTTCATTTTGATGATTCCAGAACCTTGCAGTACACACCAATGCTTATATGCTGGATGATCAACCTTTTCTGATCGATTTCCACACCGTTTCTTTCACAATGCAATCGCATGACCAGAACTCAACTTTATCTTTAAGATTATTTTGATAGAAATGTGTAAAACAGTTACCCAAAAGCTAATGTTGACATTTCAGGAGGTAAAATTATGCAAAGCATGAAATGTTCTGCTTTTATGGGGCCTGGTATGTACGTGTAGCTGGTTTTTCAATTCTTTAAACCTCACTGCAGCGCGATGCCGGGTTCACCCCAGTGAAAAGTTAGCGCTACCCCCTATATCATAGCCCATTTCCATGAGAGACCGCCGCTTCATAGAAGTAGATAAGAATGATTCAGTTTGGAATGTATTGAACAAATTATATTGCAATAAAACTAACAGTACTTTCAATACATCTGCTCTTTCTCTAGCTTTTCCGTAGTATAGATCATTGAAATCAATGATGCTCTCAAAATATGTGCCAGAATTATTTACCTGTCACAATTTAAATTTTCATATGTATTTTTATATCATGCTCCAAAAGGGGCAGGATGGGAGGTGAGCAGTATAATAGTTAGTGTCTCAACATTTTAGTGCTATCATTTATACTTATATTTTAGTGCAGTTTGGTATACCGTAGGAATCTAGACTTATTTGATTGTATTAGAGGTGAAAAGTAATAAATAATGTGTGTAAGTTCTCTTCTGAACAGTGTCACAAGAAAAGTGCACTTTAAATGTGCACTAAAAATACAAAATCATTTATATATCTATTGATATTAAGAACAAGAAATTCATAAGATTTATATTAATTTATGAATGAAGAGTGCAGTACTAATTTGGGGAATTTATTGCTAATTTAACTCAAATGCATTCACAAGAAATATGTATGATTTTATTCATAGCTTTCAACATTTTGCTGGAAGGAAATAAGTGCAATGTTTTTACATGGCTATTTATACAAGCAATAATCAAATTCAGTAGAGGTGTTTTGGGCCTTTATGTTTATTTTTTCTGAGTGGATTATATTCTCTAATACTCATACATGTTCAAGTATATTAATTATCTTTATATGAAACACTAGTGCCAAATATAAATGGGGAAGTTAATAGGTTATGTATTTTATGATCTTCAGAGGCTGCATTTTATAGTGTCAGGATCTCATTTGTTCAACTCTTTTTAACTGATTATTGGCATGTGTACTACTATACTACTACTACTACTACTACTACTACTACTACTACTACTACTACTACTACTACTACTACTACTACTACTACTACTACTACTACTACTACTACTACTACTACTAGTAGTAGTAATGATGATGATAATACTAATACTACTACTAAGAATGATAGTAATAACAGTATTAATAATAATAATAATAATAATAATAATAATAATAATAATAATAATAATAATAATAATAATAATAATAATAATGATAATGATAATAATGATAATAATTATAATTATAATAATAATAATTATGTTGATGATAATAAAAAAGGGACAAAAATATATTGATGATGATGCTGATACTAAAAATAATATTTATAGTAATAGTAATAATAATTAGTTGTTGTATATTGCATATTCATCTTATATCAAGTGCCTCCAAATAGCTTTGGATTTGTATCTATGTATGTTCTGCTGCATGCGACAGAAACAAACTTTATTCTCAGATGAAGCTGTTAATAGGCTGATAATGATAGTCTGGATCTTTCATGATTAATATAATTCAAATTAAGAGAAAAGAACTCAATATTTTTGTCTTTGTTTTTAATTTTTGCATTATAATGAATTTATATCAAAAGAAGGAAGAGATTGGGGAGAGTAGGAGAAAGATAAGTGGAGAAGTTAATGGAGAGAGATGGGATCGAGAGACACAGAAAGAAAGAGATATATATTTAGGGAAAGAGAGAAAGATAGGGTAGGTGAGAGAGAGAAAGAGAGAGAGAGAGAGAAAGATCTATAATAGAAAGAGAGGGAGAGAGAATTAAGAATGAGAGAATCAAAATACTGTTCAGGAGATGAAACGAGATTACAAAATAAATAAATAATCAAACAAAAATGATAATGATAATAAAATATGAATAAACAATTAATGAAAAATAATAAGAATCACAAGATCAAGATAGATAAATGAAGAATGAATTAGGATAGAGACTCTGACTAAGGTTGTAATGGTTGAATGAGACAGAGAAATGATAGACTCGAACGATCGAGGGAGAGAGAGGAGAAAAAAAAAATAGATTGAAAATGAGAGAGAAAGAGCATTTATAGAGAGAGAGGGAGAAAGGAGGGGGTAGAACAAAGAATTCATGATATAAAAAAAGGGGGTAAACGACATTTACAATACCCACGATCGTGGAATTACCCACAATGCAAATAGAAGAATCCATGGGGGAGGGCGTCCGAAGATTAAACGAAGATTAAACAAAGAAATAAGGGTCTGAGGGCTAGACCATTCCAGCATCGAAATACTTCCGGTGTATGACGCAAAAAATTTAGGGCACTTTTCATCAAAAATTTCCGCATTTATGGTAAGTGTTTTCAATCCCTTTTAGTTATAAAAGTGCAAGAAATATTTGGTGATAGTTTAGAAGAGTCGATTGTGTTGATTTTCGTCGTGTGAAATGTGTAATATTGTGTTTAATTTTATGTGAGGCTGTCACGACGCCCCGCGGCCCCCGCACGCTTATGAAAACTGTTCATTGCACTATGGGCCTTCTGCGTGCATAATGTGTGCAGTGCGTGTATGTACAGCATATTAATGGGCCTATGTACAAGTTTGTGTGTGCGTGTGATAGTGATTTTGCCCACGCGATAATTTGTGTGAGTCGTCGACGTGTTTTTGCGATTGAAATCCAATCTTTTCAATAATGCCAACATCATTTTCATTATGAATATGATCTAGCGAATCCGTGTATGGAATATAAGATCTAGAGTAGATTATCTCAAGTTAGATTACAAGAATATGGTCAGAATTTAAAGAAATCTGCAGTAAGCTCAGGCTCAGCATGGGGGCCAGTGCAAGCAGAAACCACCCCCAATTTTGCCTATATATCTGCACTTCTGAAAATTGGTTTGTCTTGAGCATTTGTTGTATATGAACTTGCAGAATTGCATTTATTTTGAGTATGCTATCTACATCGTCAGTGTATAGAGTCTATACTACAAATTTCCACCAGCGTTACGCAGAGTTGAGGGGGTATTTATCCTCCCTAAATTTGCTAGAGACATTAGATGAAAAGATCGACTGAAGCAAAATTTTGTGCAAACACAAAAACATCAACTAAATACCGCTGTACATTTATGGTTAATTTAATTTCGTAGAATCAACATGTGTTTAAAAATTTACAGCAATTAGGCTAATTAGTAATAATATTTAATTAGCTGCCTATTATTTATTTAAGTATATAGTAAGTTGTGTGGAAAAAACAAACCCTCAACATTTGGAGTTGAATTATTATTTGTTTACAGCATCAACGTATTATTTTAATTCATACAACTTTTTTTTTTACCTCAAGTTCAAGTTTTCAATTTTATTTATCAAATATGACATGAATATAACAATTTGACAGAATGTATGGCGTTAAAATAAAAAGATGAGGTGACCTTGGTTGAAAGCAAGGCTTGTGGAATTAAGGTCCCTCATGATTTCTTTTAAAGGTAAGTTTCTGTAGTCTACTTTGTATTTCATTATTTTTTATTGTCATCTCCATTCTGCTGGGCGTCATGCAATGTAGACCTATGAATCTATCGAGAAATATGAATTTTTTTCTCCTTTTTTTTCCGTTGGTAAATATATATAAAATTTCTTTTTCTATTAATCCATGGGACAGTAATAATTACTTGAAAAAAAGAAGTAATTCCTATTAGTGTTATTCTATATTTATTTAGGCCTATTTATTCAGTTATTTATTTATTACATATATATTTAAAAATTGATTATTTAATTATTTTTCTTGGGGCAGAGCATGGCAGACTTCTCTATAGTTCTTAAATCTATGTTTTACTCTACTACATACATGTAGCTATTTCATGAATTTAAAAAAGAAAGTATGAAAGATGGCAAAATACCCTTTGGTAATTAACAAGTGGAACAAGCAGCTACATGTACATGTAGTAGACTGGCACAGTGGACTAGCTGTCATCACATGTACACTGTACAGTGTGTAGTGCATGTGTATCATGCATACACTCCTGATAATAGTCTGCTGATACAGACTCTGATATGACACTTAAAGTTAAAGGTGCTATGGGAAGGAAATGATGAACATATGTGCATGTTTGTTATTGTTGGAAAGCTTGTGTTTTAAGGAATACAAATATATTGAATGACACAATTTTGCATTTTTTGTTAAATTATTATTAGACTTAGAAAGATCAATAGTGTGAGCAGAGGAACCCGGAAGCTTTGATATTCTCGATATCGACATATTATGTATGTGACGTATTTCCGTGGACTTTTACTAATCCCGGAAGTACAATGCACTATTTCAATGTAAATACGTACACAAACATGGGTCATTTTTTAAGTAGATTTTGCAATTTCTGTGATATTTAATAAAGTGTTTTATCGAATTTACAATAGATTAATTAAAATTCAATTACATAAGCATTGGTTACTTCCCGATGTTTGGATTCCTTGAAATATTGACGTTTGGTACTGTAAAATTGATCGGCGTATTGCAGATCCTGACACACGGCTTCGCCGATGTTTTGTTTTGAGCATTAGCGTAACTTGAATTTCGCTGCATGGGGAAAACTCGCGATAGCTCAGTCATTCGTAGTGCAGTGCAGTGTTCATGGTGTTTTAGTGCATGACTCGTGACATTTTTGGTAGATAAAATGGAAGTTCTCGGGTTTTAAATTAGCTTAAGTTTGCCGATTGAAAATATTATGCCAAGAGACCGTGATCACGATGCAGGTGAGATAAAATGGTTGTTTTTCTCGGCTTGTAAATTACTAGTAGTTGAAATGTCTGCAGATCGAAAAGAAAAAAAAACTCTGCTAAGAGACGTCGATCAGCTAGGATGCAGGTGTGTGATGGGTGAATGGGTGCTTGTTCAGAATCATATCCCTACTTTGACCCCGTAACTCCGGCGTATAAGAAAATTGACACGAAACAGGTAAGAAACGTAACCACTTTTAAATCATGGCCATTATTTGAACAATTGATGAATATTAACTTGATTTGGGGTATGTTTTAGTACTAATAGTTAAGGCTGCGACGAGTAGTCGAATACTCGCACTGTTGACAGCTACTCGAGTACGATTTCTCGTACTCGAATACTCGGCCGCCATTTTTTTTTTCCCCGTTCACCTGGCACTGTCCAGGCCGACGGTCACCCGTGCCAGAAGAGCACCGGCATGGTCCCGTGGGTAAAAATGTTTCCCAGCTCAATCATACACAGGGTGTCACTGTCAACTCACCACTCAGAAACTGGGACCAAATCTCGGATTTCTGTTTGGACTCGGAGGAATATTTGCCTGTCATCTTTAGTTTTTAAAATAACATTGTTTCAATTATTTGTCGAAAATTCAAAAGCACAAATAGGCGCTTTCAACAGCAACTTGAAGTAAAATCGCGGGGTTTCAGAGACGAACCTTCGTACTGTTTGTAGTATGGTGTTGGCAAAAAATTCTAAAAAATTTAAAAAAAACAAAAAAAACAAAAAAAAAACATGGCGTCCGAGTATTCAAGTATTCGCGGGCAAGGCTGGGAGTGTACTCGAGTACCTCATTACACAGTTATGCACAGCCCTACTAATAGTAGTAGGGTATCTCTACGCCGGATCGAGTTACGGGGTCAAAGTAGGGATATGATTCTGAACAAGTGCCGGTGAATGTAGTAATACGGCAGATTGCGGTGCTTTCACCGACGAGTTTAGAGTTGCCCTGTCCAGCCCGGCGTACTTCTGCCTCTGGGGCAGTGATTTTGACCGCGTCCACGATTTTTAGTGTTCACATTTTCGTTGTCTTCAAATTCGCCCAATTTACCATCATCTTCACTTTCTCCACCATTATCACTGCTACTAACTTCTTTTTCATCATACTCCAAGATCATTTCGAGTTCATCTGAGCTGTCTTCTGTCATTTTTAGGCCTACTGATAATTAATATCCCGGTATAATGTCTGTACTTTCACTCTGATATTTCTTGTACTTGCACAGTGCTATATCTGAATGCGAAAAGAATGCGCGCGGTGGCCGTGTTGTGAATAGTCCACGAAATGACGTCCACGACCAAGCCCCCTTGAGGTATCGTAGACGAAATTCTCTCAAAAAAACTTGACTCTTGTAACTTCATTTCATTATTTCTCCTTCCCCTTATGCTTTTGGACAATGAACTTAAAAACAAATGTGAAGAACTGAAAATAACCTTTCGAATGATACTTAATTCAATATGAATGGATAGCACCTTTAAAACACAATTCGACAAAACCTTGAGCTGAGCCTATAGCTCTAGTTGTCAGTCGATCTCTGGCTGTTTCAGGAGCAGCTGAAGTACAAAGACTATGGTTTGCAGTTATTTGTATTCAACATAGTCTAAAAGTTCAGACATCATACACAACTGAGCCAATTTAAAAAAAAGGTAAATTTGTGGTTACCATGTTTGGCGGGAGTTTTTTTTCTTCATAATCCGGGAGATTCTACATCGAAGCAGGATCGAGGAAGGACGTGGTGGCAGGAGTCTCATGCTACGAGCTGGTGGGACGGTGGGAGAATGAGCATGGTGGCGTGAGACTCCCTCCAAATGCGGGAGGGTTGACAGCATGCAGCCCTGGGTGTTAGGGTCTAGTGCAGGGGATTCTCAAACTTTTTCTTTGACGGTCCAGATGTGATTTCTATGAAAGCTGTAAGGTCCGAAACATGGGATGCAATTTGCCTGAAAATTCTCATGGTCGATGGTATACTTCAACTGAAGTAGAACAATGTACAATATGATTGCTGGAAAGCAGCGGGCATGACTCAAGCATTACTCAATTTCGTTTTCAGACTTAGACAATATACTCCTAAATTTTACAGAAGATAATGAGGCTTGTTTAAGGTCTATATCTGATCCAAGGAGAATTGTTACAGTTTTAAATAAACGGAGCTGCCAGTGCTTCCACTCGTTTAAATAGATTTTCCTGAAAAAGAACACCCAATTTCCTGGAATTTGATGGAATTTGATGGAATTTGTTTCTTAGCACTTTCAAAATGCTTCTTAGTTACCTGGATTTTTTATTTGGATGAATTGCTATGGGGAGACCAATGATGTACTGTACGACTTGTCGCACATTACCAGATTATGAATTTAAAACTTTAAATTTTGGGAGCGAGAAAAAAATTTATACTGCATTGAGAGAAAAGGGGTAAAACTACATTTCTCAGCTTTCCCGGATCCAATATTTTGGGGGTCGAAGCCCTTCTGGGTGGGGTGCAGGGGCAGAGCTCAAAGATGTTTTAAGTTGGGCTTATTTTGCTTTCTAATGGATCCGTACAACATGGCAGAGCTTGGGAGGACTGGCAGAGTCCCTGCCAGGGGTTCCAGGGCAGAGCCCCAGGACGCTCTCAAGTATGAGCAATTCAGAACCTTCAAGATGACCGTCTGGAGCGATGGAAACTCACACTCTCTCCTAAGGACAATTTTATACAACAGCGGGTTGTGTTGGGAACCACTTCTATCTTTACTAATGGGGTCTAGGGGTCCTACATGTACTTAGGGCCCCTGGATAGCTGTATTGAGCGATACAAACTCTAATCCATCCCTTGAAATTTAAATTGCACGGCCCCCATTGTGTGCTCCTTTCAAAGAGCCCCCAAAACCCTCAGATTGAACATTTCATCTTATTCAGCAATGCCTAGTTTAGCAGAACAAGCCCTTAATAATACTGGACACAACATTCAATGGGATGATGCCCACATTGTTGAGTTTTCCATCTTGATAAAAAGGATTAACCCTTCACTGAATAGGGACTCTTGCTATACATTGTTACCTTTCTTCGCTCCAGTGATCTCAAGGCAGCAGTCTGCAGACAGCAAGAAATTTGTAAATAATAAATAGTCCACTGGGGCCCGTTTCTCGAAACCGTCATAAGTCTAACTTCTTGACTATCCCATTGAAACGCGTGTTAATCTATAACACACGTTTCAATGGGATAGTCAAGAAGTTAGACTTATGATGACGGTTTCGAGAAGCCCCAGGAGTGGCTGTTAGAAGCTTAATAAACTGCATTGAAATCACACTCTCTTCTAAGGACACTTTTATACACGAAAAGGTTGTCTTGGGAACCACATGGCAGAGCTTGGGGGGTCTGGCAGAGTCCCTGCCAGGGGTTCCAGGGCGGAGCCCCAGGACGCTCTCAAGTGGGGTGCAGGGGGAGAGACCTTTGCCGGAAGTCAGCCCCAGGAAGTTCTTGAATGTTTTTCAAAAATTCAAAAATTCAAAATAGCCGGCATGAGCGATAAAAAGTGTAATTTCCTCCTTGAAAGTCATACAGTATAGACCTTTTCACAATTTTATAGAACTTTTTATTTGTATTGTTGTACTTTCATCCGCAGTCTTCTTAGGCACATGTCGAGCTAACTCATCAGAAATGTTCTCTGTAAGTGTAACTTAAAGTTTCATTTCTTTTTTTCTTTTTTTCTTTTTTTCTTTCTCTCTCTCTAATTTTCCTCCACCCTCTATCTTCTCTTTTACATTTTTTTCTCTTTCTTTTCTCATTTTTCCTTTGGCCATTTTCTCTTTTTCCCATTTCTATTATTTTAGGCTGCCAAAAAGGAGGGCTGCAGCTGATTCGCCGCCCCCGGTCAGCCAGTGATTTATACGTTGATACAGGCAATGTGCAATAACCTGCGATGGGATTTGGTTTCCATCCTATCTAATACGTTGCGGACCCATTACTCAGAGTAGCAATTTTTTATTTTATTAGCATATTTCATCTTTTATCCCCTTCTCTCTCTTTTTCCTTTTCCTCTATTCTTCTCTTTTTCCTTTTCTTTTTTTCCTTTTCTCTTCCTTTTCTCCTTTTTCTTCCGTCGCTCTCTCTTCCTCCTTTATTTTTGTAGGTCGCCACAAAAAAAGGGGTCCGCGGCTGATTCGGCCCTCACCTGAGTTGGCCCTCACCTGGATCTCCCACTGTTTCTAAAGCTAAACAAATAAAATGATAGAATAGTGAAGATTTTTAATTTTCAGAATTCTTACATTCCTTTCAATTTTTTAATTTTTCTTTAAAATTCCTTGACGCTTTCAAAATCCCGCATTTTCCTTAAAATAAGGCAATTGGAGACTCTGTCCTGGGCATGCCCTGATCCGGACCGTGTTCCGGACGTTGAGAAGCCCTGGTCTAGTACATGTAGATACGTTGCCGGACTGTGGATCACATGGTTCGTGGTTCGAGTCCCGCCACGGCCCGAATGACCTTTGGCAAGACATTAAATCTACATTTGCCACACTCGACCCAGTTAGGTAAATGGGTACCTGGCAGGAATTAATTCCTTGAAATGCTAGAGCGCCATAATGGCAGCCATGCTAAAGCGAGGCTAATAATTGTGGAGTGACAGGAGTGTCAAGACTGACAGATATGAGCGCTATATACAAGAACCCACTATTATTATTATTATCATTACACATGAAAGTCTATTTTTGCAATCCTTAGCAAATAAAGAATTGACTCTTTCTTGACCTTTCTTAGATTCCAACCCAATGACCTAGATGAGATGACTTCATTGAGTTCAGCTGAACAGTTAGAAACAAAGGATGATGTTGTACCCACTGTGACACAGGAGCAGTCAGAGGTCAAAGGTCAGTATAACCTCAGGAAAGCAAAGATGGAACAGCAGAGTTTGATACGGGTTAGGTCCACCTGGTTCAAGATTTTTACTGTGGACACCCCAAAACATTGAAGTTTAAACTGGAGACCCCCCATGCCACACTTGCATAGAAACATAGTCTGGACTATGTTGGAAAAAAGTTTTATGGAGTGAATTAATAGATTTACAGTAGTTGATATGGGACATAAAGTGCCCTGTCTCCACTTTTTTTTTTTGGGGGGGGGGGAAATAATGGAAAATAAAGTGCACCTTAGGGTTAGAAAATATTTGAAATGAAATCTAGAAGAGGGCTCAAGAATAGGGTACTATCATGAATATTTACTATATTTACAAATGTAATGTGCTTTTCTTTCAGAGCCTGAGCTACCTGTAGAGCAGAACTGTAGTATAAGCCCCAAGAAGGAGGACGTGTCGCAGGAATATATCCTACTGCCCTGTACAGTCAAAGTCAAGTGCGGTGGGTGCGGAAAGGAAGCTGAGGTAAACAAAGACGACACCTCCCCTGACCTGACAGAATCCTCGTACATCTGCGACATCTGCAAGTCCCGTGCCCAGAAGAAGCTACGACTCCACCAACTCATCAACGGCGGGACGTTCGCGCAGGAACCGGAGCGGACGGAGCCGAAGCGGAAGCACCCGTGTCCGCACTGCAGTAAGGAATTCAACTCCCAGAAGGATATGAAAAGACACACGAACATCCATACAGGATTAAAGCCATATGCGTGTGATACTTGCGGGAAGTCGTTCTCACAGAGCTGCAGCCTGAAGCGCCACCTAGTGACACACACCGACTCCAAGCCACACCGCTGCGAGGTTTGCGGTCAGACGTTTCGGGGTCATCTTGCCCGGCACATGAGGAGCCATACAGGGGAGAAGCCGTTCACGTGTGAGATTTGCCAGAAAGGGTTCTACAGGAGCGAGCTTCTTAAGAGGCATTTGGCGGAGCATATGACAGACGGGAGTGTTTCCTGCTCTAAATCCCAGCTAGGTAAGACAGGCCAGGATTAGTCTGCCGGTTTTGGGCTATGATGCACAAATAACTCATTGAAATGTGTTTAAAGAAAAGAACAAAAGAGTAAAGAGGAAAAAATTGGTATGTAATTTTATTCCTTTGCTTTTTTCCATTGGAAATCTATAGTAGGTACTCTGTGGCTAATAGCAGTTTTATTATATTACAGTCAACCCTGTTTACTATATTAAAGGGAGTGTAGCATGACGAGACTGTGTCTTTCCCGTGGCCTGACTCAGGGCCAATCAGGTATAATATGACTACTGACGACGCGACGCAGCAATCACCTGCGTGCAACATGCCCGAAACCGAACTTCGGTCTGTTTCGCGAACGCTAGCGTGCTGACCATGTAGAGATTAAGTCGTTGACTACCGTTAATCAAGTCCATTCGTTTACGTGCAGTTGTCCAAAAGAAGACGTAGATGGCGTTAACCACTATTTGCCATGCTACACTCTTTTTAACATGCAGTCCCACCCAAGAAAAACATTGAATGAGGACTTTGTAGACTGGTAGCATTTGTATTAAGATTGGTAATGAAGACCTGTCCGCCAGTGCATTCACATGTAATCAATCCTACATTAAAGAATATAGAGCAGCTTGAGATAACGTTTTGATTTTTTTTTCTTCTCAGACGATATTTTCCAAAGGAGCCTGACCAAGCAGCATACCTGCTTAATCTGTGACAAAACATATACCAACAGCGGACACCTCGCAAGACACATGAAGCAACACAACAACGAGAATGTCCTGCGGTGCGGGGTATGCACCAAGGTATTCTATGTCAAGGAAGAACTCCAGCAACATCTGCAAGGCCACAGCAAAGAAGACCTGGCAGCAATCATCGCTGGCACACGTAAGATATCTCAATAATACCCACTTTAGTAATCATCTCTATAGAGGCTATCTGTCAATATTCCCGAAATTAAGGTTGTGTGCCCCCCCCCCCCAAAAAAAAAAAATGATGTTACACTTAGCATTTTGCATTCTTTGGCTGTTGCTGTCAAAAAAAGAAAGAAAAATCAGTTAGTGTGGAACCCAAATTCAGTGTTGTGTCAGTTGAGATTTTGCAACATGAAACTTAAGTGAATCAAAGCCGCTTGCCTTGAATCGTTGAACACATTTGGGTGTGGACAATGCTTGGTTTTGCAGCATTGTACAGTGGTTACTCTTTCTCCTTTATGTTGAGTCAATCATTTACAGATCATTGACACTTCTGGCTTTATTACCCCAGCTTTAGCATGACTGCGATTACGGCGCTCTAGCATTTCAAAGAATTAATTCCTGCCAGGTACCCACTAACAAAATAGCCGGTAGTCAATGGTCAAACCATGAGATATTCATTTGTTATGAAATGAATGAATAAATGTCAACATACGGACACATTGCATGATATCTCCCAGTAGAAATTTTATTTAGTTTCTCTATATATTTGGATTTCCAGTTACAAACTTGCCTATGATGACCAATGGCAGCCCTCACAGTCCTGATGTTGAAGATGATCCGATGGAAGAAGAGCCTGCTCCTGGACATGCTACCCCGATGGTATTCCCTTCACAGGTAGGAGGGATGATTTAATACATTTACTTTTCTGTGAGGTGAAGAGGGGATTCTGTTTCTTAGTGACTGGTTAAAGGGTGCGTTTATGCTCACTTTTGAAGGCAGAATGAGCGATTTGAAACGCTCATCGTCAAAGCTCATCGTAGGTGTACTGTTTATGCTCCCCTTCTCCGGCTCCTCCAGGCAAATTCGGGCTCTGCAGCTGGATTCTCAAACCTGCACTGCGCATGCTATGATGACCCCGGGAACGTCATTTAAACGCATTCACAAATGATTGTGCGATTATGCTTCCCCAGAAACCGTCTTTTTGAAGAATCGCCGATCGTAAATGCACCTTTTTGTGAGTTTAGGATCGGCGATTATCAGTGATTCTACGAAAATGAGAAAGGACGCAACCGTGTTTTGAACTAACCACGTAACAAAAGCCTCATTCTGGCCAGAAAAAGTTGAGCATAAACGCACCCAAAGACGCATAGGAGTGTGCTCTTATGGGGAATTTGACACCGTTCGGGTGTCAAATAACAGGTGTTGTCAATCACCAGGATTAGCCTTCAGTTTTATGACCAACAAGCCTTATGTAATGCTTTGCATTTGCATTTACATTCCCACATATGGTAAATTCACTTAGTTACTTAATCCCTCACCCAAAGACATTGGAGAGAGACGAAGCGGTATTTCTTGATAGGCCTACGGGTTTGCTGTGTGCAGACTTGAATACACAATAATGGTATTTCCACCAAGTCTGGTGTCAGCGAATTATGGCCTGCAGCATTTTCTTGTTTTTTCACTTGAAAACCAGTGCATCTTGTCATGGAATAGTAATAAGACGACCTATGGAAACGTGCATTCAAATTTACACGCGTGTCAAATTTGTATTTCTGATAGTTTCATGAAAAAAATGTCCCGTATTTCTTTGAATACCTGTTTTCCATTCTTAATGGTTCTTTCCCTTTTTCTGTCCATTTGTGGAAAATCTTATTCCCTACACAGGACACAGCTCCAGAGGAACATGCCTGCTTGGAAGACAAGGTGACCTGTGGCATCTGTGGTCATGCTTGCTGCTGTACCAACTACATCCCACTTCACATGGAGAACCACGAAGAAACCATGGTCCAGTGCAGATCCTGCGGAATGGACTTTGCACCAACTGGTGCCAACAATGGCTCCCAGGTGAGCGAGTGCTTGGTTTCTTTAAAGCCCCTCTGCACTAGTTTGGCCAGGAGGGATTAGAGGGATTAGCGTGGTCACTGACAGGTGGTTATCTCATCAACTCAGCTCTCAACATAAGAAAATGAGGATCATGGGGGACCAACAGGCACCGCTTAGGCATTGTTTTCTATATAGAGGGAGCAAGTAGCTACAAGTAGTACAGTGGGGCTTTAACAAATGTGTACCCCTATTGTGCGTGGCTCTGGTGACAGTTAAATGCTGTGAAGTAAATTTCTAGCAGTACCAAATCCTTACTTGATTGAAATTTGGACCCAACACCATACCTATACCTTCACTAATACTGTATAATCTGTTTTTTTTTTGCAAGTGTTTCATTTTGCGAATTTCGGGAATTGCATATTATCGCGAAAAATATTGCCACCTCATCATTCCGGAGCGCGAAAATATCAGAATAAAATTATGTGCTTGTGCCCTCTCCATCGCCAGTGCCATTTTCCTGACCACTGCCACTACTACCTATACATGTACATGTACATGCCCACACTCACTAAGCATGCTATACACAGCTTACTGTGTAGCAGCAGTTGCATTTGCACCGCTTGCAACACTCACTCAGTGATTCCACTTTCCGTGATAGCAAGTGAGGAAGTTCTCATTTTTCAAAAGTCTCTTTAATACTCTTTTGTAACCCCTTATTGGTGTCTTAATCACCATGCATTACGCTCGCACCCCTGTCTTAAAATCGATCAGCCTTCTCGCTCTATGCCGGTACGGTACTCTGCTGTATGTGGTGCGATGGGCTGCTCAAACCTTGTGTGTGTACTTAAATGTACTGAGTCTGTGTGTGTATGTGTTGGCGTGAGAAAGTTTGTGAATACGTCATGCCCATTCATTAATTTTGCTGTGTGCTATTCGCGAAAGCAACAACTCGCGAAAATGTCTCTTAGCCTGTCATTCACGAAAATATCCGTACGCAAAAATATCAGCTTACAGTACCAGTAGTTAAAATACGCAATCTTGGCAGTAATCTAACATCTTTGAAAAATAAAGTCCGGAAAAAATGTCTGCGGGGCATAAGTCAGATCACAAAAATTATAAGGCCCTGTTACAGATCTATCTGTTTTCTGGAGTCAGCTCCTGTAGAGCATAGCGGAACCGACGAAAGACGTCTGTTGACTGTTAACGTAGGAGAGGGGAGATGGAAAGAATCTGGGTTTCCTTGTTCATAATTTGAATCACTCCTCTCATGTGAGAGTAGATGAAGGGGTGAATTGGCGATTGGGCAACAAGTTCCAACAACCAGTTCGTCTACTATCAACATGCTCTAATAATCATTTGGTCTAATGACAATTTAGGCTAATAGCCATTTGGTCTAATCTCCAATAAGTCTACTATCTATTTGGTCTATTGTTCATTTAGTCTAATAGCCAGTTAGTCTTATTCTCAGTTTGTTTAATTCTCATTTTGTCTACTATCCATAAGGTCTATTAATCATTTGATGATGATTATTATTTATGACTAAATGATTATTAGACTGGGATTTAGACCGACTGGACCAAGGATTAGCCTAAAAATTGTTTTATGAGGCAGCCCACTTTGGCTACCGGTCTTTTAAGGGCCACAGAAGCAATGCTGTGAGACCTCGGGATGATATTTGGCATGTATAAAAATAGAAAAATTATTATGTCTTATGTAGGATGAAGACATTTATTCAAACAGAAAACTTGTCAGTCAAATTTTTTTTTAGCTTTTAACAATTCCTTTTAATGAAGAATTTGGATTTTATCCATATTGAATTTCCAGATCTGCAACCTCTGCAAGCCTGAGCAAGCAGGAATAAAAGCAGAACCAGAAACAGATGACATCCAAGACGATGAACCAGACGACATCCAGGACGATGTTCATGATGATGGACTCGCTGAAGAGGATGATGAGAAGAGACACCAGTGTCTGGAATGCGATAAGACGTACAAGTTCATCAAGCACCTCAGGGAACACGCTCGTATCCACGCTGGCGGGTACCGACCGTACAAATGCAACACCTGCAGCAAATCCTTCACCAAGCGTTACCACCTGAACAGGCATCAGCTGATCCACGGTAGACTCCTTCAAAGACAGCAGAGCCAGTCCAGGACGCACGTCGGACCGAAGCACAAAGTCGGAAGGCCGCTGTTGCACATCGTGGGTAGGCCGCCGCAGCAGATCGTGAAGAAGGGGAAAGTCGGTAGGCCCCGGCTCACTGAACGAAAGCCGCAGCTCACTGAACGAAAGCCGCAGCTCACCGAGATGAAGCCGGTTGTCCCAGTCAATGAGTATGCAAAGCCGAAGATGCATTCTGGAGGTATGCCGTTTGTTTGCTCTGCTTGTGGGAAAGGGTTCTTGAAGAGGGTTCCCTTGAAGCGTCATCTGCTTAATCACCTTCATGAAGGCACCATCCCTAAGGATCATCCGCAGCTCGGTAAGTCAATTAGAATGCATTGAGACCGTTCAAAAGAGACAAGAAATGCAGTCTCCATAAGCAATCGGTCTTTATGCCCTGGTTACTTCAGTCAAAGGAAACAAAAGAAATTCTGCCTTTCTATATAGGCAGGCACGTAGCCAGGGGGCACATGCCCCAAAATTTCCATGATCAGACACCCTCCTCTTAGACCCCTCCCCAGGACGTCGATCAATTACATGTAGTGCCCCCAACATTAAACTCTGGCTACGGCCCTGTATATAGGTGGTCGGGAATGCTGGTTTCACATTATATCTGTTATTGTATGTACATACACAGAGTGCACCTTCAAATACACTTCACTGAAACCTGCTTGCATGATAGCCACTTCATCTATATTGGGGGATAATTGTTGATTGCTGGTCATACCAGCAGTCCCCTGCAAGGAGATTCCTAAATGAGCCATTCACATTGGTTTCTTGTTGCTCAGATGATCTTATATTTCTTTTCTTTTAAAGGGACTTTGTAACATTGTTCAGATGAGAGAAAATGGTGCTAAAGTAGTGACTTCAATGCTCTCTGTACAATTAAAGATAATCTGAAAGTTTGAGTGAAAACAGGCCATTATTAATGATAAAAATTGGGAAAAAACTGATCTGATCCATTCCTTAATTCTCCCAACTATATTATTACAATTTAATTACATTCTAGGTGAATGTAAATCGTAACAAAGCTATGAATTGGCTCTATATACCATTCCAGACGTTTAAGTGTTGAAAGATTTTTAAAAGCTTGTTTTATGTCTTATTTTCATGGAAAAACGGTTGGGAAAATTCAAAAATGGTTGGGAGAATTTACTGTTAGAGGGTGTCGCACAGTGACGCCTTCAAAGAAAATCATAAATATCTTTGTGGTTTGAGAATTTTTTCAGGATTTTTTGCATGTTAGAGGGTTAGTAAAGTAGAAGGAATATAATAAGTAACATTTTTTTCATCAACCTTCAACAATGTTACCGAGTCATTTTAAAGAACAACATAAACTCCATTAACAAAGCACTTCTGTGACATAAAGCAAACGAAAATTGTGGAGGGTAAATTCCTTTTTCTCTCGTCACTTTCAGATGAGATGAAGGTCAATTCCTACGTGAACGCAAACGTAGGTGACGCACCCTCGCCCCAGCTCCAAACCTGTCCCATATGCAGCAAGGTCTGTAAAGGTCTCCATCTTCACCGACACATGAAGGTACATTCGAAAGAAGAGATCGCAAAGGCCAAAGAGGGCGGCATAGGTTCTTCTCCGCAGCTCCAGCAGCATCAGCACAAGAGGCCTCAGTTGAAGATCTTGAGTGGGGAAGCTCAGGGCGAGATGGACTACGAGAAAGGTATTCAAGATGTTGTATTCCCCTTGCAGGCCCAAGATATAGAATTGTATGAATAGAGTGGTAATGCTGATTTTTATTACCCAGGGAAGCCTCATCAGCATCAGTGCTGTTCTTCCCGAGGGCCCTGCAACCAGTATTACCCCCAGCTATTGCCAGTTACCCATTGACACCTGGGTGAAGAGTAGCAAATGTGGATTAATGTTTTGCCAAAGAACATTTAAGGCCAGGCTAGGATTCAAACCCTCAACCCTTGGATTGGGAGTCACTTACAAGTGACAATTTCACTTACAATTTTCTCATTAAATCTTAATGAATGAGCAAACATTTTACTTGCCCGTTCTTACCAGTAAAATATTTTTCTGTCATTTTAATGGCCTGGGGCCAACGTGCCAGTGGTAGTGTCGAGTTTTCGTGAAAATCTGATTTTTTAGGATATTCAGTCTGTTTTTTGTGTCAAGAGGTTGGCATCTCTGTTTATATATACAGTATATGTTATATCTACGAATGGAAAATCTCTTGTTATGACTAGTGCTAATGGTAGTGTTACAGGAAATATTGTTATTCAGTGGTCACATCAAGAGATTATTCATTTTTTGATGAAATATGTGGAAAGAACATAACACTGTATACAGGACATGTTGCGTTAATCGCCATGGCTTAAAACCCTAGACTGTTACATTGTTGAGAGTCTGTGATTCATATATATACACTACATGTGATAAAATTTGATTTGAGCGGTCCGCTGTTTATTCCAGTATTCCCAGAAAGCCTGTAAAGGGTTAAGAAATGCTCTGTGAATATTACCAATAATGAAACTGGAAAATGCTGTAGAGAAGAAGATGTTTAATGTTCTCTATTCTTTATTTGTTCCACGTTTCACTTGATTGATCTCTGTTTCTCCATTCCATTTACCTCCCCCACCATCTTTTGTCTTTCATCTCCTTGCCCTCCCTTTCTACCCCTCTTTCTCTCACTATGTCTCACCTAACACTGTCTCTGTATGTCTGCCCATCTGTCTGTCTGTATGTCTCTCTTGATCTATGCCCTGTCTGTTCTCTCTCTCTCTATCTCTCTCTATCCTCCCTCTCTGTCTCTCTCTTTCTCTTTCTTGCTCTGTACAATCATTCCTACAACAGATGAGAGTCATTTCGACGATGAAGATTCTGATGACGGAAACATGGAGGAGGAGGAAGAGGAAGAGGATGGTAATTGTCATTTGGTTTTTTTCTTGAAGAATTTGTGCCCAGGGGTGCTTTTTTCTGTGGTTTAGTGTGTTTTATGGAAACAACTTTTTAAAGATATTAGCACCTTTCTGGCTTCTGGCATTGATGAACTGCAAGCAATTCAGCTCTGGAAAGCCCCCAAATAGCTCAAGAAAACTAAAATATTGCCTTGCAGAAAGCTGTAAAACAAAAAAATAACGGCAAGAAAGTGAGGAAAGAAAAAAACTAAAACAAGAACTCTCTTGAACAAAGAAGTATTTTTCTTTCCACCGTTAAGAATTCTACTCCCCCAGGCGTGTGATCCCACAATCATGACTTCACCCAGTTTACAGATCGGTTTAAAGTACAATGCTAGTTAGAACACTGCTGATACAGTATTGTATTGTCTTCCATTCTTCCAGGATCAATATCCATGTTAAAGGATGGTGACCTCAATGTTAAGGAAGAACAACCTGAGGAGGTGAGGGAACACGAGTGTCTGGAGGACAAGGTCACGTGTGGGATATGCGGACACAACTGCTGTTGCGCCAACTACATAACAGTCCATATGGAAATGCACAGTGATGAATCTGAGAACTGTGGCAAGTGCGGGAAGGAATTGGGTGATCTTCCATCCACTTATGTCAAAGGTGGACGCATCTGCAGCATCTGCGCTTCTCGCTCCAGGAAACAGTTGCGCCTTCACCAGATTCTCCGGAACAGGGTCATCCATAAGGATTTGCCCGTCAGTGGGACGAAGAAGCGCTTTGAGTGCTCGCACTGCCCGAAGAGCTTTGTAGATCGCAAGTACTTCAGGGAGCATCTTCGCATCCATACAGGTGAGAAGCGTTACCACTGTTCCTTCTGCGGGATGGGTTTTGCGCACAGCCGTAACTTCAAGCGCCATGTCTGGAGGCACACTGGTGAGAAGCCCAACTGGTGCAACATCTGCAACAAGGGTATTGCTGGACACCTTGCCAGGCACATGCGCAGTCACTCCACTGAGAAGAGCTACGTCTGCAACAGTTGCCACAAGGGTTTCAACCGCAGTGAGCATCTCAAGAGGCACTTAAAGACACACCTTGGCACGCAGGAGGAATACCAGTGCCATCTCTGCTCCAAGAAATACCTGCGGAAGGAGCACTTGAAGCGACACGTTAGATCTCATGGGGACGGGACATTGGCGCTCCAGGGAGGAACTAGCTCCAATCAACTTAGTCCAGGTTAGATGATCATTTACTTTTATCATTTTTGATTTTTGAAATTGAAATTGATTTATTGCAGACGCTTTTCTTTTCAGTTGATGCACTCTTCTGTTTGTATCAGTTTGCATGATTTATAGCTTCTAAAGTTTAAGGTAACCAAATATACCATGACTAGTTTACTAGTCCACATAATTAACTTTTAGAAATGATTAAATTCAAACAAAACAAAAGGAACTAGTATGATCTTCTGACTTCTTCTCAATCAGAAAACAATCTTAATGCTCTACAGGGCTTAACATTTAATTGGGTCTGAAGGAAAGACCTGATGGTACCCAGAATCACCCAAACTTTGTTGCAGTTGTTCCAGTCCCCTCATTTTGGTTGACAAGGTCCTAGGAGCAACCCCTCGGTTCAGAGTCTTGTTAAGGAGTATTACAATAACTCAGTTTTGTATAGATCTTTATGGACATTATGATGTGTGTTTTATATGTATCATTATTTTATCTTTTGTCCTTTTGCTTGCCCTGCAGCAGTCAAGCCTGTTCGTCCACCAGTGAATGACCAGCCATACAGGGAGCATCCCTGCACATACGATGACGCTGTCTGTGGTCTTTGTGGTGACGCCTGCTGTTGCGTCAACTACATTCCTTTCCACATGGAAGTGCATGGTGAGAAAGCCGAAGACTACATCGAAGGCCGCAACCTCAAGAAGGGCGTTGCACCCAGACAAGGTAGTGATGGTGAGAAGACGGTCAAGGAGCACTCCTGCACCTTTGATGCTGTGACCTGTGGTCTCTGCGGGGAGGCATGCTGTTGTGCCAACTATATCCCCCTGCATATGGAGCTTCATGGTGAGAAAGCAAAAGATCTTGCCAAAGACCCCATCCTAAATAATGCCAAAGAGGGAATCCTGATAAAAGCTGAAGGTGAAAGTCTGAAGGAAGCCTGTGAAGCACCCCAAATTGCGGGGAAACAAGTGGAGGAGCACTCTTGCTCTCATGACAAGGTGAACTGTGGCATTTGTGGTGAGGGATGCTGTTGTACCAACTACATTCCTTTCCACATGGAACAGCACAATGAGCAGGCTACAGAGTCCATCGGAGAGGATGATATCATCAAGAAAGCGCTAGATGCCTCCGACATCGGAGACGATGTACAACCACACCCTTGTACTCATGAAATAATCAGCTGTGGCATCTGTGGCGAGCCATGCTGTTGCCCCAACTACATTCCTTTCCATATGAAACTGCACAGCGAGGTAATGGACCAAGAGCCGATCAACCAAGAGGAAGTTATCTGCGTTGCCAGTTCAACAACCTTCACTGATCAAGATGTAGCTGATACAGCAGGTATATTTATGAAAACTGGATGTTTGTCCATTTCATGGCCTTGTTTGTATTGTTTGTCACATCTTCGCAGACTCTTGTCTTCTTTTCTATGTGTCATTTACTCTTCTCTTTCCTTATCTCAATTCTCTCCTTGCTTTCTCTTTACTACTTTCCAATTCTCTTCTGAATTTCATGCATCACTGTTTGCTCCTTTAGAACAAGCACAAGGATCTTCAATTTGAAACTTCACCTTTTCTTCTCTTATATTCATTTGTCATTTCTAGATGTTATTCAATTTGTCACAGCTTCTGTAATTGAAACAGTACAAGTATTTGAAGTGCCAGAAGCAATCGCTCTTTAAGGTGAAGCACAAGGATCATCAATTAAAACTTCACCTTCTCTTATTTTACTTTTATTTGTCATTCCTAGATGCTGTTCAAGAAGTCGCATCTTCTGCAGTTGAAGTGGTCCAAACCCCAAGCACAAGGATCATCAATTAAAACTTCACCTTCTCTTATTTTACTTTTATTTGTCATTCCTAGATGCTGTTCAAGAAGTCGCATCTTCTGCAGTTGAAGTGGTCCAAACCCCAAGCACAAGGATCATCAATTAAAACTTCACCTTCTCTTATTTTACTTTTATTTGTCATTCCTAGATGCTGTTCAAGAAGTCGCATCTTCTGCAGTTGAAGTGGTCCAAACCCCAAGCACAAGGATCATCAATTAAAACTTCACCTTCTCTTATTTTACTTTTATTTGTCATTCCTAGATGCTGTTCAAGAATTCACATCTTCTGCAGTTGAAGCAGTAGAAGCGGTCCGAACCCCAGAGGCTGTTGAAGCGCCAAGAACGGTGCCTACACTGGTGCCGACACCAGAAGCTGTTGAAGTACAGGTGGTGAATAATGGCAGTGCTATCATAGAGGAACATGTGGAAGAATTTGACTGGGCCAGTGTTGCAAACTTCCTTCAGGGAACCCGTGAACCAGGTATATGATTTTGGAAACCTAGGAAGAGGGTGAGCTCTAGGCAGAGAGTGTTCCAGAGGAGAGAGAGAGAGAGAGAGAGACCTGCCATTTGCTCCTGGCTCCATTTTTTCAGAGGTATAATGGTAGGGTTGCTGTAGAGGTTTGGGTTAATGTTAGGTCAGTGAGGTATAGAGCTTGGTCCAGGGTTTGAGTTTTGAAGTTGTATAATTGATATTGATAATAAGGAATTGACTAGAGTGATTATTGCCGGAGCGTTTGTCGTGAAACCAGAGCGGAAATTGTAAGATGTAAAAGAAATCAATAGAAGAATTGAACCATGATTCCTAGTAATATATAGAACATGTCTAGCAGTTGGTTATTGAAATATTCTTGAAGATTTTTAGGAGCTGGTATTTCAATATCAGTGTAAAAGCAACGGTTGACAGTTCAAGTTACATGTTGAAGGATAGGGTGAAGTTGTTTTCTATTAATTTTTTGTTGACGTAATTGAGTTTATTTCTTCTCTAGACCCATTACCTGTTCCTCCGCTCCTCGCCAGCGGAAGCAACGTTGAACCATTGAACGGATCACCAGTCAAGAAGGAGCCCTCCACAGGTCATGCCGATGAAAACCAGGTGACGGATCATGAATGTCTTTATGCCGAGGTGACTTGCGAAACCTGCGACAAGCTCTTGTGTTGCATCAACAACCTCATTCCACACCTGGATACCCACAAATCCATCACTGTACGATGCGAGCTCTGCCAACTGGACGTGGAGATGACCAAGACCGTCACAGTGCTGAAAGACGGGGTGAAGATCTACAAATGCGGCACCTGCATGATGGGCATAACAACGATGTCCTCAAGCCCCTCCAGGACATCTCAGGTAAGAGCTGGTGAACCACGTGGCATGGCGAATAAGAATATTCCATGTCCACACTGCAGCAGAGTGTTGAAGAGCCGCAAGGATTACACTCGCCACGTAAAGATCCACGCGGAAGTCAAACCCTACAAGTGCGACATTTGTGACAAGGAGTTCACGGCGATGGCCAACCTGAGGCGTCATCTGGGCGCGCATGCCGGGGTGAAGCCGCATGAATGCCAGATCTGCGGGCAGTCCTTTAGTGGCCACATGGCTCGTCACATGAGGACCCACACGGGCGAGAAGAAATACAGCTGTGAGATCTGTGACAAGGGATTTCAACGCTTGGAGCATCTGAAGAGGCACCTTTGGCAGCATGTCAAGGATGGAACCGCTTCAAGTTCTCATAAACAGCTACGTGAGTAGAAAGCAAAGATTCATCCAGCCTAGCCATTATCCCTTGTCCTAGTAACTGTACCAAAGTCTCAACTGTGCCAAAGTCTGTAGATTGTGCATTCATGTAGCTTTAGCCTGCATGTGCTTCAAGGTGGTGTCTTCCGGTTTGGCAGCGTAGTGAACTCTTCTTTACACTAACGTTTCGGACTTTATAAAACTAACATAGCTCTAGCTGGCATGTGCTTCAAGGTGATGTTTTAAGGTTTGGTAGCATAGTGAATTCTTCTTTGCACTAATGTTTGAGACTTTATAAAAACTAACATAGCTTTAGCCGGCATGTGCTTCAAGGTGATGTTTTAAGGTTTGGTAGCGTAGTGAATTCTTCTTTGCACTAACGTTTAAGACTCTATAAAACTAACCATCCTTCTTCTTGTGCTGTTTGCATGCTATGTGCAGTAGGCTTATATACCAAAGACATCATTTGCCAAAACGGAGGTCGTTTAGTTTCCCCCTAAAAGAGATTTTGTTTTTATTTAAGGATTCAAAAAAGAAAAAAAGAGATCATACAAAAATAAACATAAAGAAATTCTAAAAACATGTGTATTGTACTTTATTTTTAAAAAGTTTGTTCTCTGTTAAGAGTCAGCCATTTTGTGACCATGTCAAATATTTCCAGTAATTGAAGGAAAAGAATTTCATTCTCTGGAACTCCAATGAGTCCAATGAAATTTGTTCTCCCCCCAATTTTTGTTATTTACATTTTATGCAAATTTGCATAAATGGTACTTTGATGTCCATCTTGTGTTTTTATTGCAATGTTATAACATGTTTGTTTATTCTTCTGCTGCATGATCAGTGCCTTACATGTATATATTATGCTTAATATTTACAAGTTGCCTTTTGTTTTTCTTCTGTGTGGTGTTCTGTTTAGTCTTGGAATTATTTTGGTTTGTTTGGATACATTTTGTGATGACTAATCCTATCATATCGATTGCTACAAGTAAAAAAAAAAAGAAACAAAATGCAGAGGTGACCAATCACTTGAAAAAAAGAGACTTGTGTACAGCTTATATCGTCAGCATTTTTATGAATCAATGAACCCATCATATATACAGTCAAACCTGTCTATTAAGGCCACCCAAGGGAGACAGAAACAGTGGCCATTGTAGACAGGTGGCCTTTCTAGACAGGTTCTACCACACATAGTTCTTTCTCGAGGGAGACAAATACATGGTCAGTTGGTCACTATAGACAGGTGGACGTTACAGATAAGTGGCCACTAAGACAGGTTTGACTGTACGGTACGGATTTGTTGGTTTATACTAACGCCAACAAAATGTTCAAGATCACCTCCAAAAACTTTACCCAGCTCTCTATGGGTAAAATGAAAAGAAAAGGATGTATGGCACCTAAATCTTCTGTGTGTGGGGTTTTCACAGCATCCTTATCTCAAAGAAACTTGAGTTAATTCTAAAACACATTGACATGTTTCAATGAGGTATCCAAGAACTTTAAGACTTATATGACAGTTTTGAGAAACAGCCCTGTTCCCTTTAATACCTGAATACTACAACTCATTATGTTGATAATGGAGGTGATTAATAATTGTGTTTTTTGCTTTTTCTTGTCTCAGTTGAATTAGGCATCACGGCGGACTCTGCACAGCCCAGCGAGGCAGCGCCCTCTAAGCCCAACTGGTGCCAGATCTGCGAGAAGGTGATACCGGGACGTCTTGCCAGGCATATGATAACACACAGTGATGTCAAACCCTATCAGTGCAGTGAATGTGACAAGGCTTTCTTCCGATCAGAACACCTGAAGAGACATCTTGAAGTCCACTCCAGGAAAACACAATTTACTGGGGTACTGTCGACACCGTGAGGTGACTGGAGGTTGGAGTGAATCATTACTGTAAACCAATTCATTCACCTTACATGTTTTATCCCAACTAAAACCTATGCGACAAGCCTTTTCTTCTGTGAGAACATTTGGAAAGGCATCTCAAAATCCCAGCTTGGAGAGGACAATTTACAGGGGTGCTGTCGACACCCTGAAGACATGAAACCAATTCCTTCACTATATATGATTTATCCCAAAGTAAAACCTATGTGACAAGACTTTCCTTCTGTGACATCATCTGAAAAGGCATCTCGAGGTCCATGTCCGGAGAAGACAATTTACTGATGTGCAGTTGACTCCCTGAAAAGACATGGGGTTGGGGTGAATTATTGCCTTGAACCAATTCCTTCACCTTACATGTTTTATCCCAAAGTGCAACCTATGCGACAAGACTTTCCTTCAGTGAGAACATCTGGAGAAGCATCTGGAAGTCTAAGCTTGGAGAGGACAATTTGCCGGGATGCAGTTGACTCCCTGAACTGACATGGGGTAGGGCCGAATTATTGCTTTGAATCTTTTCCTTCCTGTGTATTGATATCTTCCATCCCCTGAGAGCAACCAACGTGACAAGGCTTTCTTTCAGTGAGGACAACTGAAGAGACATTTGGAAGTCTACGTTGATGAGGATAGTATTTTGGGTGCATTCACCACCAATGGGATGCAGAATTCGATGGTTGCATTGCTCAAGATTCAACTACATCGTAATCTAGGACCCAGCACTGACTTTCTGCCAACGGGGTCAGAATTGAACATTTAGATTAGACTTTGGTGCCCATAAGCACCAGGGCTTGTATTCAATTCAATGCTTATGTCAGAAATAAGAGTACACTATTTTACTCGGTTTTGGGCTAAGATATATTCTCACAATGTAGCCAACTTTGACATACATACACCATGTACATGTATATATGTTTATCTTTAAATAGATGTAGGAAGTAAGTGTAAAGGATTTAAAGGAAAGTTATAATTGGTTTATTTGTAGAAAATTTAATTTCCCCTTGTGACGATTAAAAAAAAAAAATTGGAGGTAAGAGCCCTTAAAATGGCTTCTAGAGTTTCTTGTTCTTGTTTTTGTTCTAGAGGCCAAGGTCTGGCTATAATATTGAGATAAGAGAAGTGAAAAGTGTCCAGCTGAGGCAATATGATAGCAAAAATTCCTCAATTGCTGCCAAAAAGATAATATTATAACTGTGCTCCCCAAGATTGTTAAATGTTCATAGTGCATGCTGCGATACGAAATATTCCCCGACATTATTGAACAGTTTTTTATAGACATTAAGATTACATGTGCGGGCCACTTCCAAGGAATGTGGGTTGAGACCAATTATTTTACATGAAAAAGCATGCAAGTGCTTTGATTTACATACTATGCTACATGTACATGGAAGCTACTGGGCCTAGAAGCTACTGATCGGTTATCTAAAAAGGAAGCATTTTACATATTTTGCATCGTGCCATAGAAGACACTCAAAAATAAGAGTTGGATAGAGAAATCAATGAAAATGGCAAATTTCCAGCAAAAGTCAATAACAATCTGTTACAATAATGTTGTATTATTTATCTTTCTGTAGAATAATATGCTTACTTATTTAATTCATAACTGATAAAAGTACTTCATTTGTAATTTCTGTGTAATCAAGCATTTATATTTTGTCCTTTTGTCTATACTAGTGCACTGTCATCAAAGTTTCATTAATTCATTTAACACGGCAAAAAGAAATAATGTGATGTTTATAAACCACTTTAAAAATTCAATTTGACTTCATTTTATGTAGAATATTCAATATTGATAATTTCTCGTGGATGCACATTCATTCTCGTGGTTGTATTGTAGTGATATCACAGAGTTAATTTGTATATCTTTTGTTCCAAATCCTTAGCCTAAAAATATGTTTGTTGTCTATTTTCCTCTTTTTTCCCCCATAAGAAAATAGTCAATTTTCTAGGATAGCCAAAATATATACATTTTTTGCATGTGAATACGACCAGGGAGGCAAAATGTATCTAGACGATTCACAAAGAGCTCCGTTAAATGGGAAAGTACATTTGACATTTGGTCAAAGCATATACTTTCTTGTAAAGAGTCGGTGTATATATTTTATTTATTTTTCCATGTATGTGTACAAATGATGTTCATTGATATTGGATTGTTATGCTGAAAAAATTATATTCACTTTTCGTTGGTTGGGGTTGTCTCGACAAATATGGATATTGAGAAGAAAAATTAAAACAGTGATAAATGGAAGAGGTCAAAACTTCTAAGAGCTCTTCAGTGCCACTTGGGTAATAATACAGTCAAACCTGCTTTTAATTTGTGACCCCCTGTCTACAAAGACTACATTTTTTGTTGCCGTTAAAAATGGTTTCTCATTGAAACATGTACTAAAGGAACCCGTCTACAAAGACCACTTTTTGTGTTTCCCTTGGGCGGTCGCTATTGACAGGTTTGACTGTATTTCACGATGCGCAGGTGGAAGTATTGTGTTCAAAGGAAGGAAATACATTAAAGCTCTTCGGGAAGCACCTCCATTACGTTAGAAGTGATTATTCTAAAGTGTGCAAAGTGGGCCCTCTCCACCACCCACGTGTGTACCATGTGCCATCTACACACTGGGCCCAGTTTCACAAAAGTTGTTATCAATAAAATCTGTCGAAGATCTACCACAAATCTGCTCGCAGCCAGGAGGAGGATCCGTAAGGATTTCAGTAGCTTATAACAATTATCGTATCTTGTTATTGATTAAAAGTTTTATGAAACAGGGCCCTGGCTGTTTCCTGTGCCCCATTTCACAAAACTTGTCATCAGTGACAAATGACAGTTTTTGTTAGAAGCTAGTGAAATCCTTGCTTCTGATTGGTTATCAGCAGATTTGTCACTGATTTTTGTCATTTGTCATTGAAAAAAGGCTTTGTGAAACCAGTCCCAGATGTCTAGCAGCATGTTGCTTAGTGTATACTATGTACTAGACCACTATGAATAGTTTAAAAGTTTGTTATACAAAATGTGTAATTTAATTCATTCTTCTATGTTCGTTTCCCCAGAATTTAATGACAAACTACCTCTCGAGAACAGTTACGTTGTAAAAAAGTTTTGATTTTCTCATGTCTTATCTCCTTTTTGCTTCTTTTCCTTTCTGCTATCTGTTTACCTCTATTTCCTCATCATTTTCATGCTCCCTTTCATGTCTTATCCTCATTCCTTATTTTCAGTTGTACAATTGTACTTATTTATTCCTCTTGTATTTATTCAATATATTCCATTCGCTCATTTTTACATTGATTTGTATTGTGAATTCATCGTATCAACAAATTTGAGAAATTCTTTCTTTATTTTACTTTTCGTTTTGCATACTCTGAGCACCCGTAGCTGACCCATTGTATGTAGTTTGTATTGCAATGGCACAGAAATGAAAAACTGAATGTATACTAATATTTTCTTGCCACGCCTAATTGACAAGTTCAAGGGATTTGCCACAAATGTTTATAATAATAACAACAACAACAATCATAAGAGTGGGTTCCAGTAGAGCACTTGACAATCCACAATTATTACCATGGCTGCCATGCCATTATGGTGCTCTAGCATTTCAAGGATTAATTCCTGCCAGGTTGAGGTACCCTTTGACCTCACCTGGGTCGAAGAGGCAACAGTAGATCAACGTCTCGCAAACCATGTGATCCACAGTCTGGTGACACATCCACTAGACCATGGCACCTACGCAACAACTGCATTCGAGATTTTAGTATTCTTGACAATCATGAATTTTGGTAGCCTTTCTAAATCGGCTTTATAACAAACAAAATATCACCAGAATCAAGAAAAAAATTGAAGATAATCAAGAAAAGAAAGAAATTTTGAAGTGTACAATGTCTTAGATTTATCATACTTGGTAATGGATTGGGACACAAATTCCCCAGTACTTCGGTCTAGCCTGAATACAGTCCCATGTTTTCTGATAGATAATTGTTCTATTTGCACATACTGGTACATGTATCTCAACATGCAAGTGCAGTTTTGGTCAAGGGAATTCTTATTAAAAAGGAAGACTGTCTTCCAGTCATCGTGTGTCATTATTTCGATAAGAGACTTTTATTTTTATTTTTTTAATTTGAACCTTCATAGACATGTATTACAAGTAGAAGGGCACCAACCCAGATTTTGTTCAATATATAATCAAGCATTAGATTTGGCTAGTCAGCCAGGCAAGCCTCTAGCAAGCTCTTGAGTCATTTTAGATAACTTTTGTGCAGGCATTATGCCTAAAGTTTGAGTATATCAATGAACTTATCTATTCTGAGGTGAAGGCAAGCCCAGAATTGTGTTCCATATAATTGTTGCAGATTTATTCACTTTCATGCATGGTAGTTCAGTTTGGCAAGCTCATGCATATTAATCTGATAAATATTCATGTGAAAGACTGATTGTTCATGCATATTAATCTGATGAATATTCATGTGAAAGACTGATTGTTCATGCATATTAATCTGATGAATATTCATGTCAAAGACTGGTTGTTTATGCATATTAATCTGATGAATATTCATGTAAGACTGGTTGTTCATGCATATTAATCTGATGAATATTCATGTCAAAGACTGGTTGTTTATGCATATTAATCTGATGAATATTCATGTAAGACTGGTTGCTCATGCATATTAATCTGATGAATATTCATTTGAAAGACTGGTTGTATAATGTTGTCATTTTATATTTGTTTACAGGCACTGATAACCAAGATTAAGGCACTGAACAACAAAGACAGTCATTGGATGCTTTATTTTGATACACTCAGAATTACTAAGTTACATGTGTATTGTGAAGTAATAGAGAATGTTGATTTTTGTAGTGATGAAGTTGTGAATATTGTGCTGATTTGTTGATTTATTTAGCCATTAAAGAGAAGTTATTTCGGATATTTTGTGCAGTTAGATTCAGGATTCCTGTCATAAGGCTAAATAGCGAGGTTGAGTGGATGAGAGAAGTTGGATTGTTATCACCTGGGCATAAGTGCTAGAGAGAGAGAGGGAGAGAAAGAAAGAGTGAAGAGAGGGAGAGAAAGAAAGAGAAAGAGTGAAGAGAGGGAGAGACAGAAAGAGAAAAAGTGAGCATCTGATGGGGGAGAGAGAGAAAGAGCGAGAGAGAGAAAGGGGAGAGTAAACTAGAAAATATAAAGTGAGAAAGCAAAAGTATGGAAAGAAGGCCGAGGGGGAGAAAGAAAAAAAGAAAAATGAGAGAACAGAAAATAGGAAAAGACTGTCGGAGAGAAAGGACCCCAGCTGAAAAGCTTAAATTGAGTCCAGTCTTAATGACTATAACATGACTGGGATCATAATATATCTGTAAAGTGCTTGGACACATTGAAGGTGTATTGAGCGCTATATAAACCAAGATTTTATTGTAGTTATTAATCTTGTGCCCAAATTCCAATATTCCACATCAAAATGTGAAAATCTTGAGGCAATTATTTACCAGTTATAGGAAAACGGAAAAAACCTGTGTGTTGCAAGGAAGAGGGGGAGGGGAGGACAAGCCAACAGTTTTGATAGAAGGCGCAGGGTGGTCTCTCAACACAGGTTTCATGACAACATTCTAAATACTTTGAACTTTGATTTATCTATAACCAAATTATTGATATATCTGTCAACACTAGCCCACAGGCCATAGAGAGAGAGTGAGAAAGAGAGTGAGAGAGAGAGAGACAGAGAGAGTAAGAGAGGGAAGAAGAGGATGGATAAAATTGTGGGAACAATGGACATAGTTTATCATCACAAATGCAATTACTTCTCATCATCGAATTAAAAATTATGTTTTTTACGTCTTATGATTTTTGTTCTATTTTTGTTTTTCTTGAATTATTGAAACCACAAGGGTCTATATACCCTGATTATTATCTGGGCCCCGTGACACAAAACTTACCATTGATGGTAACTTTGCCATCAATAGTAACTACTATGGAAACCTTGATTTTGATTGGCTGTTGAGCCCTGTTACCATTGTAGTTGCCATTGATGGCAAAGTTACCATAAATGGTAAGTTTTATGCAACAGGGCCCTGGAGTTTGTATAATTGTACCATTCGCATTATTGTATGCTATTCTACGTATCTTTTAAATTTGCTTGTAAAATATGAACAACTTAGCCACTGGCTGCTAATCACGTTTGTATCATACCATGAATAAAAAACATGGAAAATGCAAATTGGCTACATTTAGGCCCGAATTCACAAAGGGGGTTTACATTTAACCCATGGTTTAAACCCTCATTTACATAACCCATGGTTTAAAATAAGTGCAAATTGAGGCGTACCTTGCCTTGCGCGCATCTAATATTGGACCTCTGACTTGTGTCGCGCTTATTTTGCGCTTATTTTAAACCATGGGTTATGTAAATGAGGGTTTAAACCATGGGTTAAATGTAAACCTCCTTTGTGAATTCGGGCCTTAGAGAGTACAAGAACAACAGAAACAAGTTTAGTACATGTCATATTCGTTTCTTCCTCTCAAGGAATCTATATTCCTTTAATCCATATTTATTTTTCTTGCATTAAAGATTGCCATGCATATTACAGATAGGTACAGTATATTCATTCCTTGAATAAATACACATGTTATACAGAGTATAACTAGAAAATAAAGCACCATCTTTTTTCCACACTATACTACAAATAAAAAAGAAAATCACCCCACACAATAAATATTCAACAATACGCAATACATAGAAAATTAGGCCATTTAGCTACGTATTCAAATGAGACGTTTTCCCTTACCAAAGGACTCACATGAAATGATGTTCTGCCGCTCCAAACAACAAAATTTCTCATATCCATTCTACATGCATCATTCATTGCTAGGTTAGAGAAACCTCTAGCAAGCCTTAAAACCTCTAGGAAGCCTTGTAGATCCCCACGGGTACTTGCCAAAGCATAAAAAAAGATATCAGGAAATATTCCATTTATTGTATTAAACAAATTGGCAACAAATAACCTTACTTCTGCCTATAACATACACCTCGAAGCAAACAAATAAATACATAAATACCAGTATTATTATTCTTTCCATGAGGAATATTCAATTTCATGAGCTGAGTAGAAAATGACGACGTATCTTACGCTTTGAGCAAAAGCACACAGATAACCATGCAATTTTAAAAACAGCACCTCTTGGTTTGCAAAAAGCACCTGAATTACCTTAAAATTTGTTTCAATATCTCATAGAATAATGGGTTGTGAGAACAGGAAAAAAGGCAAGTAAGCATTTCAAGAGCTTGCAGGGAAATATCATAACTTGTTATAAGGGCCAAATTTGTAAACAAATCACAATTGAAATCTTTCCTCAAAGTATGGTGGCAAAATATTCATTATTACAAAAATTACAGCCATTTCCCTTTACAAATTTTAGTTTTGCAACTGGCAATGTTTTATTCACCCATTTGTTGTGTACAAAATGAGGGCTTCAATTTATACTCATAGAGAGAAAACCACACAGGCTTTTGATCTGAAATTTTGCACATACACGTACTTTCATAAACATATCTTGCTACTACAGACAAATTTTGAGATAAGTTTTTGAGGGCTTGCAAATCCCTGATAGGGGTTTTAAATACGTCAAGGCCAAGACAAAAGATGTGCGTGCATCCTTGGGAGGATGTTCGTTTAAGAGACAAACCATTTTCTCACAATGTGATTTAATGTGCAAGTTAAGGATGTCATTGTGGAAATGTAGGTAACACTAGGTTCCATACAATTAATAAGAATAATATTGAATGGTTTTCCTTCTGTTGGACACACAGGTTATAGCACTTCCTGTGATATTTCATTTGTTGAATTTTTGATTTGTGCCATTTTATGTTTCTTGAGAATGTAACATATTTTAAAAGCTTACATCTAAAAGTATTCAACAAAGGCCCTAATGCAACCAGTCTACGTTTCATTCTTGAGCTCAACATAACACCAAATTTACAAGGGATATGAATAATTTAGTTGTTAATTGTACTCAACAGCTCTTTCAATTTCCTACATTGTATCTCACTCGAGGCCATTTAATACTATACATGTATAAATATTAACAAACTAACTCAAAACAATGGTTCCACATAACACCAAACATGTAAGCTGCAAGGCAGTATCTAAAAATAAATATATCTCAACATTTCTAAATCAATAATTCAGTTAACAACTAAATTATTCATAACGTTACCAAGTTTTGTAAAATTTTTACTATTATTAATAATTATGTAAAAATTGATTTGTACCGATTTGTATTCATTGAGAATGTGACATATTTACATGCTTACATCTTAAAGTATTCAACAAAGGCCCTAATTCCACCAATCCACGTTGCATTCTCGAGTTACGAAAAACATAAAATTTACAAGGGGTATGAATAATTCAGTTGTTAACTGTATGTGCAAAGCAAACTATGTATGAAAGTGTTAGCTGTGAAATTTTGTGACAATGTATCATGATCTCGTAAGGAAAATTTTTATGAGGTTGGGGCAAAGAGAGAGCACCAAACTAACCCATCCTTTTAGAGTTAAAGCTAATTGTTCATCATTTAGTGTGTTAAAACACAAATTTTCCTTTCCTTAAAAATGATATTTCTTAAGTTCTGCAAAAATTGAAATTTCATAGATAATCTACAAAACCCTGTTTTAGATCTATGTTTCACTCCAGAAATATATTTAATTTCTGTTTGCAGTCCAGCTCTGTGGAATGCTTTTTTGCTTCATCACTCATTAAGTGTTTTTAAGTACCTTGAAAGGATTAAACCCTTCCGTTTCTCTACCTGACAAATTTAAGTCGATCGGCACAGATATTTGGAATGTTGAACACTTTGGTTGCTTTGGTCGCCTCTCTGTACAGTCGTGAGTTTGCCACACAAACATTTCTGCACCCTACAGTAAGCACCAAAGGTGAGAAGGTTGCTTTGTGCAACGCAATGGCTTTGATAAATTACCCATTGCCTGTCTTGATTAGCTCCATGACAACCCTTTTAACACAGGTATAGATTAATCTTGCGCTGCAAACAGTTAAATAATCTTGGAGCCTTTGGTATATTTATATCGTGATAGAAACAAAGGGGCACAGCTAGATTATTTGCATGGCATATAAAGAGGCAAAAAGGCAATTATAAAGGCACAATTTGAAAGGTTCATTTGAAGATAATTACTTTGACAAATGCCAGCAATAGGACCCTTTACAAGAAACACAAACAAATTGAAAACAAATGAAACCCGTTTCTGTTAGGAATGAAAAAGGTTGGGTTCCTGCCCATGGAAAATAGGCTAATTTACTTGTGCTGTTGCAAAGACATCTAATGCTGCCTGATACATTTCGGCAAAGTGCTATCAAACATTGGAGATTCATGTACAAATTTTTTTTATCATATGCTAAGGGCATGCACAGACGACCCCAGAAAGTACACCAATCACTAACAAATATTCTGTTTTGTATGGCTTGCCAGTGCGTCTCTACAGATTGTCACAATGTGAGAGAGAAGGGGGAGGGCGTGCCCGGTAGAGGGGTGTCATTTACACCCAACAGGATCCTTTGGCTTGTATGACAAAGGACTCTAAATCTACAGATTGTCACAAATCAAATCCCTTTCATTGGAAAGTATGAGGGACGTGAGAAAGAAGGGGGCGGTCGTGGCCGGTAGAGGGGTGTCATATATACCCCACAGGATCCAGCATCCCCTCCCAATTTGGCTTGCAGTAACAGCGGACTTGGTTCACCGTACCTGTATCATGGCTAGAAAAAAAAGAACAAAGAAGGATTATTATTTCATGACGTATAATGTGGTACATAGAGCAAAGTAATGTTTATCTGTTTGGGAGTTTGTTGTGCATTTTATGTTTGAAAGTTGAAAGACAGTACCAACTTTTACACCTGACATTGTATAACAATTAACAAGTAGATTTTTTTCAGTAAACTGTAAACGTATTCTCCTTTCTCCTCTTCTTCATCTCCTCATCATCATTATTTTTCCTCTCCTGCCCTTACGCTCCCTGTCCGTAGGCTCCTTTCCTCCTTTTCTTCATCTCCTTCATTATTACAGTTTGTTGTCTTCTCTTCCTAAATGCTTTAACACAAGTTCTCATATCCTCCTCCTAATCCTCATTATCTTTCCGTTCCTCTCTGGTACGTAGTCAAGATACAGGCTTGTTCCAACCCACTCTCATCATCAGCATCACCACTACCACCATCATCACAATGAAAACTACTCCCATCACCATCACTATCATCATCTTCACCATCTTTATCATCACAACCATTATCACCATCATCGACATCGACATCATCACCATCATCACCACTACCATCATCATCATCACCATCACAACCATCATCATCATCACCATCACCATCATCACCATCACCATCATCATTGAAACTCACCCAGCCATCGGTACAGGTATATCACTACAGTGATACTGGTAGGGATCTGGTACGTAGTCCGACTCCATAGCGATCCGGGCCTGCTCTAACTCATCCTCCATTTTGAGGGAGTTCTCCTGGGGGAGCGCCCAGTAGTCGTTGCTTTCAACCTCCATAGACTGAAAGAAAACATGACATTCCATTGCATATTGTTATTCATATATTTATATATCAGACAGTTTCTGTGACTTTGTGTACATTTTTTCTATCATCATTATCTATCTGCTTGTATTTATCAGGGATGCCAGTCGTTTTACTCACTGGACCTGAAAAGAAGCCAGAACACGTTAAAGCCCTATACATGTATTTGCTGTACAATATAAAGCCTGAAAAAGCCTGAAATGGGAAGTTGTCAGTGCCTGAAATCAAGCAAAAGCCTGAAGACTGACATCTCTGATTTATATTTGTATTTGAAATCGAACCCCAAGTTTTGGTTGCAATGAAGAAATAGTAATATAATGTACTAAACCAACATACAATCAAAAGATATAATTTTGTAAACTGAAAACTGTATAGTGTACCAACGTGAAATTAAAAATTTTCTTTCGCAAAATGAAAATAAAACATTATAAGTACAACTGTAGTGTATGTATTCCACTATTTAGTCCATTCATTTAGCATTTTTTAAGTACTCAGTAACCATGGACACCCCCAAGGACCAGCTGTTTTAGGGTTAAGCCTCGCAGAGCATTCGGTAAAGGATGGGTTTCCTGATTGGGGGTCTTTCTGGAGTCAGTAGATACTGGAGAGTACATTATGCTATAACAGTAAGTTGCAAAATTGGAGTCACCTCTCAGTGACCTTTATTTACACTAGTCGATTACCTACTATTCTGCACATTATAGTGCACATTCTCCACTTCATGGGGAGCATTGCAGCTAGTCGCCTTTTTACAGGTGCACAAACGCTAATCCAACCACAATGATCTTCGCAGCCAACTGGGTACCCATTTGACACCTGGGCGGAGAGAAGCAGTGTAGATAAAATGCCCTGATCAAGGACATACATGTAAGTACCGAGCCAGGGCTAAAACCCACAATCTTTCCATTTCAAGTCTAGAAAATAAACCATTCGACTATGACGTCTCTAATCCGTTAGGCAGACTTACCTTCATGTATTGAAGTTGTGATTGTAGTTTATCTGCTTTGGCCCGAAGTGATTCTTGTCTTGCTTGCTGTAGCTCAGGGGTTCTTATTTGTTTCTAAACAAAATTAAAAGAAAAAAGATATGATTGATATGTTTTAGGCTGTTTTTTTTTAACGCAGTGAGCTTGATCGCCTAGTGTTACGATCTCTTGATACCAAATTAAAAAAATTTCAACCAAAAGGTAAAGCGCAGCACCAGGGCGCAGCACTGCGTACGGCCAAAATGAACATTTTTCAACACATATATTGTACACAATACAGAATTGTCAATTTGCAGAAATGTGAATAGTGACTATTACCGTAGTCAATAAGCAATAATTCAAATGTGCTTATTCTTTATATCGTCTATTTCAATAAAATACTTAAATATCACTGTGAGAAAAAAAGCACTTTTACCTCACGAAATCCTAAAAGAACCCCTCCGAACAGAAACACATTTTTTACACTGCCAACTAACCTCTAGTTGTTTGCGAAGGTTTTGAGGAGTCTGCCAGCAGCTGTTGGAATCTTGATCAATCTCCACCCTGGGGCTACTCGGCAAAGGCTCCTCGTCCGATCCCAACCCCAGCCTCTTCGCCCCGCCCCCTTGACAATGTCCAGTCTCCCCCCGTCCCTCTCTGTCCAGTTCGGCATTGTCACCTCCCCTGCAGGACACGTCCGCGCCGACCAGCTCGCAAACCTGCCCTCCTGCCATGAGAGCCACTTTGGGATTTTTTTCTGATTGTTCGGTTGGGGTTCTTCCCTTGGTCCCATGTGATCTCTTTGACGTTGGTGAAGTGACGGTGACATGTGAGGTACTTGGTGCTTCAATGGTTGATGGGTGATGGCAGGGAAAGGTGTCTCTGGAAGGCAGTCGTCGTCCATCGCAAGGTCCGAAGAAGAACACATCTTCTTTGCTACTGGACAAAACTGGGAGGTAAAAAGGAGTTATGGTTGTCTGATTAAGTTGTAAAACAAATAATATACCTCACTTTAGAAATCTAGCCATCTGATTGGTCAAAATTGGAGTCCTGATTTTAGCCATGCCCCGCCTACCAGTCAATAGTCTTTTGAAAAGTGCCCTCATACTGCGATCCCCACTGGTTTACGTGTTAAAATTGTCTTTGTGCGAGCGCGGACACCATACAGTGCTTTTTGTCTGCGATTCCCAAATGATTGAAACTTTCAGTCATTTTTCCAGCGAAGATTAAGAGACAATATCTCAGATTTTCTGTGATGTTTTAACCAATCTTTACTCAAGAAAAGGATAAGGTAAGAATTCTTGGTAGATTTTTGTGTCAATTCGGTATATAAAAGAGATATCGACTGCTTTAATATTCGAGGACTAGCTGTTTCTATACTGGCTCGCGGGAAAGTTGCATCCCGACATCACCCCTTGGGTGATAGCAGCGGATGCAACTTCCCCTTGAGCATATAAAAACAGCCAGTCCTCTCGTAGCAGTCGATATCTCTATACTGCCTACAAGCAAATGGGAAGGTTGATGATAAAGTACTGGTATATATAGATTATATGTTTACTCTGAAATTTCAGACTTATCAACATGAAAAGAAATTATGTACACTGCATGTACACAGAAATGCGCACAAGTATATATGGGACTACACATTTATTATTTATCTTTCCGTTCATTGATTCTTTAAAATATTTCCTTCGTTAATTGGTTCATCCATTTATGATTGTCATTATTTATTCATATTCTATGCTCATTTTATTTACTGATTCATTCATCCATTCACTACACCCAGTTCTCTATCTACCTGTATTCATATATTGTATTCTATGACTGTTTCTAAAGATGACCCATTCATTCATTCAACAGTTAATTCATTCATTTCATCATTAGTCTACCGGTACTTACATGTACATGTATCTATTCAATTATCTATACTTTTACTTTTAAAGGTACTATGTCCCATTTGCAGGCCAAAAAAATGAAATGGTTAAATTACAACGGTATTTGAAAGACAATACTAATTTAGAACTTCCCTAAAAAAGGGGGCTTGAAAATGTCTTTAAGTGGGAAAATAACGACTATTAGTTGTCGAATCGACTTAGGAGCTATAGAGCCAGTAAGTAATAGTCTGATTTTTCAGACCATTGTACCGAATGGTCGTACGTTTTATGCTGCGCAAAGATTCAATCAGTTTAATTTTGGCCATTACAAGAAGTGGGTTATTGATGTAGACAAATGCTCATGTACCCTTTACAGCTCATTTTATGTATGTTATTACCAAAGATGAAAAAAGCCAGTCAGTCACTCAATAGTGTCTGACAGTGAAGTCTAGCAAGTAAACGGGTTTCCTTGCATAATTTGAATATTAGGACACTGCTAACGTTTAAATTTCACAGATAGGACATACATGACATATTCATAATTCCTGCAAAGTTCTACAGAATTTGATGTTGGCTGCAAAAGGGACATAGTATCTTTAAAGTCTAGACGAGGGTTAGAAAGAGGGACCAACCCAGTTTTTACCTGTACCTCTCACTTTTTACTGTATTTACTTCACTGTTGGCTATTGACTGCACATGCACCCCATCACAGTATAGCTTCAAGAGTGAGCTGCAAAAGGGATTAATGCTTTAAGGTTCAAGGTTACTACAGTCAAACCTGCTTTAGTGAACACCTGTCCACAAAGACCACCAGTCTACAAAGACCACTTTTTTTGTTTCCCTTCAAAATGATTTCTCATTCAAACATGTACTAAAGGAACCTGTCCACAAAGACCACCTGTCTACAAAGAACACTTTTTGTGTTTCCCTTGGGCGGTCGCTATAGACAGGTTTGACTGTATAATTTACCTGATCATGTGGTTCCTCAGCTTGGGTAAATGTTGATTTTCTCTTAGTCCCATACATTCCAAAGAACGTCTTACTCATGTCCCAGCTTGGGGGCAGCCCCACCTGATCACATGATGAAACTTCCATCACCGCCAGGCACCAATCTTGATCAAACTGTGAAGAAAAAAATAAATAATCAGAAACACATTTTTGTCATTTGTGTAGTATTCCAATGATTCAGAGCGGCATAGCCATTGGAGCATACATGTACTTTATGTGTACAGTAGTAACAAATTTAAAGAGAAATAATCATTTTAAAGAACGCTGCTTAGGAATTAAAAAAAAAAGATGTATTGCCCTTTATGACCGACCCAAAAATCTTTTCGTTACCGCTTTTTGGAGAAAAAAATGTTAAATGAATAACAAATTTGTATTTTGTTTGTTTAAATGGGATATAAATTGCATAAAATCATCAAATTATTCCCAAATTCTCACTCGTCTCCTGCCCTAGTTTTGAAATCCTGCTAGCATTTTAAACAAGTAGACCCCGGCCTCGCGTACGTGTAGTATACCATGCACTGCACCAACTAGAAACCAGCGAGATTTGGATGACGTTCCAGAATCCAGGTAATAGGGACTTTTCGATTTGCACGTTCATAAGCGAACTGCGACGTATGCGGTCATTTTTAAGCAGGGTTGACGAGGCACGCTGACTGTTGTTCGTTACCTTTTCGATTTTACACAACTACGACGTCGCTTAGTGAGCGGGAAATTCGATCGAATAGCGAAAGCTCCAACACCAAATTTGGTGCATGGACTGTTCTAAAAAATTATGCTGCAACAGATTAGCGATGCATAAATAAAATGTGTTCATTTTATGAATTATTCTGCTTAGTGAGCTCGAAATTCGATCGACAAGCTAAAGAACCAACACACCAAATTCGGTGCATGGGACTGATCTCGAAAATTATGCTGCAACAGATTGGCGATGCATAAATAAAATGTGTTCATTTTATGAATTATTCTGCAACAATTTTGATTTAAGGGAAATTACAAACACGAAAATGTGTTAATTTAAGAGAATTCACGCTTCCACCACTCTCAGGTTCTAGAATTAGGTCAATTGGGTCCATTTTGTGACTTCAATGTGATGTTTTGTGCCTAACTGCCTACAAAAGATTGCTTACGAACATGTACCGTCACAGTTTGCGAACGACGGCAAAACAAGGGCGAACGCGTTTGAGAATTCTGCTACGAACGATGAGCTCGTCGATGCGCATGCGCACTGCTTCAATAGTTACCGCATACGTCGCAGTCCACTAGTGAACGTGCAAATCGAAACGTCCCTATTGAGTTTTTTGGGCGACGGTTGCTGTTTTGAGGGGGAAAAAAATTAATAATCTGACCGACCGACCCAGGTTCTGGCACCTAAAGGGCAATACAACAACGGTTAGCCTCTGATTTGGGTAGGGTCGGCTCCTGTCTTTAGAGACAGAAGCCGACCATACGCGCTCCTGTTCAAACATTTTGGCCATTTATGGCCAAAACTACTACATTTTACCTGATGCATTTATTATTGTAAGTTACGCCTAGGCTAAACTACATGTACATCGGTTCCACTTACCAGATTGACTGTATGATGTGTTTAAGGGTCTTTTTTCCGGATTTTCATCGCCGAAATTGAGCTCCGTGTTGAAATTCTTGCAGCCGTATTTTAAACTGTTACTGTCAATGGATGAAGATAACGTCATCTATTGACAGTAACAGTTTAAAATACGGCTGCAAGAATTTCAACACGGAGCTCAATTTCGGCGATGAAAATCCAGAAAAAAGACCCTTATTAATGCATCATAGACTCTAGTTCATACAGTCAATCTGGTAAGTGGAACCGAATGTAGTTTAACTGTTTAGCCTAGATCTAGATGATAGATACTAGACTCTACTCTCTAGCCTAGGCCTAATTTACAATAGTCTAAAAATGCATCGGATATGCATCGGGTAAAATGCAGTATTTTCGGCAATGTTTGAACAGGAGAGCGTATGGTCGGCTTCTGTCTTCTAAAGAGAGGAGCCGACCCTACCCAATTATAAAATCAGAGGCTAACGTCTAACGAACGAAAGAGACAGAAATTTTCGGTCTAGCACAGTGCTAGCAGTAGCAGTAGCAACACTGAAAATGACTCATATTTGTTACTGTGCAAGTGTTTGAGAAATATTCTGCATATATTTAGAGGAAAATATTGCCTATCCAAAGCCGTTAACCTGCGAGTTTGAGACCGGGCCGGAGACGCGGTGGGGGAAGTGATTGAGTGAGCCTAATCTTCCCGGGCCCCAGCTGCAGGCACTAGGCCCTACACTGACAGTGACACTGTCTACAGTCCAGAACGGTAAAAACAACAGATGGATACAGATCTTCCCAATTGTCACTGGAAATTCATCTCACGTATTCTATACAATCACGTCAAATGGATGAAACATGTAATATGTAGAAACATACCTAAAATCCACCGAATTTGTCGGTTATTTCTGACTTCCTTTGTTGTGGTTTTCGAAATTTTCCCAGCACAGGATAGAGCGCCAAACATTAGTGACCCGAAATAAACCAATGAGAAGAGGCGTCTTATAACCAGCTGATTAAGTTGGCTTCAGTACTGGCAATCTAATTGGCCAGTAGTAGAGAATTTAATTATAGTTGTTTATTTGGTTTCGGCATGGTGCCGGTGGTTTTGGATGTTCCCATCTTTGTTTACATTACTTAAGGCCAAATTAATTTCCAGTTTTCCGGAATTTTCCAAACAAAGCAAAAGGGGGGGGGTGACCAAAATGCGATATTTTTCAGGTACAAACAAAATGCTGTAGGCTGGGTCAAAAATACTAATCAAAATTTTAGGCCTAGATAATTAATGCCCATGCATACTCGACTCCAAGGCTGAAAACAATCAAAATTAAATTGCGGGGAATTTATAGTAGGCCTTTGCCCTATGATTGTTATTATCACAACGTTTAAAGCCTACTAGGTGCCCTCATGCACGTCGTAATAAACTTATTTGCCCCATGCATGTCTCGATCTGCATCTTAATGATTTCTTATATGTGTGCAGGTTCGTGCAGGTATATAGGCCTATTGTCGCATGCTAATAGGCCAGTTTCGTAATGTATTCACAGACCTTTAAATCGCATTACGTAATCGGAGGGTTGGTCAAACAAAGAAGTCGCGGTGCATAGCAGCCTACACTGTGTGTGCGTACAATACTGTGTTTGCTATGTTCGAGGTGTGATTGTATGTCTGCTTTCGCTATTTTGAGAGAGAGAGAAGAAAAAGGAGGCAGTTTCAAACTTGAATAATACATATCTTTGAGATGTGATTTTTTCTTCATACATTTGATCTTTAAAATCGCTGAGTTTTAGGCAAGAATAATGGGAAAGCATAATTGCTGTTACGGAACGTGCAATAGCAATTCACATCTTACAGCCAAACCTGTTCGGCCAAGTCCCCGGTACAGGCAACACACGATACCCCCTCAAAAAAATGAACGGAGGTCGATGATACATGCGACATTAATTGGCTTGAAAGCCAGTGATGAAACAGAAGGCGTAGAACCAACATATCAGTTCGCCGATATCGGTAATTTCCATTCAATTTTGCATTACCTTAGCTTGAAACTGAGTACAAATTTGGACGTAGAAATCAAAATGAAGCAGATCGAGATGAACTATTTCCCACCCGTTCGCACACACAGTCACCTCTGCTTGCAGAAGAACGTGCGTGCGCGCGCGTACCACGTGTACGTGTAGGCACGATTCAATCCTGATTCAATAGACCATTTCATAATGAAACCAAATTATTTTATGGATTAAAAAATGTTTGTGAAACGCCTCGATACGAACCATTTCAAGGCGGCCGAGAAACGGATAACGAAAAGCATGCACAGTGAACACAGAATCAATAATATTAACACTAGTAACGAGAAATAATGATGACACTATAATAGGTCTTTATAAAAAAATAATATTTATAAAATAATGTCGTCCGATGACAGAGAATAAGAATGATGAATAATGATAAATAGATAATTAATAGGGGGAAAAATGAAGAAAAAAACAATCTGAATGATGAGACAAGGAAGAAGAATGTGGAAAGGAAGAGTGATAAATAATGATAAAAACACTGCATGAGATAGGGTGCTTTCAAATGGAGGGAACATGCATACGCGTACCCTAAATGGGGGGCATGCATACGCAAGGAAGAAGAATCATGATGGGGAATAATAATTATTTAAAATAAGATTAGGAAGTTTGATTATCATAAAATAATAGTAATTATAATTATGGACCTTCGCCATTCAAGAACTAATTAGCAAGTAGTTTATTATTTTTTTAAGAACATTTTAAACATAAATTTGTTATTACATTTTCTCTTACTTTTTTGTTTGTTTGATATTTATAGTACCGGTATATATATTTTCTTTTTGTTCAAGTTGGTTTGTTCTGTCTTTTTGCGTCGGTTTGACATGTGCTCTAAAACACACGAGTCGCTATCAGCCGAGAGGGGATTGTACTCAAGGCTTCAAGCTTTTCCACATTTCCATCGGCAAATAGTCGATAGTCCTCAAAACTCTTAAAAGCCTTTAGTTTTCGACGATCATAGTCCGCTCTATTTTCTACTAAATAATTATGTCATAGATCCCAAAGTCCGGAATATCGTCAAACTTAGAAGTGTAACCGGGGAGGTCTGCTGGTTCACTGAACGAAAAACCTGCACGTTGGAGTTTCCGATCCCACACACAGTAGCGTCTACCGAGTGAGACGGGCCCCATAAGTCCCGGTCGACGGGGAGACTAATGTCCGTTACAGCGGACGCTAATCTAACGAGTCTTTCCTTGTTGTATCCCGTGCACGAAACTCCTCTTTTTCTAAGAAAATCTTGCAGCTGCTTGATATTCAACTTGTTGAACGGCAAGTTGGAAGACATTTTCGTCAAAAACAGAAATTCGAATATACAGACGCGGCGTCGATAGAAAAATATTAATGAAATTTAACGGAAAAAACCGACAGTCCCATACAAAACGCACTGATTCAAAATGGCGATACGTAACCGCGCATTACGTAATCGCCGAAACTGGCCTATTGCTATAAATCTAATTAAGTTAACTTTAATTTCAAGAGAGACTGCATGGGCCAGCTAGGGATGCATATTTTGCACGTGCATGCAGGCGCGGATCCTGGGAAGGGGGACGTAGGGCTCGCTGCCCCCTGGCATTTTTATAATTTTTTTTTAGTGCTCACACTACCCCCGGCCCCACTGAGCGAAAATCACGGTCTGCATGCGCTTTTTCTAAATTTGGAGGGCCGGGGCAAAAAAAGAGAAAACAATTGTTACGGTGCTATCACTACACCCCCTCTCCCCACTGAGCGAAATATCGGTCGGCGCGATTTTCACATTTCCGGGGACAGAACAGTCTTTTTTTGTATCCTTTTTTGTTGCCATGGGGGAAGGCCCATGCAGGCCCGTCGCCCCGGTGGATCCGCGCCTGTGTACTAGTATCATGTATATACAGGCCTGTATATATATATATTTATAGGCATATTTTAATCGTAATCACTCGACGTGTTACTCCTCACGGGAGTCTCTCATACCGATTTATACATTGGATAACAAATTTCACTATCATAGTGTTAACACATATAGTGCAATATGACACAGCACAAATTCACACTGTTAAGATTATATAGGCCTAATTAAGCTGAATCTGCAGGGAAGGTAAAATAGGGGCTTTCAACGCAAGTTAGCTTCAGTATTCCAACGGTTTCTTAGCTGTATTGGCATAATGAACTGTGACACAATTTTAGTAGGAGATGTAAACTGTGACCTACTGGCCAAACCTTTATCGAGTATGAGTAAGAAATATTTATGGATATCAATAATATATATTCTCTAGTTCAAGTTAACACGAATGAAGCAACCAGAATTACAAATGCTTCTGCTACATTGATCATCTCTTAACTAATAACTCCGAACTGAACGTAAAGAGTAAGTATGGAGTAATTCATAATGGAATGAGTGACCATTCTGTTAGCTCTTTTAAGTTGGAATTTCAATATTTCATCACACCTCAGATTTATTAACTTCATAAGTTGCAGCAAACTTAATGATAATGACTTTAGACATAATATTCGCAACCAGAAATGGGAATATATAAATCAATGCAATTTTGATGAAGCTGTAGAATTATGGCAAAATCTGTAATTACGAGTTGTTGACAAACACATGCCATATCGTTCGAAAAAAAAATAAGTACAAGGGGCTCTCCATGGATGAATGCAGGTATACTTATAAACTCGTGAAAAAGCGTGACAAACTGAAAAGGAGAGCCTGTAAACTTAAAGATTAAAAACTCATGAGTGAATACAGAGTACTACGTAATAAAGTTACTACTAATGTAATTAAGGAAAGCAAAGAGAAAATACTACTCTGATAAATTTTCACATTCTAGTGCTAATTCAAAACAGACTTGAAAAACATTAAAATCTATCATTCCAAATAAGAAACGTGAAACGCAAATAGTTCATTCATTCATTCATTCATTCATTCATTCAAAATGGTTTATTTCAAATAACAATTTCATCGCGGCGTTTAGCCGAATTACAAAAGTTTACAAACAAAATTAATAACACATAATGTAATATATAACATAACATGATGTATTGAATCTGACAAAATCAGTTTAAATACGAGAAATATAGCTTATTGCAATATAGTTGCGCTTAATTCAGAAAGTAATGTTGACACTGCTAACTTTATATTCAATACCTTCTTTGCTGAAGTAGGAAGTAATTTAGCAAAAGAAATTCCTGATACGCCTTTCCCTATAGAAAACAATATACCATTAATTAAGTTGAGTTTACCCTTGTATAACCAAAAATGATGTGTTGGGAAGTATAAACAAATTGAAAAATACTAAGTCTGTAGGTGTAGATAAGATATCATTCTTTATTTTGCAAGCATGTGCTATCGATATGTCACAGAGTATTGCCAACTTGATCAACCTCTCTTTGTTGAGCGGTAAATTTCCGCAACAATGGAAAAGGTCCAAGATTATCCCAATTCACAAAGGTGGCGATAAGAGCTCTCCTTCATTATTATCGGGCCATCTCAATTTTGCCCTGTGTATCGAAAATACTGGAACGGGTTGTCCAAAGGCAAGTTCTGGTGTTTCTACATAAGAACAATATTTTGTCATCCGTCCAATCTGGTTTCAGGCCACGTCACTCAACTATTACCACTCTCCTAAAAGTAAATGATGACTGGCTTCACGCAGCTGATACGAAAGAATATACGGGGCTGTATATTTTGTGGGCTTAAAGATACTATGTCCCTTTTGCAGCCAACATCAAATTCTGTAGAACTTTGCAGGAATTATGAATATGTCATGTATGTCCTATCTGTGAAATTTAAACGTTAGCAGTGTCCTAATATTCAAATCATATGCAAGTAAGCCCGTTTACTGGCTAGCTTTTTTTCATCTTTGGTAATAACATACATAAAATGAGCTGTAAAGGGTACATGAGCATTTGTCTACATCAATAACCCACTTCTTGTAATGGCCAAAATTAAACTGATTGAATCTTTGCGCAGCATAAAACGTACGATCATTCGATACAATGGTCTGAAAATCAGACTATTACTTCCTGGCTCTATAGCTCCTAAGTCGATTCAACAACTAATAGACGTTATTTTCCCACTTAAAGACATTTTCAAGCCCCCCTTTTTTTAGGGAAGTTCTAAATTAGTATTGTCTTTCAAATGCCGTTGGAATTTAACCTTTTCATTTTTTTGTCCTGCAAATGGGACATAGTACCTTTAAGAAAAGCCTTCGACACCGTGAATTGTGATATTCTTATTAAGAAACTTAATAGCATTGGAATTTATGGCACTCCATGTTCATGGTTTAAAAGCTACATGTCAGACAGAGTCGGTAGGACACTTATTAATTCAGAACTTTCTTTCGAATCAGTTTTTGAGTGTGGTGTGCCTCAAGGTTCCTTCCTTAGGGCCACTGCTCTTCATCATATATATCAATGATTTATTAAATGTATCAAAACCTTGTCAACTATGTTCTTTATTGTGCAAACAATTGATATGAAATGGAATAAATTCGAATCGAATCAATCAATCAATAGATCAAATTCATCATATCAAGTACCTTGGCGTCTTAGTTGATGAAAATTTAAACTGGAATTTACATATGGACAATGACTTGAAGAAAACTGGTCAAATGGTAGGCTTTCTAGGAAGACTAAGGGGATTCCTAGGTGAATTAATACATGGCTCATTGATCCTTCCGTATTTTGTTTTTTGGTGAGGTTATTTAAAAGTGCAGCTTTCAGGCAATATACAGATCGCCTCCAGAAATTATACAAAAAAGGGCAGGCCGTATTATATTTAAAACAAAACCTGAATCTCATGTCTCTGTTTTGGAAAAGCATAATGCCCTTGACAACTCTTGAAAAAAGAAGAAATTATCATTTCCTTGTTCTTATGTAAAAAATTAGGACTAATCTAACCCCTGAATATTTAAGACATGAATTTGAGTTGATAATCCATTCCTATCCTTCCCGAATTGGACGGAGCAAAAATAAAATTACCCAAACCGACAACAAATTATCTCAAAAGATTATTCAAGTATAGAAACGCAAAGGCTTACAACACACTTCCTCCTCATGTAAAATCGTCCCTTAGTATTAATATATATATTCAAATCTAACATTGCAGAACTGTAGTAGGCCTACATGGTCCCCCCTCCGTATCTTGTTATGATCACTTGTTGTATATGTTACGTTTTTCTTTGAAAATTTATTTACTGCTGTTCAAAAGCTGGAAGACCAGCTTTTTCATGTCGGGTAGGCTGAATGTGGGCAATCCACCGTATCTTATTGTTATTATGTTTTTATACGTAAATAAATACTACTACTACTAGGCTACAACTACTAATATACTAGAATTTCACCTTTTGTACAAGATATGGTCCCTACATTTTGCTGGAAAACGGGTACAAAATGGGATTCAAATACAACCCATAATCTATATAGAGTACAATACATTACAAATACAATTTGGAGTGGACATTAAAAGATTATTATTATACATAATTATAATAATAACATTGGATATTTATATAGCGCACATAATATTCACCATGCATTCCATCATGCATGGTGCTCAAAGCGCTCCAACTATATTCCCCGGCTCTGCTAGGCAGCCGATTTCGGCGCTCACAGCATTCAAGGAATTCCTTCCTATCGGTACCGATTTAACACCTGGGTGGAGAGTGGCAAATGTAGATTAATATCTTGCCAAAGGACATTAGTGCTGTGGCGAACTCGAACCACGGACCCTGTGATCCACAGTCCGACGACTTATCCACTAGACCACAACACCTTTACATTATATATGTATAATGTATTAATGCTCTGTACATGAATAAATTGTTTTTACAAATGTTCGCCCTTTGGGCTATATCTAGTATTTTTGTATATATATATATACACACGTGTATAAATGTATAAATATATTTTGACTTTGCAATATTAAGTCTATTATAAGATAGAAATACGACCATAATACGAGATTAGTAGATCATTGATTGTTTTGTTGTTGTTTCGTTTTTGTTTTCTTTTTTTTGTGGTTACCTTATTATTAATGTTGCTGAAACTTATTATTGTAAAAAGCATTATGTATTGTCATCCAATGCTCACTGTCTCCCACGAGGTTGGATTTGAAATAGGGACGTATTGTCAGGGTCACCTCGTGGGGAGGGATTGGTAAACATAAAGCACACACACACACACACACACACACACACATATATATATATATATATATTTTGATTTACTATCATGTTGTATTATTCCTTTTTTTTCTTTTCCTTTTCCTTTGAAAAAGAAAAGGGGAGGAAAAAAGAAGGAGAAAAGGTAAAATGTAAAAGTATTACGAGTAATTTACTTTATTTTCATCCCTGTATTATATTCCAGGAGAGACATAGAGTAGTTAGTTATTTTTTGTCACTCCTGGTTATTGTCATCTTACTCTTACACTCAATTATCTATGTTACACTATAATTTTGAAATTTGTTATCCAATGTTATAAAAAATTGAGAATGATCCTATTTGTTTGAATTTTAATCAATAAAATTTGAATTGAATTGAATTGTACCTGAAAAGGGGCACTCACCTAAAATGAATAGGGGCACTTGTGAGAATGGAAAGGGGCACCAATGGGATTTAAAAGAGACATTTATCACACGTGTGAGAAGGGGCATTTTTGAGGAAGGGATGTGGCTCTTATCAAAAATGAAAAGGGGCATTTGTCAGAAGGAAAACGGGTACTTATTAGAAAAAGGGGGCACGCGTCAAAATAAAAGCGGGCACTTATGAGAGGTGAGAAGGGGCACTCATCAAAGACGAAAAGGGACACTTATCAAAAGGGGGAGGGGTACTTATTACAAAAGAAAGGGGCACACGATAAAGTAAAATGGGCACCTCTCAGATTTGAATAGGGGCAATTATCATCAGTGAAGGGGCACTTATCAGAGGTGGTAAGAGGCACTTATAAGATTGTGGAACGGCACCTATCATAAAAAGGGGCATTTATCTGAAGTAAAGGGGGAACCTTTCCTATCTTAAAAAGGGGCCCTTTACGGGTACTTGAAAAAGTGGGTGGGGGCACTGTGCCCCCTGCACCCCCTGCCCCTGCCCTGGCTCCGCCGCCTCTGCCCTCCAGTCTATCACTTTCTCTTTCTCTGTCTGTTTGTCTCTCTCTCTCTTCCCCTCTCTTCCTCATCTCACACCCTCTGTCCGTTCCTCTCCACCTTCTCTATCTCCCTCCTTCAGCTCCCTAAAATATCGCTGAACTTCTAACAATTACGTTCCAAAGATAGGTCTTTTTTGTATATACTACAGATTGATTATGTTAAGACAATGCAGTAACATTAAGACAATTTTCTAAGATCATTTTTTCATTGCAGAAAGTCAAGCCATAAAACGCAAAAACAAATATTTAGAAAAATGTTTACATAATAATATATATCAATTACCCATTGAAACTGCGGCCGTTCACTGTACATTCGGTATTCTGCCGCTAAACAAGAAATCCAACATCTTCATTTCACACATTTACGTAATTCATCCCATGGCTCCCTGACATAAACTGTTGTTTTTTGTTATTATCAGTCTTCCGTCTTATTTGTTTTCTTTTTTTTCCCTTCTACTTTTTATTAAACATAATCTACATGCTTAATAGACTGTTCTTAATTATACAAGGGAATCTAAAATTTACAAGCTTAGATTTTCACTAGATTACCTGATATTTCGCGGCAAATAAATTTGTCAAATTTCAGTTTAAATACCATGCAATTGTATTTATATCCGAGTTGTACGTTATTTCGACTGTATTAGTACTTTCATGGTCTGATATTACTGTATGCAATTTTTAAACATATTGAAAGAACGATACTTTTCATTCATATCGTTTAATGCTTATGATTTATGTAATGAATGTGATAAAACTGAAGAAGAAAAAAATTAAAACTAAATTTTGCCATTTTACTACTTTGTTGAAGCCTAAAAAACATTATACACAACTCTCATAGCATCGTATTTTTACTCAGAAAATTATAATGGTTTATTCTGTTTAATAACTATCAAATGCACATATCCGCGGGTACCCATCTCAAAAAGAAAATGATTCACCGGTCAATACCCACACTTATATTTTACAAGTAATTATATTGTATTGCGAATCGCGACTATAGATTTGTCTAGGCTCCTCTTCCCGCCAATAGTATCGTTATTATGAGATGTCTAGCTGGGAAGCTTTTTATGAAACGGTTTAGGAAGATTAGAGACATCTCTGTAGTTGGCGGATCAAGTTATTACTGTTTGTCGTTGGTTTCGAGAAACGGGCCCCAGCAAGATGAGTATCAAAATGCCTTCTCCGTTTTGGGAGTTTTGGACAAACTATGCTAAGTCAGGGAAGATTGAATGGTATGAATGAATGGAGATCTACAAACGACTCGGGATGACACGGTGTCTACAATTTGCAATACATCAAATAAAGCATCAGTAAATGCAAATCAGCCTGACATCCGTCATGAAAAGACGTATACCCAGGCGGTTAGAAACACTGGCATTTCCTCAACGAAGTTATTTATTTTTAAATCATCTTCTCCCGATTAATGCATTATTATTTGCATGTAGTAATTGTCACCGCATAGTAATCTTGCTGATATTTGGCAGACTTTTAGCACAGTCTGCCAAATTTCAAACTGCTTTAATAATCAGACGGATTAGTTTTGTTAAGAAATTTTCAAAGTGCTAATTGACTAGTTTAAACCAAACAACATAAGTCTTTTTTTCAAGTTGGTATTCTTTATTGTTTAAACTTCTTTGATGTTTACATATTGTGCATTCTATAATTACATTTATTAGGACTCACATTTAATATGTAAACATCCCCTGCTCATATGGTAATATATACATGTTGACTTGGATTGCATTATCTAACTCTATTAATTAACTTCTAATTCTACTATTTAATTTTTAACTCAACATCCAACCTTACATAATACAATGCTTTCATGTTTATTTTATTATGCATAGTCTATGTCTATAAAATTCAAAACTTATTTTCATATTTCATCGTTCACATCCTAACACATTATTGTTGACCTATTAATCAACTTGAATTCCACTGCTTGGTAGTCGTAGTCGTATTCGTAGTAGTAGTAGTAATACTACTACTAATAATAACAAGAATCATAATTATTGATAATTTATTCAATCTTTTCCACTAATGTGGTAATAATGCTTTCCACCAGCAATACCAGGCAATAACACTAGTAATCAAAGCAGACAAAAAGTACAGTAGAACATTGTATTGTCCTAATGATATATCAAATCACGATTAACAAGATGAAACATGCCTTCGCACTTTATGGCATACGTGTATATATACATGACTCAATAATTTGTCCTTAATATTTGCACCTGCATTGAATCATTAAAAACATATCTTATATTTCTAAAATCGTTTTCAACAGATAGCTCAGCAGATAGAGAAACCAAAATACAACTTTAGAAAATAGAATTATATTTTGTTGCTCTATGATGTAATATTCATGTTTTTTTTGTATTATACATCATTCACATTATTCAGAAAATGACATTACGAAACAAACTTCAGTGAAGGAAGAGATATATATATATATATATATATATATATATATATATATTATATCCATTTAAAGAAACCAATCCAACACCCTGACTTTCTGATATTTTAACTGATCCCCGATATCAAAAGATTTGGTAGTAACGCGAATAGATGAGGTAAATAAAAAACGAAAATAAAGGAGCACAGGACGAAGAAAAGAAAGCCATGATAGTTTTTGACAACTTTTCGTCATGGTATTCTGATTGGATACATGAGAGGAAAAGCCCAAGTCTATCAGCATAGTTTTTCTTTCAGTTATTAAGTTAAACTTTAATATCTCACGATAAGTTTGAAATCATGGTTTCATCTTCACGGAATCAATGATTGATAAATGGACATATATATATGTAATAAATCAAGACTGAAAACAGTATGTCTCTCAAAATAATACAATATTTTCTTCTTCTTGATAACTCCAAATCATTGTGATGGACTTGGATCTTTCTTCTTCTCATGTATTCAATTCTTAATCAGCACATTAAGACTGTATTTAATGTTTTATCATAGTAATGTTTAAATGTCTGGCACGTTGACATAATCTCTCTTTATGGCGTCATTCAATTCTTCGTAGTCAGCTTCTTGATCAGGTTTCTTCAGATCTTGATAGGTATGAGGGTCGGTAAGATTAGTGTAGATCTTAGCATCGGTATCCAGGTCTTGGTAGGTATGGGTGTCAGTATTCAGGTCTTGGTAGGTATGGACGTCCGCCTTTGACTGATCAAATACAGGGTTCTCATACTGCGGAGACGAATCGGACTCCTTCCTTCAGGCTTAGTAGTGGCCGATTCATCGCTGAAAGTTAATAATATGAAAGCAAAGATAAATTTTATTGATGAAATGCATAATTAAAGAAATCTTCATGTCCGAATAAATAGATATATAGAAATATGTCAACAGGACATGTGGGAATTGGTATGGTACTTTTAAAATGCATGTCATTAACATAATGAGTATTTTAAGTGGGTTGCCATAACATTTAAAAAGTGTTATGCTTTAGAATATCTATACTGGGTCCAAGTAAATAGGAATATATTAACATGTAAACATGACAATTGGCATGTGGGAATTGGTATGCTACTTTTTAAATACATGTCAGTAGCATAATTAGTCGTTCAAACTGGTTGCCATTACATTTAGAAAGCGTTTTGCTTTATAATATTTCCATTGAATAGCAATTGAAAAAGTGAAAAAAAAGTAATTAAGTAACTTTATCAAATACAAAATAAAAGAAATCATAATTCAGCTGGTATTATCATGCCAATACGGTATTAGCCCCATCCGTGGGGGAGTACAATGATAATGGACTGATGAGAGGGACAAGTTAAGTACAAGGTATCTCTAACCTTCTTCGCTTGTAAAAGATGATGATGAGAATTATAACGATAACAATCACAACAATAGCACCAACAGCGCTTCCTACGACAGTCGCTGTTGAACCTGCAAGAACTCCTGCTGAATTTGATTTTGGTGGAGAAGAGGAAGGATTGCATGGGAGCTAGGATGGTAGTGAAAAGAAAGGACAGGAGTTAGAAATACCAAGGTAGCATCAGAGTTGATAGATAAATGATTAAATGAACCAGGTACAGTCAAACCTGCTATAGTGACCACCTGTCTACAAAGACTACATTTCCTGGCTCTCTCAGGTGGTCTTTATAGACAGGTTTCACTGTACTAGCATATGATCATAATTGATTGTAATGAATAACGGCATGTGAACAGACCGGTCCCAGTAGGTTGCTTACTAGCACAGCTAGACATTGATGATTCCCATATGGAAAGTTGTGCGTGTCCGCGCGCGAGCAGAGGGTGTGTGCGTTTGTGGGTGAGTGATTATTGTTCAATAAATGCAAAATATATTGACATTGTAATTTTGATTGTCCAAATCAACAGGTCTTGCCTCTACCAAAAGCCACGAAAGAATGACATAATTTCTACGTGCGCGTACGTACGCGCTCTCAAAATCGCGTGTTATGCGTTTCGTGTGCAAAAGGGAGCGCATTCGGAAACGCGCCACAAAAGCGCGCCTTGTCTAAAGGCGCCAAATCCTTGACAACAATGTAAACAAGCTTATTGTTGCGTCATCTTGACCAGCAAAACCAAAACACAAATGGAATTGCTTACCAGCCGTGTATAAATATGTTTGAAAGCGTTTTTGGTAACTCTTTAAAATTTCATATTTGAAATATTAATAACCAAACGTGCATCCTGGAAAATGACCCGGCTAAAAAAACAAAAATATATACGATTATGGACAAATCATGAAAGTAGACCAATATCAAAAACTGAACTTTTAATAAAATACAAAGCTGATCAATTAGTATGCTTGGAAGGCTTTTCGTGTGTTACAAGTACTCGTTCTTAAAATTAATTGATCATTTAAAAACTTGTAGAGTACAACGTGGAAACTCTTGGAATAAACTGCTATGGGGACTGCTTACCAAAGAAATCTCTTGGAGGTAGCCTTACGAAAGCAAACTCTGAGGAACTCTCAGGTACCCCGATGAAGCAGTAAATTGGTTCTTCTGGCCTCGTATACTCGTGGATAAATGAATTATTGAGGGTTGTTCCTGATGTATCAGAGCTACTATGAGTTATCCAGGGTTCAGAAAAGGACCTTCCTACAGCTGCTTTCACATAATCAGAGGGAAGATTTTGCCCTGATGACGCTGTGAAGGAACAGGAGAAGATCGCCACTCCTGGATTGGTCTTTTCCAAACTCGTCTCAAAACGATCTAAATTTGGTGCAAGAACACAACAGCATAATGAAACGTGGATGACAGATCAACAAACAGGTGGAGAGGAAAAGAGAAATAGTACAAGGGAATGACACAATTTTAAACACTTTTTAAGGCAATATCCATAGTCCACTTTATAGCGAACATTCATAAACTTCTTTCTGATTTTATAACATATCATTGTCATGAATAAGTACAATCAATAGGTGATGATGATAGGTAATTGTGAGGGCTGAACAGTGACGGTGAGCTCCAAATCAATGTTATATTCTTCTGTGCTTCACTGCTTGAATAATATAAGCAGCTCAGAATTATTTCTGAATGTGTTTTCTATATTAATGAAAACTATGTAATATGGAAGGACCGAATCATGTTGAATTTCCCTAATATTTCAAACACCGTGCAGGAGACACGTACTTCTTTCAATCCCAGTTACCTGTTTGGCATTGATCCCCCATCCATCTTGGATGACAGGTGGATGACAAACAATCACCAGTCAGAAGGTTACAATCACCAACACCACCAGAACAATGGCATGTCTTTGAACAAGAGCTGAAACATCCTGAAACTGAACAAAAGATATATAACTGCCTTAGGAAGACATTCAATCTTCCATAAAACTAGAATTTAAATTCAAAGGAATAAAGGGATATCGCATAATATTTGAGAAAAATGTACTGTTATGAAAATAAAAAGATACCGAATATTCAAGTATACTATCACACTTTTGAATAGCAAATCATGATATTAAACAAGTTAAACAATGGATATTAAGATCTTTTAGTAATTTGGGGATGTTATTTATTGTCAGAAAATCTACATAGATTTAAGAAGTGGATTTCCTAATTTGATAAAATTGATAAAATGGTAGGGACCTTCATAGGAGCATTCATTTCTAAACATCTGTTGTATTTCAATTTAAAATAACACTAAAAGTAATCTTACATGTCAAACAGTTGGATGGAAACTCGAGAGAATCAGTGACATATCCCAAGTCGCACCGCCCTTCAACCTCGTCACAGTATCCAGAATCTTTATGGCATGCTGTGCCATTCCTGCAATTGCATTTCTGTGTACAATTAGTCCCAAAGTATCCGTTTGGACAAACAGAAGGAACTAAAATGAGGAAATATATATTTATAAATACTTTTAGAAATAACAACATTAAAAAGAACATAATTCATGGGCACCATAGTTAAGAGAAAGACCTTCTTTTAATGGTATTTACTATGTCTACTCATTTACTATATGTAATTACGTTAAAAACAGAAAGAAAATGAATGCAATACGCATTGTTATTCCGTTTTGTCGGTTAACTGTTCAGAATGTACAAGAAAAGAGAAAATACAAAGATCCTCTTGTTTTCTCGAGATGGATTGAAATCGCGGCATAGGAACATTCTATAAAATGACTTTTTACATCAAAGTGAAAAAGATATTGCGTTGGTAGAAATAGTCAACTTGAAAGTCTAGGACTTATGTAGGGTCTTTTTTTTAACAAGGAAATTTGATCAGCATTGTTATGAACCTTCATATTATAGTCATTTTCAAGTAAAGTAAATGATTGTACCTTGACATGCTGGTCCAGACCATCCTTGCGAGCAATCACCAGGACATTCTCCAGTGAAGTCATCACAATCTGCTCCATCAGTACAGTGACATTCTTGAAGACAATCAGCTCCAAACATACCAACTAAACATGCTTTAAGACAAAATAAATGAGGTATATGCAGGCTTGATGGATCGCTGAGATACTGTTTAATAAATTTGGTCCCCAGAATACTTCAATTCGCATGGGACCTAACAACATCTTTTCGTTATTAGTAATACACATGTACCCGTTCTGAAATCCTGAAAATTGTTATGCATATACCTTTTATTAATAATTATATTCACATGTTGAGGTATTATGATCATTATCTCCAAAGTATAAACCATCTTAGACAAATTCTGGGTAAGCATTTTAATTTGCACCTTGCAACTAAAACATAAGATTAAAATACAATTGTTATATAAAGGTTTCTGGTTTCTTCCCAATGGCAATCATGATAGAGTCGTTTTTGGCACTTACTTTTATTGCAGTAGATTCCTGTATATCCAGCTAAACAGGTGCATCCATAAGGATCAGGTAGACAGATCTGACTTCCAGCACACTTGTCCAGAGGCTGACCGGGTCCACATTCAAATTCACAGTCCCAGCCAAACATATGCATCTCACACGCTGCATTAAATATCAGAGTGTTTAATTCATATATAAATCACAAGTTCTAAAAGATTCCTTTCTCAGTTTTCTCGCTGTTTTTCCTCATAAGTGTCGACTTTTAAAATCCTGTCGGTCGACAATAACGCAACTGATCAACAATTCGGTTACTAATAAACATCGAAATCAATTATACGTTATATCATAATATCAAACAAATTTATGATTAAGAAGTGTTAGTTAAAATGAGAAGAGAAGGGCATGTAATATTCAAATCTATTACAATAATTCCAAACTGTCCAAAGTCCCAACCAACACTATTATTTTTATCTTTATCTTGTTTAGATTGGAAAATTGGATTAAACTAATAGTTACTGACGGAAACAAACAAGTGAAAACAGTTCATCTTCTCACGAAGGTTATGTACGTAATAAAATAGTCATTCGAAAATAACATCGCTAGTGATATTCGTTTGTCTCGCAACGTGGTCAATAAGGGATCCATAAGATGTTCCAATTAAAAACATTAGTTTTTATCACCTGACGAAGTGTTGCAGCAGCGCACGAAACGTCGTGATCTTATAGATCCCTTATTGACCACATTGCGAGACAAACGAATATCACTAGCGATATTATTCTCGATACTTCATCCGTAATGAGTAATATATTTAGCATTAAAATAGTCATTGTTTCATTATTATTACTCGTATTAGTTTTATTACGTTTATCATCATTATTACTGTTATTGACCATTTCTTTTTCTTTTATTTTTCTTTCTTTCTTCTTCTTCTTCATCTTTTTTTTCTTCTTCTTTTTCTTCTTATTTTTTATTTGTATTGTTGTTATTATTGTTTGGAATAAGCATTATAAAATGATTAGTATCTAATTGTAAACATTCATTTTAAGGCAAAGAATGTATTGGAAATAGAAGAAACAAAAAACTTTCACATGGAAGTATTTTCTTTAGGGAATTTCTTGGTTTTACCTTGGAGGCAGTTCTTTCCAGCATGACCAGGAGGACAGATGCATGTTCCTGAGAGTTCGTGGCATACACCTCCATTATAACAACTATCACACAAACGATCGCATAATGGTGGATTCCATCGGCTAAAAGGGCACTCTGTTGATACAATGACACATGAACAACCATAATGTATATCCCACTTGGGCGTTAATCCCTGGAGACGAGGGTATATTTTCTTTTTCCATATTTTTTAAAATTATCATAGAGATTTCATTTAAAATAATTTATTACATAAAGAATCAATGTAAATACATGTAATTCCATGTAATTCCATACAAATACAAAAATTCATTTCGTTTTCTTAACACAAATAAATTATTCGCAAAACAGGAAGCAAAGAAGGAGAATAATAGAATGAAATCACTATTTTTTCTAATAATAATAATAATAACATACTGAACTTAATAGTTATTACAAGTACCATCATTACTGAAAATAACATAATACATATTTGTATACAATGCCCCTCCGTTAACCCTCCACCCCTTCTACTACTTACCCCCGTAAACATTCACATTCACTCGCACCTCACAAAACATACACATATTCACACGCGCACAACACTGGAACTCCAGCCAATCATCCTCACTCACAAGACCACACCAAAGACACTCCCATTCACGCCAAACACAACACTTATCCACCCAACACATAGAAGTGATAGAACTCTGTACAAATACGCCATTCACACAACAGCACCCACCCATACTTCTAACACACATACCTAACATCCTAACTCCTAAGAATCCAACACACTTAAACCTTCCTTGATTAGATTTACATAAAAGAAAACATGGAGATGAGGGTATACACCCCCTCCCACACACAAACACTCCGCGGAATGTATTTAGGTTACTGATATCCGAAAACAAGTAGCTTAACGAAATGAAGTGACACGAAAAGACGCGTTCGTAACCTAAAATGCATAGTGGTTGAAAATCATACCTTAATTCTAAAGAAGTATATTCATATATATATGATTTTTGAAAAATCATAACTTGATTAAAAAAGGCACAATGGTTGAAAATCATAAGTTAGAAGCATACCATTAGGACATGAAGCTGTCTTATGTAAATACTTGTTAATCCTCGATGAGGGTTTATACTGCACAAACTGTCATTCAATCATGGAAATTACAGATTTACATTCATCGATATTATTTATTCTTTATTCGTTACGGGTCGGTTTTTCTTGATTTTTTTTTATTTTAATGATCATAGCTACAGAGCTGAACGGAAAAAAAGTTCCAATGAATTTTATATCCTTGCGACCAATATGCAATGATATATTTTCGATGTGTAAGGAAAACAAAATTCGAACCCTTTACGATGAGTCTTATGAAGCTGTATTGATGTTGTTCCAACGTTCCATACATGTACGTCACATACACACCGGCGTCTGAGACAGATGCAGATTGGATTGTGTGTGATAGACTGCCAGAACTCATTCCAATAAGTGAATTAGCCCAGTCTACATCAGTGAATTTCCGCCATCGTATCCCGGCTTCTTCTACCATCCCTGCCGTGCTCATCACACTGAGTGTGATATCATCTCCAATATGTATTCTCTTTGTAAACCGACCATCACTGGGTTGTAATTGACCTATAAAGAATAAGAAGGAGAAATCGACAACACCTTACATTCGAATCTTCTTTTTTTGCTGATTCAATAAAATTGCGTCATCACGTCTTCCGTTCTCTCTCTCTCTCTCTCTCCCTCTCTCCCTCTCGCTCCATTTATCCTCCGTTATTTTTACATTGTCATTAACTAACCATTCCTAGAATGAAACAGTTCGGGCAAATATGTTTCAAGCATTAGCATTTATGGTATTGAGGAGTGTTTTGAGTTTCAACATAATCATAACATTTGCTTTTTAGAAATATTTACATTAAGTTGAAATTGTCTGTTGTATTATAATTTAAATGTAATTTTTAACGATTGAACTATTAATAACCTTACCAAATTAGTATTTGAAAAATTGATTTGTCCAAATTGGTGTCTTGAGAATGTGACATATTAAAGCTTACGTATGAAAATGTTCAACACACGCCCTCATTCAACCAGTCCACCGTGCATTCTTCAGCTACGAAACACACACACTAATTTACAAGAGGTATGAATAACTTAGTTGTTAACTGTATGTGCAATCCTATATGTACGGGAAGAAAGAAGAATGCCAAGAGGAACAGATGACGTTCTACTGGCTGTCACCGCAGAACATTCGAAAAACCCCAAGCCCTCCATAGTATCTGGAAGAGTCTGCCTTAATACTACAGATGATACATCATCGCTGTCTCCTGGAGCTGTGTAACTATCGAAAGTTATAGACTCGGTCAGACGGACGAGTCTTCTGGTGGAAAATGTGAGAATCTCTTCATTCTCTGAACCGAGGAGACAGATAAATGACGCATCCGAGTCCGGGAGTCCTCCACCGTAGGGTGATTGAGTAGCTGCCATTAAACGTACAGGAAGGATCTGTCGCGGACCTATGGGGAAATCATTATGTTTTTCAAGTAATTAGTGTCCGCATAGTATCTTCGTTGAGGGAGAAGTAAGGGGAAATATACATAACGTTGCCAAGGCAATGAATTATCTCCCACTTCCAAAAAAACCTTACATTTCGTATCTCATAATAACGTTTGGTCCTTGTTGTTACATAAAAATAAATGTTCATACATATATTTTTTAACAAATTCACCTCCTCTTCTAAAAATGTATGGGAAACTCAATCTAAATAATACATGACACTTTATGAAATCACGTTTCCCTCGAGTTATCAACTGTAGGATAAAGCCTAAATAACTAGGAATGTTTAATAGATCGATTATATATTTCAAATGATAAAGTATTTCCCTTTTTGCCACTGAAAATACTGTACAAGCATGGATTACGATGAGTGATATTCTGTTTAAAGTGGAAACCAACTATGGATTTAAAGCAGGGATTACACAATATTATAGAATGTTATCAATCGATATATTGTTTCGTTTGTGGCATTTAAAAATGTAATGTAAAAAGGTGGAACGAGCATCATTTGAGCATGGACTATCATAAAGGAGTACCCCTGAATATAGATAATAGAAATATAATGCCAATACTCACTCGGAGGTTTTTCACATGCGAACCTGAGGTAGGATGTACATCGTAGTTTTCTCCATCCATTATTAACCTGCTGATGAACACATCTTTCATTCTCAAATAGGGTTTCATCACCATTCGACCAAGCAGGAAATCTCGAAAGGTAAAATATGTTCCAAACAGTAACGTATTATCACAGTATTAATAAAGAAATATTTTACTTTAAAGGGCGTAATCATGACAAGGTTGAAAACGTTTTGTCAGGGGTTTTAATTTAGTTAAAATGTGTACTAATTCAAATGTAAATATAAATAATTATGTCTTTTTTGCAAATCATGATCAGGGTTAGCATTTTAGGCTCCATGAGGTCCGCAAAAAAAAAAAAAAACGGAAAGTAAGACAAATTCATTATTTTCAACTTTTTCGAGGGGTGCCATCAATCAATTGGAAATTCAACTTGTATCTCCGATAATCATGATTTTAAAGTTATATACCAGTTTCTACCTATTGCATTTTGTCTGCAACATGATATGATCACAGTTTGTAAAAAGTAGGATATTGTTGTGTGTGTGTATGTATAAATGATACAGTTTAACACATACTCATTATTGTTGAGTGGAGTGCCATCAATCCATTGGAACATGTTCTCTTGATTGATATGCTCGAGTCCAAACCAAAACGAGTCACCTTCAGCCAAGTTAATGAGATGCAACTGCAATTGGTGAATGCGTTGAGAGAATAAATCAGAAAGAGAAAATCACCGATGATTATTTCTAATGTGCCATGATCATGATAGTGTGATAACTGTATTGATATGTCTATAGTCTATGACATAATTGAAAGTTGAACTAGTTGAAATAAGATATAATTTTGTTTCCTTATAACTTGCTCATCACAGCGATATCATGCTGCTCTATAACCCTATTCTGATTGTTTTTTACATAACCTACTATCCTTTATTTCTCTTACATTATTTTTCTTGTTTCTATTTTCTATTTTTGGAACACACAATTGCTAAGTTATTACGTTTTATTTATGCATTCCATACTTGAAGTTAGACTTGTCAATATTACGATGCGTCCTTACATTGATTTCTTCTGTTTTTGGCTGGGCAAGATCACCTCCTTGAGCCTGGCAGTACTTTCTAGCAAACGAGTATGACGTCATCGAGGATTGAGAGATATAGTACAGGGTTCCATCAAGGCGAATCCACTTATATTCTGGAACGTCTATATATTGATTGCCATTATTAGATGTTCATCGTGTTATAAGAAAAAAAGAAGAGAGAATTTCAAACAATTACATTTCATTGCATTTATCATAGTCATACTGATAAAACACGTGACCAGAGATGAGAAGATCATGGATTCCCTCTCCGACATGGCACTTTAATCTAACCTACTTTTCTCCACCCAGGTGTTTTTGGTTCCCTGTAGTATGCAAACGTTTCTTTTGTTGGGTTTAAACCGTGTGCGTCTGTAAAATAACACCTGGCTATAGTACTCCTCAGAGAGTGGAGAATGTGCACACATTGTGTGTATGGACAAACCTTGACCGGATGACGGAGATAATAATAAAATGCTAAGAGATATTGTGTATGCAGCGCTAAATATTAAAACATAATTTTTATTAAAGTAGATTGTTAACATGCATTTGCAGATGTGTTTAGACATGACAATATTTTCAGCAAATTTGTAGTATTAATACAAGGCAATCACCGGATCGTGTCTCGCCCACCTGTGACAAACTTGTATTAATATTTCCAAAAAGCATCCCTGACCCGAGTCTGGTTTCACTTTATTTGTGACAAGAAATTCTAGCAGATAAACTTTAACATATGACCTCAAATGCCCTTTGACATTAGCATGTAACCCTTGGAGGCACCATACGGTTTGAAGGTCCCCCAAGTGCATCTGTGACCGAAGTTTGGTCACAATAGGATTGATGGTTGCGAAAATACTTGTCACAAGATAATTTTGCAGGACGGACGACGGACGAACGGACGCCATTTGGATCCCTTAGTCTCGCCTCCACCTTCGGTGGGCGAGACAATAATAACAATGATGATAAACTGTTTTTGCATAGCGCATGTCACAGTATCATATAATTTATCTATGCAATTCTCAGTACAGTCAAGGAATAAATCATATCAAGTACCCACTTACTACACCTGGGTCTGGTGTGGCAAACGTAACTATTGTCTTGCCAGAGGACATAAGTGGTGCAGCAGGGATTCGATTCCTCTCTTTGAAGCATGTAGGACAAGATACATAAGATTTTTAAAGGTTGCAAAGTGCGCAAGTTTGTAAAGCCAAGTCGCTTTGCATCCTCGCATAATTGGTTTTCTTCATTTTGTCGTATTTTAACATATTAATATAAGATAAAATCAATAGAATTTTAGTGCTTTCCGGGGGTTCAAACATTAACCCCCCCCCCCAAAAAAAAAATCCCTTTTAGCCTCGGGTTCAAGCATATAAGTTTTGTAAGCTTTGCAACGATCGAACCCCCGTGCCAATAAATCCATAGTCTGGTGACTTTTCCACATGGGCAAAACCCGCTTATCAGGGAGGGGTAAATTAAATCAAAAATTAAACGTTTCTGCAACTCGACATCAGTTGATTAACGGCTCTCTTTGAAATTACTAGTTTCATTTGATAGACTTTTAAGCAATTAGAAATAGAGAGAGAGAAAAAAAAGAAATGTTGGCAATGAAACAGAAATGACCATACGTGTTAGGTCAAGTGACTTACCCTGATAGCGTTCACATATGAAGGGTCGGTCGAGATTACACTGACGATCAACCCATCCCATGTCTGAATCAGAAGAAAGAGTGGCGCAATCTTCATTACGAACGTTGTTGGGTTCAGGATCCCTCCATGCTGAATACCTGTGTGTATTGAATTAAGAATAATGCAAAACAAAAAAAGCATGCAGGAATAAACAGACGGTTATACGAAAGAATGGTTCTATAAAATAAAGTGCGTCTTCTTCTTTTTTTTTTTTGGGGGGGGGTGTATTTTGTTAAAGTTTTTTTTCTTTCTGCGTTGTATATTCAGATATGAAATCCGAATTCTGATGATTGGATTATAATGACCAATGTCATATAAATTCACTGTCTTATATATTGGCTTTAAACTTGTTAGTTTCTCAACTGGATTTTTGAGCCGAAACATCCATAAGAATATATCCGGGGAGGGGTACTCACATATTAAGACATACGGGGTGTGTCGCTGTAATGGGTCACTTTTTCAAAAAAATCCCTAAACATGGGTCCCATTTTAAACAAAAATATCTCTAAACAATGGGTCCATTTTTTCAGAATCTAAAAATTGTTCGGGTTCATGGCAAACACTTGAAAATTGTGAAAAATGGGCCTTACTTCGAGAAAAATCCCCAAAATGACCCTTAAAAAATGAGTAGGGGTTTCGAGGCTTGAGCAGCACACCCCGTCCAAATCAAATCTGAGTACTCCCCGGGAATATATTCTCTCAATCAAAATGTAAGCTTCCCCAGATCACTTTTCAATCTAAATCGAGAAAGAACTCATGAAATTGATGTATTCGAAAAGCGAAGTATGCACTACTATTTTAACCAAATTATTTTGATTGCAAATTTGAAAGTTGTAATTTTTAGGCGGATTTTTTTTTTTAATGCACTTGTACAAAATATTTATTAACAAGTATACTAACACACATCCTCCTTTTCATTACGACATGCAAAATTCACTTTTTTTTTTTTACTACCGACTGCAATAATTTCATTATCAAAACATAAGTTAGCGATCAAAGTGTGATCAAGCAAATTGTTACGCATACTTGCTTTTTAGACCAACAAATTACATCAATTAATGTTTTTCGAGTTACAATGAAAATGTGTCGGATTCTTTCTTTTTATTTTTGGGTCTATTATTTCAACCTACCTAAAATGAAAGGACATTTTACAAATCATATAATTAAAGAATAATATAAGTAACTTAGAGTAAGGCAGTTATTTCAAAGTAGAAACGATTAAGTGGGCATTATAAAGTAATTAAACCTACTGTAAAGGTGTTCCGTCGATCCATGTAAATGTACCTTCTACAGCTTGGTCAGTCAAACCAAAAAATACGGGGCTATTTAATCCCGACATCCTGTCATGAAGAAAGGTCTGGTAAGAGGAAAACAGCAATGGTACCTCATAAACATCAATTGCTTATTCATGTTTTTATATTTGAATGGCTGTGAAGCCATTTTTATCGATTTCATAATTAAAATGGAATTAAAAAAATATGATAAACGAATGAAAATTGTAATCAACATTACTCAATCGCCTGCTGTGAACCCGAAGGCGGTAAGTAAAGAATTAAAACTCTTCTGGCGCTTAGTAGAATATATTTGAAGTAAAAATCGTTCGTTCATTTGAAGCTGCTAAAAGATACTATGACAGGACTGTTCACGCGTCATGGCCATGTCATTTAAAACAATAATAAGAAGTAATATTTGAAATATATAAATTAAACTATTCACAATTCTTTATATAACGGTATAAACGTGAATGAAACAGGGGCGTCATCAGAGAAAAATATTTTGAGATATATTGGAATGCCTCAAACATAAGGATTGGGGATGACAGTGTCTACATGAATCTCATATTATCTCCGCTATCAACTAAATATCACACTTTTTAAATATTATTTAAATAGGCATTCACGAGGAACCAATTGGCCTACTACGTCACAATCGTGATATTATGAAAGGATGTTTATTCCCTGTATGCCATAGCGAGAGACTTGCTCAATAGCTATGTAAACTTCCAAGGTGTGAAATAAAATACTAATAAAACAACAAAAAGTACATAGGCCTAGGTTACATGATGACAACATTTTGGATAACATTAGCTGAAAGAAAAGAAGTATACTTGAACATACGTTGATATCGTGTGATTTGATGAGTGCTAAATCAGCTCCATGATACTGACAGTAGGTCCGTGCATCTGAGAAAGACCTAGCCAGCCATGGCGGAGAGATGAAATAATCTAGACCTCCAAATGATGCTTCACTGCTTCCATCAAATACTGTAATAAAACAGACCTTCTATTTGAGAGTGTATCGTAATGAGAAAGACTGTGTTTTTTAATGAAATTTCGTCGACTTTTCTCTGCACAGTGTGCTAGGCATTCCTCAGATTCTACAGAGACCATTGTGGGCGCAACGGTCTACGCTACTTTTGAATTTTCAACTAAATGGCGCCAGAAATTACTTTTATTTTCCAAATTTATATGCAAACAGAGAACCAATTAATTTTGTTGTCATTTCTTAAAGATAACTTATATCTGAAATGTTTATTTCTTCGGTGTAGGAATACGAAAGAGTTAAAAGCAAGATTATTTTTTTTCATGAATCGAACAATTGAAGTGGCATTTTTTGTAGTAAGAGAAAGTTCCGAATGCAAATTTTTACAACAGCCATACATCCCATGATGGTTTGATAAAATTGTTGTATTATTATGTTGTAATGATAACGGATTTCGGTTAAGGAGTAGCGCAATATTCAAAATATCTGAAAAGTATTTCAAAATTCTGCTTGTACGAAACATATTTCAAAGAGAATAGCTCTGCGATCGATTTCTTACACTAAACGAATTCCAAACTTCAGCCCTTTATCCTAATGCTAACCCCGACCCTAACACTAACCCTAACCTACAACCCAAATGCCGTATGATCCCAAGACAATACGTTTGTTGCAATATAGCCCAGAGCAACTATCGCCAGAACACAATGAACTGTTTGATCATCAATATTCATACCTCCTGTACGTTCACAAATGTACGGCAAAGATTGCTGTGAAGTGTGATCATACCATGATGGGCCATCACGTAGACCGAGACAACCCCAGGAGTTAGGATCATTTGGTTCCGTGGAAGTATACCAATCATTATACCTTGGACAACAAAACGCTATATAAATTAAGTTCGCATTGTGATCGTTATTATATATATTATGATTAATAATACTTGAAGTAGTAGTAGCAGCAGCAGTAGTAATAGTACTATTGTTATATTTATTACCATCAATCTCATCATTATTATTATTAGTATTATTATTATTATAATTATTATTATTATAATTTATTGTTCCTGTAATATTGAGAATAATCATGGAGGTTCGGATATCCATCATTAAACTGAATTTGAATTTAAATATGTATTCACATTAACCTTATCCCCCACCCCCTCCCCCTGAGACGCTATATAAATTGAGTTCGCATTATGATCATTATTATATACTATGATTGATAATAATAATAATAATGATAATATTTGGAGTAGTAGTAGTAGTAGTAGCAGCAGCAGCAGTAGTAGTAGTATTATTGTTATTATTATTTTCATCATCATCCTCATCATTATTATGTATATTGTTATCATTGTTATTATTATTATCATCATTATTAGTAGTAGTAGTATCATCACTATTATTACTATTCGTGTAATATCGAGAATAATCATGGAGGTTCGGATATCCATCATTAAACTGAATTTGAATTTAAATATGTATTCACATTAACCTCATCCCCCCTCCCCCTGAGATGCTACAATAATAATGTGAGTATGTAGCATGCAAAGAAATAGAGCAGAAATCTGGTCGTAACAACATTATCTTGTATTGTTGAGCCGAGCTTTTTATATTCCATCTTCTTGATATTCAACTTAAACATAGATATTACAAAGGATGCTAATAAAGTATATTTTACTTTTAATGGACACTGAATACATTTAAATGAAAAATGCTTTTAGGAGAATTGCAACTACAGATTAAATCTAGACATGCATAGGCGTTCATCAACATGTATTCGTTTATCTTGACAGATCTCGACAGAGCAAACATATGAGGAACATACTGGAGTGTAGTATCATCCAACCAGGTGAATTCTCCCAAGCCACTCCTCCGAAGCCCGAAATAGTAACACAAATATGGATAACTTGGATCAAACGGAGGAAGTAGCTCTTTGATAAATGTCTGTAAGAAAAATGGAAAAGAAAAAATAATAATAAATATATGATTTATTCACCAGTTAGTTAGTAAAAAATGGAAAACCTTAGCGTTAGCTGAGAGCTTTACCTATGTTTTACCATGGTTTTGTTTAGGGAGTCTCTATCTCTCTCTCTGTCTTTCGTTTTTTTTTTTCTCTCTCTCTCTCTGTCTTTCGTTTCCCTCTCTCTGTCTTTCGTTTCTCTCTCTCTCTTTACGTCGCTATCCATTTTTTAGGTATATACTGTGCATATGAACTGCACTTTGTTTTGTTCTATATATATATCGTAAATTTTTCATATGATCTTGCATATTGCTGAAATTGCAATCAAACATTGATAGCGAGCTAATTGTAATAGAATGATAAGAAAATCAGCGAAATTTGTTAAATACAACAGCTCTGTACGCCCGCAAGAAATTATTAATGAAATAATTTATCATTGGAATGAAATGTGTATGAAAAGTTAAAACACATAATATATTTGTTTTCTGTTTCAACTGTTGGGGGTGACAGCCTTTTACAAATAGTATAACCGTTTTCGTTTTCTTTTTTTTGTTGGTTTGTTAAGTTTTTATTGCATAGCAATATATATAGTTTTATTCTATGCTGCCGCGTAATTCAGCAAAGCACTGCGTTTTCATGATTATTCGATACACAATAGGCAATTTGCGGATGAAATTTACATTTCAAATGCCATTGAAAAAACAATAATAGACACACATCCACATGCTTATCCACCCCATCCCCGACCCCCATCACACCCACAAGCCACCTGAAAGCGGCTACATACATGATTTTCTGAGAATATGGTCACTGAAATCTGGTTCGGCGTTATTTGTTGTGACTAGGGTGGGGTCTCTCCATCGGGGGTGAACAGATTGAAACTCTAGGTACATGTAGTTTGCCCTGTGGCGTATATTTTTAGTTTCCTGGATTATCTTAATCATCTTGACAGTGTGAATACTGTATAAAATATGTCATTAGACTTACGTTGACTTCGGCTGTCTTGATGATAGCCAAATCACCGCCATAACTTTCACATGTTTCCCTGGCAGCACTTGGCGTTGCATGAGATTGATTGATGAGATACTGAGATTCACCGAGCTCATGCCATCTACATCCAACTTCTGTTTATATAAAATTAAATAAAACCCTACGCTTAAATTGGATTGCAGCTACTGGACTTTAATTTAATTTTTTTTTAAATGTATTCAAAATGTTGGATAGGCTATCAAATCCATAATTTCAAAGAGCATAGATTACCCGTTGACAAGTATATTGACAATGCAACAATTTTATAACGCTTGGCATTATATTCAGGCACAGTACAGATCATTAAAGGGCAATCCAACCCGTGTAATAAGTTCATTTGTATGAAAGCACACAAAAAAGATAAACAGAATGGTGACAATTTGACATTAATCTGCCCAATGATAAGATAATTAGGAATATTTGAAAAGCGACATCACTAAATAAGTGCGAATCTCAATAGCAATTTGTTCCTTGGTTTGTGACGTAAACAGGAACCACTCTCCCGTTTGTCGTGTACAAAAATATCTTTAACATCTGTTTTTATCGTTTTTTTGCCCTTCCCTACATTACAGAGACATTACTGATTCAGCTAACTTGAAGATCCATCCATTACCTATTGTTAATTTACCTTTCAAAAATTCATAATTTTTCATTTTTGTCCGATTTTGTTCAACATTTTCACCAGTCTGCTTCTCTGATTTTCGTGCTGTCTTCTTGTCGAGTAGTCTGCTATCAATGTTTGATTTCCTTATATACACCAAGGTAACACGTATTTCTAACAGGTAGCCTGTATGTTATTACATATTGAGGAAGATCCTTCTTTGTGCTGTGATTCCAGCTATCATGCGTAAGGGAATAATTTATATAAATTTTACGGCCATTTTTCGTGATTTATGTTTGCTAAAATTTGCTAAAAATGGTAGAATTTTCGCGGAAATGGCCGTAAAATTCATCCATAATAATTATAATAATAATTGTATACATCGCCGATGTCTCTAAGCGCTTTACAGATATATTATTATCCCGGCTTTCCCGCACACAACGTATGCACATTCTGCTCTCCCTGGGAGCATTCCAGCCAGGCGCCATGTTACAGACGCTCACAATGCTGATCAACCTACATTACGTTTGCATCCTACCGGATACCCATTTAACACCTGGGTGGAGAGTGGCAAATGTAGATCAACGTCTTGCTGGGATTTGAACCCCGTACCTTGTGATCGACAGTCCGGTGACTTATCCACTAGCCCACAATACCTCTACCATAATAAGTTGAGATAGCATGCGCTCTCTCTCTCTCTCTCTCTTTTTTCGCTCTCTCTCTCACACATGATCACAGGAATGTCAGTACACAATTCCGGTAAGACTAAGAGTGCTTTTATTATTAATTTCAATCATATTCATACAAAGATTTTAGATATCGTCTCTGCCATCGTTGTGGACATAGACAATCTCTTTGATATACATCGACCTCTCTTTATTTAGATTCTACCTGGAATTTTATTTTCAAACGTCTGAATATCATCCAGCAAACCATAATAATGGTTTCCTAATAATGATTTTATGTCCAATTATTTCATTTCAAAAATGTATTTCACCATTTTTAATAAATAATATGAAATATATATTCATAAATCATATTGAATAATTCATCGAATAATTCTTAAAAGAGTGACAATGATTGACAAATTATAGTTGACGGGAAAACATACTATATGAAAGAAATATGAACCAAAAACTTCATAGCTTTAAGAACATGATCGAAAAGATAATTAAAAGTGTAATATTTCTATTTCACATTACTCATTATTGTTCAGCAATCAACATTCACTTCAGTAAATACGTTTACGTTAAGATATCACCTAGAAGAGTGTAAGTAAGTTATTACCCTTTAATCTGGATAAATTAAGTACAGCTAACACTGTAATAAAAATAATAATTTGATTCTTTGTTTGGCTCTTATCATCTATTAATGATTTAGATGGTTACATAAATGACAGCCCGTCTAGAGCAGGGATGATAGCTGAAGATCCTTGAAATAGTGTATTAAAAAGATAAATGAGATTGATTGTTATTTATAATCAAAAAAGCTTTCTGATATAACTGTATTGGTATCACTTGTAGGATTACTTGTTCGTCATTATTGTTATTATTCTTATTATTAATTGTAATTGCGTAACTATAATTGGTTTCATTATTGATCACTTAAGATGGTTACATTGGGTTTCTCTCTCTCTCTCTCTGTTTCCGATCTTAGTATTAAAAATTATTTAATTTTTACACGTCGTAGATAAAAATTTGGCCAAAAATATTAACAGAAATTCGATTGTAAATAAGAACAAGAACAGTCTGCCTATAACGATCTAGAATAATGTAGCTCAGTGTTATCTTACACGCTTCTTCAGAACTAGACTAAACATGGTGAAACATGGGGTGATGATATATGTAAAGCGCGCAGAGACGGTATTTCTTATTAAGCGCTATATATATCCAGATTATTATTATCATTAATATGCGAAACGACTTGAAATACCTACCGATAGGTATTTGGCAGATATTTCGTCTTTGTGATGTGCACGTTATTCGGTTCCATCGTCCATGTATTGGGTCAGTGAGGCTCAATCGAGACCTCATCAGTGCACAGTAAGGTGGTGGTTGGTTCGGCTCGGTAAAGAGAGGAGTATCCCAGTTGGTATACCTTTTTTTCAATAAAATTTATTTATTCACTCAATATATAAAATAGATACATAAAATTGCGTATGAACGCATATGACAAATACAAAAAGATGGACATAGTAAAATCAGGAGTTGAAAGCACAAGTAACATAAATTGAGTGGGGATCAGATTAAAGATCTATTTAAAGATCTTGTGAATTCGACCCCATTGTGATGTATACATTGCATTGAATATTGTTGCATGTAAAACAACAACAGGGAGAGAATACATAAACAGCTGGGTCATGGAGAAACGAGAGAGAGAGAGAGAGACGGACAGACAGAGAGGGAGAGAAAAGGGAGAGGAAGGAAAATTGAGGGAGAGAAAGGCAAGCTGAGAAATAAAGTTAATACATAGAATGAAATTAGACCCAAGCATGTTATAATAAGAGATACAAGTAATAGACCAGTTTCACAAATAAAATTGAATACACTACGAAAATGGCCCATTGAATAAAACCCATATAAAATACCTTGAAAGTGATTAAGTCATATAAATTAAATAGGATTAACGATAAAACTTATATTTATGCACATCATAATTTCCACAGAAACACTGAAGATATACAGCTCAACTACATCACGAATCGAGTGTCGTTAGAAAGAAAGTACATTGAATCTTATGGTAATTTAATATGAAGTGCATGCCTATGACTAATATTGTAAGGGCATTGAAATGGTAGTCTTTATCAAGTTACTCGGAGTTTTTCATTCATTAGTTGACAAACATTGAGTTTAGAGCAAATATTAAACTGTAGGTTATGGTAGCATTAGAAATAATTGATAACAGATTAATAATAATAATAACAGATTTGTTTCGTGAAGACTAAACCTAATTTCATCTATTTTTTCGTTGGAATACAGGAAACCATGGGACGCAAACGTGATTTAGTGGCGTGACACGGCTTCAGCATTCAACATAAATTTAGCTTTCAACAATAATTGTCCAATTATTTGACTTTAGCCTTTTAAATGTGTGAGACGTGAATTAATTCGAGTTATCAGGAAGAAAATTAAAGATTTTGCATGACTCAGAAGAATCCTGGAATATGACGATTTGATCAAAGTGTGTAACATATTAGCAATAGTTAAATGATTTATGAAGTTTTATGACCCAAATAAGCTTTTTATCTTAAAATGATTTAAATAAAACTTTTCACAATGATTTTCTCACTAAACTACAGAGTCCGGCATTTTCATTTTTTTATTCGTTAGGGGGGAAAGTGCCGCCCACCCCTCCTTTTCAAATGGCTAGTACACCTTTTCCGCACTCCTATACCTATAATTCAACATACTGACATATATAATCAGGTAATGAAGAAATCATTAAGGGGAGAACAAAATTGGAAAAAAGGAGTGGCATTATTATCACGATGATAGTTCATACATACCCAGGGACCGTTCCATCAATCCATCTGTATGTACCATCCTGATCCATGTCTTCTAAGCCGATGTAATAGTGACCTCCATCACTATTTGTTAATAATTTCCCGGCTATGAAATCCTGTATATGTTATAAATACAACATTCTAAATGTGGATGTTTAGTTTGTTTACATCAAAGTGGCATTAGTACCATCACTATTAGTACTCAAAAGCTGACTACGATTATGCCAAGTGAGTACTTCGGTTATAGCACTAAAATTGCATGTATATTAAGCTAGAATTTAAATTTGTTTTAGTCAAACAGTTGAGAGTAAAATTTAATATTCAAATGAAAAAGAAAAAAGCTATTTGATGCTGTTTTCTTTTATTTGCCTACCAAAGATTTTCAGGGAGGACAAATATTATTTTGTGTATCTTTTGGGTCAAAATAGATAAATCACCCCTTAATAATTTTGCACCGTTTTCATTTTTTGAGGAATAATCTATCCTCCGTCTTTCAATTCATGTGTTTGGTATTACCAGAACATTTTGTGTAATATATCTGATATAGATTTAAATATGAAGTTTGTAATTACTATCTTTTGAAATAGTAGAGTTATAGTCGAACTCAGAGAAATGGATTCCATTCCATTTGATTTTGACTATTCTTAAAAGCCTTAATACACACCGAGTCTTATGTGCTAAAGATTCAACCTTTTCCGGTTTTCTCCTGGTTTATTTAATGTTGTCACGTGGCCAGTGATCTATGGTTCGTAGTATGCTACTTTGCGCTATAGCCCGAAATAAATTGTACTATACGTTAGAAATTAGACATTTCTCCTTGTCACTTTTAATCAATAAATAATAATCATTAGCTTTAAGGTTATTCCTACATATTATTGAAAAGGACAGAACAGGAGGAATCAGGAAAATTGAAAACCGTAATCATCTAGGTTGCAACCCGGGGTGGGGAGTTACTCGCCTAATACGGTATACAGGGATGTGCCACTCTAATTGGTTACTTTTTTGCAAAAAATCCCTGAACATGGGGTATGATTTTGTGCTGCAAAATTCCTAAAAGTGCCCCCACTTTTCAGATCTGGCCTGAAACATAGCTTACTATTTTCTTCAGGATAATATCCTACCCATAATTTCGCTAATTAAAAGTGAAAATTCCAGATGCAAAATCCCGCCAAAATATTTGAAATCATTTCGCCTTTTCGTCGAAAATCCTCGCCGATGGTCGCACAGATTTGTCAATATCATCAATTTGAGCTCAGCTTCTGACTAATTTATAAACGGCTAATCCCACCCCCTGCTCGAGCGTACGCAAAACAAAATTCTGTGTAAGCAATAAACGAAGGATCACAACTTATCCTATGCCACTAAAACTTCCAGGTACAACTTTCTGAAAGCAGCAGGAAACTTGCTTTAGGGACGCGCCATTAGATATCCAGGGGAGTAGGAAGTTTTCAGAACCCCCACCCACATGTAAACAAAAATTGTCTCCTTGGACGTTGAAAAATGAATGGAAATCCCTATTAATGGGTACCATTTTCTGCCAAAATGAACCTTAAAAATGGGTATGGGTTTAGGCGCTTCAGCCGCACATCTCTGTCCAAACCAAATCTGAGTACCCCCGGGTTACAATTGGAATGTTCCACGAAGTTTCTGAAAATATCATATTCGGAGTTTAGAAGTAACGTTTTCCAAACACTATATAGTAAAATTACCATCTACAAAAGTTTAGTTGTTGAGGTTCACAGGTTCACTGGTGGAAAATTGTGAGACGGTACAAAACATTCTACTTTTTTCATCAAAGAATGCCCATGGTGTACTAGTCGGAGTTTAGTGGAAAGTTAGACAAAGCTTAATACTCTCCATTAAGGGTTTTCTTAAAAAGTTGAACTTCATAGAGCACTTGGCAATTAGAATATGATTGACTGATTTCAGTCTTGGCAATATTTCACTGCCCTATTTGGTCTGAATAAATACTAATCTGCAAAGGTTGAAAGGAACTTATTGGGTTTAAAGGGATTGGGTATCTTTGTCTCAGATTGTAAACAAAATCCTGGATTTAGCTCATGCTGCAATCATAATTATAAACCTTTATGTCAGGCAGAAATCCTATGACGATTGCAAACCGATCGCCCGTCTGATTATCAAGATATTTATGATTGGAATTCGAAATTTTAAAAAGGTTTTTTTATAACACTTCAGTCTATTGGGGGAAAATGAGTATTGTTAAACCGGTCACTCAAAAATTTTTACTTTTTGAGGCACTTCATGATAATTTTGATGCGCAATTTTTTTTAGGGCTTCAATATCACACCATATCACAGACGCTGATAACACGTAGAGCCATGCATTCAGATTTGGCATTGTTAAACAATGCCTTTAATAACACGTTTTGCTCCATAAAAACTGATAAATATATGATGTTATAGACGGTAAAAGTGCGTACGTACATTTTGTTCAGCTGACGTGATGATTGGCATGTCACCCCCTAAGCTTTGACAGTGTGCACGTGTGGCAGAGAATGTCCTGCCGGTTCTATGGTAGAAGACATACTGATAGCCATCAAACACATCCAACCCTGATGTAGAACACTCCTGACATTCAACTGTAAGATAATAAGATACAAAGAATCAACAGGGTAATCTTTACGGTAGGGATTCACCATATCCCCCTATATTGGTAGATTGATTGATTGATTTTTATTCGACAAGCTTCCAACATATACAATAATAACAGATCAGAAATAAGTCAGCTTGAACAGGATAACCCACGAAAGCTCGAGAGCTTATTTCCAGTGGGGTCCCCTACAGACATGTACAAAATTAATAAGTGAAAATAGTAATATTTACAGACAGATAAGAACCATAAAAAGAAAAAGAAAAAAAAGAAGGAGAAGAAGAAAAAGAGGAGGAGGAAGAAGAGGAAAATAATGATGAATTTGTAGAATTTCTATAACGTACAAAAACATAAGTATATACAAAATGAAAAAGTATGAACCGGCAGAAGAATACAAATTTCAATCATATAACATGTCATTCACTTCTCTTCTCTGACTCTCAAGTATTAGGTATTCCTTTAATTTCCTCTTAAAATGAGCATAATTTTCTATTTCCTTTACACCATTGGGAAGGGAATTCCAATGTTTTATGGCATTGTAATAAAACGAATTTCCTATACTACCTACTCTTTCTGGTAAGTTAAAGTTGAATCGGCTATTTCTTGTATTATAATCATGAACGTCAGTAACAAGATCGAAGTTGGATCGAATATAATGATTCGACCTAGTATGATAAATGCACGTGATGCAATACGAGTTGTTTTGATCTTTGGTCGACTTCAAGAAAACCAGCTTTAGAAAGTTCGCAGTAGCCAACATGAGTTCTTGGACCAGAACAGTTGATAATTCTCACCATTTTGTTCTGTATAATCTTCAACTTCTTTTGATCTGATTTGTTTATGTTACTATACCATGCAGGGTTAGCATAGTCAAATAAACATTGAATAAGAGCAAAACAGAGTGTACGTCTTGCTTTTAAATCCATACAACTTTGATATCTGTACAAAAATTTCAGACGAGAATTTGCTTTTTTTACAACTGATTCTACTGAAGATGAAAATGAAATTGCGCTAGCTAACTCAATGCCTAAATACTTCACAGACTCTTTCCTCTTGATTACTTGATTATTGTGTGTCACTTTGAATTCAAATGACTTTTTAGAACTACTCTTAGAACAAAACAAAATGCTTTCTGTTTTTCCCAAGTGTAAAGAAAGCTTATTATCAGTCATCCAATCGACACACGTAGACAGCTGTTCACTGAGCTTTTCCTCAATATATTTAGGATCAGGATTTGAACAGAGTAGTACGCTGTCATCTGCGTACAATAATAGTTTTAAGTCTTTTATACAAATACACATATCATTTATATAACTTGAAAATAGAATTGGGCCTAAAATGCTTCCCTGAGGAACACCGCATGTTATAGGCATTAGTTTGGAACGAATATCATGAATGGCTACTACTTGGTGTCGATTAGATAAGTAGGATCTTAACCACTCTAAACTTGCCTTATTAAAACCCATTAGTTGTAACTTATTCAATAAGACGCAATGATTAACTGTATCAAAAGCTTTTTGCAGATCAAGGAGCACCATACCAACAAAGCGCCCTTGGGAAGTTTCTGTCCTCAAATAATCAGTCAAATGAATTAGACATGTTTCAGTCGAATAATCATGTCGAAAACCAGATTGAAATTCATAAATTATATCATTTTCTTTGAAGTATCTTTCAATTTGAACACAGACCGATTTTTCTAGAATCTTTGATGCTACACTTAAAACACTAATAGGTCTGTAGTTGCTAACATCAGTTTTATCTTTCTTTTATAAAGTGGAGTCACTTTTGCTATTTTCATATCCTCTGGAAAAGTACTCGTCAAGATAGATAGGTTCATTAAGTAACTTAGAGGCTTAAATAAAACCTTCGCACCATCTTTTAGAAATTTAGCTGGAATCATGTCTAACCCAGTACTTTTTGATACATTCAACTTACGTAACTCTTTGAAAACAAATTGTTCACTGATTGGTAATAACTCGAAGCTGTTTTCACATATACCTTTTCTTTCGTAAAACTCACGAATACAATCATTGTCTGCGCTGAAAAAGTCTTTGGAAGGGGGGAGTTTGCTACTAATTTGGCAGCCACATTTGTGAAATGAGAATTGAATTCATCAGCGATGGCCATCTTATCATGACATAATTCCCCATCAATTGTAATGACAGATTCTTGTTCTTTTCGCTTCTTATTTTTTAATCCTAAGCTTTTAAGATTCTGCCAAAGCCTTTTCGAATCTTGTTTATTTTCTTCTATCTTGTTTTGTAAGTAATCGAGTTTAGCCTTTTTCACCTCTCTTTGGACCATATTTCTTAATACTCTGTATCTTTTATAGAGCGTCTCATCTTTTGCTCTTTTCCTAAATTTTTGTATACTATATTTCTCTCTTGAATTAGGGAAAGAATATCTTTAGTCACCCAAGTTTCTGATCTTTGTTTTATTCTAATCCGTTTCAGTGGCGCTATCATATTCAAATTTGAGATAAAAACATGTTGAAATATTGACCATGCCTCATTTACATCTGTACAGTCAGTGATTCCTGACCAATCAACAACAGATAGTTGAAGATTGAAAGTCTCTTCTGTATATTTTTTCATGGATCTGATATCATTAGTCCTGTGATGACCTATAGCCAGTCTAATATTTTTCCGTGTACAGAAAGTAAAAGAATGGTCGCTAATACCTAGATCAATGACACCACTTTGACTTATTTTGTTTTCTTTGCTACAACCAACATGATCCAGTAGAGAAGAACATGTAGGTGTAACGCGTGTTGCCTCTTTAATGAGTTGACTAAACCCGTGAAGACTCAACAAGTCAATATATATCTTAGCCAGTGGCGATTTGTGAAGAAGACAAATATTCATGTCTCCTAAAAAAATTATTTCGTCATCCTTCTTTAATGTATCAAGAATATTGGACAATTTCTCGATAAACAAATTGTTTTTCGGTGGTCGATACAGAACGCCAACAACAATTGGTTTTGATCTTGGTATAAGCAAATTTATCCACAGGGATTCCGTATCTCCAGTACTTATAGCATCCATAATATTAAATGCAATATCATTTCTGATATAGAAACATACACCACCTCCAGAGCCAGAGGATCGATCATGGCGTATGATTTTATATCCGTCTATTTCAATTTCTTCATCATTTAAGGAATTGTTTAACCATGTTTCAGTGAAAGCAATGACAGACAACCTTTTTCTTTTAAAAAGAATTCTAAGTTCCGATATCTTGTTTAGGATAGACCTCACATTAAGGTGTAAAAAATGAAGATCTTTAACTTTAAACTTTTCTTCAAATTCTTGATAAAGAGAAGTGTTTTCATCTATGAGGTTTGGCTGAATTATTCTTGCTATCGCCTGCTTTTCAGGTGTAACGCGCGTTACATTAAAATAGTTTTCTTTTAGTCTATCCTCATTTTGGCTTTCTTTCTCTAGACAATCGTCAGTAAATAATGAATCACAAAAGATGGCAGACAACATGTTAAACAATTCCACTTCTCATCAGGGCATTCATAATATAACCTGCGGTACTCCGAAAAACTGATAGCTTGACAATTAGTGTGAAACCATTTTTACAATCAGAACACAGAAGGCCGTGTTGATTAAATTTGACTGGCTTATCACAGTTCCCACAAGGGAACTTATATTTCCGACCGTCAACTTTCATTTTCGGATCATCACTTGATTTTGTCAAACTTTCACTTAATTCAAAACCCTTCTTAGATCCTCGATCAGTGCTTACACCCATCCATGCCCCAGGTGTAATCAATGGGTACCTGGCAATGCCGAGGTATTAATAATAATAATTTATAATTGTGGAGCTCACAGGAAGAGCAGTTTTAACAATGATGTGGCTACCTTGGCTGTATTAATAAGATCAAATCATCATTATATCTACCGTGTTAGGCAATTATAATGATATGGTCCTATGTTATCTTTATTGACAATGTAAGTTCAGCCTACCGATTTTTAAATAGGGCCTAAACAAAAATGGTGTTCTATTGCCCTTTAGATGCCAGCACCTGGGTCGGTCGGTCGATTTTTATTTCTTCGCTCTTTGGGCTGATATTTTTCAGTTCTGAATGCTTTAATACATATTTCTTGATTGATTAAACATTTTGTTTCTAACAAACGGGGGAAAAAAATAATAAAAGGCTGGCCGTAGATTTTAAGACTTTGGGGTCGGTCGCAAGGGCAATACAACAACTTTTTGTTAAGCCTAGTGATAGCCTCAATAATATAGCATTACAGTTTTTTAATTTCCAAACATTCCAAATGTTCCATTCATGAAAACCTGACTGACTTAATGATAATGAACAGTAAGCAAGTGGGCAAACCCATGCTTTTAGAATGGAATAGTAGAAGGCACTGCTTTTTTATAACTATGACCAAATAGCTAAATTGCCCTTTGAGAGCCTGAAACTTTTCAAAGATAAAGAATTAGAAATCAGTTGCCACTTTTTCTTGTAGCATGGACCTAGATTGAGATCCTATAGCTTAATGAAAAAATGTCAACTTTGCCCTTATGCACATGAGGTATCCCTAAACAGCAAATTGTTTACGGAATTTTGTAAAAAAATTGACATACTATTTTTGTTGGATCTAAAACATATATTTAGCCACATTTTTTCTATTGATGATTAATGAGCATGGGTGGATCTTAAAGAAAGTTAACCATCTCCAGTATTTTGATGGTACAGTGCAATTGAAAACGGTGTTTCGGATGTCACATTTTCCGTAAACAATGTAGACCCTCATTTAACCCACTAGAACAATAAATCAATGCGATTGTGTATGGTTTGAATATGCTTATTAGTTTATCCAAGTGATTATATTAAAAGAAAATATAATTAAATTATATTAGTGCTTATATGAGAAATATACTCAAAAATTGAAAAAGTTGTCTCATTTTCCGTAAACACTTTTGTAACGTCCAAAACAATTTTCCTTTTGAAGTGGCAGAAATATATGAACTTTTTTTATATTTGCAATTACGATTTCACAATTCACAATCCTGTTAAAAAAACTATTTTGATTATTTTATTTAGGTTTAAATATAAAATATCAAGAAATATGATGCTAAAAATCACATTTTCTGTTAAATATCTAAACTTTCAGCAACATTGAGTTATAAAACATACAATATTGAAGCCACACTTTGTGATGCAAGGCATTGCTTGCTGCTTCAGTATATTCTTAATTGTAATTTATCTGAAAAATCTCAACAAAAGTGACTCATAAAAAATATTCAGTCATTTTAACAGCACCTTCTGGTATGCTGTTAGCACGTTTCGGGCGCTACATTAAACTGTTAACAGACATTTTCATTAGTTCAAATGAGGGACAAAGATAGATGTAAGAATAACAGATTTCAATTTGCCAACCTCTCCTCTTGCTACATACATTGTTGTGTTTGCAAATCATCAGGTTTTCATTTGTATGGAGGGTGTTCCAAATTATGTCATATAACCAAAGACTGCAAGGTCAATTTAAACTATTTTGTAGGTTACAAAAACTCAAAATCACCCACTTAAAACAATATCCAGTTTACATGTATATGACATGGATATGTTACAGGTATATAAATTTAATAAAATCAAGCAAATTACAATATTTTTCCAAGATTTATGGGGAAAATAAGTAGAAAAAAGGTTGCATACATGTACAGTTGATGAGCACAAGGGATTCCAGTATGTATTTAAAAAAACACCAACCAGTATTCTAACAGAGAAACTTGAAAAACATATGTTTACATGGCCACATTTCCAAATTTACCAATCTGTCGGGGCAATAAGCATGAAAATGAAAATAACGAATAAAGAATAAAGAATTAATTTGTTCATAATTTTTTCCTTTCATATTATAAAGGAATTTGAAAAAGGCAATGGCAATACGGCATATACTTGGAAAGTCATTAACGAGACCCTGAGGAAGAAAAAAAGTACTTCAAAATGTCATGTTAACAACGAAGGTCATGTAATGCTCATGAACCCTTTACAGCTCATTTTATGTATGTTATTACCAAAGATGAAAAAAGTCAGTCAGTCACTCAATAGTGTCTGACAATGAAGTCTAGCAAGTAAACAGATTTCCTTGCATAATTTGAATATTAGGACACTGCTAACGTTTAAATCTCACAGATAGGACATACATGACATATTTATAATTCCTGTAAAGTTGTACAGAATTTGATGTTGGATGCAAAAGGGACATAGTATCTTTAAGATATCTTGCAAATCAATGTGATATTTTTCTTCTTTTGCCCACAGATTGTATTGAAGTCTTGAACATTGTTATATCATTGAAAGTGAGTTACTCAAGTAGTCATTATGAAATGAGTACACATTTCTTAAAACAAATTGCAGGAAATATTAAAACGCCGTAAGTACATATTTTTAATTAATCACTCACTAGATTTATCTTTCCAGATACATTAAAAATAGCAAAAGTAATACAAATTTATAAAAATATGAATTCCATAGTTTCAAATTACCGACCTGTTTTAATTTTTTCTAGTATATCGAAAATAGATTGTACGACTTTTTAACAAAAAATGATTTACTCTACAAAGATCAATATGGTTTTCGTAAATCCCATTCAACTGAATTAGCGTTATTGCAATTATTTGATTGAGTGTCAGGTGCCTTACCTGATCGGAATCATGTTATTGGTGTATTCATGAACTTGAGTAAGGCATTTGACACTCTTGACCATTCAATACTTATACGTAAATTGCAGTATTATGGAGTGAGGGGTGTTACATTACAATAGTTTAAAATTACCTTACAAATAGAAAACAATATGTTTATTACGATTCTACTGAGTCTAATTTAATGTCTATATTATTTGGGGTACCACATGGTTCAATCCTCGACCCACTGTTTTATTTGTTATATGTTAATGATATTTATTATTCATCAAATGAATTACAATATTTATTATTCGCTGATGACACCAATGTATTCTGTTCCAATTCAGATCTTCAAACTCTTTTAAGAATTGTCAATACCGAGCTGCCGAATTTATCTAATTGGTTTAAAGCCAACAAACTTTCCCTGAATCTCAAGAAAACAAATTTAATATACTTCCAAAATAGGAACAACAATACGCAAACAATTGTTGAAATATCTTTCTATGGATTAAAAAAAAAAATAGTTATTAGATTATGTTATAGTTCACAATAAACTTGTAAGAACTCATAGTATTCATATCTTGTGAATAAATAAAGATATAGATTAATCTCCAAAATTTGCATTTCTCCAAAATATGAATAGTCTTGATCCTAAAAATACACATTTGAAGTGTGTAAACATAATTTAATTTTTTACCCTCTTGGGGACACATTTGGTATATGTACACAAAAATACCAAAGTCAGAAACATCCAGTAAGTTTGATACAAACCTGTTGAAGGTGAAATAATCCATATCAGAGTAAGATGCAGGAACATCCTTAACCATCCAATTATTGAATCCCCAGACATTGTCAATATCACAGAAACACAGAGAGTGAGATGCAGTGCCCAATAGTGAAGTCCAATATTTATTATATCAATTCCCTTCTATGTACACATAGCACAAAAGATTCGAGTTATATACATTATGGCTATATATCCTGGTACCACGGAGCAGCTTGGAATGGCATGTGATCTGATTCCAGTATCCAAATATCGTGACTGGTTATTGAAAAGGAAGTCGATTACTGTATGCCACGTATCAAATAAGAGACAATGTACTTCCTCCTTGTGGGTTAACACCACTAACCAGATGGTGGTGGTACGTTCATGTATGAGAGCTACTGAGGTATGATGAGGTGCTCCGCGCGGAGTGAAATAAATCATAGTTTTGATGATACGTTTGTCGTAGAACAGTGAGCAGGTTTTGTGAATAAATCATGTGCTTCATGAACAAATGGACTCTTGAACATACTATGACGCGGTAAAGCCGAGTAGGAGTTATTTGTACAAAGTTATTTCCCTCTTCCAGGCTCATCGTTGCTCACGAAGTAATTCCAAACACCAAAGCTACAGCTGAAATAACAAATACATCAACCTGTGATATCGATGAGTGATACTTTGATCGTATCCATGAAATGAAATCAATCTACAGAATCAATCTTCATCAAAGATCTATTGTAAACTATGAATAGCAATCTATGGAAATGATTCTGTACCATCCAAGAATATGCACATGATAGAACTTTTGCCTTCTTTTAAATGATTTCATATTTGTATAATTCTAGAACAGTGCTCTAAACTCTTCAGTCCATTGGGGTGTTCCACAAATATCCTAAGTCGAACTTAACTCTAAGTTGGACTTAAAGATTATGGAAAGCCATTTGTAGCTTTAAAATAAAATATGTTCAAAAGCGAAGTATTTTAGACTTTTTATAAATTCCACATCAAGAACATGAAATCTCCATGATAATAGAAAATATTAATGATTTGAATCAACACTTTATGCCTTTTAAAGTAACTTTTACAAAATATTTTTCATAGATGCTACCGGCTTTCCATAATTGTTAAGTCCAAGTTAGAGATAAGTTCAACTTAAGATCTTTGTTAAACAACCCCCCCCCCCCACATTCCAATCAGTTCAACCGACCCCGGGTCTAAGATCACGTTTAACCACAGGAAAACGTAGACCTCACACTAACTTCTTTCCTTTGTTAAACCAGATTTTGGACAAAAGCTCAAACCAAGTGCCGGGTTTTAATTTTAGTAGAATACCGAACGAAGGTTATAATCTTTGTGTCATTTCCTATTAAAATGAATATCCATAAATTTGAGAATAAATGGAAAGGGTAAAACATTTATCTATGGTCTATTGGTAGATTTAAAAAAATATAAAGATAGTAATGTTGACTGCATCCTGGGCCCCGTCTTATAAAGCGTTGTGATTGATCCAAATCAATCGCAAGTTTGCAGTCTCCTATATCTTATGTACGTAGTTGCGATTGATATCAATCGCAAACAAATTGCGATTAATATCAACTCTTTAAAAGACGGGGCCCTGATGGTATTTATTGAGGACTAGCAGTGAATACAAATATATTCAGAAGTTTATCTTGTCGACTTGGTATTACAGTCAAACCTGCTTTAGTGACCCTCTGTCTACAAAGACCACATTTTTTGTTTCCCTTGAAAATGGTTTCTCATTGAAACATGTACTAAAGGAACCTGTACATAAAGACCACCTGACTATAAAGACCAATGTTTTGTCTCCCTTGGGTCTTTATATACAGGTTTCAATGTATATGAATTAATTTATGAAGAACTGAATCAAACCTGGTATTATACAGGAATGTGTACCGGTTTCCTGTGTATATCTCATATTTAGGCATGTGCAGTCATTTTACTTAAGGATGCTTTACGGGCGTGCTAAGTTGATAGCCTTCACAGAGTTGTAGTTGTCTTCCGGGTGTGAAATTATGAGTGTGTGCCCGTGCGCTTGGTGTGTGTAGGTGTGGGGTAGTCCCAATCTAATTTTCAGGTAAGGGGATGTACGTCTAACAACTATTAAGAGGGGGGTCTCCTTGAGATTTCCCATTTACAAGATTAGTATCTATTTATTTGAACATCTTAATACAAAAATACTTCTTTAAATTGTAAATATATCAACAAGATGACGACCGATAAAATTAAATCAGTACCATATCAAGAGAAAGAAACAAGAGATGTAGACAAGAGAGATAAAGGCAAAGAGATGTATGGATGACGAACAAAATAAGAAGTATACTAATGGAGAGAACTAAAGTATGTAAGGGCACCCATGGAATATATTTGAAAATTCAATTGGTATGCTTAATTATGATATAATTATAAATTCATGATAATGATTATCTCTTTATATGTACGTTTAAATGTGTTGAAGGATTTAATATTTTGAATATTGGATGATAAATTGTTCCATACTTTACCACTTTCATATTTAAAAGATTGCTTAAAACACTCAACATTTGGCTTCGGTTGAACAACATTCAATGTATCAATATTATCGTAGTAGATACTCCATATTAAAGTGATTGCACAACGAATAAATAAGTTCTCAATTGCATGCCGACGAGATATGATTTCACGCTTGTGTTTGTATAATACATTTCAAGGGTTGATATGACGTTGTTCTACTCTTCATGTTTTCTAGTCATCATAACAGAAAGGTTCATCCTATCCAAACATAACTTCTAGACAGTTTGTTTTTACTAATATCACTTCAGGATGTTAACTGTACAAAGATAAATCAGGCACAAATATTTTTTTTTCTTTTCCGGGGCACGGTCCATTTGCATCCATAGCCTCGTGATAAGGGAATAACAAGACTGTAATTCAGTTGAGGTTTTCTGCTTGGTTATGATGTTATTTTTTTCCTACCTTGAACATTGTTTTTGATCGGCGAGGCACTCGTTTGTCTGGTCTGGATAACTGCGAACCTATCAATACACAGTTGCATTGCACTGGATTTCGTAGGAAAGCCCCTACTTAATAAAACTCAGCGGTGTCCTTTATAACAGGAACTGAACTCATATTTAAATTGTCAGGGGGTGAATGCCCGTGATGCTCTTTTGAAAATGAAAATTATTTTGAAAAAATACAAGGCCATATGATTACTTTATCTTTCCAATACACTCTGGACGAGAATAAAGCAAGGAAATGTAATATGATTATCATGATATGACACACAAAAACGCTGACAGTTGCAGGATGCAATAATGTGTGTAGCAGATAGCAATATTTTGTTAGGCTATTAAACTTCGGCGATGATAGACACATTGGCTGAATTTGGGGCCAACCTTAGATGTGTTGTAAGCCCCAAGCCGCAATGCTCTATGATAGTCTTGCCCCTTAACTTAATTTAGACGCTAAAACGGACACCAAAACCTAATACGAACCCAGAAGAGAACGTTCGATCACTTGCAAAGCAATTTCCTACATATCACTGGGCCCATGATACACCTATTCGTTTCTCTTTAACTCTTCAAATCACGTTGCCACTGCTCCCTAACATAGGCATACAAACACATTTTCGCTAAAGGAAATCACACCTTTGGGCGGAATCTGAACTCTTAAGGCTTTTTAATCTTGCCTGAAGAGCGAACCTTTTGTGTGTGGAAATTACAGAAATGGCATATCCGGGCACTTCCTACCCGAAGATATGACTATTTGAGCAGCTCGCTCCTCGAGTTTGAGGTGCTGGCTGCCCGAATATAAAAACTTTAGATATTAAAAAATTCCAAAGGTTAGAGTGTCTTTAGCCCTCCCTCCATGCCTTGTACGCCTATGCTCATTAAAGGAGAATTGTATCCTGATATTTGTATTTTTTTATAGAAGTAGAAAAAGGAAATAAACAGGTCAGTGAAAGTTTGAGCAAAAATCGATTGAAAATTTAAAAAAAAGTTACGAATTTTCGAAGGTGCGACTAATACAAAACAAAGTAACAACTCTGTGATGTATTGAGCGAGGTCCCCTCCCATTTGTAATGTACTAAAATATACATATATTTTCACTTAAAGAAGTTTTCAATCATACATTGACCCTAAAATTAATTATTGCAAGTATATTTTTATACAACCCCTGTATGACACGAATTTACTCCATCATCAATAATTAAGAAAATGAAAGTTTATGAAATTTTCTGTACAGAGCAAATTCGAGAGGAGCTTGCACAGTGTTGTCAATTAGTCTTCAAAACTTCAAAAATTTGAACTTTTTAATCCGATATTGTTCAACCTTCCACTAATTTGTTTTTTCTTATCTTTCTGCTTTTATTAAAACCAAGTTAATATTAGGGTAGATTTTCCCGTAAACTTATCCGTCTTTAGTAATTGTGTGTGTTGGGTAATGAGGAATGCTAGCATTCAATGATTTTCGGAAGCAGTAATATTATTACAGTAGACCTAACGTTATCAAATGTCGTCAGTTATTCAATGCAAATTCTGTTAAGCAGTTAAAGAACCTTTCCAAATTTTGTAAGATCATTATGTCTAAGTTCGGAATTTCTTTTCTTCCCTTTTTAATACGTTAGACTTTTGGTTAAATGTGTTGTTGTCGTTATTAGTATCATAGTGAACACACATATATATAGCAGTGTTAGTACTTCCAGTTGAGATATAGGGTGTGATGTATTTTTAAAAGTATATTCTAAAGATTGCCCTCATTTGTTTGTTGTTCGCTGCCAAAGATTTTCTTGTCTTTAAAGATTTTCTGTGTTTTTCTTTAATTTTATTTTAAAATATCTTTGTTGTACATTATATTTGTACTATTCAACTGTATTTCTTCCATGCCCCAGAAGGAGCCGTTAGAGAAATAAAAATAATTGTCATTATATACCTCACTTTAGAAATACTTTAGCAATAGCCCACAGGGCCTAGTTAAAAGTTTCTACCCTCATCCTCATTATCCTGCGATCCCCATTGGTTTACGTGTTAAAATTGTCTTTGTGCGAGCGCGGACGCCATACAGGGCTTTTTGTCTGCGATTCCCAAATGATTGAAACTTTCAGTCATTTTTCCAGCGAAGATTTACAGACAGTGTTTCAGATTTTCTGTGATGTTTTAACACAGTTTTACTCAATAAAAGGCTAAGGTAAGAATTCTTGGTAGATTTTTGTTTTAATTCGACATATAAAAGTCATATCGACTGCTTTAATACTCGAGGACTAGCTGTTTCTATACTGGCTCGCGGGATAGTTGAATCCCCTGCCATCACCCCTCGGCGCGCCGCCCACCCAGGCGCGCCTCGGGGTGATGGCAGGGGATTCAACTATCCCTTGAGCGTATAAAAACAGCTAGTCCTCTCGTAGCAGTCGATATAACTATATTGTCATTGTCAACTGAAAAGTTTTTTTTTTTTGTCGCCCTCTGTGGGCCGATATTTTTCAGTTTTGAATGTTTTGTTTTTCGTTTTTTTTTCCCCGCCCTCTTTTGGCTGATATTTCTTAGTTTTTTAATGCTTTAATACATGTGTTTCAGCGTCATCATTCCATTCATATCTTTTCACCTCATAATAATCCATGGTTTGCAATGACTTGTGTTGAGACAACACTCTGTGCTTCCCAGCTGACGAGGTTGGTTTTCAACACTGCGCATGCGCGGCATGTAATTCACGGGCGGACAGTACTGAATAACTACCAATAGTCAGGTGGCTTAGCGTCAAATTTATCGATTATCGTTACTTGCCGGATAAAAGCACCATTTTTGGTACACGGCTTCCTTAGGACCTACTTAACGATATTAGGCTAGGAGCCCCCGGCAAAAATGTCAATTTAAGGGTGTGGGGGCGGGGCGTCTTTTTGGAGCCCCCAATTGATTTTATAACATTGATAAATTCAAAATTCAAAATTCAAAAAATGGTTTTTATTATAGCACAAACATGGTTCATACAAATACAATTTTACATGAAAGACAGCCATGGCTGGAGTATTCATGTTTACATGTTAGGCACAATAAATAACACTTTTAGAGATATATACATGTAAAAAACTAGCAATATTAAAAATAGGATTCTGTAACTAAAAACCAAAAGCACATTGCACAAGTTATCAAAAATACAACAAAAGCATGAGCTGTTATTTTCATTTACAAATGTCATATTGTGTCATAAAAGCCCATTTAAGCATGCTAAAAGGATTACAATAGGTACCTGCATGTAAAACAGCCTACTTGGGAGGGGGAGGAGACAAGCACTCAGTAAACCTGCAATAGCGATAAAAGTATTACTTTTTTTTTAAACAAACTTTTCAACTTTTGTTGAGTATATCGACTAAAAATGACAGTGGGCTATTTTTAAACCTTTTGTTTTGAATTGAAATTGCTGGTAAGTGGGAATATGGCGAAGAGATTTATTAGTGTTTTTTTCTGAGGTAACCAGGTCTGACAAAAAGAGTGATTTGAAAGGGATTTTGCGAATTTTCTACAAAGTGCTAGTCTCCTCTCCTCAAGAGTTGGTAAATTGCATACTTGACATGCATTAGAATAGGTAATGTAACTAGGCCCTAAAATAATCTTACATACTCTACGTTGTATTTTTTCAAGATTATTATTTTGTTCTACTGTAAGGCTGCTATGAAACGCTGGAGCACAATATTCTAAAATTGGTCGTATATAACCTACGTATATTGTCACTAAATCCTTAAAAGGTAAATTGAATTTCTTAAGTTTTCTTAACATGTACAGTTTTCTATTGCACCTTTTGACTAAATCATTGACATGTAAATTCCATTTTAAATCAGATTGTATAATGACTCCAAGAATTTTGATATTTTGTACATTGGATATAGTAGAGTCATTAATGGAAAGAACTTCAGGAGGAGCAGGATTTTTCATAAAAGTAACCTGCAGGGTAAAACACTTCGAAGGATTGAGTGACATATTGTTTGATTGTGACCAGTATTGCACAGAGTTAAGTATGGGCTGTAATTGTGAAACGTCTGTTGATTTACGACATTGTACTAAAGATAAATCATCAACATATTTGAAATAATGTATAGGAATATTTTCACATAAATCATTAACCATAATTGCAAAAGAATTGGGCCAAGACGTGTCCCTTGGGGAACACCGGCATGACTAACTTTAATATCAGACAGAGTTCCATTATATAATGTACTTTGTTCACGACATTCTAAAAACTTATGATCCAATTTATTATCCAAGGCCTTATGTGCATATTAACCATTTTTCCTATTAGAATATTGTGATCTAAGCGATCAAAAGCTTTTTTAAAATCTGTACATACAATAGTTGATATAGACTTGTTGTTTTCTGCATGTTTATAAAGATGATGTAAAAGGCCAACAAGATAATGTGTAGTAGATAACCCTGGTCTGTTACCGAACTGATGTATATCAATGAGTTTCTCAATATCTTTCAATAACCATTGAGCCATAAAAGATTCAGCCAACTTAGAAAAATGTGAAGTTAACGCTATAGGACGCAGATTATTAATACAAGGTGGGTGCGATTTTGGAATAGGAGTTACTTGAGCGGATCTCCACTGTAAAGGTACAACTCCTTGTCTGAACGATATATTAAGGATCCTAGTAACCGGTACACTCAATTCACATGCAAATTCTCTAATAATGCGAATGGGAAGATCGTCTCTAACAGATGCTTTATGTAACTGTAATTTACGTAATTTACAATAAACTTCCCAACAACTTATCTCTGGACTTTCACACTGAGAAGGTAAAAAGGCTGGTAATGATTTCCTGTTTAAAGGAGAAAGATCAGAAGCAATAGATACAAAAAAGTTATTGATTGCATTAGCTGCTTGTTTACGATACTGAGTACTTTGAACATCAATACCAGGAATTAATATTGGAATATGGTCCTGGTTACCAGTTGTGAGTATCTTTATATGTCTATACCAGGCTGAAGGATTATTTAACTTTTCCTTTTTTATACGAGTATTATAATAATTCTTTTTTGTAACAGAAATAGCTTGAGCAACTTTATTTCTTAAATGTCTCCAAAGACTATCGTTTCCTTTTTGAAAAGCTTTGTGTCGGTCATGAATAAGTGATTTGATAAATGGAGTTACCCAAGGTTTGTCAGTACTACTCACTTTCACTTCACGCGAAGGTAAGTATAGATCAAGGTGAAATTTAATGGTGTTAATTAACCTATTACACATTAATGATAAATCAGAGGTATCTAAAAATACTTCTTCCCAAGATTGTGCAGTCAACCATTGACCAAATAGTCGTAAACCACTGTCCTTCAAAGGACGAACAATCCTGTTCTTTTTATTAGTAGTATGTTTTGAACTAATAGTTGGGTGCCAAATAATACAATTGTGATCACTTCTACCAATTGGAGGAAGTATTGAAATATCGGCATAAAATTCGGAAAAGTTTGTAAAAATCTTATCAAGTATATTACACCCCCTTGTTGGTTTGTTAACTACTTGTCTAAAACTATCGTCTCTTAAAATTTCTTGAAAACTTAGATCATTAAAATCACCAAGTACGGCTATCCCGCGTCAGGATATTTTACAAGTAAAAAATCAATTGTCGAAATTACATGGTCAACATAGTCCGCCCCATTAGAACTTCTTGGAGGGAAATAAAGTACACACATAATAATACAAGAGATTTTCCTCGGTAAATGTGGGGGTCTTAAGATAACCCATATTACTTCAATATCTTCTGGTACAGAAATATCAGTCAATATACGAGGATGAAATATGTGTTTAGCAAACAAAGCTACTCCACCTCCTTGCCGTTTTTCACGAGGCCTGGAGAAGGTGGCAAAACCATCTAAGCTTAACAGTTCAAGAGGTGAGTCTTTTACTTCCCAGGTCTCCGTCAAAGCTACTATACCAACAGTATGATCTCGCACGATGATTTCAAGCTCGTCCAATTTGTTATTAATTGATCTTGGATTAGACAAAAGAACTTTAGGCAAATTGAAACCTGTATTTACACATCTCTCCTTTGTAATACGACGAAGATTGGAGAAATTAACTTGCACTTTATCTTTATGCTGGCATTTTTTCCAGGATCGGGTAATGACTGGTATTTTATGTTGATTTGTTGTTGTACAAATGCCAATTTTGGTACAGGGCTTCCTTAGGACCTACTGAACGATATTAGGGTAGGAGCCCCCGGCAAGAATATCATATAAGGGTGTGGGGCGGGGCGTCGCCTCGTAGCCCCAAATAATTTAGAAGGTAATATAACATTTATTTGTAGTTGTGCAAATGCCATTTTTGGTACAGGGCTTCCTTATGACCTACTGAACGATATTAGGGTAGGAGCCCCCGGCAAAAATCACATAAGGGTGTTGGGCGGGGGCGTCGCTTCGTAGCCCCCAAATAATTTAGAAGGTAATATAACATTTATTTGTTGTTGTACAAATGCCATTTTTGGTACAGGGCTTCCTTAGGACCTACTGAACGATATTAGGGTAGGAGCCCCCGGCAAGAATATCATATAAGGGTGTGGGACAGGGCGTCGCCTCGTAGTCCACAAATAATTTGTAAGGTAATATAACATTGAGTTGTTGTTGTACAACGCCATTTTTGGTACAGGGCTTTATTAGGACCTGCTGAATGGTGGTAGGGTAGGAGCCCCCGGCATAAATATTCATATATGTGTGATTGGGGGCCCCATGGCGTTTGTACAACAAAAACTCAATGTTACATTGCCTTACAAATTAGTTGTGGACTACGAGGCAACGCCCCTGTCCCACACCCTTATATGATATTCTTGCCGGGGGCTCCTACCCTAATATCGTTCAGCAGGTCCTAATGAAGCCCTGTACCAAAATGGCATTTGTACAACACCAAATAAATGTTATATTACCTTCTAAATTATTTGGGGCTACGAGGCGACGCCCTGCCTCACACCCTTATATGATATTCTTGCCGGGGTTCCTACCTAATATCGTTCAGTAGGTCATAAGGAAGCCCTGTACCAAAATGGCATTTGTACAACAACAAATAAATGTTATATTACCTTCTAAATTATTCGGGGGCTACGAGGCGACGCCCCGCCTCACACCCTTATATGATATTCTTGCCGGGGGCTCCTACTCTAATATCGTTCAGTAGGTCCTAAGGAAGCCCTGTACCAAAATGGCATTTGTACAACAACAAATCAATGTTATCAAATCATTTGGGGGCTCCAAAAAGACGCCCCCGCCCCCACAACCTTAAATTGAAATTTTTGCCGGGGGCTCCTAACCTAATATCGTTAAGAAGGTCCTAAGGAAGCCGTGTACCAAAAATGGTGCTTTTATCCGGGAAGTAACGATAATTTCACTAAGCCACCTGACTACAATTGAGAGCTCGATTTGAGACTGTCAGGCAATATATCAACGGATTCCAAATTGATGAAAAATTTAAAATTTGTCTCGATGTATATGTCCTTTCATCTCGTCTTTACGTAAATTGTCAACGTTTTTTAGTGTCTTCAAAGTGTGTCATGAATATATTGTTGTGAGCCTTTCCGTAGAAAACTCTGAACACCGACCGTCGCCCAAATCTCTGGTTTCTAGCTGGTGCAGTGCATGGTATAAACACGTACACGAGGCCGGGGTCTACTTGCATGTTAACGCTAGTAGGATTTTGAAACTAGGGCAGAAGTAGAGTGAGAATTTGGGAATAATTTGATTTTATGTATTTATATCCCATTTAAACAAACAAAATACATATTTTTGTATTCATTAATACAAAAATTTCTAAAAAACGGTTAAAAAAAAAAAAAACTTTTTTAAAATGCCGACCGTAGATTTTCAGATTTTTGGGTCGGTCGCAAAGGGCAATACAACAAGTTTTTATTTTAGGCCTTACATGGCAATCAGTCAAATTTGACTATTATCACCAACTATATTTCTCTCGTTGCTCTGTGTACAAAAGCAAAAGTTTAATGTCCAAACGAGATAGACTGACTGATGAGTGCACCTCAATGGAACTGTGTTAGAAGTGTAAGGGGCACTTATTACAAAAGAAAAGGACACTTTTAAAGTAAAATGGACACCTCTTAGATTTGAAAATATGCAATTATCGTAGGTGAAGGGGGCACTTATCAGAGGTGGTAAGAGGCACTAATAAGATTGTGGAACGGCACCTATTTGAAATTTAAAAAAAGGCATTTATTTGAAGTAAAAGGGGCACCTTTCCTATGTAAAAGGGGGCTCTATACGGGTACTTGAAAAATTGGGTGCGGCACTGTGCCCCCCTGCACCCCCTGCCTCCGGCTCCGCCGCCTCTGCCATCCACTCTACCACGTTCTCTTTCTCTGTCTGTCTGTCTCTCCCTCTCTCTCTTCCCCTCTCTTCCTCCTCTCACACCCACTCTCCGTTCCTCTCCCCTTCTCTTTCTCTCTCCCTCCTTCAGCTTCCTAAAAAAAAATCGCTAAACTTCAAACAATCACGTTTCAAAGATTGGTTTTTATTGTATACTGCATATGGATTATGTTAAGACAATGCAGTAACATCAAGACAATTTTCTAAGATCATTTTTCATTGCAGAAAGTCATGCCATAAAACGAAAAAAACAAATATCTAGAAAAATGTTAACATAATAATACGTATCATTACCCATTGAAACTGGCCTATCAGTGTGCATTCGTTATTCTGCCGCTTGAAAGCAAATTCAACATTTTAATTTCAAACATTTACGTAATTCATCCCATGGCTCCCTGACATATTAATACTGCTCTTTTTGTTATTAGTCTTCCGTCTTATTTTCGCCTCTCCCATTTTTTCCCCATTTTGGTTCCATCTACTTTTTATTGAACATAATCTACATGCGCAATAGACTGTTCTTAATTATACAAGGGAATCTAAAATTTACAAGCTTAGCTTTTTTTAACTACTAGATTACCCAATATTTCACGACAAATAAATTTGTCCAAATTCAGTTTAAATACCATGCAATTGTATTTATATCTTCGTATGTTATTATTTCTACTGTATTATTATTTCAATGACCTGATATTACTCTATGTATTATTACATCTATGGAAAGAACAATTCTTTTTATTCCTACTGTTTATTGCTTATAATTTATGTAATGAATGTGAATATGAAATATGAAATAAAAATAAAAACTGAAAAATAAACTTAAACTAGATTTTGCCATTTTACTGCTTTGTTGAAACCTAAAACATTAGGTACAACCTTCATAGCATCGTATTTTTACTAAGAAAATTATAATGGTTTACTTTTTTAATAACTATCAAATGAAAATATCCGGGGGTACCCATCTCAAAAAAGGAAACTGATTCACCGGTCAGTACCCACACTTATATTTTACAAGTAATTATATTGTAATGCGAATCGCGACTATAGATTTGCCTAGGCTCCTCTTCCCGCCAATAGTATCGTTATTATGAGATGTCTAGCTGGGAAGCTTTTCATGAAACGGTTTAGGAAGATCAGAGACAACTCTGTAGTTGGCGGATAAAGTTATTACTGCGTTGTCGTTGGTTTCGAGAAACCGGCCCCAGAAAGATGAGTATTAAAGTGCACTCTCCGTTTTGGGAGTTTTGGACAAACTTTGCTAATTCAAGGTAGAATGAATGGTATGAATGAATGAAGGTCTACAAATGACTCGGGATGACACGGTGTCTACAATTTGCAATACACCAAATAAAGCATCCGTAAATGCAAATCAGCCTGACATCCATCATGAAAAGACGTATACCCAGGCGGTTAGAAACACTGGCATTTCCTCAACGAAGTTATTTATTTTTAAATCATCTTCTCCCGATTAATGCATTATTATTTGTATGTAGTAATTGTCACCGCATATAGTAATCTTGCTGATATTTGGCAGACTTTTAGCACAGTCTGCCAAATTTCAAACTGCTTTAATAATCAGACGGATTAGTTTTGTTAACAAATTTTCAAAGTGCTAATTGACTAGTTTAAACCAAACAAAATAAGTCTTTTTTTGTTGGTATTCTTAATTGTTTATACTTCTTTGATGTTCACATATTGTGCATTCTATAATTATATTTACCAGGACCCACATTTAATATGTGCCAAAACATCCCCTGCTCATATAGTAATATATAAATGTTGACTTGGATTTCATTATTTATCTATATTAATTAACTTCTAATTCTACTATTTCATTTTTAACTCAACATCCAACCTTACGTAATACAATGCTTTCATGTTTATTTTATTATGCATAGTCTTTGTCTATAAAATTCAAAACTTATTTTCATATTTCATCGTTCACATCCTAACATATTATTGTTGACCTATTAATCAACTTGAATTCCACTGCTTAGTAGTCGTAGTCGTAGTAGTAGTAGTAATACTACTACTAATAATAACAAGAATCATGATTATTGATAATTTATTCAATCTTTTTCACTAATGTGGTAATAATGCTTTCCACCAGCAATACCAGGCAATAACACTAGTAATCAAAGCAGACAAAGAGTACAGTAGAACATTGTATTGTCCTAATGATATATCAAATCACGATTAACATGATGAAACATGCCTTCGCACTTTATGGCATACGTGTATATATACATGACTCAATAATTTGTCCTTAATATTTGCACCTGCATTGAATCATTAAAAACATATCTTATATTTCTAAAATCGTTTTCAACAGATAGCTCAGCAGATAGAGAAACCAAAATACAACTTTAGAAAATAGAATTATATTTTGTTGCTCTATGATGTAATATTCATGTTTTTTTTGTATTATACATCATTCACATTATTCAGAAAATGACATTACGAAACAAACTTCAGTGAAGGAAGAGATATATATATATATATATATATATATATATATATATATTATATCCATTTAAAGAAACCAATCCAACACCCTGACTTTCTGATATTTTAACTGATCCCCGATATCAAAAGATTTGGTAGTAACGCGAATAGATGAGGTAAATAAAAAACGAAAATAAAGGAGCACAGGACGAAGAAAAGAAAGCCATGATAGTTTTTGACAACTTTTCGTCATGGTATTCTGATTGGATACATGAGAGGAAAAGCCCAAGTCTATCAGCATAGTTTTTCTTTCAGTTATTAAGTTAAACTTTAATATCTCACGATAAGTTTGAAATCATGGTTTCATCTTCACGGAATCAATGATTGATAAATGGACATATATATATGTAATAAATCAAGACTGAAAACAGTATGTCTCTCAAAATAATACAATATTTTCTTCTTCTTGATAACTCCAAATCATTGTGATGGACTTGGATCTTTCTTCTTCTCATGTATTCAATTCTTAATCAGCACATTAAGACTGTATTTAATGTTTTATCATAGTAATGTTTAAATGTCTGGCACGTTGACATAATCTCTCTTTATGGCGTCATTCAATTCTTCGTAGTCAGCTTCTTGATCAGGTTTCTTCAGATCTTGATAGGTATGAGGGTCGGTAAGATTAGTGTAGATCTTAGCATCGGTATCCAGGTCTTGGTAGGTATGGGTGTCAGTATTCAGGTCTTGGTAGGTATGGACGTCCGCCTTTGACTGATCAAATACAGGGTTCTCATACTGCGGAGACGAATCGGACTCCTTCCCTTCAGGCTTAGTAGTGGCCGATTCATCGCTGAAAGTTAATAATATGAAAGCAAAGATAAATTTTATTGATGAAATGCATAATTAAAGAAATCTTCATGTCCGAATAAATAGATATATAGAAATATGTCAACAGGACATGTGGGAATTGGTATGGTACTTTTAAAATGCATGTCATTAACATAATGAGTATTTTAAGTGGGTTGCCATAACATTTAAAAAGTGTTATGCTTTAGAATATCTATACTGGGTCCAAGTAAATAGGAATATATTAACATGTAAACATGACAATTGGCATGTGGGAATTGGTATTGTACTTTTAAATACATGTCAGTAGCATAATTAGTCGTTCAAACTGGTTGCCATTACATTTAGAAAGCGTTTTGCTTTATAATATTTCCATTGAATAGCAATTGAAAAAGTGAAAAAAAAGTAATTAAGTAACTTTATCAAATACAAAATAAAAGAAATCATAATTCAGCTGGTATTATCATGCCAATACGGTATTAGCCCCATCCGTTGGGGAAGTACAATGATAATGGACTGATGAGAGGGACAAGTTAAGTACAAGGTATCTCTCTAACCTTCTTCGCTTGTAAAAGATGATGATGAGAATTATAACGATAACAATCACAACAATAGCACCAACAGCGCTTCCTACGACAGTCGCTGTTGAACCTGTAAGAACTCCTGCTGAATTTGATTTTGGTGGAGAAGAGGAAGGATTGGGAGCTAGGATGGTAGTGAAAAGAAAGGACAGGAGTTAGAAATACCAAGGTAGCATCAGAGTTGATAGATCAATGATTAAATGAATCAGGTACAGTCAAACCTGCTATAGTGACCACCTGTCTACAAAGACTACATTTCCTGGCTACCTCAGGTGGTCTTTATAGACAGGTTTCACTGTACTAGCATAATTATGATCATAATTGATTGTAATGAATAACGGCATGTGAACAGACCGGTCCAAGTAGGTTGCTTACTAGCACAGCTAGACATTGATGATTCCCATATGGAAAGTTGTGCGTGTCCGCGCGCGGCAGAGGGTGTGTGCGTTTGTGGGTGTGTGATTATTGTCCAATAAATGCAAAATATATTGACATTGTAATTTTCATTATCTACATTCTTCATTTTTCGAAATATTTTCGTTAGCTGTTCCATTTTTTTAATTTGTGGTTCATGATATTTCAAGCTTCTAATGGACCGTCATTAAAACCAGTAGAATTCATTTTTTTTGAGATGCCAACCTTGTCTTGATGTAAAGGTCAATGCTGGTCCTTTTTCTCCTTCACCGTTGATACCATCCCGTATCGCTGCAATCTGAACAGAGTACGTCGGTCCTGCTTCAAGTCCACTGACGTTATACATGACCATCTCACTGGCATTCTGAGCAGACCTATTCGATACGGAACGGTCCGTGTTGGTCACCATGCTTGGAGGTTGTACTTCTTTAGCCAACACGACATTGCTACCTGATCGCACGTATATCTTGTATCCAACAATAGGTCCGTCTCCGGTATCAGAGCTAGGGTCCCATTGTCTCCAACCGATGGCTGCATGGTAGTATCCAAATTCAAGTAGTTCTGGTACACCGTTAAAACTTGGTAAAACTGCAATGTGTAAAAATAAACACAGAGAAAGTGGTTAAATATATAGTACTCATTTATTGTAATTCATTGGTTCCTTCCTCCATGTCCTCCCCCATCAGCCACAGAATAAGAGCAACAAAAAAAGCGGGTCGGGAAACCATTAATTGTACCAAAGAAGCTTGTAACTAGTATTTCAGTATACTACCTGCAATTTTGAATATGATATAAAATTTAATATGGGACATAATCTTTTGCAATCAATATGTGAAATACTTGAAATATTAATAACCAAACGTGCATCCTGGAAAATGACCCGGCTAAAAAAAAAAACATTTACGATTATGGATAAATCATGAAAGTAGACCAATATCGAAAACTGAACTTTTAATAAAATACAAAGCTGATCAATTAGTATGCTTGGAATGCTTTTCGTGTGTTACAAGTACTCGTTCTTAAAATTAATAGATCATTTAAAAACTTGTAGAGTACAACGTGGAAACTCTTGGAATAAACTGCTATGGGGACTGCTTACCAAAGAAATCTCTTGGAGGTAGCCTTACGAAAGCAAAATCTGAGGAACTCTCAGGTACCCCGATGAAGCAGTAAATTGGTTCTTCTGGCCTCGTATACTCGTGGATAAATGAATTATTGAGGGTTGTTCCTGATGTATCAGAGCTACTATGAGTTATCCAGGGTTCCGAAAAGGACCTTCCTACAGCTGCCTTCACATAATCAGAGGGAAGATTTTGCCCTGATGACGCTGTGAGGGAACAGGAGAAGATCGCCACTCCTGGATTGGTCTTTTCCAAACTCGTCTCAAAACGATCTAAATTTGGTGCAAGAACACAGCAGCATAATGAAACGTGGATGACAGTTCAAAACTCAGGTGGGAGAGGAAGAGAGGGAATGACACCATTTTAAACACTTTCAATAAAATGTACTGATATCCACTTTATAGCGAACATTCATAAACTTCATTCATAAGTTTCCAATTATCGATCGAATTATTGACCGTCGCGCCGGTCCTCCCGTAGAGTATAAAACACCCTTGCTTACATTAGTTTTTATCACCTGACGAAGTGTTGCAGCGGCGCACGAAACGTCGAGATCTTTTAGATTCCTTATTGACCATATTGCGAGACAAACGAATATCACTAGCGATATTATTTTCGATACTACATCCGCAATGAGTAATATATTTAGCATTATTCATAAACTTCTTTCGGATCTTATAACATGTCATTGCCATGAAAAAGTGCAATCAATAGGTGATGATGATAGGTAATTGTGAGGGCTGAACAGTGACGGTGAGCTCCAAATCAATGTTATATTCTTCTGTGCTTCACTGCTTAAATAATATAAGCAGCTCAGAATTATTTCTGAATGTGTTTTCTATATTAATGAAAACTTTGTAATATGGAAGAACCGAATCATGTTGAATTTCCCTAATATTTCAAACACCGTGCAGGAGACACGTACTTCTTTCAATCCCAGTTACCTGTTTGGCATTGATCCCCCATCCATCTTGGATGACAGGTGGATGACAAACAAACACCAGTCAGAAAGTTACAATCATCAGCACCACCAGAACAATGGCATGTCTTCGAACAAGAGCTGAAACATCCTGAAACTAAACAAAAGATGTAAAACTGCCTTAGGAAGACATTTCATCTTCCATAAAACTAGAATTTAAATTCAAAGGAAAAAAGGGATATCGCATAATATTGGAGAAAAATGTACTGTCATGAGAATAAACAGATACCGAATATTGAAGTATACTATCACACTTTTGAATAGCAAATCATAATATTGAACAAGTCAAACAATGGATATTAAGATCTTTGAGTTATATGGGGATGTTATTTATTGTCAGAAAATGTACATATAAGTGGATTTGCTAATTTGATAAAATTGATAAAATGGTAGGGACCATCATGCGAGCATTCATTTCTAAACATCTGTTGTATTTCAATTGAAAATATCACTAAAATTCATCTTACATGTCATACAGTTGGCTGGAAACTCGACAGAATCAGTGACATATCCCAAGTCGCACCGCCCTTCTACCTCGTCACAGTATCCAGAATCTTTATGGCATGCTGTGCCATTCCTGCAATTGCATTTCTGTGTACAGTTAGTCCCGAAGTATCCGTTTGGGCAAACAGAACGAACTAAAATGAGGAAATATGTTTTGTTTTTTTTTTAATGAAAAAAACATAGGTCATGGGCAGCAATGTTAAGCGAAAGACATTCCTTTAATATGTACACTCATTTACTATGTCATTACGTTAAAAACAGAAACAAAATGAAGGCAACATGCATTTTTATTCCGTTTGTCGGTTTACCGATGTATTAAAATCACGGCATAGGAATATTCAAAAAGAATTGGCTTTTTAAATCACATCGAAAAGAAGTTGCGTTGGGAAAAAATAGTCAAAATAAAAGTTTGGGACTTATCTCGGGTAATTTCTTACCAATACAATTTATTCAGCTTTGTTATGAACCTTCATATGTCATTTTCAAGTACATTAAATGATTGTACCTTGACATGCTGGTCCAGACCATCCTAGCGAGCAATCTTCAAGGCATTGTCCGGTGAAGTCATCACAATCTGCCCCATCAGTACAATGACATTCTTGAAGACAATCCGCTCCAAACATACCATCTGCACACGCTTTAGGACGAAATAGAAGTGATATTACGAGATTGTTGGATCAATTGAGATATTATTTAATTAATTTGCTCCCCAAAACATTTTAAATCGCATTCGACCTAAACATATTTTCGTGCAAGTAATACCCAGGTCCCCGTTCTAAAATCATGATAATTTCCATGCATATATAATTATATAAACCCCTTTATTCATATTTACATCTCAGACAAATTCTGTGTAAGGATTTGGATTTGAACCGTGAAAATTGTTTAAAACGCAAGGTTAAAATATCATTTTTATGTCAAGGTTTCTGGTTTCTTCCCAAGATCAATCATGATAGCAGTCGTTTTAGCACTTACTTTCATTGCAGTAGATTCCTGTATATCCAGCCAAACAGGTGCATCCATAAGGATCATGTAGACAGATCTGACTTCCAGCACACTGGTCCAGAGGCTGACCGGGTCCACATTCAAATTCACAGTCCCAGCCAAACTTATGAATCCCACATGCTGCATGGAAACGTATATATTAAAGGGATTAATTTAGATATAACTCACACGTTCTAAAAGGGTCCTTTTTCCGATTTGAGAAGAGAAGAGCATGTAATATTCAAACCTATTAAAATCATGCAAAACTGTTAAGTCTCAAGCAACAACATTGTTATTTCTTCTTGTTTTGATTGGGAAAAAGGTATATTTTGAGTCATCATAATCATTGGCAAATAAGCATTGAATTAAAAGTAATAGTTACTTATGGAAACAAACAAGTGGAAAATAGTTCATCTTCTCACGAAGGTTATGTACGTAATACAATAATAATTGTTTCATTAGTATTACTAGTATTAGTTATCATTATGTTAATCATCATTATTACTTTTAAAATTATCGTCATCATCATTATCATCATGAGTCTTCTTCTTTTTGCTCTCTTCCTTTTCCTTTCCTTCTTTTTCTTCTTCTTTTTCTTCTTCTCATTCTTGTATTTATTTGTATTGTTGTTATTATTATTGTTTGGAATTACCTTCTTAAAACGATTAGTATCTAATTGTAAAGATTCATTTTATGGCAAAGAATGTATTGGACATAGAAGAGAAAAGGGTTCTAATGGATTCATTTTCTACAGAGATTTCTTTATTGTACCTTGGAGGCAGTTCTTTCCAGCATGGCCAGGAGGACAGATGCATGTTCCTGAGAGTTCGTGGCATACACCTCCATTATAACAACTATCACACACACGATCGCATAATGGTGGATTCCATCGGCCATAAGGGCACTCTGTTAATACAATGAATCATGAACAACTATAATGTATATCCCACTTGGGCGTTAATCCCTGGAGATGAGGGTAAACACCCCTCCCACACACACACACTCCTTGGAATGGATTTAGGGTACTGATATCCGAAAGCAAGTAGCTTAATGAAATGAAGTGAAACGAAAAGACGCGTTCGGAACCTAAAATGCATAGTGGTTGAAAATCATACCTTAATTCTAAAGAAGTATATTTCAAATATCCAATATCAAGTATCCTACAGCACCAAGCTGAAAGCAAGACACCCCAAGATGAATTATTGCATAACTTAAAGAAGGTTTTCAAAGTATGCAAATATATTCATCACATTTCTGTTGAAAAGATCCTTAAAGTTCCGATTTCGGAAATGAAATGGGCTACAATTTTAACTGAACCTTTTCAAGACTGGAAGAAACTTTACACAATGCCTTTAAAATGTTGCCTTTCTACGAAACTTCGTTATTTTCAGTTCAGAATTTTACATCGAATACTAGGGGTCAAAAGGTATCTTCACATTATGGGCATAGCTAATTCTAGTTTATTTTTATTTTGCTTGTCCTCTGTTGAAAGTATGTCACACTTGTTTTGGGAATGCCCTGTTACGCATCAATTCATTTAAGACTTTCTAAGCTCTTTTCTAAACAATGAAGTGCTTTTTAATACAAATTCCCTTTTTGTTTGGTTTCCCAGATGGTATGCAATCTATCTTTAATTTTGTCATTTTATATGCAAAACACTATATATTCTCTGCGAAATGCAAAAGGAACGGCTATCTTTGAATTCTTTTAAGAAGATGCTTAAACGTTTTTATGAAGTTGAGTGGGTTCTTTGTATCAAACGCAATAAATTTGTTGTATTACTAGATAAATGGAGACATGTGCAACTGATGTAACAATGTTTGTTTTACCGATATGTCACAACATGTGCTTTGTTCAAATCCATTGTTTTGTTCTTCCTCAAGAATGATTGAATAAAATTTTTCTTTGAAAACAAAAATTATTTAAATATATGATTTTGAAAAATCATAACTTGATTAAAAAGTGGCTGAACCAAAAGGCATAATGGTTGAAAATCATAATGTCATTGTAAAAGTTAGAAGCACATCATTAGGACATAAAGCTGTTTATATGTTAATAATTGTAAATCCTCGATTAGGCTTTATACTGCAGAAACTTTCATTCAATTTTGGAAATTACAACATTAGATTCCTCGATATTAATTATTCTTTACTGTCTAATTAACCAAAATACATCTGATCGATTAGATACGGTTTTTGTTGATTAATGTTATTACATTTTAATGACCATCATATACTCATATGATGAAGTTAATCAGAACTCAAGGGAACATTTCAATTTTATTTTGAAGTTCCTTGTCAATTCACATCCCTACGACCAATATGCAATGATATACTTTTAATGAAGAACAAAATCGAACCCTTCACGATGAGTCTTATAAAGCTGAATTGATGTTGTTCCAGCGTTCCATCCATATACGTCACATACACACCGGCGTCTGAGACAGATGCAGATTGGATTGTGTGTGATAGACTGCCAGAACTCATTCCAATAAGTGAATAAGCCCAGTCTACATCAGTGAAATTCCGCCATCGTATCCCGGCTTCTTCTACCATCCCTGCCGTGCTCATCACACTGAGTGTGATATCATCTCCAATATGTATTATCTTTGTAAACCGACCATCACTGGGTTGTAATTGACCTATAAAGAATACGAAGGAAAATCGACAACACCTTACATTACAATCTTATTTTTTCTGATTCAATAAAATTGCGTGATCACGTCTTTCATTCTCTCTCTTTCTCTCTCCCTCTCGCTCTATTTATGCTCCGTTATTTTTAAATTGTCATTAACTAAATATTCTTAGAATGAAACAGCAGGGGAAGGTATGTTTCAAGCATTAACATTTATGGTATTGAGGAGTGTGTTGAGTTTCAACATAATCATAACATTTGCTTTTTAGAAATATTTACATTAAGTTGAAATTGTCTGTTGTATTATAATTTTAAATGTAAAACTATTAACAACAAAATTATTGATAACCTTACCAAGTTAGTATGTTAAAAATTGATATGTCCCAATTTGTGTCTTGATAATGTGACATATTAAAGCTTACATAGGAAAATGTTCAACAAACGCCCTCATTTAACCTGTCCACCTTGCATTCTTCAGTTACGAAAAACGCACACACTAATTTACTAGAGGTATGAATAACTTAGTTTTTAACTGTATGTGCAATCCTATATATGTACGGGAAGAAAGAAGAATGCCAAGAGGAACAGATGACATTCTACTGGCTGTCACCGCAGAACATTCGAAAACCCCCAAGCCCTCCATAGTATCTGGAAGAGTCTGCCTTAATACTACAGATGATACATCATTGCTGTCTCCTGGAGCTGTGTAACTATCGAAAGTTATAGACTCGGTAAGACGGACGAGTCTTCTGGTGGAAAATGTGAGAATCTCTTCATTCTCTGAACCGAGGAGACAGATAAATGACGCATCCGAGTCCGGGAGTCCTCCACCGTAGGGTGATGGAGTAGCTGCCATTAAACGTACAGGAAGGATCTGTCGCGGACCTATGGGAAAATCATTATGTTTTTCAAGTAATTAGTGTCCGCCTAGTATCTTCGTTGAGGGAGAAGTAAGGGGAAATATACATAACGTTGCCAAGGCAATGACTTATCTCCCACTTCCAAAAAAACCTTACATTTCGTATTTCATGATAACGTTTGGTCCTTGTTGTTACATAAAAATAAATGTTCATACATATATTTTTTAACAAATTCACCTCCTGTTCTAAAAATGTATGGGAAACTCAAGCTAAATAATACATGACACTTTATGAAGTCACGTTTCCCTCGAGTTATCAACTGTAGGATAAAACCTAAATAACTAGGAATGTTTAATAGATCGATTATATATTTCAAATGATAAAGTATTTCCCTTTTTGTCATTGAAAATACTGTACAAGCATGGATTACGATGAGTGATATTCTGTTTAAAGTGTAAACCAACTATGGATTTAAAACAGGGATTACACAATATTATAGAATGTTATCAATCGATATATTGTTTCGTTTGTGGCATTTAAAAATTTAATGTAAAAAGGTGGAACGGGAATCATTTGAGCATGGACTATCATAAAGGAGTACTCCTGAACATAGATAATAGAAATATAATACCAATACTCACTCGGAGGTTTTTCACATGCGAACCTGAGGTAGGATGTACATGGTAGTTTTCTCCATCCATTATTTACCTGCTGATGAACACATCTTTCATTCTCAAATAGGGTTTCATCACCATTCGACCAAGCAGGAAATCTCCAAAGGTAAAATATGTTCCAAACAGCAACGTGTTATCACAGTATTAATAAAGAAATATTTTACTTTAAAGGGCGTAATCATGACAAGTTAAAAATGTTATGTCAAGGGTTTTAATTTAGTTAAAATGTGTATCAATTCAAATGTAAATATATATAATTATGCCTTTCTTGGAAATCATGATCAGAGATTGCATTTTAGGCTCCATGAGCTCCGCATAAAAAAGGAAAGTAAGACAAATTCATTATTTTCAACTTTTTCGAGGGGGGGGGGTGCCATCAATCAATTGGAAATTCAACTTGTATCTCCGATAATCATGATTTTAAAGTTACATACCAGTTTCTACCTATTGCATTTTGTCTGCAAAATGATATGATCACAGTTTGTCAAAAGTAGGATATTGTTGTGTGTGTGTATGTATAAATGATACAGTTTAACACATACTCATTATTGTTGAGTGGAGTGCCATCAATCCATTGGAACATGTTCTCTTGATTGATATGCTCGAGTCCAAACCAAAACGAGTCACCTTCAGCCAAGTTAATGAGATGCAACTGCAATTGGTGAATGCGTTGAGAGAATAAATCAGAAAGAGAAAATCACCGATGATTATTTCTAATGTGCCATGATCATGATAGTGTGATAACTGTATTGATATGTCTATAGTCTATGACATAATTGAAAGTTGAACTAGTTGAAATAAGATATAATTTTGTTTCCTTATAACTTGCTCATCACAGCGATATCATGCTGCTCTATAACCCTATTCTGATTGTTTTTTACATAACCTACTATCCTTTATTTCTCTTACATTATTTTTCTTGTTTCTATTTTCTATTTTTGGAACACACAATTGCTAAGTTATTACGTTTTATTTATGCATTCCATACTTGAAGTTAGACTTGTCAATATTACGATGCGTCCTTACATTGATTTCTTCTGTTTTTGGCTGGGCAAGATCACCTCCTTGAGCCTGGCAGTACTTTCTAGCAAACGAGTATGACGTCATCGAGGATTGAGAGATATAGTACAGGGTTCCATCAAGGCGAATCCACTTATATTCTGGAACGTCTATATATTGATTAAAACAAGGTGATTGCCATTATTAGATGTTCATCGTGTTATAAGAAAAAAAGAAGAGAGAATTTCAAACAATTACATTTCATTGCATTTATCATAGTCATACTGATAAAACACGTGACCAGAGATGAGAAGATCATGGATTCCCTCTCCGACATGGCACTTTAATCTAACCTACTTTTCTCCACCCAGGTGTTTTTGGTTCCCTGTAGTATGCAAACGTTTCTTTTGTTGGGTTTAAACCGTGTGCGTCTGTAAAATAACACCTGGCTATAGTACTCCTCAGAGAGTGGAGAATGTGCACACATTGTGTGTATGGACAAACCTTGACCGGGTGACGGAGATAATAATAAAATGCTAAGAGATATTGTGTATGCAGCGCTAAATATTAAAACATAATTTTTATTAAAGTAGATTGTTAACATGCATTTGCAGATGTGTTTAGACATGACAATATTTTCAGCAAATTTGTAGTATTAATACAAGGCAATCACCGGATCGTGTCTCGCCCACCTGTGACAAACTTGTATTAATATTTCCAAAAGCATCCCTGACCCGAGTCTGGTTTCACTTTATTTGTGACAAGAAATTCTAGCAGATAAACTTTAACATATGACCTCAAATGCCCTTTGACATTAGCATGTAACCCTTGGAGGCACCATACGGTTTGAAGGTCCCCCAAGTGCATCTGTGACCGAAGTTTGGTCACAATAGGATTGATGGTTGCGAAAATACTTGTCACAAGATAATTTTGCAGGACGGACGACGGACGAACGGACGCCATTTGGATCCCTTAGTCTCGCCTCCACCTTCGGTGGGCGAGACAATAATAACAATGATGATAAACTGTTTTTGCATAGCGCATGTCACAGTATCATATAATTTATCTATGCAATTCTCAGTACAGTCAAGGAATAAATCATATCAAGTACCCACTTACTACACCTGGGTCTGGTGTGGCAAACGTAACTATTGTCTTGCCAGAGGACATAAGTGGTGCAGCAGGGATTCGATTCCTCTCTTTGAAGCATGTAGGACAAGATACATAAGATTTTTTAAAGGTTGCAAAGTGCGCAAGTTTGTAAAGCCAAGTCGCTTTGCATCCTCGCATAATTGGTTTTCTTCATTTTGTCGTATTTTAACATATTAATATAAGATAAAATCAATAGAATTTTAGTGCTTTCCGGGGGTTCAAACATTAACCCCCAAAAAAATCCCTTTAGCCTCGGGTTCAAGCATATAAGTTTTGTAAGCTTTGCAACGATCGAACCCCGTGCCAATAAATCCATAGTCTGGTGACTTTTCCACATGGGCAAAACCCGCTTATCAGGGAGGGTAAATTAAATCAAAAATTAAACGTTTCTGCAACTCGACATCAGTTGATTAACGGCTCTCTTTGAAATTACTAGTTTCATTTGATAGACTTTTAAGCAATTAGAAATAGAGAGAGAGAGAAAAAAAGAAATGTTGGCAATGAAACAGAAATGACCATACGTGTTAGGTCAAGTGACTTACCCTGATAGCGTTCACATATGAAGGGTCGGTCGAGATTACACTGACGATCAACCCATCCCATGTCTGAATCAGAAGAAAGAGTGGCGCAATCTTCATTACGAACGTTGTTGGGTTCAGGATCCCTCCATGCTGAATACCTGTGTGTATTGAATTAAGAATAATGCAAAACAAAAAAAGCATGCAGGAATAAACAGACGGTTATACGAAAGAATGGTTCTATAAAATAAAGTGCGTCTTCTTTCTTCTTTTTTTTGGAGGAGGGTGTATTTTGTTAAAGTTTTTTCTTTCTGCGTTGTATATTCAGATATGAAATCCGAATTCTGATGATTGGATTATAATGACCAATGTCATATAAATTCACTGTCTTATATATTGGCTTTAAACTTGTTAGTTTCTCAACTGGATTTTTGAGCCGAAACATCCATAAGAATATATCCGGGGGGGAGGGGGTACTCACATATTAAGACATACGGGGGTGTGTCGCTGTAATGGGTCACTTTTTCACAAAAAATCCCTAAACATGGGTCCCATTTTAAACAAAAATATCTCTAAACAATGGGTCCATTTTTTCAGAATCTAAAAATTGTTCGGGTTCATGGCAAACACTTGAAAATTGTGAAAAATGGGCCTTACTTCGAGAAAAATCCCCCAAAATGACCCTTAAAAAATGAGTAGGGGTTTCGAGGCTTGAGCAGCACACCCCCGTCCAAATCAAATCTGAGTACTCCCCGGAATATATTCTCTCAATCAAAATGTAAGCTTCCCCAGATCACTTTTCAATCTAAATCGAGAAAGAACTCATGAAATTGATGTATTCGAAAAGCGAAGTATGCACTACTATTTTAACCAAATTATTTTGATTGCAAATTTGAAAGTTGTAATTTTTAGGCGGATTTTTTTTTTTAATGCACTTGTACAAAATATTTATTAACAAGTATACTAACACACATCCTCCTTTTCATTACGACATGCAAAATTCACTTTTTTTTACTACCGACTGCAATAATTTCATTATCAAAACATAAGTTAGCGATCAAAGTGTGATCAAGCAAATTGTTACGCATACTTGCTTTTTAGACCAACAAATTACATCAATTAATGTTTTTCGAGTTACAATGAAAAATGTGTCGGATTCTTTCTTTTTATTTTTGGGTCTATTATTTCAACCTACCTAAAATGAAAGGACATTTTACAAATCATATAATTAAAGAATAATATAAGTAACTTAGAGTAAGGCAGTTATTTCAAAGTAGAAACGATTAAGTGGGCATTATAAAGTAATTAAACCTACTGTAAAGGTGTTCCGTCGATCCATGTAAATGTACCTTCTACAGCTTGGTCAGTCAAACCAAAAAATACGGGGCTATTTAATCCCGACATCCTGTCATGAAGAAAGGTCTGGTAAGAGGAAAACAGCAATGGTACCTCATAAACATCAATTGCTTATTCATGTTTTTATATTTGAATGGCTGTGAAGCCATTTTTATCGATTTCATAATTAAAATGGAATTAAAAAAATATGATAAACGAATGAAAATTGTAATCAACATTACTCAATCGCCTGCTGTGAACCCGAAGGCGGTAAGTAAAGAATTAAAACTCTTCTGGCGCTTAGTAGAATATATTTGAAGTAAAAATCGTTCGTTCATTTGAAGCTGCTAAAAGATACTATGACAGGACTGTTCACGCGTCATGGCCATGTCATTTAAAACAATAATAAGAAGTTATGAAATATATAAATTAAACTATTCACAATTCTTTATATAACGGTATAAACGTGAATGAAACAGGGGCGTCATCAGAGAAAATATTTTGAGATATATTGGAATGCCTCAAACATAAGGATTGGGGATGACAGTGTCTACATGAATCTCATATTATCTCCGCTATCAACTAAATATCACACTTTTTAATATTATTTAAATAGGCATTCACGAGGAACCAATTGGCCTACTACGTCACAATCGTGATATTATGAAAGGATGTTTATTCCCTGTATGCCATAGCGAGAGACTTGCTCAATAGCTATGTAAACTTCCAAGGTGTGAAATAAAATACTAATAAAACAACAAACAGTACATAGGCCTAGGTTACATGATGACAACATTTTGGATAACATTAGCTGAAAGAAAAGAAGTATACTTGAACATACGTTGATATCGTGTGATTTGATGAGTGCTAAATCAGCTCCATGATACTGACAGTAGGTCCGTGCATCTGAGAAAGACCTAGCCAGCCATGGCGGAGAGATGAAATAATCTAGACCTCCAAATGATGCTTCACTGCTTCCATCAAATACTGTAATAAAACAGACCTTCTATTTGAGAGTGTATCGTAATGAGAAAGACTGTGTTTTTTAATGAAATTTCGTCGACTTTTCTCTGCACAGTGTGCTAGGCATTCCTCAGATTCTACAGAGACCATTGTGGGCGCAACGGTCTACGCTACTTTTTGAATTTTCAACTAAATGGCGCCAGAAATTACTTTTATTTTCCAAATTTATATGCAAACAGAGAACCAATTAATTTGTTGTCATTTCTTAAAGATAACTTATATCTGAAATGTTTATTTCGTCGGTGTAGGAATACGAAAGAGTTAAAAGCAAGATTTTTTTTCATGAATCGAACAATTGAAGTGGCATTTTTTGTAGTAAGAGAAAGTTCCGAATGCAAATTTTACAACAGCCATACATCCCATGATGGTTTGATAAAATTGTTGTATTATTATGTTGTAATGATAACGGATTTCGGTTAAGGAGTAGCGCAATATTCAAAATATCTGAAAAGTATTTCAAAATTCTGCTTGTACGAAACATATTTCAAAGAGAATAGCTCTGCGATCGATTTCTTACACTAAACGAATTCCAAACTTCAGCCCTTTATCCTAATGCTAACCCCGACCCTAACACTAACCCTAACCTACAACCCAAATGCCGTATGATCCCAAGACAATACGTTTGTTGCAATATAGCCCAGAGCAACTATCGCCAGAACACAATGAACTGTTTGATCATCAATATTCATACCTCCTGTACGTTCACAAATGTACGGCAAAGATTGCTGTGAAGTGTGATCATACCATGATGGGCCATCACGTAGACCGAGACAACCCCAGGAGTTAGGATCATTTGGTTCCGTGGAAGTATACCAATCATTATACCTTGGACAACAAAACGCTATATAAATTAAGTTAGCATTGTGATCGTTATTATATATATTATGATTAATAATACTTGAAGTAGTAGTAGCAGCAGCAGTAGTAATATCACTATTGTTATATTTATTACCATCAATCTCATCATTATTATTATTAGTATTATTATTATTATAATTATTATTATTATAATTTTATTGTTCCTGTAATATTGAGAATAATCATGGAGGTTCGGATATCCATCATTAAACTGAATTTGAATTTAAATATGTATTCACATTAACCTTATCCCCACCCCCCCCTGAGACGCTATATAAATTGAGTTCGCATTATGATCATTATTATATACTATGATTGATAATAATAATAATAATGATAATATTTGGAGTAGTAGTAGTAGTAGTAGCAGCAGCAGCAGTAGTAGTAGTATTATTGTTATTATTATTTTCATCATCATCCTCATCATTATTATGTATATTGTTATCATTGTTATTATTATTATCATCATTATTAGTAGTAGTAGTATCATCACTATTATTACTATTCGTGTAATATCGAGAATAATCATGGAGGTTCGGATATCCATCATTAAACTGAATTTGAATTTAAATATGTATTCACATTAACCTCATCCCCCCTCCCCCTGAGATGCTACAATAATAATGTGAGTATGTAGCATGCAAAGAAATAGAGCAGAAATCTGGTCGTAACAACATTATCTTGTATTGTTGAGCCGAGCTTTTTATATTCCATCTTCTTGATATTCAACTTAAACATAGATATTACAAAGGATGCTAATAAAGTATATTTTACTTTTAATGGACACTGAATACATTTAAATGAAAAATGCTTTTTAGGAGAATTGCAACTACAGATTAAATCTAGACATGCATAGGCGTTCATCAACATGTATTCGTTTATCTTGACAGATCTCGACAGAGCAAACATATGAGGAACATACTGGAGTGTAGTATCATCCAACCAGGTGAAATCTCCCCAGCCAATCCTCCAAAGCCCGAAGAGGTAACAAAAATATGGATTACTTGGATCAAACGGAGGAAGTAGCTCTTTGAGAAATGTCTGTAAGAAAAATGGAAAAGAAAAAAATAATAATAAATATATGATTTATTCACCAGTTAGTTAGTAAAAATGGAAAACCTTAGCGTTAGCTGAGAGCTTTCCTTATGTTTTACCATGGTTTTGTTTGGGATTCTCTCTCTCTCTCTTTACCTCGCTATTCAAATTTGAGGTATAGACTGTGCATGTGAACTGCACTTTGTCTTTTTCTATAAATATTGTAAATTTCTCATATTATCTTGCAAATTGCGCGATAATGTTTGGATTTATTTGAATATTTAAATTATTATCACGTATTTCATCCGTTGAAATTGCAATCAAACCTTGATAGCGAGCTAATTGTAATAGAATGATAAGAACATCAGCGAAATTGGTTTTATACAAGAGCTCTGTAGGCCCGCAAGAAATTATTAATGAAATATTCTATCATTGGAATGAAATGTGTATAATGTTAAAACACATAATATATTTTGTTTTCTGTTGAAATTCTTGGGGGTGACAGCCTTTTAAAAATAGTATGATCGTTTTCGTTTTGTTTTGTTTTGTTTAGTTTTTATTGCATAGCAATATATATAGTTATATTCTATTCTGCCGTGTAATTCAGCAAAGTACTGCGTTTTTCATGATTCGATATACAATAGGCAATTTGCGAATGAAATTTACATTTCAAATGCCATTGAAAAAACAATAATAGACACAAATCAACATGCTTATCCACCCCCATCCCCGACCCCCATCCCCGACCCCCATCACACCCACAAACCACCTGAAAGCGGCAACATACATGATTTTCTGAGAATATGGTCACTGAAATCTGGTTCGGCGTTGTTTGTTGTGACTAGGGTGGGGTCTCTCCATCGGGGGTGAACAGATTGAAACTCTAGGTACATGTAGTTTGCCCTGTGGCGTATATTTTTAGTTTCCTGGATTATCTTAGTCATCTTGACAGTGTGAATACTGTATAAAATATGTCATTAGACTTACGTTGACTTCGGCTGTCATGATGATAGCCAAATCACCGCCATAACTTTGACATGTTTCCCTGGCAGCACTTGGCGTTGCATGAGGTGTGAAATTGATGAGATACTGAGATTCACCGAGCTCATGCCATCTACATCCAACTTCTGTTTATATAAAATTAAATAAAACCCTACGCTTAAATTGGATTGCAGCTACTGGACTTTAATTTAATTTTTTTTTAAATGTATTCAAAATGTTGGATAGGCTATCAAATCCATAATTTCAAAGAGCATAGATTACCCGTTGACAAGTATATTGACAATGCAACAATTTTATAACGCTTGGCATTATATTCAGGCACAGTACAGATCATTAAAGGGCAATCCAACCCGTGTAATAAGTTCATTTGTATGAAAGCACACAAAAAAGATAAACAGAATGGTGACAATTTGACATTAATCTGCCCAATGATAAGATAATTAGGAATATTTGAAAAGCGACATCACTAAATAAGTGCGAATCTCAATAGCAATTTGTTCCTTGGTTTGTGACGTAAACAGGAACCACTCTCCCGTTTGTCGTGTACAAAAATATCTTTAACATCTGTTTTTATCGTTTTTTTGCCCTTCCCTACATAACAGAGACATTACTGATTCAGCTAACTTGAAGATCCATCCATTACCTATTGTTAATTTACCTTTCAAAAATTCATAATTTTTCATTTTTGTCCGATTTTGTTCAACATTTTCACCAGTCTGCTTCTCTGATTTTCGTGCTGTCTTCTTGTCGAGTAGTCTGCTATCAATGTTTGATTTCCCTTATATACACCAAGGTAACACGTATTTCTAACAGGTAGCCTGTATGTTATTACATATTGAGGAAGATCCTTCTTTGTGCTGTGATTCCAGCTATCATGCGTAAGGGAATAATTTATATAAATTTTACGGCCATTTTTCGTGATTTATGTTTGCTAAAATTTGCTAAAAATGGTAGAATTTTCGCGGAAATGGCCGTAAAATTCATCCATAATAATTATAATAATAATTGTATACATCGCCGATGTCTCTAAGCGCTTTACAGATATATTATTATCCCGGCTTTCCCGCACACAACGTATGCACATTCTGCTCTCCCTGGGGAGCATTCCAGCCAGGCGCCATGTTACAGACGCTCACAATGCTGATCAACCTACATTACGTTTGCATCCTACCGGATACCCATTTAACACCTGGGTGGAGAGTGGCAAATGTAGATCAACGTCTTGCTGGGATTTGAACCCCGTACCTTGTGATCGACAGTCCGGTGACTTATCCACTAGCCCACAATACCTCTACCATAATAAGTTGAGATAGCATGCGCTCTCTCTCTCTCTCTCTCTTTTTTTCGCTCTCTCTCTCACATGATCACAGGAATGTCAGTACACAATTCCGGTAAGACTAAGAGTGCTTTTATTATTAATTTCAATCATATTCATACAAAGATTTTAGATATCGTCTCTGCCATCGTTGTGGACATAGACAATCTCTTTGATATACATCGACCTCTCTTTATTTAGATTCTACCTGGAATTTTATTTTCAAACGTCTGAATATCATCCAGCAAACCATAATAATGGTTTCCTAATAATGATTTTATGTCCAATTATTTCATTTCAAAATGTATTTCACCATTTTTAATAAATAATATGAAATATATATTCATAAATCATATTGAATAATTCATCGAATAATTCTTAAAAGAGTGACAATGATTGACAAATTATAGTTGACGGGAAAACATACTATATGAAAGAAATATGAACCAAAAACTTCATAGCTTTAAGAACATGATCGAAAAGATAATTAAAAGTGTAATATTTCTATTTCACATTACTCATTATTGTTCAGCAATCAACATTCACTTCAGTAAATACGTTTACGTTAAGATATCACCTAGAAGAGTGTAAGTAAGTTATTACCCTTTAATCTGGATAAATTAAGTACAGCTAACACTGTAATAAAAATAATAATTTGATTCTTTGTTTGGCTCTTATCATCTATTAATGATTTAGATGGTTACATAAATGACAGCCCGTCTAGAGCAGGGATGATAGCTGAAGATCCTTGAAATAGTGTATTAAAAGATAAATGAGATTGATTGTTATTTATAATCAAAAAAGCTTTCTGATATAACTGTATTGGTATCACTTGTAGGATTACTTGTTCGTCATTATTGTTATTATTCTTATTATTAATTGTAATTGCGTAACTATAATTGGTTTCATTATTGATCACTTAAGATGGTTACATTGGGTTTCTCTCCCTCTCTCTCTCTGTTTCCGATCTTAGTATTAAAAAAAATTATTTAATTTTTACACGTCGTAGATAAAAATTTGGCCAAAAATATTAACAGAAATTCGATTGTAAATAAGAACAAGAACAGTGTGCCTATAACGATCTAGAATAATGTAGCTCAGTGTTATCTTACACGCTTCTTCAGAACTAGACTAAACATGGTGAAACATGGGGTGATGATATATGTAAAGCGCGCAGAGACGGTATTTCTTATTAAGCGCTATATATATCCAGATTATTATTATCATTAATATGCGAAACGACTTGAAATACCTACCGATAGGTATTTGGCAGATATTTCGTCTTTGTGATGTGCACGTTATTCGGTTCCATCGTCCATGTATTGGGTCAGTGAGGCTCAATCGAGACCTCATCAGTGCACAGTAAGGTGGTGGTTGGTTCGGCTCGGTAAAGAGAGGAGTATCCCAGTTGGTATACCTTTTTTTCAATAAAATTTATTTATTCACTCAATATATAAAATAGATACATAAAATTGCGTATGAACGCATATGACAAATACAAAAAGATGGACATAGTAAAATCAGGAGTTGAAAGCACAAGTAACATAAATTGAGTGGGGATCAGATTAAAGATCTATTTAAAGATCTTGTGAATTCGACCCCATTGTGATGTATACATTGCATTGAATATTGTTGCATGTAAAACAACAACAGGGAGAGAATACATAAACAGCTGGGTCATGGAGAAACGAGAGAGAGAGAGAGAGAGACGGACAGACAGAGAGGGAGAGAAAAGGGAGAGGAAGGAAAATTGAGGGAGAGAAAGGCAAGCTGAGAAATAAAGTTAATACATAGAATGAAATTAGACCCAAGCATGTTATAATAAGAGATACAAGTAATAGACCAGTTTCACAAATAAAATTGAATACACTACGAAAATGGCCCATTGAATAAAACCCATATAAAATACCTTGAAAGTGATTAAGTCATATAAATTAAATAGGATTAACGATAAAACTTATATTTATGCACATCATAATTTCCACAGAAACACTGAAGATATACAGCTCAACTACATCACGAATCGAGTGTCGTTAGAAAGAAAGTACATTGAATCTTATGGTAATTTAATATGAAGTGCATGCCTATGACTAATATTGTAAGGGCATTGAAATGGTAGTCTTTATCAAGTTACTCGTAGTTTTTCATTCATTAGTTGACAAACATTGAGTTTAGAGCAAATATTAAACTGTAGGTTATGGTAGCATTAGAAATAATTGATAACAGATTAATAATAATAATAACAGATTTGTTTCGTGAAGACTAAACCTAATTTCATCTATTTTTCGTTGGAATACAGGAAACCATGGGACGCAAACGTGATTTAGTGGCGTGACACGGCTTCAGCATTCAACATAAATTTAGCTTTCAACAATAATTGTCCAATTATTTGACTTTAGCCTTTTAAATGTGTGAGACGTGAATTAATTCGAGTTATCAGGAAGAAAATTAAAGATTTTGCATGACTCAGAAGAATCCTGGAATATGACGATTTGATCAAAGTGTGTAACATATTAGCAATAGTTAAATGATTTATGAAGTTTTATGACCCAAATAAGCTTTTTATCTTAAAATGATTTAAATAAAACTTTTCACAATGATTTTCTCACTAAACTACAGAGTCCGGCATTTTCATTTTTTTATTCGTTAGGGGGGAAAGTGCCGCCCACCCCTCCTTTTCAAATGGCTAGTACACCTTTTCCGCACTCCTATACCTATAATTCAACATACTGACATATATAATCAGGTAATGAAGAAATCATTAAGGGGAGAACAAAATTGGAAAAAAGGAGTGGCATTATTATCACGATGATAGTTCATACATACCCAGGGACCGTTCCATCAATCCATCTGTATGTACCATCCTGATCCATGTCTTCTAAGCCGATGTAATAGTGACCTCCATCACTATTTGTTAATAATTTCCCGGCTATGAAATCCTGTATATGTTATAAATACAACATTCTAAATGTGGATGTTTAGTTTGTTTACATCAAAGTGGCATTAGTACCATCACTATTAGTACTCAAAAGCTGACTACGATTATGCCAAGTGAGTACTTCGGTTATAGCACTAAAATTGCATGTATATTAAGCTAGAATTTAAATTTGTTTTAGTCAAACAGTTGAGAGTAAAATTTAATATTCAAATGAAAAGAAAAAAGCTATTTGATGCTGTTTTCTTTTATTTGCCTACCAAAGATTTTCAGGGAGGACAAATATTATTTTGTGTATCTTTTGGGTCAAAATAGATAAATCACCCCTTAATAATTTTGCACCGTTTTCATTTTTTGAGGAATAATCTATCCTCCGTCTTTCAATTCATGTGTTTGGTATTACCAGAACATTTTGTGTAATATATCTGATATAGATTTAAATATGAAGTTTGTAATTACTATCTTTTGAAATAGTAGAGTTATAGTCGAACTCAGAGAAATGGATTCCATTCCATTTGATTTTGACTATTCTTAAAAGCCTTAATACACACCGAGTCTTATGTGCTAAAGATTCAACCTTTTCCGGTTTTCTCCTGGTTTATTTAATGTTGTCACGTGGCCAGTGATCTATGGTTCGTAGTATGCTACTTTGCGCTATAGCCCGAAATAAATTGTACTATACGTTAGAAATTAGACATTTCTCCTTGTCACTTTTAATCAATAAATAATAATCATTAGCTTTAAGGTTATTCCTACATATTATTGAAAAGGACAGAACAGGAGGAATCAGGAAAATTGAAAAACCGTAATCATCTAGGTTGCAACCCGGGGTGGGGGGTTACTCGCCTAATACGGTATACAGGGATGTGCCACTCTAATTGGTTACTTTTTGCAAAAATCCCTGAACATGGGGTATGATTTTGTGCTGCAAAATTCCTAAAAGTGCCCCACTTTTCAGATCTGGCCTGAAACATAGCTTACTATTTTCTTCAGGATAATATCCTACCCATAATTTCGCTAATTAAAAGTGAAAATTCCAGATGCAAAATCCCGCCAAAATATTTGAAATCATTTCGCCTTTTCGTCGAAAATCCTCGCCGATGGTCGCACAGATTTGTCAATATCATCAATTTGAGCTCAGCTTCTGACTAATTTATAAACGGCTAATCCCACCCCCCTGCTCGAGCGTACGCAAAACAAAATTCTGTGTAAGCAATAAACGAAGGATCACAACTTATCCTATGCCACTAAAACTTCCAGGTACAACTTTCTGAAAGCAGCAGGAAACTTGCTTTAGGGACGCGCCATTAGATATCCAGGGGAGTAGGAAGTTTTCAGAACCCCCACCCACATGTAAACAAAAATTGTCTCCTTGGACGTTGAAAAATGAATGGAAATCCCTATTAATGGGTACCATTTTCTGCCAAAATGAACCTTAAAAATGGGTATGGGTTTAGGCGCTTCAGCCGCACATCTCTGTCCAAACCAAATCTGAGTACCCCCGGGGTTACAATTGGAATGTTCCACGAAGTTTCTGAAAATATCATATTCGGAGTTTAGAAGTAACGTTTTCCAAACACTATATAGTAAAATTACCATCTACAAAAGTTTAGTTGTTGAGGTTCACAGGTTCACTGGTGGAAAATTGTGAGACGGTACAAAACATTCTACTTTTTTCATCAAAGAATGCCCATGGTGTACTAGTCGGAGTTTAGTATGATAATTTTGATGCGCAATTTTTTTTAGGGCTTCAATATCACACCATATCACAGACGCTGATAACACGTAGAGCCATGCATCTCAGATTTGGCATTGTTAAACAATGCCTTTAATAACACGTTTTGCTCCATAAAAACTGATAAATATATGATGTTATAGACGGTAAAAGTGCGTACGTACATTTTGTTCAGCTGACGTGATGATTGGCATGTCACCCCCTAAGCTTTGACAGTGTGCACGTGTGGCAGAGAATGTCCTGCCGGTTCTATGGTAGAAGACATACTGATAGCCATCAAACACATCCAACCCTGATGTAGAACACTCCTGACATTCAACTGTAAGATAATAAGATACAAAGAATCAACAGGGTAATCTTTACGGTAGGGATTCACCATATCCCCCTATATTGGTAGATTGATTGATTGATTTTTATTCGACAAGCTTCCAACATATACAATAATAACAGATCAGAAATAAGTCAGCTTGAACAGGATAACCCACGAAAGCTCGAGAGCTTATTTCCAGTGGGGTCCCCTACAGACATGTACAAAATTAATAAGTGAAAATAGTAATATTTACAGACAGATAAGAACCATAAAAAGAAAAAGAAAAAAAAGAAGGAGAAGAAGAAAAAGAGGAGGAGGAAGAAGAGGAAAATAATGATGAATTTGTAGAATTTCTATAACGTACAAAAACATAAGTATATACAAAATGAAAAAGTATGAACCGGCAGAAGAATACAAATTTCAATCATATAACATGTCATTCACTTCTCTTCTCTGACTCTCAAGTATTAGGTATTCCTTTAATTTCCTCTTAAAATGAGCATAATTTTCTATTTCCTTTACACCATTGGGAAGGGAATTCCAATGTTTTATGGCATTGTAATAAAACGAATTTCCTATACTACCTACTCTTTCTGGTAAGTTAAAGTTGAATCGGCTATTTCTTGTATTATAATCATGAACGTCAGTAACAAGATCGAAGTTGGATCGAATATAATGATTCGACCTAGTATGATAAATGCACGTGATGCAATACGAGTTGTTTTGATCTTTGGTCGACTTCAAGAAAACCAGCTTTAGAAAGTTCGCAGTAGCCAACATGAGTTCTTGGACCAGAACAGTTGATAATTCTCACCATTTTGTTCTGTATAATCTTCAACTTCTTTTGATCTGATTTGTTTATGTTACTATACCATGCAGGGTTAGCATAGTCAAATAAACATTGAATAAGAGCAAAACAGAGTGTACGTCTTGCTTTTAAATCCATACAACTTTGATATCTGTACAAAAATTTCAGACGAGAATTTGCTTTTTTTACAACTGATTCTACTGAAGATGAAAATGAAATTGCGCTAGCTAACTCAATGCCTAAATACTTCACAGACTCTTTCCTCTTGATTACTTGATTATTGTGTGTCACTTTGAATTCAAATGACTTTTTAGAACTACTCTTAGAACAAAACAAAATGCTTTCTGTTTTTCCCAAGTGTAAAGAAAGCTTATTATCAGTCATCCAATCGACACACGTAGACAGCTGTTCACTGAGCTTTTCCTCAATATATTTAGGATCAGGATTTGAACAGAGTAGTACGCTGTCATCTGCGTACAATAATAGTTTTAAGTCTTTTATACAAATACACATATCATTTATATAACTTGAAAATAGAATTGGGCCTAAAATGCTTCCCTGAGGAACACCGCATGTTATAGGCATTAGTTTGGAACGAATATCATGAATGGCTACTACTTGGTGTCGATTAGATAAGTAGGATCTTAACCACTCTAAACTTGCCTTATTAAAACCCATTAGTTGTAACTTATTCAATAAGACGCAATGATTAACTGTATCAAAAGCTTTTTGCAGATCAAGGAGCACCATACCAACAAAGCGCCCTTGGGAAGTTTCTGTCCTCAAATAATCAGTCAAATGAATTAGACATGTTTCAGTCGAATAATCATGTCGAAAACCAGATTGAAATTCATAAATTATATCATTTTCTTTGAAGTATCTTTCATTTTGAACACAGACCGATTTTTCTAGAATCTTTGATGCTACACTTAAAACACTAATAGGTCTGTAGTTGCTAACATCAGTTTTATCTTTCTTTTTATAAAGTGGAGTCACTTTTGCTATTTTCATATCCTCTGGAAAAGTACTCGTCAAGATAGATAGGTTCATTAAGTAACTTAGAGGCTTAAATAAAACCTTCGCACCATCTTTTAGAAATTTAGCTGGAATCATGTCTAACCCAGTACTTTTTGATACATTCAACTTACGTAACTCTTTGAAAACAAATTGTTCACTGATTGGTAATAACTCGAAGCTGTTTTCACATATACCTTTTCTTTCGTAAAACTCACGAATACAATCATTGTCTGCGCTGAAAAAGTCTTTGGAAGGGGGGAGTTTGCTACTAATTTGGCAGCCACATTTGTGAAATGAGAATTGAATTCATCAGCGATGGCCATCTTATCATGACATAATTCCCCATCAATTGTAATGACAGATTCTTGTTCTTTTCGCTTCTTATTTTTAATCCTAAGCTTTTAAGATTCTGCCAAAGCCTTTTCGAATCTTGTTTATTTTCTTCTATCTTGTTTTGTAAGTAATCGAGTTTAGCCTTTTCACCTCTCTTTGGACCATATTTCTTAATACTCTGTATCTTTTATAGAGCGTCTCATCTTTTGCTCTTTTCCTAAATTTTTGTATACTATATTTCTCTCTTGAATTAGGGAAAATATCTTTAGTCACCCAAGTTTCTGATCTTTGTTTTATTCTAATCCGTTTCAGTGGCGCTATCATATTCAAATTTGAGATAAAAACATGTTGAAATATTGACCATGCCTCATTTACATCTGTACAGTCAGTGATTCCTGACCAATCAACAACAGATAGTTGAAGATTGAAAGTCTCTTCTGTATATTTTTCATGGATCTGATATCATTAGTCCTGTGATGACCTATAGCCAGTCTAATATTTTTCCGTGTACAGAAAGTAAAAGAATGGTCGCTAATACCTAGATCAATGACACCACTTTGACTTATTTTGTTTTCTTTGCTACAACCAACATGATCCAGTAGAGAAGAACATGTAGGTGTAACGCGTGTTGCCTCTTTAATGAGTTGACTAAACCCGTGAAGACTCAACAAGTCAATATATATCTTAGCCAGTGGCGATTTGTGAAGAAGACAAATATTCATGTCTCCTAAAAAATTATTTCGTCATCCTTCTTTAATGTATCAAGAATATTGGACAATTTCTCGATAAACAAATTGTTTTTCGGTGGTCGATACAGAACGCCAACAACAATTGGTTTTGATCTTGGTATAAGCAAATTTATCCACAGGGATTCCGTATCTCCAGTACTTATAGCATCCATAATATTAAATGCAATATCATTTCTGATATAGAAACATACACCACCTCCAGAGCCAGAGGATCGATCATGGCGTATGATTTTATATCCGTCTATTTCAATTTCTTCATCATTTAAGGAATTGTTTAACCATGTTTCAGTGAAAGCAATGACAGACAACCTTTTTCTTTTAAAAAGAATTCTAAGTTCCGATATCTTGTTTAGGATAGACCTCACATTAAGGTGTAAAAAATGAAGATCTTTAACTTTAAACTTTTCTTCAAATTCTTGATAAAGAGAAGTGTTTTCATCTATGAGGTTTGGCTGAATTATTCTTGCTATCGCCTGCTTTTCAGGTGTAACGCGCGTTACATTAAAATAGTTTTCTTTTAGTCTATCCTCATTTTGGCTTTCTTTCTCTAGACAATCGTCAGTAAATAATGAATCACAAAAGATGGCAGACAACATGTTAAACAATTCCACTTCTCATCAGGGCATTCATAATATAACCTGCGGTACTCTGAAAAACTGATAGCTTGACAATTAGTGTGAAACCATTTTTTACAATCAGAACACAGAAGGCCGTGTTGATTAAATTTGACTGGCTTATCACAGTTCCCACAAGGGAACTTATATTTCCGACCGTCAACTTTCATTTTCGGATCATCACTTGATTTTGTCAAACTTTCACTTAATTCAAAACCCTTCTTAGATCCTCGATCAGTGCTTACACCCATCCATGCCCCAGGTGTAATCAATGGGTACCTGGCAATGCCGAGGTATTAATAATAATAATTTATAATTGTGGAGCTCACAGGAAGAGCAGTTTTAACAATGATGTGGCTACCTTGGCTGTATTAATAAGATCAAATCATCATTATATCTACCGTGTTAGGCAATTATAATGATATGGTCCTATGTTATCTTTATTGACAATGTAAGTTCAGCCTACCGATTTTTAAATAGGGCCTAAACAAAAATGGTGTTCTATTGCCCTTTAGATGCCAGCACCTGGGTCGGTCGGTCGATTTTTATTTCTTCGCTCTTTGGGCTGATATTTTTCAGTTCTGAATGCTTTAATACATATTTCTTGATTGATTAAACATTTTGTTTCTAACAAACGGGGAAAAAAATAATAAAAGGCTGGCCGTAGATTTTAAGACTTTGGGGTCGGTCGCAAAGGGCAATACAACAACTTTTTTGTTAAGCCTAGTGATAGCCTCAATAATATAGCATTACAGTTTTTTAATTTCCAAACATTCCAAATGTTCCATTCATGAAAACCTGACTGACTTAATGATAATGAACAGTAAGCAAGTGGGCAAACCCATGCTTTTAGAATGGAATAGTAGAAGGCACTGCTTTTTTATAACTATGACCAAATAGCTAAATTGCCCTTTGAGAGCCTGAAACTTTTCAAAGATAAAGAATTAGAAATCAGTTGCCACTTTTTCTTGTAGCATGGACCTAGATTGAGATCCTATAGCTTAATGAAAAATGTCAACTTTGCCCTTATGCACATGAGGTATCCCTAAACAGCAAATTGTTTACGGAATTTTGTAAAAAAATTGACATACTATTTTTGTTGGATCTAAAACATATATTTAGCCACATTTTTTCTATTGATGATTAATGAGCATGGGTGGATCTTAAAGAAAGTTAACCATCTCCAGTATTTTGATGGTACAGTGCAATTGAAAACGGTGTTTCGGATGTCACATTTTCCGTAAACAATGTAGACCCTCATTTAACCCACTAGAACAATAAATCAATGCGATTGTGTATGGTTTGAATATGCTTATTAGTTTATCCAAGTGATTATATTAAAAGAAAATATAATTAAATTATATTAGTGCTTATATGAGAAATATACTCAAAAATTGAAAAAGTTGTCTCATTTTCCGTAAACACTTTTGTAACGTCCAAAACAATTTTCCTTTTGAAGTGGCAGAAATATATGAACTTTTTTTATATTTGCAATTACGATTTCACAATTCACAATCCTGTTAAAAAAAACTATTTTGATTATTTTATTTAGGTTTAAGTATAAAATATCAAGAAATATGATGCTAAAAATCACATTTTCTGTTAAATATCTAAACTTTCAGCAACATTGAGTTATAAAACATACAATATTGAAGCCACACTTTGTGATGCAAGGCATTGCTGGCTGCTTCAGGATATTCTTAATTGTAATTCATCTGAAAAATCTCAACAAAAGTGACTCATAAAAAATATTCAGTCATTTTAACAGCACCTTCTGGTATGCTGTTAGCACGTTTCGGGCGCTACATTAAACTGTTAACATACATTTTCATTAGTTCAAATGAGGGACAAAGATAGATGTAAGAATAACAGATTTCAATTTGCCAACCTCTCCTCTTGCTACATACATTGTTGTGTTTGCAAATCATCAGGTTTTCATTTGTATGGAGGGTGTTCCAAATTATGTCATATAACCAAAGACTGCAAGGTCAATTTAAACTATTTTGTAGGTTACAAAAACTCAAAATCACCCACTTAATACAATACCCATTTTACATGCATATGACATGGATATGTTACAGGTATATAAATTTTATAAAATCAAGCAAATTACAATATTTTTCCAAGATTTATGGGGAAAATAAGTAGAAAAAGGGCACTAAGTGCACGGAACTAATCTGTGTAGAAAGGATAACTACTGCCATTATGCAATACTTGAATTAGCATTTACACATAATGATAACAATTTATCAAGCTTTATGAAATAGGCTTGCCCGCTACAAGACACACTCATTGGTTGCATACATGTACAGTTGATGAGCACAAGGGATTCCAGTATGTATTTAAAAAAACACCAATCAGTATTCTAATAGAGAAACTTGAAAAACATATGTTTACATGGCCACATTTCCAAATTTACCAATTTGTGAGGGCAATAAGCATGAAAATGAAAATAACGTGAAGCCTCTTCAGAATTAATTTGTTCATAAATTTTTCATAAAAAATTTGAGGAATTACCCTTACATGTACTTATGTACAAATACTTTTGAAATGCTTGACCCTCCCACCAAAATGTACAAAAATGTAGGCCTATAAAAGAAAAGTGCATTAATGTCTTATTTAATGATCCTAAACATATTGTATCTTCCGTAAATGTATGCATACATTTATAAGCTACATGTATTGTGAAATATAAACGGGCTGCTTGTCCCTTTTCTCTTGCTTATTCATTAACCATCGTTTATCGTCAAACGGAGAAATTTGAAAGATCCTGTACAAAATTATGTTCTATGAATCGATAATGTTTCACAGATAACTAGAATGCTTGATTAACGCTAAGAATATCTTGGTATCCACATACCTGTTGGAGCAAGGTGCAATCTAAGGTACATGTTTATCCAATATTGTTTGTCACCTGCAATTTCGGCACAGCAAGAGTAAAGATCAAAATGTGTACGAATACAAGCGTTATAGGAATAAGCTAATAGCAATAATAAGACTTTCTCGGAATAATGCATATTAAAAGGAATTTGAAAAAGGCAATGGCAATACGGCATATACTTGGAAAGTCATTAACGAGACCCTGAGGAAGAAAAAAAGTACTTCAAAATGTCATGTTAACAACGAAGGTCATGCAATCTCCGACTCAAAAGATATAGCTGATTGCTTCAATAAGTACTTCGTATTAAGTGTAGGTCCTAACCAAGCATCAAATATAAATTCTAACAAGACAGAAGGTACTATGTCCCATTTGCAGGCCAACAAAATGAAAAGGTTAAATTCCAACGGCATTTGAAAGACAATACTAATTTAGAACTTCCCTAAAAAAAAGGGGCTTGAAAATGTATTTAAGTGGGAAAATAACGACTATTAGTTGTCGAATCAACTTAGGAGCTATAGAGCCAGTAAGTAATAGTCTGATTTTTCAGACCATTGTACCGAATGGTCGTACGTTTTATGCTGCGCAAAGATTCAATAGGTTTAATTTTGGCCATTACAAGAAGTGGGGTTTTGATGTAGACAAATGCTCATGAACCCTTTACAGCTCGTTTTATGTATGTTATTACCAAAGACGAAAAAAAGCCAGTCAGTCACTCAATAGTGTCTGACAATGAAGTCTAGCAAGTAAACAGATTTCCTTGCATAATTTGAATATTAGGACACTGCTAACGTTTAAATCTCACAGATAGGACATACATGACATATTTATAATTCCTGTAAAGTTGTACAGAATTTGATGTTGGCTGCAAAGGGAAATAGTATCTTTAAGATATCTTGCAAATCAATGTGATTTTTTTTTTGAAGTCTTGAACATTGTTAAATCATTGAAAGTGAGTTACTCAAGTAGTCATTATGAAATGAGTACACATTTCTTAAAACAAATTGCAGGAAATATTAAAACTCCGTAAGTACATATTTTTAATCAATCACTCACTAGATTTATCTTTCCTGATACATTAAAAATAGCAAAAGTAATACAAATTTATAAAAAAATATGAATTCCATAGTTTCAAATTACCGACCTGTTTTAATTTTTTTCTAGTACATCGAAAATAGATTGTACGACTTTTTAACAAAAATGATTTACTCTACAAAGATCAATATGGTTTTCGTAAATCCCATTCAACTGAATTAGCGTTATTGCAATTATTTGATAGAGTGTCAGGTGCCTTAGCTGATCGTAATCATGTTATTGGTGTATTCATGAACTAGAGAAAGGCATTTGACACTCTTGACCATTCAATACGTATACGTAAATTGCAGTCTTATGGAGTGAGGGGTGTTACATTACAATAGTTTAAAAATTACCTTACAAATAGAAAACAATATGTGTATTACGATTCTGCTGAGTCTAATTTAATGTCTATATTATTTGGGGTACCACATGGTTCAATCCTCGGCCCACTGTTTTATTTGTTATATGTTAATGATATTTATTATTCATCAAATGAATTACAATATTTATTATTCGCTGATGACACCAATGTATTCTGTTCCAACTCAGATCTTCAAACTCTTTTAAAAATTGTCAATATCGAGCTGCCGAATTTATCTCATTGGTTTAAAGCCAACAAACTTTCCCTCAATCTCAAGAAAACAAATTTAATATACTTCCAAAATAGGAACAACAATACGCAAACAATTGTTGAAATATCTTTCTATGGATTTAAAAAAAAAGTTATTAGATTATGTTATAGTTCACAATAAAATTGTAAGAACTCATAGTATTCATATCTTGTGAATAAATAAGGATATAGATTAATCTCCAAAATTTGCATTTCTCCAAAATATGAATAGTCTTGATCCTAAAAATACACATTTGAAGTGTGTAAACATAATTTAATTTTTTACCCTCTTGGGGACACATTTGGTATATGTACACAAAAATACCAAAGTCAGAAACATCCAGTAAGTTTGATACAAACCTGTTGAAGGTGAAATAATCCATATCAGAGTAAGATGCAGGAACATCCTTAACCATCCAATTATTGAATCCCCAGACATTGTCAATATCACAGAAACACAGAGAGTGAGATGCAGTGCCCAATAGTGAAGTCCAATATTTATTATATCAATTCCCTTCTATGTACACATAGCACAAAAGATTGGAGTTATATACATTATGGCTATATATCCTGGTACCACGGAGCAGCTTGGAATGGCATGTGATCTGATTCCAGTATCCAAATATCGTGACTGGTTATTGAAAAGGAAGTCGATTACTGTATGCCACGTATCAAATAAGAGACAATGTACTTCCTCCTTGTGGGTTAACACCACTAACCAGAGGGTGGTGGTACGTTCATGTATGAGAGCTACTGAGGTATGATGAGGTGCTCCGCGCGGAGTGAAATAAATCATAGTTTTGATGATACGTTTGTCGTAGAACAGTGAGCAGGTTTTGTGAATAAATCATGTGCTTCATGAACAAATGGACTCTTGAACATACTATGACGCGGTAAAGCCGAGTAGGAGTTATTTGTACAAAGTTATTTCCCTTTTCCAGGCTCATCGTTGCTCACGAAGTAATTCCAAACACCAAAGCTACAGCTGAAATAACAAATACATCAACCTGTGATATCGATGAGTGATACTTTGATTGTATCCATGAAATGAAATCAATCTACAGAATCAATCTTCATCAAAGATCTATTGTAAACTATGAATAGCAATCTATGGAAATGATTCTGTACCATCCAAGAATATGCACATGATAGAACTTTTGCCTTCTTTTAAATGATTTCATATTTGTATAATTCTAGAACAGTGCTCTAAACTCTTCAGTCCATTGGGGTGTTCCACAAATATCCTAAGTCGAACTTAACTCTAAGTTGGACTTAAAGATTATGGAAAGCCATTTGTAGCTTTAAAATAAAATATGTTCAAAAGCGAAGTATTTTAGACTTTTATAAATTCCACATCAAGAACATGAAATCTCCATGATAATAGAAAATATTAATGATTTGAATCAACACTTTATGCCTTTTAAAGTAACTTTTACAAAATATTTTTCATAGATGCTACCGGCTTTCCATAATTGTTAAGTCCAAGTTAGAGATAAGTTCAACTTAGGATCTTTGTTAAACAACCCCCCCCCCCCCACATTCCAATCAGTTCAACCGACCCCGGGTCTAAGATCACGTTTAACCACAGGAAAACGTAGACCTCACACTAACTTCTTTCCTTTGTTAAACCAGTTTTGGACAAAAGCTCAAACCAAGTGCCGGGTTTTAATTTTAGTAGAATACCGAACGAAGGTTATAATCTTTGTGTCATTTCCTATTAAAATGAATATCCATAAATTTGAGAATAAATGGAAAGGGTAAAACATTTATCTATGGTCTATTGGTAGATTTAAAAAAATATAAAGATAGTAATGTTGACTGCATCCTGGGCCCCGTCTTATAAAGCGTTGTGATTGATCCAAATCAATCGCAAGTTTGCAGTCTCCTATATCTTATGTACGTAGTTGCGATTGATATCAATCGCAAACAAATTGCGATTAATATCAACTCTTTAAAGGACGGGGCCCTGATGGTATTTATTGAGGACTCGCAGTGAATACAAATATATTCAGAAGTTTATCTTGTCGACTTGGTATTACAGTCAAACCTGCTTTAGTGACCCTCTGTCTACAAAGACCACATTTTTTGTTTCCCTTGAAAATGGTTTCTCATTGAAACATGTACTAAAGGAACCTGTACATAAAGACCACCTGACTATAAAGACCAATTTTTTGTCTCCCTTGGGTCTTTATATACAGGTTTCAATGTATATGAATTAATTTTATGAAGAACTGAATCAAACCTGGTATTATACAGGAATGTGTACCGGTTTCCTGTGTATATCTCATATTTAGGCATGTGCAGTCAGTTTACTTAAGGATGCTTTACGGGCGTGCTAAGTTGATAGCCTTCACAGAGTTGTAGTTGTCTTGGGTGTGAAATTATGAGTGTGTGCCCGTGCGCTTGGTGTGTGTAGGTGTGGGGCAGTCCCAATCTAATTTTCAGGTAAGGGGATGTACGTCTAACAACTATTGAGAGGGGGTCTCCTTGAGATTTCCCATGTACAAGATTAGTATCTATTTATTTGAACATCAGGGGTGTCGATTTGTATCCGTGGTTGGGGGATGATAGGTCCCAAAATATTTTCGGCAATGGATCAAAGCAACCAAGAGGTAGAAGCGTGTGGCAGGTTGCACCCCTCCTTCCAAGTTATTAACTTTTTCAAGTCACCCTCAATAAAGATAACATTTCAGAGAATATAAGAGTGGTAATAAAATTAATAACATGCTAAATGTTAGTCCTGACTCTTGCCTGCAGTGTAGGCCTACCAGACTGATATCATCTATTTTTAAACGAAATTTAGACATTACCAGCAAAAAAATCCAATGGTGAGGGATATCAACTTGTGAAAGTATTATGTTACCAGTGGGCAAATGCATTAATAAGCAACCAGGAAAGGTTCATGTAGACAGAAAATTCTTTATTTCCTGGTGATAGAAACATACATTTTATGAATATTGATGTCTCCAAACAACATTCATCGTGAAAACCCATTCCAATATTCTGTGTAAGGAGATCTCAAAAAACATAGTTCTCATTAGTAAATGAAAAACATATTGCTTTTGGTTCTTCATTTGACTCTCTTCCTTCTTTAATTAAACCAACTGAATCCTCTCTGCGGGAAACTCAATATCACTGATGCAAAATTTGGTTCTCAAAATGACAGAAAATTTCCACTCCTGATCTCATACAAACTGTCTGTTTCTTAAAAACATAATATAAAACTTACGTTCCAACTACCAAACAACAAACTTCCATTATCTCCTTCTTCACCCAGATATACTTATCATACCAGATACGCTTTAAAATATAAGCATAATATTGCCCTAAGGCCCTGACCAGAGCACTATTTTTTTCAAAAACTATAACCAGTCTTAGAAGGTGCATTATTATTGGAAGGGTGTTATAAACAAAAAGTACCAAATTTCATTCAATCTTTTTGTTTCTTGTTTTTCTTTTCACTTTCCTTTTAAGCCCTGTCAATAATGTGACATTGATTATTTACTCGATTTTAATTAGTTTTTGAAGAACTCCTAGGTGAAAGAAATCATAACTATTCTTGAATATTATTACTTGTTTTAGAACATGTTGGGCCTGTCTCACATTGCCTTCCATCATTCCATGGCAATTTTCCATGTTTCTTTCAGCTTATTTCTCACTTCTTTTCCATCCACTCTAATTCCTGATCATGCATTAACCTCATACCTACCATCACCCATGCCTAAGCTTTTTAGGGAGGGGGATCCCGTAAAGTAATTTTGACATTGTAAGAAATAAACATGAGCAATATTTCATTGTAGGTTACTTTAAAGTCAACCTCTTTTTTCATTGCCCATTCACATCAGTTCCCTGAAAGAAATGATGGAATATATATGTCCCTCTTTCTCTTGTCTTTCTTCCTTTTTTCTTCTGCCCGTTTCTTCCCCTTTTCCCTTTTTCCCAGGTAGCAAGCCCATATGGGGCCCATATGGGGATGATCTGGGTCACTTGTGCCATCTGGGCTATTAAATGGAACCCATATATGTATCCTATATGGGGCCAATATTTAGTAACCCATATGGGATCTATGCGGGCCAGCCCTTATGGGTTCCAGATGGGAATGAGCTGGGCGTACACATATTGGTAGAATATGAATATGCCCATATGGGTAACACATGGGGAAAATCTGGGTTAACCCACATGGGATATATCTGGGTTAACCAATATGGGTACCAGATGGGATTAAGCTGGGCATACCCATTTGGGCCCAGTTTGGTATGGGTCCCATCTGGGTCCCATCTGTCTTATATGGGTCCCATATGCTTCTTGGGTGCAGATGCCTTAGGGCCCCAGATGGTTTTCCATATGGGCCCTATGTTTCAAAGAATATGGGATCCATGTGGGTCCCACATGGGCTTGCTACCTGGGTTATTATCCTCTCTGTCTCTCATTATCTCTCTCTCCCACTCTACTTCTTTTTGCACCTTTGCGCTTCGCGCTTAACATTTAGCTCGTTGCTTTTTAACGCTGCGGCTTTGCATTTGGCGCACTGCATTTCTATGATGCTGTTGATTGAATAAATTGAATAAATTCATCGATTCCTGATGAAGCCATATGAGCGAGAATTCAATTTATTCTTGTCTCATATACGGTTGTCTCATTTACTTCGTTTTCTATTTATATATGTATGTATTATGAAAATGAGATAGCAAAATGTGTATATTGATGGTCATCTTGCGAGTAATAACCATTAACTACTCTCATCGGGCTTTCATCGTTAATTTTCTCTTCATTTTTGTTGTTTTTGATGGTGAATTATTGGGGGATGATTGTACAGGCCATCCCCCACCTGAAATATTGGGGGATATATCCCCCCCATCCCCCCCCCCCGTGATCGACACCCCTGTTGAACATCTTAATACAAAAATACTTCTTTAAATTGTAAATATATCAACAACATAGAACATGTATTTAGATGACGACCGATAAAATTAAATCAGTACCATATCAAGAGAAAGAAACAAGAGATGTAGACAAGAGAGATAAAGGCAAAGAGATGTATGGATGACGAACAAAATAAGAAGTATACTAATGGAGAGAACTAAAAGTATGTAAGGGCACCCATGGAATATATTTGAAAATTCAATTGGTATGCTTAAATATGATATAATTATAAATTCAAGATAATGATTATCTCTTTATATGTACGTTTAAATGTGTTGAAGGATTGAATATTTTGAATATTAGATGATAAATTGTTCCATACTTTACCACTTTCATATTTAAAAGATTGCTTAAAACACTAAACATTTGGCTTCGGTTGAACAACATTCAATGTATCAATATTATCGTAGTAGATACTCCATATTAAAGTGATTGCACAACGAATAAATAAGTTCTCAATTGCATGCCGACGAGATATGATTTCACGCTTGTGTTTGTATAATACATTTCAAGGGTTGATATGACGTTGTTCTACTCTTCATGTTTTCTAGTCATCATAACAGAAAGGTTCATCCTATCCAAACATAACTTCTAGACAGTTTGTTTTTACTAATATCACTTCAGGATGTTAACTGTACAAAGATAAATCAGGCACAAATATTTTTTTTCTTTTCCGGGGCACGGTCCATTTGCATCCATAGCCTCGTGATAAGGGAATAACAAGACTGTAATTCAGTTGAGGTTTTCTGCTTGGTTATGATGTTATTTTTTTTCCTACCTTGAACATTGTTTTTGATCGGCGAGGCACTCGTTTGTCTGGTCTGGATAACTGCGAACCTATCAATACACAGTTGCATTGCACTGGATTTCGTAGGGAAAGCCCCTACTTAATAAAACTCAGCGGTGTCCTTTATAACAGGAACTGAACTCATATTTAAATTGTCAGGGGGTGAATGCCCGTGATGCTCTTTTGAAAATGAAAATTATTTTGAAAAAATACAAGGCCATATGATTACTTTATCTTTCCAATACACTCTGGACGAGAATAAAGCAAGGAAATGTAATATGATTATCATGATATGACACACAAAAACGCTGACAGTTGCAGGATGCAATAATGTGTGTAGCAGATAGCAATATTTTGTTAGGCTATTAAACTTCGGCGATGATAGACACATTGGCTGAATTTGGGGCCAACCTTAGATGTGTTGTAAGCCCCAAGCCGCAATGCTCTATGATAGTCGTGCCCCTTAACTTAAATTAGACGCTAAAACGGACACCAAAACCTAATACGAACCCAGAAGAGAACGTTCGATCACTTGCAAAGCAATTTCCTACATATCACTGGGCCCATGATACACCTATTCGTTTCTCTTTAACTCTTCAAATCACGTTGCCACTGCTCCCTAACATAGGCATACAAACACATTTTCGCTAAAGGAAATCACACCTTTGGGCGGAATCTGAACTCTTAAGGCTTTTTAATCTTGCCTGAAGAGCGAACCTTTTTGTGTGGAAATTACAGAAATGGCATATCCGGGCACTTCCTACCCGAAGATATGACTATTTGAGCAGCTCGCTCCTCGAGTTTGAGGTGCTGGTTGCCCGAATATAAAAACTTTAGATATTAAAAAATTCCAAAGGTTAGAGTGTCTTTAGCCCTCCCCCCCCCCCTCTATGCCTTGTACGCCTATGCTCATTAAAGGAGAATTGTATCCTGATATTTGTATTTTTTTTATAGAAGTAGAAAAAAGGGAAATAAACAGGTCAGTGAAGGTTTGAGCAAAAATCGATTGAAAAAAAAAAAAAAGTTACGAATTTTCGAAGGTGCGACTAATACAAAACAAAGTAACAACTCTGTGATGTATTGAGCGAGGTCCCCTCCCATTTGTAATGTACTAAAATATACATATATTTTCACTTAAAGAAGTTTTCAATCATACATTGACCCTAAAATTAATTATTGCAAGTATGATTTTATACAACCCCTGTATGACACGAATTTATTCCATCATCAATAATTAAGAAAATGAAAGTTTATGAAATTTTCTGTACAGAGCAAATTCGAGAGGAGCTTGCTCAGTGTTGTCAATTAGTCTTCAAAACTTCAAAAATTTGAACTTTTAATCCGATATTGTTCAACCTTCCACTAATTTGTTTTTCTTATCTTTCTGCTTTTATTAAAACCAAGTTAATACTAGGGTTGATTTTCCCGTAAACTTATCCGTCTTTAGTAATTGTGTGTGTTGGGTAATGAGGAATGCTAGCATTCAATGATTTTCGGAAGCAGTATGTTAAGTAATATTATTACAGTAGACCTAACGTTATCAAATGTCATCAGTTATTCAATGCAAATTCTGTTAAGCAGTTAAAGAACCTTTCCAAATTTTGTAAGATCATTATGTCTAAGTTCGGAATTTCTTTTCTTCCCTTTTTAATACGTTAGACTTTTGGTTAAATGTGTTGTTGTCGTTATTAGTATCATAGTGAACACACATATATATAGTAGTGTTAGTACTTCAAGTTGAGATATAGGGTGTGATGTATTTTTAAAAGTATATTCTAAAGATTGCCCTCATTTGTTTGTTGTTCGCTGCCAAAGATTTTCTTGTCTTTAAAGATTTTCTGTGTTTTTCTTTAATTTTATTTTTAAATATCTTTGTTGTACATTATATTTGTACTATTCAACTGTATTTCTTCCATGCCCCAGAAGGAGCCGTTAGAGAAATAAAAATAATTGTCATTATATACCTCACTTTAGAAATACTTTAGCAATAGCCCACAGGGCCTAGTTAAAAGTTTCTACCCTCATCCTCATTATCCTGCGATCCCCATTGGTTTACGTGTTAAAATTGTCTTTGTGCGAGCGCGGACGCCATACAGGGCTTTTTGTCTGCGATTCCCAAATGATTGAAACTTTCAGTCATTTTTCCAGCGAAGATTTACAGACAGTGTTTCAGATTTTCTGTGATGTTTTAACACAGTTTTACTCAATAAAAGGCTAAGGTAAGAATTCTTGGTAGATTTTTGTTTTAATTCGACATATAAAAGTCATATCGACTGCTTTAATACTCGAGGACTAGCTGTTTCTATACTGGCTCGCGGGATAGTTGAATCCCCTGCCATCACCTCTCGGCGCGCCGCCCACCCAGGCGCGCCTCGGGGTGATGGCAGGGGATTCAACTATCCCGCGAGCGTATAAAAACAGCTAGTCCTCTCGTAGCAGTCGATATAACTATATTGTCATTGTCAACTGAAAAGTTTTTATTTTTTTTTTTCGCCCTCTGTGGGCCGATATTTTTCAGTTTTGAATGTTTTGTTTTTCGTTTTTTTTTTCCCCGCCCTCTTTTGGCTGATATTTCTTAGTTTTTTAATGCTTTAATACATGTGTTTCAGCGTCATCATTCCATTCATATCTTTTCACCTCATAATAATCCATGGTTTGCAATGACTTGTGTTGAGACAACACTCTGTGCTTCCCAGCTGACGAGGTTGGTTTTCAACACTGCGCATGCGCGGCATGTAATTCACGGGCGGACAGTACTGAATAACTACCAATTGAGAGCTCGATTTGAGACTGTCAGGCAATATATCAACGGATTCCAAATTGATGAAAAATTTAAAATTTGTCTCGATGTATATGTCCTTTCATCTCGTCTTTACGTAAATTGTCAACGTTTTTTAGTGTCTTCAAAGTGTGTCATGAATATATTGTTGTGAGCCTTTCCGTAGAAAACTCTGAACACCGACCGTCGCCCAAATCTCTGGTTTCTAGCTGGTGCAGTGCATGGTATAAACACGTACACGAGGCCGGGGTCTACTTGCATGTTAACGCTAGTAGGATTTTGAAACTAGGGCAGAAGTAGAGTGAGAATTTGGGAATAATTTGATTTTATGTATTTATATCCCATTTAAACAAACAAAATACATATTTTTGTATTCATTAATAAAAAAAATTCTAAAAAACGGTTAAAAAAAAAAAAAACTTTTTTAAAATGCCGACCGTAGATTTTCAGATTTATGGGTCGGTCGCAAAGGGCAATACAACAAGTTTTTATTTTAGGCCTTACATGGCAATCAGTCAAATTTGACTATTATCACCAACTATATTTCTCTCGTTGCTCTGTGTACAAATGCAAAAGTTTAATGTCCAAACGAGATAGACTGACTGATGAGTGCACCTCAATGGAACTGTGTTAGAAGTGTAAGGGGCACTTATTACAAAAGAAAAGGACACTTTTAAAGTAAAATGGACACCTCTTAGATTTGAAAATATGCAATTATCGTATGTGAAGGGGGCACTTATCAGAGGTGGTAAGAGGCACTAATAAGATTGTGGAACGGCACCTATTTGAAATTAAAAAAAGGCATTTATCTGAAGTAAAAGGGGCACTTTTCCTATGTAAAAGGGGGCTCTATACGGGTACTTGAAAAATTGGGTGGCGGCACTGTGCCCCCCTGCACCCCCTGCCCGGCTCCGCCGCCTCTGCCATCCACTCTACCACGTTCTCTTTCTCTGTCTGTCTGTCTCTCCCTCTCTCTCTTCCCCTCTCTTCCTCCTCTCACACCCACTCTCCGTTCCTCTCCCCTTCTCTCTCTCTCTCCCTCCTTCAGCTTCCTAAAAAAATCGCTAAACTTCAAACAATCACGTTTCAAAGATTGTTTTTATTGTATACTGCATATGGATTATGTTAAGACAATGCAGTAACATCAAGACAATTTTCTAAGATCATTTTTTCATTGCAGAAAGTCATGCCATAAAACGAAAAAAACAAATATCTAGAAAAATGTTAACATAATAATACGTATCATTACCCATTGAAACTGGCCTATCAGTGTGCATTCGTTATTCTGCCGCTTGAAAGCAAATTCAACATTTTAATTTCAAACATTTACGTAATTCATCCCATGGCTCCCTGACATATTAATACTGCTCTTTTTGTTATTAGTCTTCCGTCTTATTTTCGCCTCTCCCATTTTTTCCCATTTTGGTTCCATCTACTTTTTATTGAACATAATCTACATGCGCAATAGACTGTTCTTAATTATACAAGGGAATCTAAAATTTACAAGCTTAGCTTTTTTTTAATACTAGATTACCCGATATTTCACGACAAATAAATTTGTCCAAATTCAGTTTAAATACCATGCAATTGTATTTATATCTTCGTATGTTATTATTTCTACTGTATTATTATTTCAATGACCTGATATTACTCTATGTATTATTACATCTATGGAAAGAACAATTCTTTTTATTCCTACTGTTTATTGCTTATAAGTTATGTAATGAATGTGAATATGAAATATGAAATAAAAATAAAAACTGAAAAATAAACTTAAACTAGATTTTGCCATTTTACTACTTTGTTGAAACCTAAAATATTAGACACAACTTTTATAGCATCGTATTTTTACTAAGAAAATTATAATGGTTTATTTTTTTTAATAACTATCAAATGAAAATATCCGGGGGTACCCATCTCAAAAAGAAAACTGATTCACCGGTCAGTACCCACAATTATATTTTACAAGTAATTCTATTGTATTGCGAAACGCGAACTAGGGATTTGTCTATAGGCTCCTTTTTCCGCCAATATAAACGTTATTATGAGATGTCTAGCTGTGAAGCTTTTTATGAAACGGTTTAGGAAGATCAGAGACACCTCTGTAGTTGGCGGATAAAGTTATTACTGTGTTGTCGTTGGTTTCGAGAAACGGGCCCCAGAAAGATGAGTATTAAAATGCACTATCCGTTTTGGGAGTTTTGGACAGACTTTGCTAAGTCAAGGTAGATTGAATGGTATGAATGGATGGAGGTCTACAAACGTATCGGGATGATACGATGTCTACAATTTGCAACAAACATGAAATAAAACATCTGTCATTGCAAATCAGCCTGACATCCAGCATGAAAAGATGAATACCCAGACGATTAGAAACACTGGCATTTCCTCAGGGAAGTGATTTTTGGAAAATCATCTTCTTCCGATTAATGCATTATTATTTGTATGTAGTAATTGTCACCGCATATAGTAATCTTGCTGATATTTGGCAGACTTTTAGCACAGTCTGCCAAATTCAAAACTGCTTTAATAATCAGACGGATTACGTTTATTAACAAATGTTCAAAGTGCTAATTGACGAGTTTAAACCAAACAAAATAAGTCTTTTTTTGTTGGTATTCTTAATTGTTTATACTTCTTTGATGTTCACATATTGTGCATTCTATAATTATATTTACCAGGACCCACATTTAATATGTGCCAAAACATCCCCTGCTCATATAGTAATATATAAATGTTGACTTGGATTTCATTATTTATCTATATTAATTAACTTCTAATTCTACTATTTCATTTTTAACTCAACATCCAACCTTACGTAATACAATGCTTTCATGTTTATTTTATTATGCATAGTCTATGTCTATAATATTCAAAACTTATTTTCATATTTCATCGTTCACATCCTAACATATTATCTTTGACCTATTAATCAACTTGAATTCCACTGCTTAGTAGTCGTAGTAGTAGTTGTAGTATGGATTTAGCTCTTTTTTTAGATTTTAATTATAACCCCTTTAAATTCCTAGATATTGTACTGGTTACCTTGCATCATGTTTTTGAGCAGGAAATGCGGTGATCATTGACTAATTGACTCTTTTTCTAAGGGACTAATGTGCAGCACAAAGTTGGTCCTCGTCATGTTTAAATTATCTATTAATATTTGAGGTAATTTGTACGACATGCACAGATCAACGTCAGGCTAACAGCTCTTAAACTCATCAAATGTTGCATTGCACAAAATATGTCCAGACACTATTATTCACAGCGATGTCGCTGTTTCTTCTTTTGAATACATGTACTTATACTGTGGTGCCGCCAAAAGCGTGCTAAATTTGGGGGAAGTTCAATTTTTTTTCTTCTCCTAATACGTAATTGACTTTATCAACTATATCAACGGTTTTTGTATATCTTATTAATGTGATGGTTTTATTAAGTGCAATTATCGAATTGATAGCCATAAGCCAGCTGCACACTATACGATCCAATACAATCCTGCGATCCGATCTTCAAAGAATTGACAATTACATTAAATATTGAAAGCAAATGCGCATGAACACCATCTTTCTGATTTAGGTTGTAAATAATCATAAGAATACTAACAACAGGAATGTCAGCGCCTTCTAGTCAGAATAACATCTGAATGGGCTTCAGATTGTCTATATATACTATCGCACTACTGTTGTAACCCCACTACGATTCTGAGCCGATATAGCTTTTCCTCCTCCTACAAGGAAGCTTGAAGTCCATTGAAATTTATATGGTATTGATCATATAACTATTCAGACCATCGATCATTTACATTTTAGAAGTTTGAATGTTCATATCAAATGCTATTTAGATTTCCCCCCCAAAAAAATCGGATCGTAGACAGATTGAAGAATGTGCGATGGGCTTTATACATATCCATAGGATGGTATTCTCGAAAGCGGACTATCTTTAGTCCATGGTTTAATCCTCCGACTAAGTATGGAATGCCAAGTGTCCATATGAATATATTTTTGAATAATTTGATATGTCCCTAAATTACCATGATAACATACTTATTTCAAAGTTATATTGTTGTAATTAACTATGTTATTACAAAATATTTCTTTAATGAAAACATTTTATATCGATTTAGTGACAGATTAAATTATTCAAAAACATATTCATATGGACACTTGGCATTCCATACTTAGTCGGAGGATTAAACCATGGACTAAAGTTATTCCGCTTTCGAGAATACCACCCATACACTGTGAAGCCTGTACAAGATCAAATATCACGTATTGTGCTGTAAGTGCTAATCATGTTATACATTATTTTGTTAATAATTGATATTTTGTTATACTTGATATTTAAAAAAAAATTAATATCTAGAATATGGTTCCCCATGTGCCCCACCCCTCCATAGCTGTACAATTAAACGTGCTTTAGTGTCCGCCTGTAAGATTATCAGCTATCTGTAAGACTAATTTTGTATCCCTAGAAACGATGCTTCTCATTGAAACTCCTGTTTAGGGAAACGTGTGTATAAAGACCACTTGCCTATAAAGGCCACTTTTGTGACTCCTCTGGGTGGTCGTAATGTACAGGTTTCGCTGTACATGTATTACGTAGTCTGAACATTATTTCTATGGGATATATACAAAACAAAAGGGTATTGAAATTGCCCTCGTGTTGATTTTTCGAAAGTCTTGCGATCGTGTTCTCTATGATTTTTGAGATTTAGATACTTTGGTGTTTTTTTGTAAAGCTCTGGGTTGTTTTTATATATTTATGAATACATGTATATAAATTGTTTTATCCGTAGTTTGTTTAAATTCCGTGCTTTCATTATTTCGTTTGTAGCGAGGGATCGGTCGGAAAGGAAAAATGAGGATGTCTGTGCTGTAATGTTTGATCTATAATGACATAAATATTATTATCAGTACTATACATGGGGATACACATGAAGATTAATGTATATTAAAGCCATTATGATCGCTGCTTTGCATAAACTTTCGAACAACTCGATATATGTATGACTTTGATATTTTTTTAGTTGATGTTTTTGTTTTTGTATTTTCTTTTAAATCGTTCAATATTTGTGGCATGTGGCACAAATATTGATATCATCAATATATCATCCTTAGTTTTTGAATTGCCTGCCACTACCGCATAAACTAAGCACACCTTGTTTTATATTTCAAAGATTTTATCATAATACACAATATTTCAGAGGTAGCGAACACCCCTAAATCGGAGGGGGCGTCCAAAAAAAGCGGCCCTTTTGACGAAAAATAGTATTTTGTACAAAATATTTTAATGGAACCTTGAACCACCATGAGTTTGGTGTTATATGGTGATGTAAATGGGTACCTGGCAGGAATTAATTCCTTGAAATGCTAGAGCGCCGTAATGGCAGCCGTGCTAAAGCCAGGGTGATAATCGGGAGCGCCAAGTCTGACAGACATGAACGCTATACAAGAACCCATTATTATTATTATTATTATTATTATATGAAGGAGAATTAAATTATCTACATTTTGATACCAGAAGATGTACTTGTAAATTGCAGTCAGCACTCCAAATCCTTTGAACTTTCTGCACTACGAAATGTCCACTCACTTTTGTTAAAATTAGAGGGGAAAAAAAGATTAAAAAGCACATTTTTGGCTCAAAATTTATATTTCACACGATACATAACTCAATGAAATTGATATCAACTTGAAGGTATTTTAATTATCCATCTTTTGACACCAAATCCATAGTGATTAGAGGTTTTAATTAAAAGTTATCTTTAAAACTCGATGTAAACACACCAAACAGGTCCTCAATAATACGCTAATACACGTATAAGCATACAGTTAATACGCATGTGGGCAAAAATGTAGTTTTTGTGGAAATCAAAAAAACAAAAAACTTTGGGTTGCTATAACTTTTTATTGAAAAGAGATAAAAACCTCTCCTTCGCACGAATGCCTGAAAAAGTACCAAAAATGCATCTCCCCGATTTTGATATATGAAAACAACGTTTATTGATAAAGTTCAATATTTAGAATCACAAAAATCATGTCTTTTACTTAAATTGTTAATTAATCACAATTTCGTTGAAATTGGTATCAAAGTGTAGATAATTTAATTTTCTTTCATATGACACCCAACTCATGGTGGTTCAAGATTCCCTTGAAATATTTTTTTTACAAAATACTATTTTTCGTCAAAGGGCCGCTTTTTTGGACGCCCCTCCGATTTAGGGGTGTTCGCTACAAATTTTTTTAAAAAACCACTTCTGAAATATTGTGTATTATGATAAAAAAAATCTTTCGATTAAATAAGGTGTGCTTAGTTTATGCAGTAGTGGCATGCAGGCAAACCTCTCTTTTCTGAATTTGGCCCTCCGCTTATTTGCCTCAGAAAACACGAACACTCTTATATGCGCCATTATTTATTTACCATTACTTTAATTTAGATTCAAACCAATTATGTTTATTCTGCTCTGAATTATGCTACCGACAATTTCTGCAATATGCGTCAGGCGTTAGGTGTAAATTACTTGCAGTGTGAGATGGCGCTGTCAGGTAATTGATGCATCTGTGCATTTATGTGGTGGGTAGCTAATGCTACGTTTACACTATGTTCCCGGCGGCCACGGCAGCCCCGTTTGCCCGAAACGTAGTGCGCCGTGGGACTTTGGCAATTTTTTTCTCTGTTTTCAAGTTTTGTTAGGGTACGTTTATGCTTAATTTTGAAGGCAGAATGAGCGATTTGAAACGCTCATCGTAATCGCAGTTCCACGGTGTACTGTTTATGCTCACTTCTATGGCTCCTCAGGCATGATTCTGGCTCAGAGCCAGAATCATGCCTGGAGGAGCCAGAGAAGTGCAGTGCAAAACTGCACTGCGCATGCTACGTTGACCCCATTTAAACGCGTTTACAAATGATTGTGCGTTTATGCTTCCCCAGAATCGCTGATTTTGGAGAATCGCCGATCGTAAACGCACCTTTTTGTGAGTTTACGATCGGCGATTACGATCGCCGTTTATCGGTGATTCTACGAAAATGAGATAGGACGCAACCGTGTTTAGCATTATTACGGCCGTTGTACTACGGCTCACTAGGTTTCTCATCCGCATCGTGACTGCCGTGGCAAATTTTTGGACAGTTTAAAAATCTGGTCCGGCATCCACGGCAATCACGGCCTGTCACGTTTGCCCATTCCGTCCCCAGCGTTGTCTCACGTCCATCCCGTTTTGTCTACGGTGGCCTGAAACGTGATTGCCGTGGCCGCCGGGAACATAGTGTAAACGTAGCATAAGTAGTATTAGTACCTTCTCCATCACTAGTCTGCAGGCACAGACTCTAATTTGACACTTTACCACAATTTTAAAACCTTGAGCAGAGCCTAGCTCTGTCGATCTCTGGCTGTGTCAAATAAGACCTTGTCCAGAGCAGCTAAAGTACAGAGCCTATAAAGTATGCGGTAAGCATAGTCTCATAGTTCAGACACTGTTGAGAACAACGATGGACAAGGGTTTGTGCCTGCAAACTACTCCCTCACTACACATGGTGCTCACATAGTCTGTAATCACAGACTCTCATTTCACACTTTACCACAATTCCTAAAGCCTTGAGCAGAGCCTAGATCTGTCAGTTATGGCTGTGGCAGGAGCGGCTGAGGTACATAGCCTATTGTATTCTCATGGTACAGACACTGCTTGGCACAATGACTGACAAGCTAGGGTACGTTTGTGCCTGCAAACTAGTTGCTCACAGCATGCATGATGATGTGTGGCATGCTCCGTCGATCTCAGACTTTCTTTCTTGTGTAGATTTGCGTTAAATGTATACACAACAATAGTCCGTGCGAGTTATGTTTTGTTTATCCATTGTTTGCGTAGGGTCCGCTCGCTATTCATAAGGACCGCTCCTAAGGACCGCTATTCATAATGACCACTATTCGTAAGGACCGCTATTCATAAGGACCGCCGTTCGTAATTTGAGAAAGGGGTCATTATTCATAAGGGTCACTATTCATGAGGACCGCTATTCATAATCGAAGAGAAGGGTCGCTATTCATAATAAGAGAAGAGGGTCGCTATTCATAACGCAAATCGGGGTCGTTATTCATTAGAAATACTTCGAACCCTTTTTTAATTTCAAAGTATATTTTTGTCTCCAAAATATACTAAATAGGTTAACTTCTTTTCATATTACTGGTAATTTCGAAATTCTTGCCGTCTGCAGCCACCACCCCCCTTACTTTCTTGGTTTCGCCTATACGCGAAACCAATAATTTTGATATCATGTACGGCTCGTTATAGTCAGGCATGAATTATAGTTAAATCCGTAAACTGAATGGCATGCCAAGGTACCTCAAGAACTCGGACCCTCTTTCCGGCATATTTGTAAAAGCAATATTTGGCAAAACGTTCATTAATGATCATGTGCTGAGAATCCATACATTATTTTGCTAAGTTGAGTTATCCATTCGGTTAGTTACCACTATAGGGTAGGGGTTTATCATTATTTGAATAATGATACATAGATTGATTTCTTTTTTTAGAAGGGGAAATACATTGAATCGCGAGAAACTTTCCTAAGTAACTGAAAAAAGACATAATACCTTGTATTTGTATTGTGCACCCTGCACATCACACTGTGTCTTGGACCTGGGTTTTAAATGTTTTCTCATTTATTAATGCTCTTCCGATGCATTATGTAGATAAGGCGTATGTGCTTAGTGACCGCCCCGCCCCCTGTGTAACATTACTTCGGAGAATTTGAATTCGCGTTTTCATGAGTATGAAGCTAGAAATGCATCTAATTTCCACCTACCACAAATTAAAACAACTTTAATGAAAAATTCAAAATCTTTCGATGGTCCAAAATATGAAATTCCATTCCCATAAATATAAAAATTGCAAAAGTCTTCAAACTTCAAACGAAAATATAAAATGTATTTAATTGAATCTTACAGTTATGCAAAACTCACCTAGCTCTTTACCCTCTTACCCCCTTTTTTTACTTCTTCATGCTTTCAATAGTACAACATTTAATTAGCAAATTATTAATATTTTATATGAGGGATGGACTCTAGAAAATGAAAGCCGTAGAATAATATGTATATATGTAGCGTCTTCAAAATGTGTTAACCAAATAAAGATTTATAAGTTTCGCAAATTTCCGCCGCAGTGGGCGCTAAATTGTTTGGTTTCCCCGCTTACCGTTCGGTTTGAAATTTTAGCGCCGTCCGTCCTTTTAATTTGTGTACACTAAATGTGTTTGTACGACGGGAGATGCTTTTAGAGCTTCAAGCGATGGTAAAATAATGCCATCTTTTATGTTATTGGTTGGTATTCATTGATAATATAAAGAAGTTTTTATTTTATATCAGTTCGTCCGTGGGTTAAAATTTGGGATATTATCCTCTTAAATTAGCACAATCCTATAAAGATCGCCAAGCAATTAATCATCCGTTTACGAGATGCTTATGATTGGTCAAATTGTGTAGCAATGCGATTGGCCTAACGTTTATTCAGAGGGGCCGGCGCGCCGGACCAGTCTGATCTTAATTTTACTGTTTAAGCGTCGCCATTTTCTTTACGAACTCCAGTTTTTATATTTACACCAGTGATTGACAGTTGTTATTTTTCGGTACCGTGGTTGGATTTTTTGAGTCGACCACCTGGGAACCTTTTTCATTATCGACATCTTCGTTAATATAGTCACCGTCGTTTTTGTTTCGTCATCGTCATCGTGAAGTAACTGAATCACGATCGACTCTCGTTTCTTCATTCATCGTCTGAACTTTGCTTTCGCCATTATCCACATCGTCGGTGCCATCATCCACATCACATAAGCGACATCGTCGGCGCCATCATCCACCACACATCAGCGACGGTATTGAGTGAGCAACATCATTTTCCAGCATCGAGTTCAACTGCACCCGAGTTCATCCTTCTGTGATTTACTTTGACAAGGTTGTATCATTTAATGTAACTTGCACTAAAAGCAGCATTATTTCGCTATAAAAATAAACTACCTTTTAATTTGGTTTACATGTGTTATTAGAATATTGTTTTTAAATCGTTTTCCTGCTAAATTTTAGCACGGATTGATTAAACGCTGATTGAAATCATATATTTTGTTTCAACCATTTTTGTTTTCTCTTGCCTGGTGTATTGTAAATTACAGTGAAAAGAGGAAGAATTTGTTGGGTGTTGGATGATGTGCCTAGAGTGATCATCCACCTCTAATTTATTTTTTTTATTAAACATACTTGTGCAACATATTGGTTTATTTGTCCACGTGGTTTGTTATGCAAAGTTTACATGGCTATGATATGCCTTATGGTATCATTCCTATACACCAAGTGTACGGAGATCACATGTTCTGGTTTTTAATCACGAATTTGCCACAACAAATTGATTGAATTACTCTTGTTTATAATACATAATTATTTTCTTCGTTTCTGTGATACTCTTCCCGTTCATTAATAGCTGACTTGTGTATTGATACTTATGTTGGGCCATTCGTGAATATCTTTTTGATATGTCTCCTTAGTACAATAATTTCGAGCAATCTGACTGATTTCTTTTCCTGCCACATTCTGTTCTTTAATCATTTGTTTTCTTCTTATTGGGAGTAGGGTAACTTAATTTTTGTAAATATATTCTAGCCCTTTCTCTTTAAATGCTTTTTAGGGGGGAAGAAATCTTGCTGGATTTTGGGTATACACTATACTTGACTAAAAACCTTGCTAAGGTATTTGATTTGAAGAAAACCGATCGAGGGTTAGAAAATTCGACATTTTCTATTACTGCGTTATGCTACATGCAGTGCACGAATTCATATGTCTCCCACCGTACCTTAATATTAAAATGAGGGGGATAAATCAAGGTAAACAAATTACTATTTCGATCAATCGGAGAGTTTAAATTGACGGGTCTTCAAGCCAAATTTCGAGCGGCCCGTAAGGAAACCTCCTAAATTCCCGACGGCCAGTCTGCCCCTGGTTTTATGCAGGGGCGTCAATCCCAGGGGACGGGGACGCGTCCCCCACGAATTTTCAGGTGGTGAAATGTCCCCCCTAAGATTTGGGGATAAAATCTGTTTTCTCTCTCTCTCTCTTTCTCTCTGTGTTGACTACGAATCGTCTTCTTTCTCTGATAATCAAATGAAACGTCACAGGTTCCGCGCTTCGCGCGGGAGGGGGGAAACTTCATTCAAACAAGGATTAATAGTCGAAAACGGTACAACGAATCGTCTTCGTTCTCTAATAATTATTTAATGAACGTCAAACGGCTTCCGCGCTACGCGCGAGAAGGTGGAAACTGAATTCAGGTAAGGATTAAGAGTCGAGAACGGTATAACGAATCGTCTTCTTTCTCTAATAATTAAATGAAACGTCACAGCTTCCGCGCTTCGCGCGGGAGGGGGAAACTGAATTCAAACAAAGATTAATAGTCAAGAACGGTACAACGAATCGTCTTCTTTTTTAAATAATTTAATGAAACGTCAAAGCTTCCGCGCTTCGCGCGGGAGGGGGAGGGGACTGAATTTAAACAAGGATTAAGAGTCGAGAACGGTACAACGAAACGTCTTCTTTCTCTAATAATTATTTAATGAACGTCAACGGCTTCCGCGCTACGCGCGAGAAGGTGGAAACTGAATTCAGGTAAGGATTAAGAGTCGAGAACGGTATAACGAATCGTCTTCTTTCTCTAATAATTAAGTGAAACGTCACAGCTTCCGCGCTTCGCGCGGGAGGGGGAAACTGAATTCAAACAAGGATTAATAGTCAAGAACGGTACAACGAATCGTCTTCTTTTTTAAATAATTTAATGAAACGTCAAAGCTTCCGCGCTTCGCGCGGGAGGGGGAGGGGACTGAATTTAAACAAGGATTAAGAGTCGAGCACGGTACAACGAATCGTCTTCTTTCTCTAATAATTTAATGAAACGTCAAAGCTTCCGCGCTTCGCGCGGGAGGGGGAAACTGAATCGAACAAAGATTAAGAGTCGAGAACGGTTCAACGAATCGTGTTATTTCTCTAAAAATGTAATGAAATGTCAAAGATAAAAAAGGCAATAAATGAACCGGTTACCAATGAAAGTACATGCTGTGAAACAGAATACCTAGAGAGAGAGTGACATGTAATTGTGTCCCCCATGCTCAAACTCGGATTGACGCCCTTGGTTTTATCCATTCTCAATGTACATGTTTCCAATTGCAAGAGTGATTATCGAGATTAAGCATGTGCAGTATTTATAGGGATTGGAAATTTAATAATATATATATTTATATCCCTTCTATGATTATTCATGAATATTCTAAATACATGATTGGTCACTTGGTGCTCACGTGATTAAATATAATTTCACTATCCAAAACAAATCTCTGCCAGATCTACGAATTGTTTTCACTATTTTTTCCTGGGTATAACTGAGCATGCTCAATTTGATATTTACGTCCAAGGCACTACTGTGCATGCTCACTGCTCATTGACAAAATGTGCGTCAAATTCAAACAAGCAGACGACCAGCTGAGCGAGTCCTTACAGTGGTTAACAGCTGACTTATACAAATTCATACAATTCATAATTCATAAAAAATAAGGTAATTTCATAATTTGCAAGGCAAAATATCATACAATCAGTCGGTACTATTTCTTACCTACAATTTTGAGGATATCTGCTCTCAAAATGAAGATTTCCAGACCCTTATCGGTAAGTTATTAATTGTTCGCAAATGACTGCAAAATTTCCCGATCTTTTGTCAATATATTCATGATTTCATACCCAATTCCGAAAAAAAATTCGTCTTTGAGTAATTTTATATTCCTCTTTCCATTGGTGATTTCAGATTTTCGAAATCTTACCGATTTTGAGATAGCGAACTTAGGTCACGCACGAACTATGGTCACACCACCTTACAGACTGCTCATAACCTTGCCGCCTGCAGTATCGGCGCAAGTCACCGGTACTTTAGCCCCGGGCTATATAGCGCTCGATCCAGATCAGCTGGTAGCTAATCGGTTCGGATCGTAAAGAAGGGATATAAAAAAATTTACCAAGCATTTAGTTCGTAAGAATAGTGGAAATTATATATCTGAGGAGGGACTGGCAATAGCTACAATTTTTTTCTTCGGGGCTTCGCCCCTCGGAAAAAATAGTACTATGCCAGTCCCTCCTCAGATAAATAATTTCCACTATTCTTTTTCACAGCTTTGTATATTTGTATAAAATATAGTATATAGATAATATTTTTTGGTAATAGAGTGTTGACATGAGTGTAAAAGTAACATTGTATTTTTATACTATTTATTGCGTGTCAGGACTACCCTATAGACTTTCAAAGAAACCAAAAGGGACACTTAATCCTAGCCTACCACTTGGACTGCTAACCAGAAAAAGCATTTATCCAATTATCCCCAATTATTCCTAATAGAAACCTATATCTGAGCATAAAACTGAGAGGTAGTTTGACCTCGGCTACTTGTCCTGAGTGACTTGCTCAGGGTACTTGCTTGGGGGTTTATTGCCATCAGGGCTTTGGGGGTAGTTTTGCAAAGGGGCTATTTTCCACGAATGGGTTATGTTCTAGCAAAAGTGTTGTCTTTCTGTAGTATGCAGGGCTGAAATGATCACCCCCAGTATGTGTCGGTATTCCTCTCATCTACAATAAAGGTCCTAAAATGTCTATTGTTTTCAGTGTCCAGAAAACATGATAAAATAAAGATACTTTATGATTCAAAGTCAGTCATGTGTAAATGCCTGATTCCCGTGTCTATACCTTAATATGAACTGCATGAAATAATTAAGTGATCCTCCAATTTTAATTAGGGCTTGTGTTGCGATTGGTTTTAGATTATGCTATCGATCTCGTGGGTTGTGGGTTCATTCTTTGCTAGCTTTGACAGCTTTGTAAAGAATTAAGATTAATTCGCAATGGAAATATGAATATGAAATAATTGATTAAAAACGATTAATAAAAACAATTTAAATGCCAACTTTCCACTTCAACATTTGCTTTATTACTAAGCTTGCTTTTATACTTTTCTTGTTGCGCACGATAATATAAATGATAGTTAAAGTAATGTTCTGATTTGTCATACTTTGTATCAGCAGTATCAGAAATTAACTTAGCAATCCAACATTAAAACGAGCTACAATACAGGGTGTCCCTGAAAATAGAAACCCAAGCTTATATTCATAAATTACTCAATAATCCTAAATTATTTTGTATTATTAATTAATTATACATCACTGAAAAGCTAATTTTCCTTTCTATCATATGATAACAAGAATATGATCATTACATCACATATGACTGATTTAAGTCTGTAGCGGACCTGACAGAAAAACAAAACGAGTCTAGTTGTTTTGAAAGACAAATGATTTGGGAATATTAATTATCGAAACTCATCATGTAAAGCCTAATATTCTCTTCTATCATTTTAATGATTTTAAGGCTAGCCTTAATACCTAACTTTCAGACAGTTATTAATGAAACAAATAATTTCTCCAGTGATTATTAATTTTATCATATGTAAATTTGTTTGTGTACATTTGCACCTATACATATTTGTCTTACATTTGTATTTCTATACGTACATTCCTGTCATGTTTATTACATAAGAATTCTTCATTAATTCGTGTAAGTTAATCATATATAGGGTTAAGAGACAATTAACCTTGAGCGCTGTATGAAGGTAAATTATATATTTATTTATTAGCTTTTCTGTGATGTGCACATTTACCAAAAGTAATTCAGGATTTTTGAGTAATTTAACGAAAAACTTGGGTCTCCTGTTTTCAGGGACACCATGAACAATGAAGTACAAAATCGGTAAAGAATACAACCAAAATAATCTACAATAAAGTACATTTGTCTGAGTAAAATATGGTGATATCAATTTCGACTAAAATACTTTAAATTAAGGTCAACACATAAAACTATATAGACAGTACAATCATGGAACAATAAGGTAACTTCAAGAACTGCATGTATCTGTCATTACTTGACAAAGGTTTAAAGCCCCAAAAATAGTATATTTTGTATCTCCTGCGGTTTTTACATTATTTCCTCTTCACTTGTCTATTTTTTTCTTCAACCACCGCACATGTATATATGTTTTTCCACGAGATTTGCCAAATCTGTCGGTCAATTAAATCTGGTATCGCCGAAGCCACTGGCCCGTCATTGTGGTCTAGTGGTTAAGGCATTGCCGTTCTCTGCCAGTGACACGGTTCGATCCCCGGCGGAGACAATTTGTTCAACCTTTGCACACACACAAAAAGAGGGTAGCAATGGGGACCTTGGATTTAAGCTATGCAACCATTATTATCTAATTTCCATTCGCAATATACAGATATATATCATGTCATGTATAAAAATTACTAAAATGAATTGAAAAAAACCCATCGTACCAACATCATCATCATCATACTTTTTTCAACAAGGAAAAGACCTCTTCTCTGAGTAATACACCACAAAGTATTATTTAAAAAAAAATCATCTGATCATGAATGCTTCGGTAATTTAAAGGGAGTGTAGCATGGCAAATGCTTGTTAACGCCATTTACGTCTTCTTTTGGACAACTGCACGTAAACGAGTGGACTTGCTTAACGGTAGTCAGCGACTTAACCTCTACATGGTCAGCGCGCGCTAGCGTTCGCTAAACAGACAGAAGTTCTCCTCACGCTTCGGTTTCGCGTATTTTGCACGCACCTAAATGCTGCGCGGTCGCGTCGTCCGTAGTCGTATCATACCCTATTGGCCCCGAGTAGGGCCACGGGAAAGACACATAGTCTCGTCATGCTACACTCCCTTTAAGGAACATATAAATGTACATATATAATATCGTCATTGAAATATAACAAAGATGATAACAAACAACAATCACCTGGTTTCCCGAGTTTGTAGTGACGGGCTATTCGTAATTGCAAAATACTCTGGGAAGGGGAGGGTGTTACACCCACAAATGTAATAACGCCCACAAATGTAATAACACCCACAAATGTAATAACACTTTACCCACAAATGTAATAATTTCACCCACAAATGTAATAACCACTTTACCCACAAATGTAATAATTTTGAATCACCCACAAATGTAATAATGACTTTACCCACAAATGTAATAAATTTGAAGGGATATTTTGTCGAATTTGTTCAAAACTAAAACCCTGTAATAAAGCATGGGTATAGCGCGCAGTCTTTACTCCAGACCCGGTTATTTCAAAAATTTAAAAATCTTCAAAACTAAGACCCCATAATCCTTTTCCTGTGGAATAACATGAGAATCGAGCGTAGTCTTTCCTCCAGACCCGGTCATTTCAAAAATAAAAAAACAATAAAAAACAAAAAAAAAATTCAAATCTAAGACCCAACAATCCTCCAAACTAAGACCCTGTAATAAAGCATGGGTTTAGCGCGTTGTCTTTACTCCAGACCCGGTTATTTCAAAAATTTAAAAAATCTTAAAAACTAAGACCCCATAATCCTTTCCTGTGGAATAACATGAGAATCGAGCGTTGTCTTTACTCCAGACCCGGTTATTTCAAAATAAAAAAACAAAACAAAACAAAACATTAACTTTAAAACTAAGGCTCCACCATCTTCCAAACTATAAGACCCTGTGATAAAGCATGGGTTTAGAGCGTAGTCTTTACTCCAGACTCGGTTATTTCAAAAAAAAAAACAAAACAAAAACAAAAACAAAAACTTTAAAATTAAGACCCACCATCTTCCAAACTAAGATCCTGTAATAAAGCATGGGTTTAGAGCATAGTTGTTCTTCCAGACCCGGTTATTTCAAAAATAAAAAACAATAAAAAACAAAACAAAAATTCAAATCTAAGACCCAACAATCCTCCAAACTAAGACCCTGTAATAAAGCATGGGTTTAGAGCGTTGTCTTTACTCCACACCCGGTTATTTCAAAAATAAAACAAAACAAAACAAAACATTAACTTTAAAACTAAGGCCCCTCCATCTTCCAAACTATAAGACCCTGTGATAAAGCATGGGTTTAGAGCGTAGTCTTTACTCCAGACCCGTTTAATTAAAAAAATCTTCAAAACTAAGACCCCATCATCTTATTCCTGTGGAATAACATGAGTATTGAGCGTAGTCTTTCCTCCAGACCCGGTTATTCAAAAGTTTAAAAAAAACAAAAACAAAAACAAAACAAAACAAAACAAAACAAAACTTTTAAACTAAGACCCCTCCTTCTTCCAAATTAAGACCCGGTAATAAAGCATGGGATTAGAGCGTAGTCTTTACTTCAGACTCGGTTATTTAAAAAAAAAAATCTTCAAACTAAGACCTCACCATCTCATTCCTGTGGAATAACGTGTGTGTGTGTATTGGGTTTTACAGACGTGTATCAAACAGACATGATTATTTACGTCTGGGGACCGACCTTTAACGTCACCATCCGAAAGACGTGACTCAGTTTCGAACCTGCGTCCTCGGCTGAATCAGTTTGTAACTTCCACTGTTAGCTGGATTACAGGCGCACGCCACAACGCCTAACATGGGTATAGAGCGTAGTCTTTCCTCCAGACCCGGTTATTACAAGAAATAGAAATTTAAACAAATCTTCGAAACTAAGACCCACCATCTTATTCCTCTTTTTTCATTAAAAAAATTACATTATTACATATGTGGATACAACACGTCACAAATAAATGATTGGTCGGCGGTCACACGAACTGACGAATCAGTCAAAATGGTCCATATATATAACACACAGAGGAGGGACCGATTCGATGGTTCGTTGACCGTCGACGATTTTTAATCATGTAAATATTCTAACGCCCACAAATATCCTGGAATTCAATGTTCGTAAAAAAAAAGTGATCGAATAAGTGACCTTAAATGTATTTAAATATTGACGCTGATTGTTGTTTGCATGTGATTATGAAATATGTTCACGATATGTAACATATATATATATATATATATGTACGCTATTAGTGACATTGAAACGTTGGATTGCGATGTTATATTTTCATGAGTGCGTGAATGAATTACCTTTCTTCATGTGATGAACGTATCAATTACTTATACTGAAGACTACCAATTGGTACGCGGTACACGGTGTGAATTCATGAGAACGAAATTTATTCAAAGGCAAATACAAACAAAACACATTTATATTACAGTTTTCCCTACTTCTGAAACACTCAAGCAGCTATATAAACAAGAACAAGTCTGAAATGATAATCGGTTAACAAGCAAATAACAACGCATACTTTCATATAACAAATCATAAATAGCTGTATAACGAGATCACGCGAAACATATTTGCATGTTTTGAATGAACGATTGCAGAACCCTTTGACTGATAAAATATCTATATACTCTCTCAATCAATGTGAGTAAATTGCAGAGGTTATGGTTTTATAGTGATGCAATGATGGATACATAGATTTTGTAAGATAGAAAGTATTTTATTCCAAACGAATGAAGAGGTTGTTTCATTAATATACAGACGGTAACAGAACCAAAATAATTATTACGTATAAAAGGTGGAGTAACTCACATGTCTTTTACAAGCAAACAAGGTTATAATTTGGGCAATATTGAACCTGATAACATCAACTGAACTTGATATAAAACGCAAACAACCTAACATTCACGCACTCATGAAAATATAACATCGTAATCCAACGTTTCAATGTCACTAATAGCGTACATATATATATATATATGTTACATATCGTGAACATATTTCATAATCACATGCATAAAACAATCAGCGTCAACATTTAAATACTTTAAAGGTCACTTATTGGATTACTTTTTTTTTCTACGACCATTGAATTCCAGGATATTTGTGGGCGTTAGAATATTTACATGATTAAAAAATCGTCGACGGTCAACGAACCATCGAATCGGTCCCTCCTCTGTGTGTTATATATATGGACCATTTTGACTGATTCGTCAGTTCGTGTGACCGCCGACCAATCATTTATTTGTGACGTGTTGTATCCACATATGTAATAATGTAAAGGGATGCCATGCATCGCCAAAAAATAATGATGATAATGATGAGTACTTATAACGCGCTATATCCACCTTATGTAGATGCTCAAAGTACTTATTTTTTTATTTATTTTTTATTTTTTTTATTTTTAAATGAAAAAAAACAGGAATAAGATGGTGGGTCTTAGTTTCGAAGATTTGTTTAAATTTCACTTCTTTTGAAATAACCGGAGGAAAGACTACGCTCTATACCCATGTTATTCAACAGGAATGAGATGGTGAGGTCTTAGTTTGAAGATTTTTCTTTTTTTTTAAATAACCGAGTCTGAAGTAAAGACTAGGCTCTAATCCCATGCTTTATTACCGGGTCTTAGTTTGGAAGATGGTGGGGTCTTAGTTTAAAAGTTTTTTTTATGTTTTGTTTGGTTTTGTTTGGTTTTTTGTGTTGTTTTTTTTACTTTTGAATAACCGGGTCTGGAGGAGAGACTACGCTCAATACTCATGTCCTTTCACAGGAATATGATGATGGGATCTTAATTTTGAAGATTTTTAAAAAGTTTTGAAATAACCGGGTCTGGAAGAAAACTACGCTCTAAACCCATGCTTTATTACCGGGTCTTAGTTTGGAAGATGGTGGGGTCTTAGTTTAAAAGTTTTTGTTTGTTTTTTTACTTTTGAATAACCGGGTCTGGAGGAAAGACTACGCTCAATACTCATGTTATTCCACAGGAATAAGATGATGGGGTCTTAGTTTTGAAGATTTTTTGTTTTAATTAAACGGGTCTGGAGTAAAGACTACGCTCTAAACCCATGCTTTATCACAGGGTCTTATAGTTTGGAAGATGGTGGAGCCTTAGTTTTAAAGTTAGTGTTTTGTTTTGTTTTGTTTTATTTTATTTTTGAAATAACCGGGTGTGGAGTAAAGACAACGCTCTAAACCCATGCTTTATTACAGGGTCTTAGTTTGGAGGATTGTTGGGTCTTAGATTTGAATTTTTGTTTTGTTTTTATTGTTTTTATTTTTGAAATGACCGGGTCTGGAGGAAAGACTACGCTCGATTCTCATGTTATTCCACAGGAAAAGGATTATGGGGTCTTAGTTTTGAAGATTTTTAAATTTTTGAAATAACCGGGTCTGGAGTAAAGACTGCGCGCTATACCCATGCTTTATTACAGGGTTTTAGTTTTGAACAAATTCGACAAAATATCCCTTCAAATTTATTACATTTGTGGGTAAAGTCATTATTACATTTGTGGGTGATTCAAAATTATTACATTTGTGGGTAAAGTGGTTATTACATTTGTGGGTGAAATTATTACATTTGTGGGTAAAGTGTTATTACATTTGTGGGTAAAGTGTTATTACATTTGTGGGCATTATTACATTTGTGGGCGTTATTACATTTGTGGGTGTAACAGGGGGTCTGTGTGGTCTAGTGGTTAAGGCATTGGCGATCTCAGCCATGCAGTGACCCGGTTTGATTCCCGGCGGAGACAATTTGTTCAACCTTTGCAAAAAAAAAAAAAAAAAAGAGGACAGCAATGGGGACCTTGGATTTAAGCTACGCAACCATTATCTAATGTCCATTCGCAATATACATATACAACGCTCAAAGTACACGGGGGCGATGGGCGATTCGCCCCCGTGAGCTACATAATCGCCTCCGTCAGAGTGCTCACGGGGGCGATTGCAAAATTAAAAATCGCCCCGTGGAATTATATTATAGAATAAAAAAATTAAAGATATTCTTTTCTGTTATAACTTTCACACAATATTGAGTTTCAACTTAATATGTATTTCAAACCTTAAACCAATGAAATGGAACTATGGAAGTTAGATTAGCATGTAGGATTTCTCGCTCATATTTTTCGGTGTCTAGAGGCCGCCATATTGTAAACAAATGTGCGCTGATTCGCCGCAAGAGGGCGCTATATTCCCATCTCCACATCAGATTCTCTATAACTGTATTACCGATACAAACAACAGATGCTCGCAGTGCTAGTGCAGTGCGACCGTCAGCAGCGCCTATACCGCGCCAGTAGTACGCGGCCGGTGTGCATGCTGCCGCCCCATGCATATCTGCTGGAGCTAGAGGCGATCGCGCAAGGACCGAAACATGGAGAAGTTTTTCGTTGTGAAAAGCGTGAATCCTCTGAAATCTGGTGATTCCAAAAGACCAGCAAATAATGAACCTCGACCAGTAAATCAATATTAAGAAGGAGAGGAAGACCAAGGATGTTGTGAAAGGATATAGTAAAGACTAAAGAAAAAATGTAATAAAGTTGCTTTGAATGATAAGGGGGAATGTGCAGAACGGGAAGAAACGGAGATAATGTCATCTCGGGATGAAAGTCGGCAGTAACCCCTATGTAGCCTGTAAAGTTGTAAGAGGGAAATGCCGACTTAAATAAATGATAATAAGTGGCGGATCTACGGTGGGGGTTTAACCCCCCCCCCCCCTTGGGCTACCAAGTGAAAATGTGATGTGCATGGAAAAACGCGATCATGTGTCCAGACTCACACAGTATCCGCATCGTCATTTGGTGAACCCCCCCCCCCTTAAAACTGTTACTTGATTTAAAAAGACATTATCATGCACTGTTTTTTTATGATCTCCATTGTGTTAGTAGATGCCAGGAAAACATCACTTACGGGGGTTCAAAATACTCAACAACAACAAAAAATCGCCACGCCGCTACGCGGCTCGTGGACGATGCTCCGCAGCTTCATTGGGTCAACCCCCCCCCCTAATTTAGGAAAAAGCTAGATCTGCCCCTGATAATGATGAAATAGCAAAGAGTATCATGGGTACCAATTGAATGGAAATTTTTATTAAAAAAAGAGCCCCCGTCAGTACTAAAATAGCCCCCGTGAGAAGGCTCACGGGGCTCTTTTGGGAAGAGCCCCCGTGGACAAAAAATTAATTTGAGCCCTGCATATATACATTATGTCATGACTAAAAATGATTAAAATGAATTGAAAAAAAAACGTCGTACCAGCATCATCATCATTAAACATTTTTCAACAATGAAAAGAGCTCTTCTCTGAGTAATATACCACAAAGTATTATATAACCAAAAAATCATCTGATTATGAATGCTTCGATAAGGTTCATATAAAAGTACATATATAATTTCGTCATTGAAATATAATAAAGATGATAAGAAATTACAATCACCTGGTTGCCTGAATATGTAGTGACGGAAAATTGGTAATTGCTTTAAAACCCTGGGGAAGGGAATGGGGAGGGGGGTTCTGTGTCGTCTAGTGGTTAAGGCATAGGCGTTCTCAGTCAGTGACCCGATTCGATTCCAGGCGGAGACAATTTTTTCAACCTTTGCACACACAAACACAAACAAGGACAGCAATGGGAACCTTGGATTTACTGTTCATCCGACACCCAGCCCACCCCTTCTCTGCCTAGTATGCCAATGTAACATCATGTTCTCTAAATAAGACCTTCTTCTTGATTAAAAATACATGAATAAAAATCCGTTTACAACTTTCAAAAATCAAGTAAGAATTAATACATCGCTAAAGTCAAAACCAAAATCGGTGGTGCCACTGGCATCTATGTCACTGCTCTAATTTTCTTTGGTGACATCCGTTTAATCCATTAGAAAATTGAGGACAACATCATTTGTTGGTGGAAGCAACATCACCTCTCTTAGTGGCATTTGTGACAGATGCATCAAGAGGCAGACCGACCGTCACGAAATCAGTGCTTGTTGCATCACGATCCGCGTCCTGCTTCTGTTCTTCGGTGGAACTTTGGAGATCTTTGTTCATAGGTGGTGTGACCCCTTCCTCAACCTGGCTAACATCATAGGTCGGATTGAACATACACATAGGATCGGGTTTGTCGTCTTTGGTAGGCAACAAGCAATTACCCGAGGCTCCTGGGCGCAAATTGCTAATCATGCCAGCTGACGATGATAGCGCCGTCAAGCTTACCCCACCGCTGGAAGTGCTTGCTTCTTTCTTTAGCAACTTGTCGAAACAAGTCAGCCCCCATTTCTTACGGATGTGAGGCTTCCGGACGCAGTAGAGTAGAAAGATGAATAATCCTTGGAAAGAGTTCAGGACGACGAAGATTGGCTGAGCCACCTGTTAAACGCAAATGTTTCAGAAATAATAATTAGGTATATGGCATTCTCTCTCATGTTCTTCAGAGTACTAAGCATCTAAAGAGGTATTGCTGGTGTATGTAATTATTACAACTGAGTTCTCAAGATACTTTTTAGAAGAGATAGATAGCACACAGGAGTTATTCTATAGCTAGTTGGCTTTACCTGACTGAATAACGGGATCAGAAGAAGATATCCGGTGACCCAGGTCAGACCGAGCAGGAGCAAGATGCAGATCGCGTTCTGGACGCGTTCGATAGTCTCTCGACGTTCTGCCTTAGCTTCTCCTTTCACCCGACCAGCGATGTTGGCTGACCGGAGCAATTGTCGAACCACCAGGATGAAGATGACAATGTTGATGAGGAGGATGATGGATATGGGAATCAGGAGACCACCGATTTGAGCCCAGAATTGCAGAAAGCATCTATTGATGGTAAATATGCATTTTGTAAAGTGACTGACTTAAGTCAATCAGTACTGAATATCTTAGCGATAGTTATACAAAATGTCCATGGTCCTTGAAACATTTTAACTCAGAAATTGTCAATGTAAATGCTTTCCCATTATTTATTTTGGCAAGTCCAAACTTTGTTGTCCCATAAGTTACCAACAACATCTGAGATTCTAGTATGTGTGGTGACTGTATTCACGTGGTGGCCTTTCTAGAGCTTGGGTCACAACACATATCCACCAAAGTGATACCTAAATAACAAATGCTTGCATACTTGCTAACTCATGAGATACCAAAATACCAAATGCCTAAAAACTAGATTAAAGTACAGAAACGTGATTTTGCTGAATCTGAAATTTGAAGATCATTAGATATACCCTATGCTATGCAATCCAATATTCCAGCTAAACTTTCAAGCGTTACCACTTACAGATCATCATGGGCATAAGAGTCTCTAGCAATAGCTCCGGTAAGAACCACTATTAGTGCAGGAATTCCTGAAATGACATACATGTATAACGAAATACAATGTTTATAGTCATTCATAATACGCCTAAATTGGACATGGGCCTATCTCATTCCTTTCCCCGTTTCTTTGATAGGCCTACTCATGTTATCGTTGTGCTGTCCAGCTCACAAGTTTTTACCACGGTTATGGCGACACTATATATGTTGTTTAAATGAATAAGATATCTCGATTTTTATACTCTCCGGGGTTTAGAGTCTTCTTTGTACAACTCACATGCCATCACGACTGCTGTTTAATAATAATAATGACAAAATTACACATAAATGGCAACAATGACGAATTCATGTGCAATGTTAGATGGTGCCTGTTGGACTAGAGTCCGTCGTAGTTGTGATCTTTTCATAATTATGTTTCATTTAGTTAGCATGGCTAAATAAATATAATACTATGCCAGAGTTTGGGAATTATTTTGTTCATTAGAAAACAGAGAAAGGTAAATATTTCCTGTTATTATGAAAAGTAAAAGAATGACATTTGATCGCCCATTCATCATTTCTGTTATTGCTGAAAGTTGATTGCTGCAAAGCAGGTTGTCGCACCTTGCCAAACTCATTGTTTTATGGATACTGTCAGTACCTACATGTATACGTTAAAACACGTCAGACTCTGTCAAAGGTTTCTGATCTAGAGACATTCTTTCTGTATGTAACTACATACAGACACTTCATGTTAATAGTAAGCACTATTCCCATAAAAAAGATTTAAGGAAACAAATATCTTACCCCATGCAGCTAAGAAAGCCTTGATCATAAAATTCTGGATGTAGGTGTTAAAGATCTTCACAATAATGAGGTAGGTATTGTACCCTTCCACACCCATCCATGCAATGGAGGACAAAACGAAGTAGTGAACTAGGGCCGTCAGGAACCCACAGGGTCCAGCTTGGACCTCGCGATAATCTCTGATAGAATCCAGAGAGATCATGATGACAAATGTCGTGTAGAGACACAGCAAGGTCAGGCACAGACAGATGAAGATCCGGTTAGTCTGTTTGGACCTCAAATCCCTATCAAGATTTTAACATTAAAGTTATGTTAGGAAAGCGTCGAAGCAATAGTGTACCATGCATGTACATGTATACCATCACTTCATTAGCAACACAAAAGAATAGAAAACCTCAAACAACAACAATAACAAAGACAAATTACGGGGAAAATGTTTGTAAAATAATGAAGATTGTGCTTTACTTATTTATCTCTTCTATTACTCGGAAAAAGGATGGTGACGGGTGTTGAATAAAATTAATCTGAATGTAACTATTCACGACGATGTCAAATGGGTAATATAATTTATGTACTAAAAAAATGTTCGAATGGATACGCTTCCTATTCTATGCAAACTACACACCGTGATGCAGAGGATTTGATCTACGAAGTTGATAGAATATCAATATATAATATGATATAAACAAATTAATATTGTAACCTATTTATGAACCTTGTCACACCACCCATACATCACTAAGCAACTAATAATATCATGGAAGTTTCTCTTCTTCTTCTTCCCCTCCTCCTCCTTCCCCTCCTCTTCCCCTTTCGATCATGAACTGTGTACATTGTTGATAGTAGTTCTCAACAGCCCTGCTGGTTCAAGCAGAAGTAATACCGAACAGAACTGTGCTGCATGTTGACACGTACTTCACAAATCATTTGATTACGAGATAATGTTGTTAATAGTGGGGGGTATTTACATTGCATAAATATTTACTAAATTCTATAAATGCATGTCTTTCACAGTTCATGTAACTATTCTACGTTCAAAAGCTACCAGCTAAAATCGAAGATAAAACGACCAAAGAATAATTACATATTCTGTCTCCTTTGTATTACATTAACAATTGCATTTTTTTAATGAGCTCACTTGTTCCACAGGTAGGTTGCCAATGTGACAAGAAGACTGAAGATAGAAATACAGCATCCAATGTAAGTCAGAATGTTGTATGCCTTGATTAATGAATCCTCCTGTCTATGGATATCCTGTAACATGAAAGAAATTTAAGCCCAAACTGAAACATCTTATTCGAATGCTCAAATGAAACGAATTATTTGCCCATGAGCTCTCATATAGTCTATGTGTCGTTAATTGAAAACTGAGAAATTGGGGGTTTATTATAATAGAAAGTGGTGGAACCTCACATGACTGATCGACAAAAAAAAAGAATATCACTTTACTACCTTTCACACAAGACACCACACCTCCAAACTTTATTTAATCTCAAGAGTGAGAATATTATTCATACCCAATTGAAGACCAGCTCTATACTCCATCGTTCTTCGGAAGTTGAAGGGGAGTTGTAAAAGGGGCAGAGGTCGTATAATGACCGCTGGTCCACAAACACCGGGTATTATTTTGTTTACCTGTCTCGAAAAAAACTAGCTAGTAGCCGTATCCAGGCGCGCCGGAAGCAATGTGGGATTGGAGGGGGAGGGGGGGGGGATTCCATATTTTGATATCTCATTTGTGACTCATTCTTTCTTTCTCTCTTTCTCTCTTTTCTCTTTTTTCAAAAAGTGAGGGGGGGGGGGCTCGAGTGCCCGATCCCCGCCGTTCTGCAGGCCCTGACATGAAGGTTTCTAAATGAGCATATCTTTTGCCTGACTGTATTATTTAGGAATTTGTAACTTTCCAACTAACGCATCAAAAGTATAATTTACAAAACAAATTGAGAAAAATTCCCGGAAAATGACGTCTCAATTCAGCAACATTTGTAAATCACTGGTATCGAATTAGAAATAAACCACGTTTGAATTTTATTGCCCCCAAGCCCCTCCCCTCTATCAGTACGCCAGTGTCCAGGGGCTTATGTCTTCTCACCCCTATAATAAAAAACACACACGCTTTCCCATCCTCTCACAATATTTCCACGATATGCACGTATCGCTATTATAAAATCCTCCATTGAAACATAAAGGGGCATGCGGAGCGTTAAGGAAATTTAATTCCTGTTTACTCTCCTTTTCTTAGAATGGAATATAATTTTTATGTCATTTTATTCAGCTTTTATTACTTTTTAATTTCTTTTTGGTTAAAAATACAAACCATTTTCATTCATTTACTGCTGGTTTTTTTTCGGGGCTTTGGGGGCGAAAATGCGTTGGAGGCATTTGAAATCCCGTTCGCTCGCTGAATTTCGACAAAACGATCATCATCAAAATCGGCTTTGTAAAAGTGAGATGCTCATGAGGGATATACAACAGTTATACAATGTCTTTCTTGGCTCTAGCAAACTATGACCATTCAGAGGCATAAATAGTAACTTTGCCCTCGGGAAAGTTACTATTTATGCCTCTTCATTAGCTCATAGTTTGTGTTAGACCCTCGAAAGATATTGTATATTTGTATACTATTTAATCCGTACGACCAACTATACCCCTGGGTCATCACCCGTCATCACGTGGATTATCACGCTATAGCTCTAGTAACCTACTGTTTTTAGTTAGTCGGGTTATATAGTTGTCCGGGGAGTAGTTAAATGGTGATAGTGGATAGAATAATTGCCTAATTGCTTTTCACTGACCATTATAACAGCGAAGTTGGTAAGATGATCACACGCACAGCGCACGCTCTCCTCATCATAGCGCTCATCAGATGATGTGATTCCAGAAACAAGAACACACCCATCTTGGGACCAATCTTCCTGTTCCTCATCCCAGAATGAACACATGGGATTCACGTATCCAGACTACACAACAACAACAAAAAAACAGCAAGAAATGCATAGACCCATAATAACATTTGTTAAATAAAGCATGAAAGAAGAATGAATTGTAATTGTAATCATTAGTGGAATCAAACACAGAAGTTAAAAAGAAGAAAAAATAGATTGAAATACATAATTATAATGTTAAAATTTTGTTTAAAAAATGTTTAAATTATGTATGTCTACAAATTTAATTATCTATAAATACTGCTAGAGACATATTACAGATACGTAATACTATATGAAAACCGTTATTCTGCCATTTTATTGTTATAGGTCTTACCATTATTGTAGTGAAGGTAAAATTGATGAATTCAGTCAAGGCTGCTACTTTCCCTTCACCAATACTGAGAGAAATCACGGGCGAGTTAGCCGATCGATTGAAGCCTTCATTATCTGCACTGATTTTGCGCGATAATTTAGAAATGAACAGGGCTGGAGTTGAAAATACATTGAAGTTGATCCGGACGTATTCAACACTGCCATTCGACGGCGATCCTGAGAGTGGGGCCGTGGACGAAATTACGGATGAAACTGAAGGTGGAATGCTGACCTGAACGATGATGTCTGGTCTGGTATCAATGACGTCATCGCTGTCATCTTGGGTCGGAACACTGATTGTAATATTGGACTTGGTCAGGTCTGAAAGACTGGATCCAGCTAGAGAAAGCTTGAGACCGCTCATTACATCATCAGCAAGTACACTTTGAACCTGTTATGTGAATTAGAACTTCAATCACTATTATTCTTCTTCTTATTATTGTTATTATCATTATCACCATCATCATGATTGTGATTATTACTATCATTAGCATTATTTATTTTATTTATTATTATTATTTTTATTAATAATAGTATCAATTTTACTGTTTTATTTTTGTTATTATTATCATTATTATTATTATCTGAAAATAGGAAGTGGGAGAGGGAACCTTAGTTCATGCAGAGTCTACGCTGTGAAATGTGCTCCCTTGGCAAATTCGTAAAAGCAGATCAGTTGAGGTTTAAAAAAAAAAAAAAAAAAAAAAAAATCGTTTTTTTTTTGGATTGGAATATAATTCATTTTTCCCTTTCATTTTATCTTCTATAGTTTTTTGTTATAAAATGCAGAAGCTTTTTTTTTTTTATTTCTCCTTCGCACTAGTGCACTTTGAGAATTTGATTTCAAGTGGCTTTGGCGCCTTAAAAATCATTTATTTTTATCATTATCATCATCATCATCTTTAATATAATTTTGTATTATTGTCATCACTGTCATCAGTGATCTAAATATTATTAATGTAATCAATATTATAATTCATTTCATTAGTTTTATTTTGATCTTTATTATCATTATTACTATTATTATTATAATTATTATTATTATTATCATAATTGTTATCATCAATAATTTGACGCGATTAGCACCATGCACAGACCTTCAAGTAAGGCGTCCCCCAAATTCAAAATGTGATGTATCCCGCACACATAAATGAACAATAATGATGATGTTTGGTAGATCTTTTTTTAAACTATAAAGAAAAATGGTTTTGCGCCTAATCGTTGGACACCAGATTGAATGAGGCCACAATGGATGGGCTTATGCCGAAAGGGTGGGTAGCGTCGCGTCGCGTTGACTTAAACGCACCCTTTCGAGAAAGCCCCACCCCCCCCCCCGCTTGTCTCGAAAGGGTGCGTTGACTAGTCTTCCACATCAGTTGTTTATAATAGAATTTAAGGAATACAAATTTAAGTCGTTTAAATTAAAATAATCAAAATAGAAAGAGATTGAAAATTAAATAAAACTAGCTTTACGTAGTCTTGCAGATCAGGCGTTTATAAATAAATAAATAACTAGAAACACAATCGAATAATTCACTTCAGGCCTGACTGCACTACTTTGGCCAGGAGCGATTAGCCCTCCCTGCGTGGTCACTGACAGGTGGTTAACTCACAAAGTCAGCTCTCATTTAACATAAGAAAAGGGGGAATGTTTGCTATATAGAGGGCGCAAGTAGGTTCTAGTAGTCTAGTGGGGCTTTGAACATTTAAAAATGTCAAATTAAATACTATTCATTTCTTTCTATGTATAGAATTTATTTTTTAATGTAAACTAGTCTTGCATAGCTGTCGTTACAAATGAAATTACAAATACAAAAAAAAATAACGGAGTACATAGAAAGAAATGGGTTTATTTTTTGTTATTTTAATAAATAAACGACTGACATGCAAGACTGGGTAAACACCTTTATTTGACCTTCTTTTAAATATTTAAGTAAATTATTTGATTGTGTTTTTGTTATTTGTTTATTCAATGCTTATACACGCCTGATCTGCAAGACTACGTAAAAATAGTTTTATTTAATTTTTTTTATTTGTTTCAATTTTGATTATTTCAATTTAAAACGACTTAAATTTCTATTCCTTAAATTCCATTCTAAACGACTGATGTGGAAGACTAGTCAACGCACCCTTTCGAGAAAGGGGGCTTTTCTCGAAAGGGTGCGTTCCAGTCAACGCGACGCGACGCGACGCTATCCACCCTTTCGGCATAAGCCCAATGGATGAATGGCAGTGTCATTTTCTTTTGTTTCTTTTATTTTGAATATCCATGCAAACAATTATATAACTTGGACATGAATTTCTATATGTTAGTATAGTGTTTGAAATCAAATTATATTTTCATAGCCTATGACATAAATCCAAAATCACCTGTACGGCTACATTTGGCTGCTGAATGTTGAGCATCCCACCATCGGCAACCTCAACACGACTGATTTGTTCCTCAAAAGCCTGGATAAATTTACTTATTGCCCCATCTTGTTCCTCTGCGGCTTCAAGTTCCTCTGTTTCTACCTGAGCTATATTGCTCACAATACTCGTTATAGACTTTGTTACCTGTCAATTCAAACACAAAAGATGAAGATGATACAAACTATAGTAGGAGAAAGTTGCCAAATGTCGGAAATCAAACTGAATGACGATAGGGTATTGAATAACATGACAGCCTTAGCACAGCTGTTTGTTGAAGCTGTTACACAACTTCTGGAAGAAACGACCGCCGAGGGGTCGAAAAGATATGAAAGGACAGTGACAGACCTAAATCTGTATTGGAACAAATAAAATATTATACACAAATTACACACTGATACGAGGTTAGGCTGTTGTAAATTCTTCATTCACAGTAGTTTCGCTTTAAGGCTTCCAATATTGTTGAAACCGGTTATGGGATTTACCTCTTTCACATCTATGACAATTTTATACATGTACCGGAGGGAAGACTTCATTTTGTTCCCAAGAGATAATCATCGGAACATAATAAAATTCATCAACCATCGCAACTGCATATTCAATAGGATAGGTCTGGCAACGTGCAGAATACCTCTTCACTAGTCAGATTTTGCTGCACAATGTTTGACGTTATCTCTGCCACAAACGTGACGTCATCTGATGTGATATCTTCGATGTTGGAAGTAACAGATGATACTTGCTGGCTCACTTCACATGCGTTTCCTTTACCTACGATTACCTAAAATTTGAGGGGAAAATATCATTACAGCATGTACACGTTGAGTGATACGAATTTCCCTTATTTAGGTATCATAAAAGTAGCGAACATGTTTCCCGTACAATTTTGCAATGACACATAAGTAGGCTCCTTTTTCCATACACAGTACCATCTTTATTATAAAAATTAAACGAAATGTGTCCCATAATATCTAATTTCACAACTCATGAACCGGAAGATGGTAGATAATTTCCGAACAAATTTGGCCGTTATAAACGGCTACGGATGTCAAATGAAATTAATCAGACCAACATCTTATAAATGCAATAAGTCAGTAAAATTCTACTATAATGTCAAACTATTTTATGGTTTTCAATGCCGTATCAAGAGTTAAATAATGAAGATAAGTAGGCCTGTTGAAAGTGTTCCTATTGTAGTATTGTTAATGAATATGATAGAGAATATGCTGCCGCCAAAATCGTCCAATGCATTTGTGAATGGAATGACATTAAAACAACCAGTAAAATTGATTGACCATGTGCTATTCATTACCTGTTACACATGATTTCATATTTTTTCAAATGTAAATAACGATAAATTCTTGAACAAAAGTTCTATTAAAAAAGAACGTGAATGTTTATTGTGTAAAATTGTACACAATACTGGGTAAAAATAATGTATTTAATTGGGTGAGATCTACCAAATGATAGGTCATTTTGTTCTTATCTTCTTAAAATAAAAAAAAATACTAAACACAATCGCATTACATAATTATGAAGGTTATTAAAAAGCCTCTTTTCAATGATCGAAATTTGAAAAGAAAATTCCAAAACCTGTGCAATTTCGGTGAGAATATCTGTGACATTTCTAAATGGTCCGCAATTATCCATAGGTTGCCATTGACTCTGGGTAATACCATCGCCGATACACAGAGCCCGTCCAATGGGTTCATTGGCTGTTCGGTATAAAAAAATATATACATGTATATATATATATATATATATATATCGAAAAAACACTGGATAACAAATATTACCATATGTTTCGTAGGAAGGGGGAGACATAAATAAAGTAAAGAAGTACTGTCTATGATTGAAATTTTCTCAAGATATTCATGACTCTGGAATTATTCAAAAAAATTCAAAAACATGCGCGGATCTAGAATATAAATTTGGGTCGGAGGGCTGGGGGTTTGGGGTTCCTGTATTTATTTTCTACGTGTGCCTCGCTTAAATTCAGTTTTATTCAAGAAACAGTTTGGGGACTTGAATATCTATAGGAGGAGGATTTTAGCCTCCAAGCCCCCATCTTGATCCGATAGTGTTCAATAATGAAGTGAAAACTACTACATCGGTTAGACATCATGATATCATGGCTGTTTTGGAAATTATATTGCGAGTATTATGAGTTGCTTTCAATTCGACTGTCATTCGACAGTCTAAACGGAATTTGCGTTATAGCTTCAATGCTTTCAACAGCTTTCGCACAAAAAACAATTATTTACACCGGTCAAGTATTTTGGAATAACATAGATCCATCTCTTAAACCAAAGTCTATTCACATAAAAAAGCAAGCTGAACATTAAATTTATAAACACATATGCATGAATGTATGTGCCGTCGCCGGTCAGCTGCATTGTTTTTATACATCGCTTATACGTCGGTATACATGAATTTCGTTTTGTTTAACTCTCGACTCAATCCCTTTTCCCCACATTTTGCTGATCTAACCTCCTTTTTCTAGAGCTTTTGCAATCATTCATTCTCCTTCTCTATCTTTCATTTTTGCCTTTTACTATTTCCCTCCTTTTTTCCCCCTCTTTTATTTTTTTAATTTTTTTTCCGAAATTCATAATTTCTTTGCTACATATTTTTTTATTTAGTGAATTTTTATGTAAACTTTGTTTTCAAGACATATTGTAAAACAGCCTCTGAGGAACTAAAACTTCAACAAGCTCTGCTTCTAGTTAGTTCCTCTTTTCTCGTGCTATTACAATTATATTTGTCGTTTCATTGTATATTTTTTGTAATATACGAGAAATAAAATCATTTGAATCGAATTGAATTATCAATGTCGTTCATAATCTCGAGCTACTATTGCAAGCCTTAACGGTACTATGTCCCATTTGCAGGTCAACACATGAAAAGGCTAAATTCCAACGGCATTTGAAAAACAATACTTATTTAGAACTTCCCTCAAAACGAAAGGGTTTGAAAATGGCTTTTTGTGGGAAAATAACGACCATTAGTTGTCGAATCGACATAAGTGATTGCAATCACCTACGTTATAATCTGATTTTGAGACCCTTGTACCGAATGGTCGTACGTTTTGTGCTGCACAGAGATTCAATCAGTTTAATTTTGGCCATTACAAGTAGTGGGTTATTGATGTAGACAAATGCTCATGTACCTGATACAGCTCATTTTATGTATGTTATTACCAAAGAAAAAAAGATGTCAGTCAGTCACTCAATAGTGTCTGACAGGGAAGTCTAGACAGTAAACGGGTTTCCTTGCATAATTTGAACACTAGGACACTGCTAACGTTTAAATTTCACAGGTAGGAAAAACATGACATATTTATAATTCCTGCAAAGTTCTACAAAACTTGATGTTGGCTGCAAAAGGGACATAGTATCTTTTAAAACCGTCGCGTTTTTAAAAAATGATAACGTAAAGTGTAATACGCTTCACATTTCTATATCTTTTGACACAAAGATAAGTGCATACGCCTATATGAGACATTTGCTGCGCGCAGTAGCCATTCATTAACACGTTACACAACGTAGTTTGTTTTTGCCGAGGCTTACCGCGCCATATCTGAACAAACCATTAGGGAAATCATCATATTTGTCGCGCTATCCAACCTAATGCCCCGTCTACCTTCTCGAATTAAAAATGAATGAACATCAAAACCAACCTTGAGTAGTGTTGAATGAACACATTCCTGTTGAATTTGCCCATGTTCCGTTTTCACCCACTTGAAATTCGACTCTTTCAAACCGTGGAGTTATCCATGAGATATTCTGGCAAATAGCTTCACAAAAAGAAAGAGTAAACAATCATTTAAAAGAAGAAAGGCTTGAACGAAATTCAATTCAATGTTTGCTTATCTACAATAGAACGATTGCTGAGAACTGTGCAGATATTCTTTTCGCTAAGAGGTGCCAAATGTTAAGGATTCTTAAACGTGCAGCGAGAAGGCGACTTGTTTAAGTCGTCAAGGCGCCATGATTAAGATGGTGAGGCGAGAAGGTGAGTTGTTAGAACTCGAAAAGGCGCCTTGTTTAAGCCGAGAAGGCAAGGCTTGTCTTGTCGCCTTCTATATTTAAACAAGGCGCCTTAACTATTTTAGCTACTCGCCTTCTTGTCTTCTCGGCCTTAACAAGGCGCCTTGATAAGTTGTATATAGTTGCCTGTTCGCATTTTCGTCTTAAACGAGGTGCATTGGCAAGTTAAACAAGTCGCCTTCTCTCTGCACGTCGAAGCTTCCATACAATGCAGAGAATTCGATAACTATAAACAAGAATGATAATTACGGAGTATTTTATCAAATGAAGGGCCACTAGGCCGCACAAACTTTGAATGACCCGTGTGCACACACACACACGCGCACGCACGTGTTTATATATATATATATATATATATACATATAAAACTAGTGCTATGGGGACATGTGTATAAAACCGCGTTATGGGGACATGGACTTGCCGTGGGTTATTAAAGCAATCTCAACGTAGGATATGTAAAGCCATTCGAGGCGAACCTATATATCATTATATATCATTTGAAAAAAGAAACACATTCAAATAAAAACAAATTTAGTCTGTCTGTACCAGACCGTGTTGCGGGGACATTGGTCCCCATAACGCGGTATATATAAATGTCCCCATAACGCGGTATATATAAATGTCCCCATAACCGGTGTATATAAATATACCCTATCAAGCCCAAGCTATTATGGTCGAAGGCAAGGGCCAAGCGACTTCCAAAGTGGGGGGCACCAAGAAAAAAGGGCACTTTCTAGAAAAAAGGGCACCTACAAAGGGAAATCTCAAAGCGAAAATATACAATTTTTTTAGAAATTGGTATATACCCCTCCATTGTGATTACCTTATCAGGGATGATTTCTATATTTGTTTCACTTTATACACCATACAAGAAATTGCTTAAGCATCATACTTTGCAGCTGGGTGTGATGGCCTGACAATTTATTTGCGAGCGAGCGAAGCGAGTGAAAAAAGTTTAAGATTTGTGAGGTGGCAGTGCGAAAATTACATCTTATAAAGAATAAGAAGAAAAAAAAAAATGCTGGTGGGGTTACAAGCAAAGAAAAGACCTTTAGTAAGATAAGTATATCATCTATATAAATGCGTGGGAGCGTAGCGAGCGAGCTTTGGGGGAAAATTGCTCTTAGTCGCTTAAAATTAGGGGCGCGTTTAATGATGAGAGGAAAAGGGATCAAAAAGAAGCATGTGTCAGTACAAAAAGTAATTATCAGAGGTGAAAATGGGGTATTTCTTACAACTTCAAAAGGAGGCACTCACTAGGGATGAAAAAAATCAGTCATGAGAATAGGAAATGGGCATTTGTCGACGGAATAACCACAATGCAATCTCAATTCCAGCGGGGAAATATGAGCTCAGAAATGTTCCTAACATAGCCTTGCTGGGAAGGTCGCCACGTAGATCCTATATTTCGGGAGTAATCTGAAGTAATAAGGGATATGCGTTATAAGTTGACAGTGGGGCATAGCCACTATACGCTCTTTAAACTAGAAACCCCCAAATTAGAGCAATATTTCATATGTGTATACATAAGTTATGTTTTAATGTCATGCTTTATACGCTTACCCACAGGTTTTTAATGATCCGTGCCTTCAAAACATTCGAGGATTTGTATTCAGTTACATGCAGCATGGATAAAGAATATCTACATGATCTAGATAATAGAGTTATGAATGACCAAAATTAGTCTGTCTGTACCAAACTTAGTTGCGCGGACATTTGTCCCCATAAACCGGTATATATAAATGTCCCCATAACGCGGTATATATAAATGTCCCCATAACGCGGTATATATAAATGTCCCCATAACCGGTGTATATAAATGTCCACGTAACCGGTGTATATAAATATACCCTATCAAGCCCAAGCCATTATGGTCGAAGGCAAGAGCCGAGTGACTTCCAAAGTTGGGGGCATCAAGAAAAAAGGGCACTTTCTAGAAAAAAGGGGCACCTATACAAAAGGAAATCTCAAAGCAAAAATATACAATTTTTTTAGAAATTGGTATATACCCCTCCATTGTGATTACATTATCAGGGATGATTTCTATATTTGTTTCACTTTATACACCATACAAGAAATTGCTTAAGCATCATACTTTGCAGCTGGGTGTGATGGTCTGACAATTTATTTGCGAGCGAGCGAAGCGAGTGAGGAAAAAGTTTAAGATTTGTTGGGTGGCAGTGCGAAAAATTACATCTTATAAAGAAGAAGAAAAAAATCCTGGTGGGGTTATAAGCAAAGAAAAGACCTTTAGTAACATAAGTATATAATCTATATAAATGCGTGGGAGCGTAGCGAGCGAGCTTTGGGGAAATTGCTCTTAGTCGCTTGAAATTAGGGGCGTGTTTAATGATGAGAGGCAAAGGGACACTTATCAGAAACGAAAAGGAGCATGTGTCAGTACAAAAGTAATTATCAGAGGTGAAAATGGGGCATTTCTTACAACTTCAAAAGAGGCACTCACCAGGGATGAAAAAGTCAGTCATGAGAATAGGAAATGGGCATTTGTCGACGGAAAAGGGCCCCATCAGGTTTTGATAGGGGCATTTAAGGTGAAAAGGGCATTTATGAAAAGGGATAGGTCCCTTATTAGAAAGGAAAAGGGGCACGTATCATTGTTAAAAGGAAATTATCAAAGGTGAAAAGAGGCACTTATCGCACCTGAAAATGGGCAACGACCAGATATGAAAAGGGGCACTTATGTGAATGAAAAAGGGGCACTTATAATAAAGGAAAATGTGCATTTGTTGAAAGAAAATGGGCACCGATCAGATTTTAAAGGGGCATTTATCGGAGGTGAAGCGGGCACTTATCTGAAGATAAAAGGAGTAACTTCTCGTCCCTGAAAAGGGTCATTTACCAGAGATGAAAAGGGGCATTTATGATAAGGGGAAGGGGCTCTTTTTGTAATGGGGGCACTTTTCGTTAGGAAAGGGGCACTTATTAGAAAGGTAAAGGGGCACATGTGAAAATATATGGTGCGCTTATCCCAGTTAAAATGGGGGTAGCTATAAAAGGGAAGGGGCACTTCTTACAGAGGAAAAGGGGCACTTGTCACAGTAAAAGAGGCACCTCTCAGATTTGAATAGGGCAATTATCCAAGATGAAGGGGGCACTTATCAAAAGTGAAAAGGGCACTTCTCGTACCTGAAAAGGAGCACTTACTATGTAGATTAAGAAGGGCACTTATGGGAATGGAAAATGGGAACTTGTCGAAGGAAAAGGGGCACGTGTGAAAATAAAGGGGCACATATCACAGGTGAAAAGGGAAGGGGCAATTTTACAAATTAATAGGGGCACTTGTCAAACTAAGGTGGGCACTATTCCTATGTAAAAAGGGCACTTCTTACAAAGTTAAGGGGGCACTTTTCCCATGTAAAAGGGGGCACTTTTCGGGTGCTTGAAAATTGTGGGGCACTGTGCCTTGCCCCCTCCGGGAGGGCCGCCTCTGTCGAAGGGGGGTGCTAATAGGGCCCACTGTCTTATTTCTTTATTATATATTCAACCACTTTCATATTTGGCACACGTGTCAAGCACGTCAACCTTTACAACAGGCAGGAGCGACCGGACGAAATTGAATACGCTTTGACTAAAATGATCGGTACAATGATGAACTAGATTGCGAAAGAACGAAATTGTGTGCGCAAGGACGGAATTGAACATATGACCGGCGAAAAACTTTCCGCACGAAATTGAAGTTAACAATTAATGAAATTGAATGACGATCGTTTGAAAATGGATGGAAAACCAATGATTATATACAAATATCGTGCGCGTACCCCTGTATTACTGGTACATTTCAGCGTCCTCTTAAAAAAAACTGTATGCTTTATACACATACGCACAGGTTTTCAATGATCCGTGCCATAAAATATTTGATGATTGTATTCAGTTTCATGCAGCATGGATAAAGAACATGTACACAATTTAGATAATAGAGTTATGAATGAACCCCCGTGTGGGGAAGGTGGGGGCGGTGAAGGTAATGCGAAATGTTTCATATCCGAATGGAACGAAAATCAACAAGTATTCTTCTTCAGAAGCTTCAGAAATTAAGCAACATCGCGCAAGCCTATCTAATGAATTGTGTCGGGGTCCAAAGTTATTAAAGTTTGGGGTTTGGGTTTGGTGGGCCGAGGATGGGGCACTTGTGTATGATGTGGGCAGCCGTTTGCTCAAGTGAGCAACAGGTGCAGGCAGGAAAGGGTTTAATGTTGGCATTAAATCTGCCAACTCCAGTACGGAGCCTCATGTTAAGCTGTCCCCGTGAGCTGTTTAAAAATTATTGTCCAGAAATGTTCAGATTATAAAATGCACGTTGCAAGAACACCGACGGAACCCTGGCTGAATGGTATCAGTTAATGAATAACCACAATGCAATCTCAATTCCAGCGGGAAATATGAGCTCAGAAATGTTCCTAACATAGCCTTGCTGGGAAGGTCGCCACGTAGATCCTATATTTCGGGAGTAATCTGAAGTAATAAGGGATATGCGTTATAAGTTGACAGTGGGGCGTAGCCACCATACGCTCTTTAAACTAGAAACCCCAAATTAGAGCAATATTTCATATGTGTATACATAAGTTATGTTTTAATGTCATGCTTTATACGCTTACCCACAGGTTTTTAATGATCCGTGCCTTCAAAACATTCGAGGATTTGTATTCAGTTACATGCAGCATGGATAAAGAATATCTACATGATCTAGATAATAGAGTTATGAATGACCAAAATTAGTCTGTCTGTACCAAACTTAGTTGCGCGGACATTTGTCCCCATAAACCGGTATATATAAATGTCCCCATAACGCGGTATATATAAATGTCCCCATAACGCGGTATATATAAATGTCCCCATAACCGGTGTATATAAATGTCCACGTAACCGGTGTATATAAATATACCCTATCAAGCCCAAGCCATTATGGTCGAAGGCAAGAGCCGAGCGACTTCCAAAGTTGGGGGCATCAAGAAAAAAGGGCACTTTCTAGAAAAAAGGGGCACCTATACAAAAGGAAATCTCAAAGCAAAAATATACAATTTTTTTAGAAATTGGTATATACCCCTCCATTGTGATTACATTATCAGGGATGATTTCTATATTTGTTTCACTTTATACACCATACAAGAAATTGCTTAAGCATCATACTTTGCAGCTGGGTGTGATGGTCTGACAATTTATTTGCGAGCGAGCGAAGCGAGTGAGGAAAAAGTTTAAGATTTGTTAGGTGGCAGTGCGAAAAATTACATCTTATAAAGAAGAAGAAAAAACCCATCCTGGTGGGGTTATAAGCAAAGAAAAGACCTTTAGTAACATAAGTATATAATCTATATAAATGCGTGGGAGCGTAGCGAGCGAGCTTTGGGAAATTGCTCTTAGTCTCTTGAAATTAGGGGCGTGTTTAATGATGAGAGGAAAAGGGGACACTTATCAGAAACGAAAAGGAGCATGTGTCAGTACAAAAAGTAATTATCAGAGGTGAAAATGGGGCATTTCTTACAACTTCAAAAAGAGTCACTCACCAGGGATGAAAAAAGTCAGTCATGAGAATAGGAAATGGGCATTTGTGGAAGGAAAAGGGGCCCCTCAGGTTTTGATAGGGGCATTTAAGGTGAAAAGGGCATTTATGAAAAGGGGATAGGTCCCTTATTAGAAAGGAAAAGGGGCACGTATCATTGTTAAAAGGAAATTATCAAAGGTGAAAAGAGGCACTTATCGCACCTGAAAATGGGCAACGACCAGATATGAAAAGGGGTACTTATGTGAATGAAAAAGGGCACTTATAATAAAGGAAAATGTGCATTTGTTGAAAGAAAATGGGCACCGATCAGATTTTAAAGGGGCATTTATCGGAGGTGAAGCGGGCACTTATCTGAAGATAAAGGAGTAACTTCTCGTCCCTGAAAAGGGTCATTTACCAGAGATGAAAAGGGGCATTTATGATAAGGGGAAGGGGCTCTTTTTGTAATGGGGGCACTTTTCATTAGAAAAGGGGCACTTATTAGAAAGGTAAAGGGGCACATGTGAAAATATATGGTGCGCTTATCCGAGTTAAAATGGGGTAGCTATAAAAGGAAAGGGCACTTCTTACAGAGGAAAAGGGCACTTTTCACAGTAAAAGAGGCACCTCTCAGATTTGAATAGGGCAATTATCCAAGATGAAGGGGCACTTATCAAAAGTGAAAAGGGCAATTCTCGTACCTGAAACGGAGCACTTCCTATAGAGATTAAGAAGGGCACTTATGAGAATGTAAAATGGACACTTTTGCAAAGGAAAATGGGAACTTGTCGTAGGAAAAGGGGCACGTGTGAAAATAAAGGGGCACTTATCACAGGTGAAAAGGGAAGGACAATTTTACAAATTAATAGGGGCACTTGTCAAACTAAGAGGGCACTATTCCTATGTAAAAGGTGCACTTTTCGGGTGCTTGAAAAATGGTGGGGCACTGTGCCCTCTTGCCCCCCTCCGGGAGGGCCGCCTCTGTCAAAGAGGGGTGCTAATAGGGCCCACTATCTTATTTCTTTATTATATATTCAACCACTTTCATATTTGGCACACGTGTCAAGCACATCAACCTTTACAACCGGCAGGAGCGACTGGACGAAATTGAATACGTTTTGACTAAAATGATCGGTACAATGATGAACTAGATTGCGAAAGAACGAAATTGTGTGCGCAAGGACGGAATTGAACATATGACCGGCGAAAAACTTTCCGCACGAAATTGAAGTTAACAATTAATGAAATTGAATGACGATCGTTTGAAAATGGATAGGAAAACCTATGATTATATACAAATATCGTGCGCATACCCCTGTATTACAGGTGCAAGCAGGAGAGGGTCTAATGTTGGCATTAAATCTGCCAACTCCAGTACGGAGTCTCATGTTAAGCTGTCCCCGTGAGCTGTTTAAAAATTATTGTCCAGAAATGTTCAGATTATAAAATGCACGTTGCAAGAACACCGACGGAACCCTGGCTGAATGGTATCAGTTAAGGAATAACTCCAATGCAAATGGGGGTAGCTATAAAAAGGGAAAGGGCACTTCTTACAGAGGAAAAGGGGCACTTTTCACAGTAAAAGAGGCACCTCTCAGATTTGAATAGGGCAATTATCCAAGATGAAGGGGCACTTATCAAAAGTGAAAAGGGCAATTCTCGTACCTGAAACGGAGCACTTCCTATAGAGATTAAGAAGGGCACTTATGAGAATGTAAAATGGACACTTTTGCAAAGGAAAATGGGAACTTGTCGTAGGAAAAGGGGCACGTGTGAAAATAAAGGGGCACTTATCACAGGTGAAAAGGGAAGGGACAATTTTACAAATTAATAGGGCACTTGTCAAACTAAGAGGGCACTATTCCTATGTAAAAGGTGCACTTTTCGGGTGCTTGAAAAATGGTGGGGCACTGTGCCCTCTTGCCCCCTCCGGGAGGGCCGTCTCTGTCGAAGGGGTGCTAATAGGGCCCACTATCTTATTTCTTTATTATATATTTAACCACTTTCATATTTGGCACACGTGTCAAGCACATCAACCTTTACAACCGGCAGGAGCGACTGGACGAAATTGAATACGTTTTGACTAAAATGATCGGTACAATGATGAACTAGATTGCGAAAGAACGAAATTGTGTGCGCAAGGACGGAATTGAACATATGACCGGCGAAAAACTTTCCGCACGAAATTGAAGTTAACAATTAATGAAATTGAATGACGATCGTTTGAAAATGGATAGGAAAACCTATGATTATATACAAATATCGTGCGCATACCCCTGTATTACAGGTGCAAGCAGGAGAGGGTCTAATGTTGGCATTAAATCTGCCAACTCCAGTACGGAGCCTCATGTTAAGCTGTCCCCGTGAGCTGTTTAAAAATTATTGTCCAGAAATGTTCAGATTATAAAATGCACGTTGCAAGAACACCGACGGAACCCTGGCTGAATGGTATCAGTTAAGGAATAACCACAATGCAATCTCAATTCCAGCGGGGAAATATGAGCTCAGAAATGTTCCTAACATAGCCTTGCTGGGAAGGTCGCCACGTAGAACCTATATTTCGGGAGTAATCTGAAGTAATAAGGAATATGCGTTATAAGTTGACAGTGGGGCGTAGCCACCATACGCTCTTTAAACTAGAAACCCCAAATTAGAGCAATATTTCATATGTGTATACATAAGTTATGTTTTAATGTCATGCTTTATACGCTTACCCACAGGTTTTCAATGATCCGTGCCTTCAAAACATTCGAGGATTTGTATTCAGTTACATGCAGCATGGATAAAGAATATCTACATGATCTAGATAATAGAGTTATGAATGACCAAAATTAGTCTGTCTGTACCAGACTTAGTTGCGCGGACATTTGTCCCCATAAACCGGTATATATAAATGTCCCCATAACGCGGTATATATAAATGTCCCCATAACGCGGTATATATATAAATGTCCCCATAACGCGGTATATATATATGTCCCCATAACGCGATATATATATAAATGTCCCCATAACCAGTGTATATAAATGTCCCCATAACTGGTGTATGTAAATATACCCTATCAAGCCCAAGCTATTATGGTCGAAGGCAAGGGCCGAGCGACTTCCAAAGTAGGGGGCATCAAGAAAAAGGGCACTTTCTAGAAGAAAAAAGGGCACCTACAAAGGGAAATCTAAAAGCAAAATATACAATTTTTTAGAAATTGGTATATACCCTCCATTGTGATTACATTATCAGGGATGATTTCTATATTTGTTTCACTTTATACACCATACAAGAAATTGCTTAAGCATCATACTTTGCAGCTGGGTGTGATGGTCTGACAATTTATTTGCGAGCGAGCGAAGCGAGTGAGGAAAAAGTTTAAGATTTGTGAGATGGCAGTGCGAAAAATTACATCTTATAAAGAAGAAGAAAAAAAAACCATCCTGGTGGGGTTATAAGCAAAGAAAAGACCTTTAGTAACATAAGTATATAATCTATATAAATGCGTGGGAGCGTAGCGAGCGAGCTTTGGGGGAAAATTGCTCTTAGTCTCTTGAAATTAGGGGCGTGTTTAATGATGAGAGGAAAAGGGGACACTTATCAGAAACGAAAAGGAGCATGTGTCAGTACAAAAAGTAATTATCAGAGGTGAAAATGGGGCATTTCTTACAACTTCAAAAGAGTCACTCACCAGGGATGAAAAAGTCAGTCATGAGAATAGGAAATGGGCATTTGTCGACGGAAAAGGGGCCCCATCAGGTTTTGATAGGGGCATTTAAGGTGAAAAGGGCATTTATGAAAAGGGATAGGTCCCTTATTAGAAAGGAAAAGGGGCACGTATCATTGTTAAAAAGGAAATTATCAAAGGTGAAAAGAAGCACTTATCGCACCTGAAAATGGGCAACGACCAAATATGAAAAGGGCACTTATGTGAATGAAAAGGGGCACTTATAATAAAGGAAAATGTGCATTTGTTGAAAGAAAATGGGCACCGATCAGATTTTAAAGGGGCATTTATCGGAGGTGAAGCGGGTACTTATCTGAAGATAAAAGGAGTAACTTCTCGTCCCTGAAAAGGGTCATTTACCAGAGATGAAAAGGGCATTTATGATAAGGGAAGGGCTCTTTTGTAATGGGGCACTTTTCATTAGAAAAGGGCACTTATTAGAAAGGTAAAGGGGCACATGTGAAAATATATGGTGCGCTTATCCGAGTTAAAATGGGGTAGCTATAAAAGGAAAGGGGCACTTCTTACAGAGGAAAAGGGGCACTTGTCACAGTAAAGAGGCACCTCTCAGATTTGAATAGGGCAATTATCCAAGATGAAGGGGCACTTATCAAAAGTGAAAAGGGCAATTCTCGTACCTGAAACGGAGCACTTCCTATAGAGATTAAGAAGGGCACTTATGAGAATGTAAAATGGACACTTTTGCAAAGGAAAATGGGAACTTGTCGAAGGAAAAGGGGCACGTGTGAAAATAAAAGGGCACTTATCACAGGTAAAAGGGGAAGGGGCAATTTTACAAATTAATAGGGACACTTGTCAAACTAAGAGGGTACTATTCCTATGTAAAAAGGGGCACTTCTTACAAAGTTAAGGGGGCACTTTTCCTATGTAAAAAGGGGCACTTTTCGGGTGCTTGAAAAATTGTGGGGCACTGTGTCCCCTGCCCCCCCCCCCTCCAGGAGGGCCGCCTCTGTCAAAGAGGGGTGCTAATAGGGCCCACTGTCTTATTTCTTTATTATATATTCAACCACTTTCATATTTGGCACACGTGTCAAGCACGTCAACCTTTACAACCGGCAGGAGCGACTGGACGAAATTGAATACGTTTTGACTAAAATGATCGGTACAATGATGAACTAGATTGCGAAAGAACGAAATTGTGTGCGCAAGGACGGAATTGAACATATGACCGGCGAAAAACTTTCCGCACGAAATTGAAGTTAACAATTAATGAAATTGAATGACGATCGTTTGAAAATGGATGGGAAAACCTATGATTATATACAAATATCGTGCGCATACCCCTGTATTACTGGTAAATTTCCGCGTCCTCTTTAAAAAAACTATATGCTTTATACACATACGCACAGGTTTTCAATGATCCGTGCCATAAAACATTTGATGATTGTATTCAGTTTCATGCAGCATGGATAAAGAACATCTACACAATTTAGATAATAGAGTTATGAATGAACCCCCTTGTGGGGAGGGTGGGGCAGGGAAGGTAATGCGAAATGTTTTATATATGCGAATGGAACGGAAATCAACAAGTATTCTTCTTCAGAAGCTTCAGAAATTTAGCAACATCGCGCAAGCCTATCTAATGAATTGTGTCGGGGTCCAAAGTTATTAAAGTTTGGGGTTTGGGTTTGGTGGGCCGAGGATGGGGCAGTCGTGTATGATGTGGGCAGCCGTTTGCTCAAGTGAGCAACAGGTGCAGGCAGGAAAGGGGCTATTGTTGGCAATAAATCTGCCAACTCCAGTACGGAGCCTCATGTTAAGCTGTCCCCGTGAGCTGTTTAAAAATTATTGTCCAGAAATGTTCAGATTATAAAATGCACGTTGCAAGAACACCGACGGAACCCTGGCTGAATGGTATCAGTTAAGGAATAACCACAATGCAATCTCAATTCCAGCGGGGAAATATGAGCTCAGAAATGTTCCTAACATAGCCTTGCTGGGAAGGTCGCCACGTAGAACCTATATTTCGGGAGTAATCTGAAGTAATAAGGGGTATGCGCTATAAGTTGACAGTGGGGCGTAGCCACCATACGCTCTTTAAACTAGAAACCCCAAATTAGAGCAATATTTCATATGTGTATACATAAGTTATGTTTTAATGTCATGCTTTATACGCTTACCCACAGGTTTTCAATGATCCGTGCCTTCAAAACATTCGATGATTTGTATTCAGTTACATGCAGCATGGATAAAGAATATCTAGATAATAGAGTTATGAATGACCATCGGGAGGGAGAAGGGGGAGGGCATAACCATGTGTTATGGATAGCAAGGGGTAACCAAGGGGAGGGATGCTGTATAGGTGGATATAAAGCAGTATATGTTACCATCTTGGTTTGGGGGGTTTATTATAATGAACCGAGAATGGGACTAGTGTCGGGAGGTGAGAAAAGGCATGGCGTAACAATGTGTTATGGATGGCTAGGAGTAGCCGGGGAGGGGGTAGGTCTGGATAAGGGGATATAAAGTATAAATGTTACCTCCTTGGGTTTTAGGGTTTTTATTCAGATATGAACAGAGAATGTGACTACTGTTGGGAGGGAATGAGGGGGCATAGTAATGTTTTCTGGATGGCTAATGGTAACCAAGGTGGAGGTTAGCTGGATAGGGAAATAAAGCAGTACATGTTACCTCCTTGGTTTTAGGGTTTTTATTATAATGAACGGAGAATGGGACTAGTATCGGGAGGGGAGAAAAGGGAAGGCATAACAATGGGGGGATAAGATATCTGAACTGAGAAGGTCGCCACGTAGATCCTACCAGATATTTTGGCAGTAATCTGGAGTAAAAACGGATTTGCGTTATGAGTAGCCACCATACGCCATTTAAGCTGGAACCCCCAAAGAACACTATTTCATATTTATATACATACGTTTTAATTTCATGCTTTATACGAATACGCAAAGTTTTTCAAAGCAGCATTCATATGGATCATCTACATGATCTAGATACATAGTTTTGAATGACTACCCCCGCTTGTGGAGAGTGTGGGGGGTGGCGTAACGCATTTTTTTAAACATCAGAATGGCCTGGAAAGTCAACGAGCATTGTTCAGTTGTAAACATGTACCAACCTGGTTAGCACTTTCACAAGAAACCATACAATGGTTGGCAAAGAGGGGTCCGCTAATAGTCTATTCATGGGCAACAGGAGCAAGGCCCCCGTGAGCCGTCGAAATAGTGTTGTCCAGAAATGTTAAGATTATTAAATGCACGTTGCAAGAACGTCGACTGAACCCTGATTGGTATCAGGTAAGGAATACCAACATTGCAATATCAATGGGATTCACACGACTGGGCCCCCAAAGTTATTGGATTATTATATTGAATGAGAGTTGGTCATAATCTGGTAAATAACATAATTTGTTAACTATAATAAGTTATGAATAATTTACATCTCCACATCTCTAAGCGCGTTACATCTTCGCTCCCTGGGAGCATTCCTTCCAAGCGGCTCATGGGCATTGAGAAGATTGTTCACATAAAGGATTCCACCTCCTACCGCGGGTCCCGATTTATACACCTGAGTAGAGAGCAGCAATAATTATGGATAAATTGTCTTGCTGAAGGACAAAAGGCAGTGGGCATGGTTCGAACTCGGGATCTCATTATCGGAAAGCGTGCGCTCTACCAATCTTGACAAACCACATCCACATGAATAGGAAATAAGAGCTCTGAAATGTTCCTATAGCCTTAAAATGTTCCTAATAAAAACCTTGCTGGGAAGGTCGCCACGTAGTCCTATATTACTGCAGTAATCTGGAGTAATAAGGGATATGCGTTATAAGTAGACAGTAGGGCGTAGTCACCATAGGCTCTTTAAACTAGAAATTAATCTCCAAAAGAGCAATATTTCATATTTGTACATATGTTTTAATGTCATGCTTTATACGCTTACGCACAGGTATCCAATGAACCGTGCCTTCGAAACATTCGATGATTTGTATTCATTTCCATGCAGCATGGATGAACAGCATCTATATACATGATCTAGATAATTATAGAGTTTTGAGGGACACAGCCCCCCCCCCACCCTCCCCTGCTAGTGGGGAGTGTAATGGGGAGGGTAATGCAACATGTTTTACATGTATATCCTTATGTCATGGAAAGTGATCGAGCATTGTTCAGTTGTTAACACGTACCAACCTGGTAAGCACTTACACAAGAAACCATACAATGGTTGGTGAAGAAGGGCCCGATAATAGTCTCTTCATGGGCCTAAGGAGCAGGGCCCCGTGAGCCGTTGAAATATGGTTGTCCAGAAATGTTAAGATTATTAAATGCACGTCGCAAGAACGCCGACGGAATCCTGATTGGTATGAGTTAAGAAATACCAACATAAACGACTAGGCCCCCCGAAAGTTATTGGATTCTATGTATTTTGAATCAGAGATGGTCATAATCTGGTAAATAGCAAAATTAGTTAACTATAATAAGTTATAAATAATAATAATAATAATAATGTTTAGATTTATATAGCGCCTAATATGATTAATAAGCATCTCTCTATGGGCGTTACATTACCACTCCCTGGGAGCGTTCCTTCCAAGCGGCTCATGGGCATTGAGAAGATCGTTCACTTAAAGGCTTTCACCTCCTACCGGGTCTCCAAGTATACACCTGAGTAGAGAGCAGCAATAATTTTGGATAAATTGTCTTGCTGAAGAACAAAAAGGTAGTGGGCATGGTTCGAACTCGGGATCTCATTATCGAAAAGCGTGCTCTCTACCAATCTTGACAAACCACATCCACATAAATAGTTACCTCATGTGGGGAAATAAGAGCTCCGAAATGTTCCTAGCCTTGAAATGTTCCTAATAAGCATTGCTGGGAATGTCGCCACGTAGATCCTATATTTCGGGAGTAATCTGAAGTAATAAGGGATATGCGTAATAAGTTGACAATGGGGCGTAGCCACCATACGCTCTTTACACTAGAAACCCCCAAAAGAGAAATATTTCATATTGCTTATACGCCTACGCACTGGTTTTCCTTATCGGAAAGCGTGCGTTCTACCAATCTTGACAAAACCACATCCACATGGAAGGTTACCTCAATGTGCACAGCGCGAAATCCTGAATATGCTAGTACAGGGAATTCGGTCAGATGACCCCCTTGATCGACTCCCATGATCACAAATAAAATAGTAATCATATATAATAATTGTCCCCATACCCCTGTGTAATACTGGTTAATTAGAGTGCCCTCTTGTTTCGGAGATGCAAAGTGCAAAAATGAAAGTTTTGAATCATGATATTATCAATCATATAGGCGCTATATAAATCGAAACAATATTATGATTCAACAATTTAATTTTTGCACTTTGCATCTCCGAAACAAGAGGGCACTCGAATTAACTAGTATTACACAGGGGTATGGGGACATTATTTGTATATGATTACTATTTTATTTGTGATCATGGGCGTCGATCAAGGGGGTCATCTGACCGAATTCCCTGTACTAGCATATTCAGGATTTCGCGCTGTGCACATTGAGGTAACTATTCATGTGGATGTGGTTTGTCAAGATTTGTAGAGCGCAAGCTTTCCGATAATAAGATCCCGAGTTCGAACCATGCCCACTGCCTTTTGTCCTTCGGCAAGCTAATTTATCGATAATTATTGCTGCTCTCTACTCAGGTGTATACTTGGAGACCCGGTAGGAGGTTAAAGCCTTTAAGTGAACGATCTTCCCAATGCCCATGAGCCACTTGGAAGGAATGCTTCCCAGAGAGTGGAGATGGTGCACACATGTGCGCTGGTTTGCATTGTATCCTATGACCAGGGTAATAATATCATTGTAAAGCGCTTAGAATTGATTATCAATCATATAGGCGCTATATAAATCGAAACAATATTATGATTCAACAATTTAATTTTTGCACTTTGCATCTCCGAAACAAGAGGGCACTCGAATTAACCAGTATTACACAGGGGTATGGGGACATTATTTGTATATGATTACTATTTCATTTGTGATCTAGGCGTCGATCAAGGGGTCATCTGACCGAATTCCCTGTACTAGCATATTCAGGATTTCGCGCTATGCACATTGAGGTAACTATTCATGTGGATGTGGTTTTTTCAAGATTGGTAGAGCGCACGCTTTCCGATAATGAGATCCCGAGTTCGAACCATGCCCACTGCCTTTTTGTCCTTCGGCAAGCTAATTTATCGATAATTATTGCTGCTCTCTACTCAGGTGTATATTTGGAGACCCGGTAGGAGGTTAAAGTCTTTAAGTGAACGATCTTCTCAATGCCCATGAGCCACTTGGAAGGAATGCTCCCAGGGAGTGGAGATGGTGCACACAATGTGCGCTGGTTTGCATTGTATCCTATGACCAGGGTAATAATATCATTGTAAAGCGCTTAGAATTGATTATCAATCATATAGGCGCTATATAAATCGAAACAATATTATGATTCAACAATTTAATTTTTGCACTTTGCATCTCCGAAACAAGAGGGCACTCGAATTAACCAGTATTACACAGGGGTATGGGGACATTATTTGTATATGATTACTATTTCATTTGTGATCTAGGCGTCGATCAAGGGGTCATCTGACCGAATTCCCTGTACTAGCATATTCAGGATTTCGCGCTATGCACATTGAGGTAACTATTCATGTGGATGTGGTTTTTCAAGATTGGTAGAGCGCACGCTTTCCGATAATGAGATCCCGAGTTCGAACCATGCCCACTGCCTTTTGTCCTACAGCAAGACAATTTATCCACAATTATTGCTGCTCTCTACTCAGGTGTGTATTTGGAGACCCGGTAGGAGGTTAAAGTCTTTAAGTGAACGATCTTCCCAATGCCCATGAGCCACTTGGAAGGAATGCTCCCCAGGGAGTGGAGATGGTGCACACAATGTGCGCTGGTTTGCATTGTATCCTATGACCGGGGTAATAATACCATTGTAAAGCGCTTAGAATTGATTATCAATCATATAGGCGCTATATAAATCGAAACAATATCATGATTCAAAACTTTCATTTTTGCACTTTGCATCTCCGAAACAAGAGGGCACTCGAATTAACCAGTATTACACAGGGGTATGGGGACATTATTTGTATATGATTACTATTTCATTTGTGATCTAGGCGTCGATCAAGGGGTCATCTGACCGAATTCCCTGTACTAGCATATTCAGGATTTCGCGCTATGCACATTGAGGTAACTATTCATGTGGATGTGGTTTGTCAAGATTGGTAGAGCGCACGCTTTCCGATAATGAGATCCCGAGTTCGAACCATGCCCACTGCCTTTTTGTCCTACAGCAAGACAATTTATCCACAATTATTGCTGCTCTCTACTCAGGTGTATATTTGGAGACCCGGTAGGAGGTTAAAGTCTTTAAGTGAACGATCTTCCCAATGCCCATGAGCCACTTGGAAGGAATGCTCCCAGGGAGTGGAGATGGTGCACACAATGTGCGCTGGTTTGCATTGTATCCTATGACCGGGGTAATAATATCATTGTAAAGCGCTTAGAATTGATTATCAATCATATAGGCGCTATATAAATCGAAACAATATCATGATTCAAAACTTTCATTTTTGCACTTTGCATCTCCGAAACAAGAGGGCACTCGAATTAACCAGTATTACACCGGGGTATGGGGACATTATTTGTATATGATTACTATTTCATTTGTGATCTAGGCGTCGATCAAGGGGTCATCTGACCGAATTCCCTGTACTAGCATATTCAGGATTTCGCGCTATGCACATTGAGGTAACTATTCATGTGGATGTGGTTTGTCAAGATTGGTAGAGCGCACGCTTTCCGATAATGAGATCCCGAGTTCGAACCATGCCCACTGCCTTTTGTCCTACAGCAAGCTAATTTATCCACAATTATTGCTGCTCTCTACTCAGGTGTATATTTGGAGACCCGGTAGGAGGTTAACGTCTTTAAGTGAACGATCTTCCCAATGCCCATGAGCCACTTGGAAGGAATGCTCCCAAGGGAGTGGAGATGGTGCACACAATGTGCGCTTGTTTGCATTGTATCCTATGACCGGGGTAATAATATCATTGTAAAGCGCTTAGAATTGATTATCAATCATATAGGCGCTATATAAATCGAAACAATATCATGATTCAAAATTTCATTTTGCACTTTGCATCTCCGAAACAAGAGGGCACTCGAATTAACCAGTATTACACCGGGGTATGGGGACATTATTTGTATATGATTACTATTTCATTTGTGATCTAGGCGTCGATCAAGGGGTCATCTGACCGAATTCCCTGTACTAGCATATTCAGGATTTCGCGCTATGCACATTGAGGTAACTATTCATGTGGATGTGGTTTGTCAAGATTGGTAGAGCGCACGCTTTCCGATAATGAGATCCCGAGTTCGAACCATGCCCACTGCCTTTTTGTCCTACAGCAAGACAATTTATCCACAATTATTGCTGCTCTCTACTCAGGTGTATATTTGGGACCCGGTAGGAGGTTAAAGTCTTTAAGTGAACGATCTTCCCAATGCCCATGAGCCACTTGGAAGGAATGCTCCCAGGAGTGGAGATGGTGCACACAATGTGCGCTGGTTTGCATTGTATCCTATGACCGGGGTAATAATATCATTGTAAAGCGCTTAGAATTGATTATCAATCATATATAGCGCTATATAAATCGAAACAATATCATGATTCAAAACTTTCATTTTGCACTTTGCATCTCCAAAACAAGAGGGCACTCGAATTAACCAGTATTACACCGGGGTATGGGGACATTATTTGTATATGATTACTATTTCATTTGTGATCTAGGCGTCGATCAAGGTGGTCATCTGACCGAATTCCCTGTACTAGCATATTCAGGATTTCGCGCTATGCACATTGAGGTAACTATTCATGTGGATGTGGTTTGTCAAGATTGGTAGAGCGCACGCTTTCCGATAATGAGATCCCGAGTTCGAACCATGCCCACTGCCTTTTGTCCTACAGCAAGACAATTTATCCACAATTATTGCTGCTCTCTACTCAGGTGTGTATTTGGAGACCCGGTAGGAGGTTAAAGTCTTTAAGTGAACGATCTTCCCAATGCCCATGAGCCACTTGGAAGGAATGCTCCCCAGGAGTGGAGATGGTGCACACAATGTGCGCTGGTTTGCATTGTATCCTATGACCGGGGTAATAATATCATTGTAAAGCGCTTAGAATTGATTATCAATCATATAGGCGCTATATAAATCGAAACAATATCATGATTCAAAATTTCATTTTTGCACTTTGCATCTCCGAAACAAGAGGGCACTCGAATTAACCAGTATTACACCGGGGTATGGGGACATTATTTGTATATGATTACTATTTCATTTGTGATCTAGGCGTCGATCAAGGGGTCATCTGACCGAATTCCCTGTACTAGCATATTCAGGATTTCGCGCTATGCACATTGAGGTAACTATTCATGTGGATGTGGTTTGTCAAGATTGGTAGAGCGCACGCTTTCCGATAATGAGATCCCGAGTTCGAACCATGCCCACTGCCTTTTTGTCCTACAGCAAGACAATTTATCCACAATTATTGCTGCTCTCTACTCAGGTGTATATTGGAGACCCGGTAGGAGGTTAAAGTCTTTAAGTGAACGATCTTCCCAATGCCCATGAGCCACTTGGAAGGAATGCTCCCAGGGAGTGGAGATGGTGCACACAATGTGCGCTGGTTTGCATTGTATCCTATGACCGGGGTAATAATATCATTGTAAAGCGCTTAGAATTGATTATCAATCATATAGGCGCTATATAAATCGAAACAATATCATGATTCAAAACTTTCATTTTTGCACTTTGCATCTTCGAAACAAGAGGGCACTCGAATTAACCAGTATTACACCGGGGTATGGGGACATTATTTGTATATGATTACTATTTCATTTGTGATCTAGGCGTCGATCAAGGGGTCATCTGACCGAATTCCCTGTACTAGCATATTCAGGATTTCGCGCTATGCACATTGAGGTAACTATTCATGTGGATGTGGTTTGTCAAGATTGGTAGAGCGCACGCTTTCCGATAATGAGATCCCGAGTTCGAACCATGCCCACTGCCTTTTTGTCCTACAGCAAGACAATTTATCCACAATTATTGCTGCTCTCTACTCAGGTGTGTATTTGGGGACCCGGTAGGAGGTTAAAGTCTTTAAGTGAACGATCTTCCCAATGCCCATGAGCCACTTGGAAGGAATGCTCCCAGGGAGTGGAGATGGTGCACACAATGTGCGCTGGTTTGCATTGTATCCTATGACCGGGGTAATAATATCATTGTAAAGCGCTTAGAATTGATTATCAATCATATAGGCGCTATATAAATCGAAACAATATCATAATTAAAAACTTTCAGTTTGCACTTTGCATCTCCGAAACAAGAGGGCACTCAAATTAACCAGTATTACACCGGGGTATGGGGACATTATTTGTATATGATTACTATTTCATTTGTGATCTAGGCGTCGATCAAGGGGTCATCTGACCGAATTCCCTGTACTAGCATATTCAGGATTTCGCGCTATGCACATTGAGGTAACTATTCATGTGGATGTGGTTTTCAAGATTGGTAGAGCGCACGCTTTCCGATAATGAGATCCCGAGTTCGAACCATGCCCACTGCCTTTTTGTCCTACAGCAAGACTAATTTATCCACAATTATTGCTGCTCTCTACTCAGGTGTATATTGGAGACCCGGTAGGAGGTTAAAGTCTTTAAGTGAACGATCTTCCCAATGCCCATGAGCCACTTGGAAGGAATGCTCCCAGGGAGTGGAGATGGTGCACACAATGTGCGCTTGTTTGCATTGTATCCTATGACCGGGGTAATAATATCATTGTAAAGCACTTAGAATTGATTATCAATCATACAGGCGCTATATAAATCGAAACAATATTATGATTCAAAACTTTCATTTTGCACTTTGCATCTCCGAAACAAGAGGGCAATCGAATTAACCACTATTACACAGGGGTATGGGGACATTATTTGTATATGATTACTATTTCATTTGTGATCTAGGCGTCGATCAAGGGGTCATCTGACCGAATTCCCTGTACTAGCATATTCAGGATTTCGCGCTATGCACATTGAGGTAACTATTCATGTGGATGTGGTTTGTCAAGATTGGTAGAGCGCACGCTTTCCGATAATGAGATCCCGAGTTCGAACCATGCCCACTGCCTTTTTGTCCTTCAGCAAGCAATTTATCCACAATTATTGCTGCTCTCTACTCAGGTGTATATTGGAGACCCGGTAGGAGGTTAAAGTCTTTAAGTGAACGATCTTCCCAATGCCCATGAGCCACTTGGAAGGAATGCTCCCCAGGGAGTGGAGATGGTGCACACAATGTGCGCTTGTTTGCATTGTACCCTATGACCGGGGTAATAATATCATTGTAAAGCGCTTAGAATTGATTATCAATCATATAGGCGCTATATAAATCGAAACAATATTATGATTCAACAATTTAATTTTTGCACTTTGCATCTCCGAAACAAGAGGGCACTCGAATTAACCAGTATTACACCGGGGTATGGGGACATTATTTGTATATGATTACTATTTCATTTGTGATCTAGGCGTCGATCAAGGGGTCATCTGACCGAATTCCCTGTACTAGCATATTCAGGATTTCGCGCTATGCACATTGAGGTAACTATTCATGTGGATGTGGTTTGTCAAGATTGGTAGAGCGCACGCTTTCCGATAATGAGATCCCGAGTTCGAACCATGCCCACTGCCTTTTGTCCTACAGCAAGACAATTTATCCACAATTATTGCTGCTCTCTACTCAGGTGTGTACATGGAGACCCGGTAGGAGTTTAAAGTCTTTAAGTGAACGATCTTCCCAATGCCCATGAGCCACTTTGAAGGAATGCTCCCAGGGTGGAGATGGTGCACACAATGTGCGCTGGTTTGCATTGTACCCTATGACCGGGGTAATAATATCATTGTAAAGCGCTTAGAATTGATTATCAATCATAATTATAGCCGCTATATAAATCGAAACAATATCATGATTCAAAACTTTCATTTTTGCACTTTGCATCTCCAAAACAAGAGGGCACTCGAATTAACCAGTATTACACAGGGGTATGGGGACATTATTTGTATATGATTACTATTTCATTTGTGATCTAGGCGTCGATCAAGGGGTCATCTGACCGAATTCCCTGTACTAGCATATTCAGGATTTCGCGCTATGCACATTGAGGTAACTATTCATGTGGATGTGGTTTTCAAGATTGGTAGAGCGCACGCTTTCCGATAATGAGATCCCGAGTTCGAACCATGCCCACTGCCTTTTGTCCTACAGCAAGACAATTTATCCACAATTATTGCTGCTCTCTACTCAGGTGTGTACATGGGGACCCGGTAGGAGTTTAAAGTCTTTAAGTGAACGATCTTCCCAATGCCCATGAGCCACTTTGAAGGAATGCTCCCCAGGGAGTGGAGATGGTGCACACAATGTGCGCTTGTTTGCATTGTATCCTATGACCGGGGTAATAATATCATTGTAAAGCGCTTAGAATTGATTATCAATCATATAGGCGCTATATAAATCGAAACAATATTATGATTCAAAATTTAATTTTTGCACTTTGCATCTCCGAAACAAGAGGGCACTCGAATTAACCAGTATTACACCGGGGTATGGGGACATTATTTGTATATGATTACTATTTCATTTGTGATCTAGGCGTCGATCAAGGGGTCATCTGACCGAATTCCCTGTACTAGCATATTCAGGATTTCGCGCTATGCACATTGAGGTAACTATTCATGTGGATGTGGTTTTCAAGATTGGTAGAGCGCACGCTTTCCGATAATGAGATCCCGAGTTCGAACCATGCCCACTGCCTTTTGTCCTACAGCAAGACAATTTATCCACAATTATTGCTGCTCTCTACTCAGGTGTATATTTGGAGACCCGGTAGGAGGTTAAAGTCTTTAAGTGAACGATCTTCCCAATGCCCATGAGCCACTTGGAAGGAATGCTCCCCAGGGAGTGGAGATGGTGCACACAATGTGCGCTTGTTTGCATTGTATCCTATGACCGGGGTAATAATATCATTGTAAAGCGCTTAGAATTGATTATCAATCATATACATGTAGGCGCTATATAAATCGAAACAATATCATGATTCAAAACTTTCATTTTGCACTTTGCATCTCGAAACAAGAGGGCACTCGAATTAACCAGTATTACACAGGGGTATGGGGACATTATTTGTATATGATTACTATTTCATTTGTGATCTAGGCGTCGATCAAGGGGTCATCTGACCGAATTCCTGTACTAGCATATTCAGGATTTCGCGCTATGCACATTGAGGTAACTATTCATGTGGATGTGGTTTGTCAAGATTGGTAGAGCGCACGCTTTCCGATAATGAGATCCCGAGTTCGAACCATGCCCACTGCCTTTTTGTCCTTCGGCAAGCTAATTTATCCATGATTATTGCTGCTCTCTACTCAGGTGTATATTTGGAGACCCGGTAGGAGGTTAAAGTCTTTAAGTGAACGATCTTCTCAATGCCCATGAGCCACTTGGAAGGAATGCTCCCAGGGTGGAGATGGTGCACACAATGTGCGCTTGTTTGCATTGTACCCTATGACCGGGGTAATAATATCATTGTAAAGCGCTTAGAATTGATTATCAATCATATATGCGCTATATAAATCGAAACAATATTATGATTCAACAATTTCATTTTTGCACTTTGCATCTCCGAAACAAGAGGGCACTCAATTAACCAGTATTACACCGGGGTATGGGGACATTATTTGTATATGATTACTATTTCATTTGTGATCTAGGCGTCGATCAAGGGGTCATCTGACCGAATTCCCTGTACTAGCATATTCAGGATTTCGCGCTATGCACATTGAGGTAACTATTCATGTGGATGTGGTTTTCAAGATTGGTAGAGCGCACGCTTTCCGATAATGAGATCCCGAGTTCGAACCATGCCCACTGCCTTTTTGTCCTACAGCAAGACAATTTATCCACAATTATTGCTGCTCTCTACTCAGGTGTGTACATGGGGACCCGGTAGGAAAAGTCTTTAAGTGAACGATCTTCCCAATGCCCATGAGCCACTTGGAAGGAAAGCTCCCAGGGAGTGGAGATGGTGCACACAATGTGCGCTTGTTTGCATTGTATACTATGACCGGGGTAATAATATCATTGTAAAGCGCTTAGAATTGATTATCAATCATATAGGCGCTATATAAATCGAAACAATATTATGATTCAAAATTTCATTTTGCACTTTGCATCTCGAAACAAGAGGGCACTCGAATTAACCAGTATTACACCGGGGTATGGGGACATTATTTGTATATGATTACTATTTCATTTGTGATCTAGGCGTCGATCAAGGGGTCATCTGACCGAATTCCCTGTACTAGCATATTCAGGATTTCGCGCTATGCACATTGAGGTAACTATTCATGTGGATGTGGTTTTTCAAGATTGGTAGAGCGCACGCTTTCCGATAATGAGATCCCGAGTTCGAACCATGCCCACTGCCTTTTTGTCCTACAGCAAGACAATTTATCCACAATTATTGCTGCTCTCTACTCAGGTGTATATTGGAGACCCGGTAGGAGGTTAAAGTCTTTAAGTGAACGATCTTCCCAATGCCCATGAGCCACTTGGAAGGAATGCTCCCCAGGGAGTGGAGATGGTGCACACAATGTGCGCTGGTTTGCATTGTATCCTATGACCGGGGTAATAATATCATTGTAAAGCGCTTAGAATTGATTATCAATCATATAGGCGCTATATAAATCGAAACAATATCATGATTCAAAACTTTCATTTTGCACTTTGCATCTCGAAACAAGAGGGCACTCGAATTAACCAGTATTACACCGGGGTATGGGGACATTATTTGTATATGATTACTATTTCATTTGTGATCTAGGCGTCGATCAAGGGGTCATCTGACCGAATTCCTGTACTAGCATATTCAGGATTTCGCGCTATGCACATTGAGGTAACTATTCATGTGGATGTGGTTTGTCAAGATTGGTAGAGCGCACGCTTTCCGATAATGAGATCCCGAGTTCGAACCATGCCCACTGCCTTTTTGTCCTACAGCAAGACAATTTATCCACAATTATTGCTGCTCTCTACTCAGGTGTGTACATGGGGACCCGGTAGGAGAAAGTCTTTAAGTGAACGATCTTCCCAATGCCCATGAGCCACTTGGAAGCTCCCAGGAGTGGAGATGGTGCACACTGTGCGCTGGTTTGCATTGTATCCTATGACCGGGGTAATAATATCATTGTAAAGCGCTTAGAATTGATTATCAATCATATAGGCGCTATATAAATCGAAACAATATCATGATTCAAAACTTTCATTTTACTTTGCATCTCCGAAACAAGAGGGCACTCGAATTAACCAGTATTACACCGGGGTATGGGGACATTATTTGTATATGATTACTATTTCATTTGTGATCTAGGCGTCGATCAAGGGGTCATCTGACCGAATTCCCTGTACTAGCATATTCAGGATTTCGCGCTATGCACATTGAGGTAACTATTCATGTGGATGTGGTTTGTCAAGATTGGTAGAGCGCACGCTTTCCGATAATGAGATCCCGAGTTCGAACCATGCCCACTGCCTTTTTGTCCTACAGCAAGACAATTTATCCACAATTATTGCTGCTCTCTACTCAGGTGTGTACATGGGGACCCGGTAGGAGGTTAAAGTCTTTAAGTGAACGATCTTCCCAATGCCCATGAGCCACTTGGAAGGAATGCTCCCAAGGGAGTGGAGATGGTGCACACAATGTGCGCTTGTTTGCATTGTATACTATGACCGGGGTAATAATATCATTGTAAAGCGCTTAGAATTGATTATCAATCATATAGGCGCTATATAAATCGAAACAATATTATGATTCAACAATTTAATTTTGCACTTTGCATCTCGAAACAAGAGGGCACTCGAATTAACCAGTATTACACCGGGTATGGGGACATTATTTGTATATGATTACTATTTCATTTGTGATCTAGGCGTCGATCAAGGGGTCATCTGACCGAATTCCCTGTACTAGCATATTCAGGATTTCGCGCTATGCACATTGAGGTAACTATTCATGTGGATGTGGTTTTTCAAGATTGGTAGAGCGCACGCTTTCCGATAATGAGATCCCGAGTTCGAACCATGCCCACTGCCTTTTTGTCCTACAGCAAGACAATTTATCCACAATTATTGCTGCTCTCTACTCAGGTGTGTAATTGGGGACCCGGTAGGAGTTAAAGTCTTTAAGTGAACGATCTTCCCAATGCCCATGAGCCACTTTGAAGGAATGCTCCCCAGGGAGTGGAGATGGTGCACACAATGTGCGCTTGTTTGCATTGTATCCTATGACCGGGGTAATAATATCATTGTAAAGCGCTTAGAATTGATTATCAATCATATACATGTAGGCGCTATATAAATCGAAACAATATTATGATTCAACAATTTCATTTTGCACTTTGCATCTCGAAACAAGAGGGCACTCGAATTAACCAGTATTACACCGGGGTATGGGGACATTATTTGTATATGATTACTATTTCATTTGTGATCTAGGCGTCGATCAAGGGGGTCATCTGACCGAATTCCCTGTACTAGCATATTCAGGATTTCGCGCTATGCACATTGAGGTAACTATTCATGTGGATGTGGTTT